>CM055123.1:129147049-129895799 GCA_029206835.1 Rana muscosa | reverse complement strand
TGCATGCAGCCATTGTCCCGCTGCTGTTAATCACAGCCAGGGAGGAGCGAGCGGGGGGGCTGGACTGAGCCACGCTCTGTGTCCCATAGATGTATCTTGGAGTACAGTACAGGACACTGGCCGTTTAAACGCCTGTGTTACTCTGCATTGCTTGCTAAACAACTGAGTTCTCACAAAGTGTGGTAGGGTTATAGGGGGTGCACCCAATGGGGGGCATATCCATGAGTTTTGCAAGTGTCCAATCGCCTGAAGGTAGGAGCCAGGTGTCTATCAATATCCAGCCAGTGATGGAGGTGGGGCGGAGGGAAAAAGGTAGTGTGTTTTTTTTTTTAACCTTTAGAATGCATTAAAGCTTAGGCTTAAGAACAACTTAATCACTTGCCAGGTCGGCTCTCCTGCTCGAACTGACGTACCTGTACGTTGGTCTGTGCAAAATTGCGCGCGCACTTGATGTCCGCCGACTGCCCACGATCGCTGTATACAGAGGCAGACCGGGGATCTGCCATTGTAAAAAAGTCAGATCCCTGTTCTGACAGGGGAAATCTCAGAGATCTGCTGTTCCCGGTGATCGGGAACAGCCATCTGTCATGTCCCAGGCAGCCCACCCCCCCTACAGTTAGAACAGTTAGAACAGTTAGAACACGCTGAGAGAACACCTTTAACCCCTTGATCGCTGCCTAGTGTTAACCCCTTCCCTAACCCCTTCCCTGTCGGTGTCATTTATACATTCATTGATCAGTTCATTTTTATAGCACTGATCAATTCAATAATGTCACTGGTCCCTTGTGGTCAGATTTATCCTCCGCAATGTCGCAGTCCTGCTCAAAATCGCAGATCGCCGCCATTACTAGTAAAAACAATAAAAAAAATAAAAGGCCCTAAATCTATCCCATAGTTTTGTAGACACAATCACTTTTGCCCAAACCAATCAATATACGCAATTTTTTTATTTTATTACTTTTACCAAAAATATGTTAAAGAATACATATTGTCCTAAACTGATGAATACATTTATGTGTGTGTATATGTGTGTGTGTATATATATATATATATATATATATATATATATATATATATATAGGGGATATGTATTATAGCAGAAAGTAAAAAAAAATGTTTTTTTTTCAAAATTGTCACGTTTTTTTGTTTATAGTGCAAAAAAAAACTGCAGAGGTAATCAAATACCACCAAAAGAAAGCTCTATTTGTGGGAAAAAAGGACACCAATTGTGTTTGGGTACGATCGCCCAATTGTCCATTTAAAGTGATGCAGTGCCGTATCGCAAAAAATTGCTTTGTCATTAAGGGGGTAAATGCTTCAGGTCCTTAAGTGGTTAAACGTACCTGTATTGTCTGGCTAACGGCTCTTATATAACCTAGAATCGTAAATCTACTGGTTTAAAATGCATGTTTTTTCTTGTTTAGCTCCATCGGTTTCCCTTGAAATTGTAAGCCAGGTAATGAAAACGGAAAGGAATATTTTGGATAAATCGCAGGCTGAAATTACATTCTCAGAAAAGCACTGGCTGCAGAAATGTTATATTTATTTCCTTAGAAGCAATTTTACTTGTCTACTTTATTGCATTATATTTTATGCATTGTATTTGCTACACCATGTACATGCTTTGTTGTATTGATTTCATTGTGTTTATGCATAGCATCATAAAACCTACTGGTGTCCCCCCTTTGTGCAGTGAACTGCATCAATCTTAATAGGAACAATCTATTTATAAGCACAACAGTGCAATAAAATTGTTTGGTGATATAAGTCAACAGTGGAAAGGAAGCTGAAGCTGACACAAGAAGGTATATACAAACATATTCTGATGGATACAGACATATACTGCTAATTTAAATGCCTAATTATACATGATTGCTCATACGCTTGTGTATGGTGGCAGCTAAATATCCCACACAGTCTAAAAAAGATGCAAGCCAAACTTTGAGTAGGCGTATCTTTTTTTTTTTTTTTTTTTTTTTTTTGAGAAAATAGGTTTATAATCGAAACAAGTAGCTTGCTTTCCCAGAAAGTGCCTATTGAATGTATACATAAACTATACTAAAGGACCAGACCATTTATTCTAATGTTTCTATCACTTTTATAAAGCCCTTCTCGTCTGGTAAATGGTCAGCGAGTGGGCCTTCGCACCATTTGAGGCTGATACGTAAACTGCTCAGATACCGAATATTCATTATATTCATTCATGTTTGTTTTTTTTATTAAATATTGAAGCTCAAAGTAGAAGTATAGGGAAAACTTTTTTTTTTTCGATAGAGTAAGGGAGGATTATAATGCTTTCAGACTTTTTTTTTCCCCCATCTGTTAACCATTTCGAGGATTTTCCTTCGCTGCCTGTCCCATAGCCAAACAGGAAGTGAAAGGAAATCCCTGCAAATTAAGGGAATTCCTTGGGGCCCACAGGCCATCAGAACTAGTGTTCCCATTGGAAGATGTCCCCTCTTGCGTTTCTGGGGACAACCCAAAATTTGGGATTTTCTTTTGCTTTCACTTTCAATGATAATGGTAAACATCACAAATAGAGAGGATGAAGTTCCTTAACAGGGGCACAGACAGCAATAAAAACCTGACAGGTCCCTCTCCACTCTATTGAAAACTAAAAAAAAAAAAGGTTTTGCCTTAGTTATACTTTAAATTCACTTTACAATACGAAGTAAATTATCTCAGTTCAGATCCACATTTTGTTTTAGTGCTGTCAGCAGCTTCATTCATCATCAGATGGTGATGCGGCAGTGACACAACTAGGTGAGGGATGTGGCGGCAGCAGGTGAGTGGAGTGAACTCGTAACAGGCGCTGCCATGATGGATCTGAAATGACAGGTGCTCTTTAAATGTAAGGACTCATTCTTGCTGGTAGTTAGAAGCTTGAATATTTGCAAACAAAATGAAGGTTTCATATTTAAAATAATAAGCTGTCAGGTTAGTAAAACCGCAATATCGGAACCGATTTTAGGTTAATAGGTTATTCACACATAGTTAAACTACTCAATTTCTTTTTTCTTTAATTAAAATAATAACATTATACTACATATTGTATGTGCATAAACAAAATATCTTTTGAAAAAACAAACAAAAGAACTTAAACTAAATATATCAGCTGGGTCCACATAAAAAAAACTTTAAACACGGCCCTTTCGCATGTCTTTCTCATGATGTTTCATTTGGGCCACCAGGCCTTGCATCTCTTTGTTGCATTTCTTGCATTTTGCTCACATACCTGCTTTACCGATAGGTAGAGGAACTTCATTAAAATATTTTCAAACTGGGTCTCTTTTACGGCCTTCTGCCATTTTGCTCCTCAAGAGGAATAAACCACTTCAAGCTGTGTGCAGAAAGATCACAAGGTTTATAAGCTGTTTAGGTTTCACTTTCATTTTTACTGCTTGCCCCTCCTCCTCACACTTGGAGCCTGGTAAAGATGAATTTCTCTTCAAACAATCATACAGTTTTTGTAGTGTACATAGATTTGCAAAACAATGGGATAAAGGAATTTTTTTTTTATCAGCAATTTTTATCCACCCTGCTAAGTAGTGCCTTTTACCTTACAGATAAATAACTATTAGACTACTGAACAGCCATGCCTAAGCATAGTTAGGAAGTTCACTGCCATTTTCTAGTAGGAATTCAAGGTAAGAGGTACATTTTCAAAGGCACAATTAACATTTTTAGATTCTCCTGTTAGGGTAGCAAATCTTTATAGATTTTGACTTAGTCCCACTTTAACCCTGGTTCACACCAGTGTGGCTTTGAAACTGCTCTGCTCTGTTTCAGCGCGATTTCAAAGCCGCCTTATCAGTGTGATTTGAATCTCTGATTTCATTGCGGCTTGTGACTTGAATTAACAGAAGTCAATGCAAGTCGCAATGAATTTGCTAAAAAGTTGTTTGGCTTGTGTTGGAGACCGCGCTGGACTGACTGGATTGGTCACTGGTCCTGGATAGGGGCTAAGGGGAAGGAATGCCTTCCAGTGGATAATGCCCAGTGATGGATAATGGCGATGGGCACTCTTGGGGATTGGGCGGCTGCCTTTTCTGTGCGACCTTACGGTTGCTGCAGCATGTAGACTTGGTTAAAAAGATAGTGCCCAGTGTCCAGAGAAATGCTAGTTCATAGACATCTATTCAAAAGTAGCAACACGTACATCAAGCACGTGTTGGTACTTTATGATATAATTCTATGAACCATACTTTAGGAGTTGTGCGTTTTGGCAAATTGAGTCACAACATTTTGAGCAGTTCCATTGCGGGCAATGGAGGGTGACATGTGCAATTTTGGATTGTCAAATCACATGCCAAATTGTACTGATGGAACCAGGGCGTAAGCTTTGTAATAGCTTATACAATACTTTAAATAGCAGTTTCCTATTAATCTTTACTGTATGTGACTGATTTGCACTCATGTTTCTGTAATTGGTTGAGGGAGTGGGAAATATGAGAAGTCGCTGTGTAGCTATGTTGCTTCCTTGTAAATTATAGACATCTGCACCGAGGGCTTTTATTGTAGTTAGTGCAGTTATGATAGATTCCTACTGCTTAGGCAGGAATAGACTAAAGGGCATATCAAACGACCTCCATTAGAAACCTACAGCGAACGGTATGATCACCTGCATTGCAGCAAAGTGAGTCTAAATCCAATTTGTAGGCCTAGTAATGGCATCATCTTTTTTTAGCAAGACATAGTTGTGATAAAGAGATCTTTGCTTGGCACTTGATTTTTATCACATTTAGATGTTTCTGGACATGACCGTAAACTGCAAGATGAGAACACTTTGTCAAATATAGCAGAACATATCAGAATACTAAGTAACAGTGGGCAATGCACATCTGATTTCTGTAACAAAGAGAAATATCTATTTTCTTTGGTTAATAGTTGTAGAACTAAAGGCTCACAAAAGAACACTTTGTTTTGAAAAGCACAGTACATAAAACAGAATTGCATTATTATTTGTTACAGAAGTATGCCTGTTCATTTTTTTCTTTTGCAATGTACAGATTTGGTATGTTCTTTGTATGAGCTTCTTGCAGATGTGCAAGTTCTCCTGTAAATATGTGATTGTAATGGTGACTATAGCAGAATGTGCCAAGACACTGTTGCTTGTAATCCAACTCTGGAGTGCATAGAAAAGGGTGACCATGTTGCATCTGAACTAAGTAAGCGTTGTCACCCTAGGGCCTAGCTGCTATGATTTTAAAAGCAACTCCTATTTAAAAAAATGGTACTAATCTTTTTTACAATAAAGTAACATGCACGACTACATCATTTGGCTAACGTGTTTGCGTGAAGTTGTGTGAATCAAATATCTTTGCAGGTCAGAGTTTGTTTTAATGAATGGTTTTGATTTTTTTTTTAATGGTAGGTGATGGAATATGAAAACAGAATTCGAGCTTATTCAACGCCAGACAAAATCTTCCGCTATTTTGCCACCCTCAAAGTGATACACGAGAGTGGGGAATCTGAAGTATTTATGACGCCTCAAGATTTTGTGCGATCAATAACACCCAATGAGAAACAGCCAGAGAGTAAGTACAAATGCATGGTGGTTATTTTCACATCAGAATAAAGTATATGAAGTCAAAGAGCTTGTGAGGCTTTTAATTATTATTTAGAACACCTATAAGTTTTAAAATGCTGAGGCTAGAAGGTTCTAAAGAGCCCTCTTCTGGAAATGCACAGCGCACAGTCTTTTAAAACAGAGCAAGCCTTTGCTTTATTACACAAATTTTTATTTAGTAGGTATTTGTGTATTTGTGTATGTGTGTGTGTGTGTGTGTGTGTGTGTGTGTGTGTGTGTGTGTGTGTGTATGTATGTATGTATGTATATATATAATATATATATATTATATTATATATTATATATTATATTCTATTATATTATATTCTATTATATAAAAAAAATTTAGTAGGTATAGAAAAGAACCACCCCCTTTTTAAAATAATCAAATTTTTTTGCGTTGCAGTCTGAAATGAAGACAGACACCGTTTTTTTTGTTTTATCCAGCTGTATTTACTAGTGCAACTTATAACATCTAAGTAAAAGATATAACACCAACATGTCAGAAAAAAATCAAAAACGGAATCGCGGAGCTGGAAACAGGATCATTCCCCTTATGTCAGTATTTTGTCGGACCACCTTTTTCTTTAATTACAGCCTTTAGTCTGTTGGGATATGTCGCTACAAACTTTGCACATCTAGACTTTACAATATTTGCC
Source organism: Rana muscosa (assembly GCA_029206835.1). NCBI lineage: Eukaryota > Metazoa > Chordata > Amphibia > Anura > Ranidae > Rana > Rana muscosa. The sequence continues at coordinate 129,889,571 of CM055123.1, read as the reverse complement.
AGCTCCTCTTTGCAGAACTGCTCAAGTTCAGTAAGATTAGATGGTGACCGTTTGTGGACTGCAGTCTTCAAGTCATTCCACTGATTTTCAATGGGGTTTAAGTCTGGGCTCTGACTAGGCCATGCAAGGACCTTCACCCGTCTCTTTCAACCACTGTGTGGTCATTTTTGCTGTGTGCTTTGGGTCATTGTCATGTTGGAAGGTAAACCTCCTTCCCATTGACAACTTTCTGGCAGAGGGCCGCAGATTTTCCTCAAGAATTTTATGGTATTTTGCCCCATCCACTTTTCTTCTATCCTGACAAGTGCTTCAATCGCTGCTGCAGAGAAACAGCCCCATAACAGGATATTACCACCTCCATGCTTTACTGTAGGAATGGTGTTATTTGGATGGTGAGCTGTATTGGAATTCCGCCAGACATATCATTTGGCGTTGATGCCAAACAATTCAATAGTAGTCTCATCTGACCACCTTAAACAAACCTTGAAGATTTTGAGGCCACATGGAAAAATGTGTTATGGTCAGATGAGACTAAAATTGAATTATTTAGCCTCAACACCAAACCATATGTCTGGAAATCCGATACAGCTCACCATCCAAATAACACCATTCCTATAGTAAAGCATGGAGGTGGTAGTCTCCTGTTATGGGGGTGTTTCTCTGCAACAGGGACTGGAGCACTTGATATAGGAGTGTGTCTTGTCATAAAATACAGGTTGTCTGTCTATCATAAAGTCTTTGTATGAAACAAATTCTGTTAACTTGCATTTCTCCAGTGCAAATACACCAAATGTTTTGGCACTGCCAGTACATTTTTTTTTTTTCCCTTTTTTATTACCCTAACGTGACATTTGTTTTAAGAACTTTTGGCAGATTTTTAAATGTTCCTACAGGACGATGGCAAGACATAAAATGCTCTCTAATTTTCTTAAATATTATCATTACTATTGTCTTTAGTACTACTGTATATCCAAATGTATTTATGCAGTACGACGACATACAGTACATGCATGCATCCTTATCTTCCAAATGCCATGTTATACAGCGTGCTCTTACATTTTGCTAGCGGAGACACTTACATGTGCTCAACTTGATTGAAATACCTGAAATAATGAACTTCACACAATTAAAAAGGCTAGGATTTTTTATGTTGTAAATCTTTCAGAGATTTAAAAGCAACTTCGGAAATACAAGTAATATTTTAATTGGGCTTCCAAAAAGCATTCATGTTTGTATTTATTCTGTTGTAAGTTATATAAATAAAATGTATTTCTCTTATCATCCATGGACGGACACGGCGGCTCTTAATCACTGAACGTGTGGGTATATGTCACTGCTTGCAGGAGAAGATCTAGGCAGAATGTTAAATGTTAAAACATTCTAGAACAAACCAGAGCTGGACAGCCCCGCCCAGGGGGGCGGTCCCTCCGGACATTACCCTCCTACCTGCAGCTAGCAGGCCTCAGTTTTTTTCTGCCTAGCAGAAGAAGATGTGGCTCTCTCAGGAGCCAGTCTCCTGGAAGATTTTACTTTAAAATTTTATTCCTTTGTTAATTTTTATTATTTTATTTTTGAGACCTTCAATCAACTGTCGGCTGGGCAACAGGTTGGGTACATTAGTATCCTCGTAGTCTTCCCTGTCCGACCATCGAGCGTGCTGATCCTCGCCTTGTGTGCGTGAGACTCAGTTCACGACATACCCCATGACTTGAGGGGTGGCCGGGTTGCTTTCATGCTCCCCGCGGTCCTCTCAAGATTGAACAGGACCTACTGTATCTTTCGCGGTTTACCGGGCCGACAGCTACGCAGTACGACTCTGTGATAGGTCTGTCTGAAACAAGCCAGTGAGTCCCTCTATTGGCACCGAGGGTGTTCTCCAAGGTGCTTTCGGGACGGGTAAGTCGTCTCTCCTGCTGCAAGGTGAGTACATGCTGGCTGTGTTTCTGTGTGTGGGGGGGGTTCTCCCTGTCTCCCCCCTGTTATGCTGCTCTCTGCACCCTGTTCTGCTGCTGTGCTGTGTGGGGATGCTTGGGGGGTCACTCTGCCCTGGGGGGGGGGGCGCTCCAGGTCTGTTAATATGTTTGGAATGTGTTCTGGGGGAATGTGTGTTGTTTTCTTTATCGTACACCACGGGACACAGAGCCAGTCATTACATAATGGGTTAAGGGTCACCAGCGGTGATTGGACACTGGCACAACCAATGGAAGACAGTTCCCCTCCATATAACCCCTCCCATCAGGGAAGTACCTCAGTTTTTTCGCCAGTGTCGAAAGGTGTTGGACGCGTTAGGAGGTGCTAAAGGAAAGCTCTACCAAAGAGACCCTCTGGGGGTAAAAGAGCTATGCTTTCGGATCCATCCAAGACGCCTACAAATGAGCTGAATCTGGATGGGATCCGGGCCTCATCCATGAGGCGTCGCCTGTAATGTCTCTCTTCGGAGGACTGGGCTCTAAGATCCAGCACTTTCGCTATTTCGCTATAAAGTCCTGGTAAGAGTCTTGTACAAGGCCCAGGGGAGAGGTATCCTTTAAATAGGAACCCATATCCCTGAAGGTTGGCACACATAGCCCACCGTGAAGGGTGAAGTTTGGTATCTGTCTGAAAACTTTCAGCAGAAAAACCTGCGGCGTGGATAAGGTGAGATTAGAAGGTCCATAACTAGGTTGGGACCTTTTTCAAAAAGTGGATGTCTTCTTTTTTCCCACCACTGGGGGGAGTAAAGAGCTGAATATACTCACCTCACTCTGTTCAGTGTCGGCTTCGGCGAAGTACACTGCTCGTCACCTCCGCTGCTGAGCTTGCTTGAGCACCCCGCTCCTCCTTCCGGTGGCCGATACAGACACCTGCAGATGCAGGCAAGTGGGGACAGGGGCTGATGAGAGTCCTCTCTCACTATGGCCACCACCATAGCGCTAAAAGCCGCGCGCGGGAGCGCGCTTTATCGGAGGGGGGGGGGCGAAGGCGTGCGCGGGCACGTGGCGCGCGCAGGCACAGAAACGGCGCCAAATTTAAAAGACTGTCAGTGTAAAAAGCACTGCAGCAGCAAGCAAGCTCGTTAGTTCTCTTATTCCTGGCAGAGAAACACAGCAGCTATACAGGGACGTAAGACTCCATGTGGTTGGATTGGGTACTTCCTAGAAGACATCCATGTTATGCATAGTTATGTGTTAAAAGTTGCATACTTAATGTATTTGCTAAACTGAACACGGTAGTATATGCATTTAGGTACCTTGTATTTTGTCTAAACAGTAAGTCTTCCAGGGGAAGTAATGCGGACAAAAAGAGATAAAAGAGCACCGCCGCCTGAGACAGGGGGCTCTAGCTGTGCTGACTCGGTACCTTCCTCTCCTGTGTTGCCAAAAGCACCTGTACAGGATGAGCCATTACCTCTGTCAGGTATGGCGGCTTCCCCAGTGAAGCCTGGGCCTGCATATGTCACTGAGGACACTTTATCAGCTGCCCTAAATAATCTGGAGGAGAAAATTGCTACTTTAATCGCTAAATCCTCTAAAAAGGACAATAAGCGAAGCAGATCTCCTCCAGTATTGGACCTCCCTTCAGAAGTACCTGAGGAGGAGGAGGATGAGGAGGAGGCTACATCAGCAGAGGATGAGGAGTCAGACGGATCAGGGATATCGGATGAGCCTTTTTCGGTATCCCAGATTTTAAAGTCACAGGTGCAATGCTATGCAGGAGCCGTGCGAGCTGCATTTAGGTTACCCTCTTTGGAGGTAACAGAATCACCTGTCTCCTCCCTAGGATCATTAAGATCCCTGCAAGGTGCATGCTCCTTCCCGGTTCATCCGTTACTAGAGGATCTATTGTACGCAGACTGGCAACATCCAGATAAGCGTTTTTCACCTCCAAAAAAGTTTAACATTCTTTATCCTATGGAGGAAATTTTTTTAAAGAAATGGAGCCTGCCTACGGTAGATGCGGCTATTTCTTGTGTAAATAAAAACCTGACATGTCCAGTGGATAATGTACAAGTGTTTAAAGATCCTTCTGAGAAGAAGTTGGAATCCTTACTGAAATCCTCCTTCCTTTTGGCCGGCTCAATTATCCAACCTGCAGTAGCAGCAGTCGGTATGTGTCAGGTCGTCAGCCAACAGGTAAAGCAGGGGCTGAAGGAGCTGCCTTCAGAGCAGGCTAAAAATTGGGAGAATTTGCCTAAAGCCTTATGCTTCACAGTGGATGCCATGAGAGATTCTATCATACAGGCATCACGCCTTACACTCCAGCTGGTACAGATGCGCAGAGTACTTTGGCTTAAGCATTGGTCAGCGGAAGCCCCATGCAAAAAGTTGTTGGCAAGTTTCCCGTTCCATGGCGAACGCCTTTTTGGGGAAGATTTAGAAAGATATATCCAAAAGATATCAAGTGGTAAAACGACACTTTTACCTGAGAGAAAGAAAAACAAGAGACCTTGTTTTAAACACACTCTCTCCCCAGCTCCCGGGAAATCTGACTCCAGCCAGTGGCGACAGCCTTTTCAGCCGCCCAAAAAAGCCAAAGAACAGGCTCAGAAGAACAAGAAGCTGTGGGGTTCAAGAGCTAATAAGCAAGCCCCCAAAACCTCTCATTGAAGGGGCGCCCCCGCTCGGCCGAGTGGGGGGAAGGCTTCGTCAGTTCTCAGCGACTTGGCGGACAGAAACCCAGGACAAATGGGTGGTATCCACAATATCCTCAGGGTACAGACTGGAATTTCGAGAGATCCCATCTTCTCAATTCCGAAGTTCAAGACTCTCCAAGGATCCACAAAAAAGAGGATCCTTCTTCAAAGGTTTGAATCACTTAATGGCTCAAGGTGTGGTTACAGAGGTACCCCAAAAGGAGCAAGGTTCAGGTTTTTACTCAAACCTCTTTGTGATTCCAAAACCGAACGGAGAAGTCAGACCCATCCTGGATCTAAAAAATCTAAACCAGTTTCTGAACGTTCGCCATTTTCGAATGGAAACGATTCGATCCGTGGTCGCTACTTTAAAAGGCGGAGAATTCATTGCGTCCATAGATATCAAAGACGCATATCTACACATACCAATCCTCCCCGCTCACCAAAGATTCCTAAGGTTTGCGGTAGAAGATCGCCACTTTCAATTTGTGGCCCTGCCATTTGGTGTAGCCACCGCGCCCAGAGTATTCACAAAGGTGCTAGCTCCTCTGTTAGCAAACCTAAGAACACGGGGCATTGCGGTAACAGCCTATCTAGACGATCTACTATTAATAGATCAGTCAAAGGAGGGATTGGATCACGCTGTAGACACTACAGTAGGATACCTGGAGCATTTAGGATGGATTATAAACTTACAAAAATCCTCTCTCCAGGCCCAAAGAAGGATAGTGTACCTGGGCATGATCATAGATACAGCCCAAAACAGGGTATACCTGCCAGAGCCAAAGATACAGTCTCTGAAAGACCTGATCCACAAGGTCAAAGCAAACAAGAGGCCGTCTATTCGCCTTTGCATGAGACTATTGGGAAAGATGGTAGCCTCCTTCGAGGCGGTCCCTTACGCCCAGTTTCATTCGAGACTACTTCAAGGCAATATTTTAGCCTCCTGGAACAGAAAGAGCCAAGCTCTGGATATACCCATGCGCCTGTCCTCACAAGTACGCCACAGCTTCAATTGGTGGCTAGAAGCCAGGAATTTACGGAAGGGAAAGTCCTTCCTCCCAGTGGCCTGGAAGGTGGTATCTACGGATGCCAGCCTATCGGGCTGGGGTGCAGTATTCGAGGAGGCTTCTACCCAGGGAACCTGGGCCAAGACTCAGGGGATCCTGCCCATCAATGTGCTAGAGATCCGGGCGGTATATCTAGCCCTCAAAACCTGGACATACAGGTTACAGGGCTACCCAGTTCGGGTTCAATCCGACAATGCTACTGCAGTAGCTTACATCAATCACCAAGGAGGCACCCGCAGTCGGGCAGCCCAAAGAGAGGTGAACCGGATCTTGGCATGGGCAGAAGAGCATGTACCTTGCATCTCTGCAATCTTCATTCCAGGGATAGAAAACTGGCAAGCAGACTACCTGAGTCGTCAGCAGCTGCTACCAGGAGAGTGGTCTCTTCACCCAGAGATCTTTCAGGCCATATGTCTGAGATGGGGAAACCCAGATGTAGACCTGCTAGCTTCCAGGTTCAACAAGAAATTGGACAACTTTGTGTCCAGAACGAGAGATCCTCTAGCCTACGGGACAGACGCTCTAATAACTCCATGGAATCAGTTCTCACTGATCTATGCATTCCCTCCGATCCCTCTTCTACAAAGACTGCTTCGCAGGATCAAGGAGGAGGGAATACCAGTAATCCTAGTGGCCCCAAACTGGCCCAGGAGGCCTTGGTATGCCGAGATCGTAAAAATGGCGATAGGAAGGCCCTGGAAGCTTCCACTTCGACACGACCTGTTGTCACAGGGTCCAGTATTCCACCCTTCCTTACAAAGGCTAAATTTGACGGCCTGGCTGCTGAGACCCACATTTTGAAAAAGAGAGGGGTCTCTGGCCTGGCTCTTTCTACGCTCATTAATGCTAGAAAGCCAGCCTCCAGACTCATCTATCATAGAGTCTGGAAAGCATACGTTTCCTGGTGTGAATCCAGAAGTTGGAATCCTCTGAAATATGAAATAAGTAGGATTCTTGCTTTTTGCCAGTTAGGAGTGGATATGAAATTAGCCCTTAGCACCATCAAAGGGCAAATATCGGCTCTATCAGTCTTCTTTCAGAGACCATTGGCATCTCACTCCCTAGTTCGGACATTCATTCAGGGGGTACTGAGGATAAGTCCTCCAGTCAGGTCTCCCTTGTGTCCATGGGATTTGAATTTGGTATTGTCAGTGTTGCAAAAGCAACCTTTTGAACCTATTCGCCATATTCCTTTAATTATATTGAGTAGGAAATTGGCCTTTCTGATTGCTATAGCTTCTGCTAGGAGAGTATCAGAGCTAGCAGCTCTTTCTTGTAAAGAGCCTTATCTAATTTGTCACAAGGACAAGATCGTACTACGACCCCATCCGGCTTTTCTGCCTAAGGTGGTGTCGGCTTTTCACTTGAATCAAGACATTGTTCTGCCTTCCTTTTTTCCAAACCCGCGGACGGCGGGGGAAAAATTATTACACTCTCTAGATCTAGTGAGAGCGGTAAGGGTGTATCTGCAAGCAACCGCTCAGATACGTAAAACAGATGTTTTGTTTATTTTACCAGATGGTCCCAAGAAGGGCCAAGCGGTATCAAAATCCACCATTTCCAGGTGGATTAGACAAGTAATTGTTCAAGCTTATGGTTTAAAGAACAGGACTCCTCCTTTTCCTGTTAAGGCGCACTCTACCAGGGCGATAAGTGCTTCATGGGCAGTGCACCACCAGGCTTCGATGGCTCAGATCTGTAAGGCTGCAACTTGGTCCTCAGTCCATACATTTTCCAAATTCTATCAAATAGATGTGAAAGGACATGAGGATTCCGCCTTCGGGCGAAGTGTGCTGCAGGCAGCAGTATAGGGCTTCTGGTCCGCAAGCGGTCGGTTTGATCTGTGTCTCCCCCCCTTCATATGAGCATTGCTCTGGGACGTCCCATTATGTAATGACTGGCTCTGTGTCCCGTGGTGTACGATAAAGAAAATAGGATTTTTATAACAGCTTACCTGTAAAATCCTTTTCTTGGAGTAGACCACGGGACACAGAGGTCCCCCCCTTCTTATGGGAACCTTACTGCTTTGCTACAAAACTGAGGTACTTCCCTGATGGGAGGGGTTATATGGAGGGGAACTGTCTTCCATTGGTTGTGCCAGTGTCCAATCACCGCTGGTGACCCTTAACCCATTATGTAATGACTGGCTCTGTGTCCCGTGGTGTACTCCAAGAAAAGGATTTTACAGGTAAGCTGTTATAAAAATCCTATTTTTTCGCGCGCCATTGGCGCGGTGTTTTAAATTTAAAAAGTGCGCCACCGGCGGCCATTTTGCCGCGGCTCAAATCAGTTATACAGGCGCCCGGCGGCCATTTTCTTGTAGCCGCAGCACTTTGTTTAGTTTTCGGCCTCTAGTGGCGCTGCTGAGCGGCGCGAATTCCACATCTCCTCACAGATTCTTCACTCTCCTCAGGCTCGCGCTACAGCGCGGCTCATACATCGGTACCGAGCGGTCTCTAGGGGTGGTGAGTACTCCGGGTATCCCCTCCTCAGCCCCAGCATAGCCAGTGGGTGGGCTGTATTATTCACTGTAATGGTGAATAAGGTCTCAGAGGGTGGCAACATGGAGTCTGGTTCACCTGTTTCTTCACACTTGTTAGAGACAACTGGCAGTGCTCCTGCACCTGCGGTCCTTATGGACCAGTTGTCGGCAGCCCTGGAGTCATTCTGACCAGGAGGGAAGCAGTGTGTGAGCGTAAGGGAGCAAAAAAGCCCCTCTCCCCACTATATTTCCACAAAAAAAAAGGGGGTGTGCGCTGATTCAGATATGGGCCTAGCCACTACCACTCAGGACCCTAGCTCTGAATATATTTGATGGTTTTGAACAGGACATTCCTTGCGAGAAAAAATCCAGTTCTGAGTCAGTAAATGACAGGGCGCTTGTTAGTGAACTCATTGCTGCGGTGAGGGACACTCGCAAGCTAAATGCTGCGGATGCAGAACCTCAGGCGGACAGTCTCCTCTGGTTCCTTAGGGCCGGGCCTTCTAAAAAAGTTTTTTTCCATATGTACCTTTCTTTGACCAGCTCATTGATAAGGTCTGGGGAAAAAGCCGCAGAAGACTTTTATGGTCGCGTGGCGTTTGCCTATCAGACACCCCTTTTGAAGATGCCCTACTTAAAACGTGGGCTTCTCCCCCAGTGGTCGACCCTCCAGTCGCCCGGTTGAACAAGGCCACCACTCTCCCGATGGAGGGGACTCCTGCATTTAAGCACCCCACTGACAGGAGGTCAGAAGTGGTGAGCAGAGCCATGTTTGCCTTTTTGGGGTCCGCCCTACGGCCTGTGGTAGCGGCGACCCTTGTGTCTCAGACACTTACGGGTTGGGCAAAAGATTTTGCACCAAACTGTACAGGAGCATAATCTTCCTCCAGACACTATTGCTCTGGCCCACCTAATGGTGCAGGGCCTGGTTTATGTTGCGACGCCACGTTAGACGCGGCCCCTTCTATCTCAGGGCCTCTGTCTTGGCGATGCTAATGCGTTGTCTTATCTGGTTAAAATGCTGGTCTGCTGACCTAGCTTCTAAAAAGCCTCTGACGGATCTACCATTTAAAGGTGGTAGGATTTTCGGTGCTGCGCTGGATGACATCATCAAGGATGTCACGGGAGGTAAAAGCACTCTTCTTCCTCAGGCTAGCAAGGATAAGGAGGACGCTGTAAACAGGGTCCTTCCTTTCCAGCAAATTTTTTTTTTTTCGTCAGTCAACGGGGAGGCCCTCCCAGACTGACAGCGGTGCGGCTGGTGGACACAAGCGCCCCTGGGTGCGTAAGCCAAACAAGCCGGCTCCCCAAGCCCGCCTCCGCGTGAAGTCTTGCCCCCACCCGACTCTGGGGTAGGGGGGAAGACTTTGCAGGTTGACGGATCGGTGGTGTAACGGCACCCCAAATATGAAAGGGGGTTAACGCCGTTTAACTCTCTCCCCTCTCCTGGACACAAATTCCCTGTTGCTCCTCCACAGCCAGGCGATCACTTCCCATAAGATTAATCCTTCCAGAAGAAACGAGACGTACTCTGTCTCTTCCAGGATAGACACTTTATTGAAGAAGATATTGTAACTTTTATACACATCTACTACTGCATTAGTTTAACATGAACAATGGCCCAGCTCCACCCACACATAACAAGGCCCAATACCCATTATTTTGACGTCTGTTAGGCTTCAAAAGACTTTACACAATAGAACGTAACGACCTTCAATACACATCTTATAATGAAAGGGTTGGTAGACGGTCCGTCTGCCGAGTACAATGCACACAGGCATAGAGTTAACTATCCCTTTCACACCAAAAGGGTCTCCAGACCCTCCTAGACTCATTTACAACACAAGCAGGCAGGTGATTAACCTGTCTGCTGCTAGTTCCACAACCTATAATTATAGGCTTAATTCCCACAAGCCACAATATACAATAGAATGCAAATCACCTTAACTCCTCACAGCAATGATTACACAACCCCCCTTCCTCACAGTACACATCCAATCTAGATACAATGTATGTGCAGCATTGAATATGGCTATCATAGACCACATTGGGGTTTTCATTCACCCTGTGCCCCTAATAGAGACACAGGGTGGTTGACACATAAGAGGCATTGGGGAAGCTGAAGCAAGGGTATCTCATACTTTCTAAGCGATTCTGAGTTCCCCGGGCCTTCCCGTTACAGGTGGACCTACCGGTGGGTGGGTGAGGTGATCACCTCAGGTTACAGGATAGGTTTTCGTTCCTGGTCCCAGACAGATTCTTCCCTCGAATCTTCCTCTCCTTCCTGCCTGTCCGGCAGCCCTATGGAGCCTATTCAGGATTGCTCAGGTCCAGAGTGATCGTGCCGATTCCGTCACAGGAGAGGTTTAAGGGATTCTACTCAAATTCGTTTGTCGGCCCAAAAAAGGATCGGGGTTCGGCCTATCTTGGACCTCCAGGTCCTGAATGCCTTTGTGAAGGTGCAAAAGTTCAACATGGAATCCATTCGCACTGTGATCAGTGCACTCCGTCAAGGGGATTTCCTGGCGACCTTGGACATCAAGGACGCCTACTTGCATGTTCCGATCTGCGCAAGTCACCAGAAGTTTCTGCGATTGCGATCGGCGAAGTCCACTATCAATTTGTGGCTCTTCCTTTCATCCTAGCCTCGGCACCGAGGGTGTTCACCAAGGTGCTTGTGCCGGTTCTAGCTTGCTGAGACAGTGAGGCATTGCTGTCGTGGGCTATCTGGACGATCTTCTTCTCAGAGCAGGAAATGGCTCAGAATTAGAAGACAGTGTGACTATCGTCAGTCAGACACTCAGGGACTTTGGGTGGCTCCTAAACATTCAGGAGTCAGTCCTGGTCCCGACTCAAGGTCTGGAGTATCTCGGTCTGATTCTGGACTCCTTTGAGGCAAAGGTATTCCTACCTCCAGGGAAGCTACTGACACTTCAGTCTGCAGTGCGGGTGCTGACATCCCAAAAAATGGTCGTCAATCTGTTTCTGAATGGGAGTCCTGGGACTCATGGTGACCTCTTTCGAGGCCATTCCGTATGCACAATCACACACCAGGGCATTGCATAAGGAGATCTTGTTCCCTTGGGACAAATCCCCGTTGTCTTTGGATTTTCCGATCCAGGTGAGTCACCTGGTCAGGGCATCCCTGACATGGTGGTTCGGGTCCCCAGCTCTTCGGTCCGGGAAGTCATTACTCCCCGTCCAATGGACGGTGTTCACTACGGACGCCAGCCTGAAGGGCTGGGGTGTAGTCTGGGGAGTCCTGTTGGCCCAAGGGCTTGGACTCCAAACGAAGCCCATTTGCCGATTCAATGTTCTGGAAATACGGGCCATCAGACTGTGCCTCTCCTCGTGGTCTGAGAGATTGCAGGATCGCTCCATTAGGATCCAGTCAAACAAAGTCACGGCGGTGGCGTATTTCGACCATCAAGGGGGGACTCGGAGCTCAGCTGCGGCTTCCGAGGTCCCCCGTACCCTGAAGTGGGCGAAATGAAGCGTGCCGGCTCTGTCGGCCGTTTACATTCCGGGCATAGAACTGGCGGACTATTTGAGTCGCCAGACGTTGGACCAGGGAGAGTGGTCCTTGCATCCAAAGGTATTTCGACTCCTTTGCCACACAGACGGTGGGGCACGCCGGAGGTGGACCCGATGACCTCTCGACTCAATCGCAAGCTGTCGAGATTTGTGGCCAGATCCAAGGATCCTTGGGCGGATGCCTCAGAGGCGTTAGTGGCCCATGGGGTCATTATCACCTGATATACGTTTATCCTCTGCTGCAGTTGCTCCCTCGCCTGCTGCGCAGGGTGGCGACTGAGGGAATTCCGGTGATCCTCATTGCTCCGGATTGGCCTCGGCTTCACTGGTACGCCGATCTGGTACGTCTCGTCGCGGCCGTTCCCTGGCGGTTGCCAATAAGGGAGGACTTTCTGTCTCAAAGTCCTATATTTCATCCTGCCTTTACAGTCTCTGGCCTTAACGGCATGGCTGTTGAAAGCCAGGTGTTGAGAGACCGAGGTCTCTCGGACTCGGTCATTTCGTCCATATTAAGGGCACGGAAGTCTTCCTCCAGAATGATCTATCTCCGTACCTGGAAAGCTTACATCGCCATGGGCAAAGAGCTGGATTCGCGTCCTCGGACGTATTCCGTCCCTAGAATCCTGCGTTTCCTGCAGCATGGAGTGGCCAAAAGGCTCGCTTTGAGTATCATTAAGGGTCAGATTTCGGCCTTGGCCGTCTTCTTTCGGCGACCACTAGCGGGTCATTCCTTGGTTAGCACCCTTGTGCAGGGGGTTCCCCATGTGCTCCCTCCTGTGCTCCCTCCTGTCAAGTCTCCTCTCCCCCCGTGGGATCGGAATTGGTACTCTCGGTTCTCCAGGAACCTCCTTTTGACTTTGTCTCAGAAGGTAGCCCTTTTAGTGGCTTCACTTCTGTTAGACGAGTGTCTGAGTTGGCGACCTTGTACTGCAAGTAGCCATATTTAGTCATCCATAAGGATAAGGCGGTGTTGCATCCGCGACTTTCTATTTTGTCAAGGGTGATCTCGACCTTTCACCTAAATTGGGACATTGTCCTCCCGTCCTTGTGTCCTCACCCATCGCATCCCAGAGAGTGTGCGCGGCACACTTTGAATGTGGTACGAGCCTTGCGGGTGAGCCTGTCTGCTACTGCTTCTATTCGGAAGTCTGACTCTGTTTGACTGTCTCTGGTCAGAAACAGGGCCAAGCGGCTTCGTCTGCCACCATTTCTAGGTGGATCGGACAAACCGTCTTTCAAGCCTATGCTCTCATGGGGCTGGCGCCTCCCTTTCCGGTTATGGCGCATTCCACCAGGGCAAATGGTGCTTCCTGGGTCTTCCGACATCAAGCGTCGGTTGCACAAGTGTGCAAAACGGCGACCTGGTCGTCTGTTCATACCTTTTCTAAGTTTTATAGGGTTGATGTGGCTGCATCTCCGGATGCTTCCTTCGGCCGCAAGGTGTTGCAGGCCGCTGTTTAAAGTGGCAACTCCTCCGTTGAGGAGCTCTGCCTTGTTTGGAGTGAAGTTTTTGGTTTTTCCATTTATACTGCTCCCATCCCTCTTGACACTGCTTTGGGACATCCCACACGTTCAATGATTAAGAGCCGCCGTGTCGGTCCATGGATGATAAGAGAAAATAGGATTTTTGTACTCACCGTAAAATCCATTTCTCTGACATCCATGGACCGACACAGCACCCACCCTTCCTTTTAAGTTTGTACCGCTTTGTTACGAACTGAGGTCTGCTAGCTGCAGGTGGGAGGGTAATGTCCGGAGGGACCGCCCCCCTGGGCGGGGCTGTTCAGCCCTGGTTGGTGCTAGAATGTTTTAAAATTTAACATTCTGCCTAGATCTTCTCCTGCAAGCAAGGACATATACCCACACGTTCAGTGATTAAGAGCCGCCGCGTCGGTCCATGGATGTCAGAGAAATGGCTTTTACGGTGAGTACAAAAATCCTATTTTTTTTACGGGCAGGAAGTTACTTGAGAGCAGGAAGATCAATGAACTCCAAGAGCACTCAGTAGCACCCTCCTAGTTCATTGAACTACTGTACAAGCCATTGGCCACAATGGATGACTGTACTTGTAGTCTATTTATTCACAGGAATCTGTGAGTGAATGATTCTGCCATATGGGCGGAGACCCTTATGGCTGCACTGTTTTCAAATTGTAACAGCGCCCACTGTGACAGGGAGGGAGAGATCAGCGGGAGAAAGTACAGATTGCTGGAACATGTTACATATTCCACCCTAGCATGTAACATGTTCCAAACATGAACTTATCCTTTAATGCACTATAACACATAGTGTGAATGGGCCCTTAAAGTGGTTGTAAACCCTTCTTTTTTTTTTTTCTAACAAAAATGAATAACCTGCAAGAGAAAGGCATAATGAGCTAGTATGACTAGCTCATTATGCAGTACTTACCTTTTAGATTGAAGCCCCCAAAGTCATCCTCGTCTCCCCCTCCGGCCGCAGACATCGCTCCGGAAGGTTACTTCTGGGTATCGATGTCCTGATTGGCCTGAGCGGCGATGACGTCACCGCCCATGCGCGCGGGAGCCGTCAAAGCCGGCATTATCTATTAATAAAACCGGCGTTGACCGTGCAGCAGTGCCGTTGTCTATGGCGCGCATGCGCCGTAGACAACGGTGCATTCTTTTTTGTAAATTATCTCCTAAACCGTGTAGGTTTAGGAGATATTGCAAACACCTACAGGTAAGCCTTAATCTAGGCTTACCTGTTGGTGAAAGTTGCATAAGAGGGTTTAAAAACACTTTAAGCTAAGTAGTCTGATAGCTGCATGACAAAAGTAAGTTTAGATAACAGAATGGCTGACTGAGGTAAATCGGCTACTCCATGAACTAAAGTAAATGTGTTAACTAGCCATGAATCCTAGTTCCAAGCATCGAATTAACAAAATGATACAAACCTTCACATGCACTACTGTACAAAAGTTTTAGGCAGGTGTGAAAAAAATCCTGTAAGTTTAAGAATGCTTTCAGAAGTAGAACTGTTAATTGATAAAAAAAAAATATTAAAACTATTAACAAAATGGAAAGTTAATGAACAGAAATCCAATTAAAATCAGTATTTGGTGTGACCACCCTTTGCCTTCAAAACAGCATTAATTCTTCTAAGTACACTTGCACACAGTTTTTGAAGGATATCGGCAGGTAGGTTGTTCCAAAAATCTTGGAGAACTACAGGTCTTCTGTGGATATAGGTTTCCTCAAATCCTTCTGTCTCTTTAATGTAATTTCAGACTGACTCAACAATGTTCTTTTTTTACACTGAAGATAGTTTTTAATGACATTGGCTGTATGTTTGGGGTGGTTGTCCTGTTGCAGAATACATTTGGGACCAATCACACACATCTCTGATGGTATGGATAGTATCTGCCTGTATTTCTCATCATTGAAGACACCATTGATCCTGACCAAATCTCCAACTCAGTTTGCAGAAGTGTAGTTCTAAGCTTTTGAGGAACCTTCACTATTGCCTGAAGACAATCATTATTGTACCACTCTCCAGCCCTCCGCCATCAAACTGCCTCCTGCTACAGCCAAATATTTCAAATTTTGTCTCATTAGTCCAGAGCATTTTCTGCTATCTTTTTGCACCACAGTTCCTATGTTTTCATGCATAGTTGAGTTGCTTAGCCTTGTTTCCACATCAAAGGTATGGATTTTTCGCCACAGTTCTTCCTAGAAAGAAGACCACTTTTTTCCCAATCTTCTACAGACAATAGAGAAGTGTAGCTGGGTCCCACTGGTTTCTGCCAGTACTGTGCTGATGGCACTACTGGACATCTTCCTATGTCAAAGGGAAATAAGCACGAGGCGTTTCATCTGCATTAAGTTTCCTTGGCTTACCACTGCGTCTATGGTCCTCAACGTTGCCTTTTTTCTTTGTGCTTTTTTTAACCCTTTCGCTGCCAGGTCCGTATGGATGTACAGAAGTGCCTGCAGGTGGCCAAGTCAGTATGGCGTACGGACCTCCTTTTCTCCCTCTCCTATAAACGTATGGCCACTTCAATGACCATAAGCTTATATTAGAATTGTTCAGCAGACTCTGCTGAACAATTGTATAATTCTGATCAGCGGATTACAACCCGCTGTTCAGAGTTATTAACCCCTAATGTGACTGTCCCCCCCCACCCATGCCGCCGCTTCCCTGTCCCCTGCCTCTCCACCTCCCGCAGCTAAATGTCACCTGAAACTACACCCCCCTACTCTCCTTTCCTATCCCCTTCCCCCCCCTTCAGCCCCTGCTCTAGCACTGAGTACCCCCCCTCCACCCTATCTAACCCCCCACCCCCCCAAATTTGATTCCCTGCAGCCACCATCATAAGCCTGCCGGCTTCAGGTGCTGCTGGGGCCTTGAGGGGGATCCAGATGTGTGTCCCCCATCACTCAGCCTCCCATACCGACCCCTGATCCATCCCTTCTCCGGCAGAATCCCTCCTTCTCCCACAGCCTGCAGCTTCTACTCCGGCAATGTGACAGGCTGGGGATCGCGGCGGGGGTAGGGGGGAGCAGTGCGGGTGATGTTTGGGCTTGGGGAGGTTTACCACCCCCTAAGTGTGGCACCCTGGGCGCATGCAGTGATCCCTATGATCACTGAAATAGCCGCACTGACATCTGATAATAGTAACCGCGAGTGTTACTATGTATCAGACTGTCAGTTTATGAATGAATGGAATCTCTATACAGATTCCATGCATTCATTCAAGTAAAGTGATACAAAGAAAAGGACCATCTTCAGAACCTTTCTCTTTGTCAAAAAAAGAGCTATGGCGGTCTGTTTAGACCTCTGATATCTCGCCAAAGACGGGTGTTCCGTGCATCTCTATGCAGACAGTCCCATTGATGTAATTTGGGATGTAGCACCAACAGAGCCGTTGCTCCCAATTTTACACCCATGTAGGTCCGCATGCATGTCCCTGAGCTCATACTGTCTGCATTCGGGGTCATATACCCACACCCACACAGATGTCAGATTGGGAACAGCAGCTATGCCTATGCAGCCATTGCATCCCAATTGACATAAATTAGACTACATGTAGAGGGATGCATGGAACACCTGTGCATTCCTGTGCGGGTAAACATGGCCCCCCATGGGCGTACACTTTAGTATGCCACATGTGAACGATGCTTTAGTACTAATTTAGCAGGATTTTGGTAAGTTATGTTGTGTTTATGCGCAATATTAATGATTTTAGTGTATTTTTGTTTTTTTAAAAAGGTGTTTATACGTTTTGCAGTTGAACACAGTAATCACATTATAGTAAAGTGGATACAAGAAAAAAGGGGGGGGGGATAACAAGCCACCAATTACACATTGCCTAAGCAAGTACATTTGGGGGTCTTGGTGACCCATTGGATTTTAGTGTATTTTTAGTGAAGATGGCGATATGATGAACATTTGCGCAATTATTGCGGGGCCCAAAAAAATCTGTAGCACTTTTGTTCTACAGGTCATGTGCTTGTAGAAAATGTCTAGTTTGAGGTGTCTTTTCAAATTCTGAAAGCTGTAAGTGAAAACCCAGATTTTTAGAGACATTTTTGGGTACGTTTTGATTTTCACCATTTTGCAAAAAAGGCGCAATTTTAAATTTACAAATATTTGTTATTTATTAACATAATACAGGTTAAGCTTTTATATTTTGTAGGGATTTACCAGGAATTTTGTAAAATTAGCTGTATTTTTATCTGTTAACAATGGTTTTAGTCTATTTTTTGCGAATACATTGGTTTAATAAACATTTGCGCAAATACAGCAGGGTCTAAAAAAAATCTGTAGCACCTTCTTTTTATTCTAGCGGTCATATGCTTTCAGAAAATATATGGTTTTGGGGGTCTTTCACAAATTCTGAAAGCTGTAAGATAAAAATGAAAACCTACAGATTTTTTTAGAAATTTGGGATATTTACACTTTTGCGTCTGTTAAATTATCACCATTTTGCAAAAAGGCGCAATTTAAAAATGACATATTTGTTATTTATTAACTCCATTCAGGTTAAGCTTTTATATATAGTAGTAATTTTGTAAAATTTGCTGTTTTTATATCTGCTAATAATAGTTTTAGTGTATTTTTTGTAAATACATTGGTTTGATAAACATCTGCGCAAATACCGCAGGGTCTAAAAGATCAGTAGCTTTCTACTGATCATGTGCTTTCAGAAAATATATGGTTGGGGGGGGGGGGTCTTTCACAAATTCTGAAAGCTATAAGTGAAAAATTGCAAAAAATGATCTGGCCATCTGAGTAAACCAAATGGAGCACAGGGCCTGGCAGCGAAAGGGTTAAAAGAACTTGAACAGCACATCTTGAAACTCAAGTCTTCTTTGAAATCCTTGCCTTAGATAGATCTTGGTGATGCAGTATAACTACCTTGTGTCTTGTTGATGTGCTCAGTCTTGCCACAGTGTATGACCTGTGATATGAAAGTCTTCCGCAACCTCACCTTGGTAGCAGAGGTTTGCTGTTCCTTACCCAGTTTTAAGTCTCCTACACAGCCGTTTCTCTTTCAGTTAATGACTGTGTTTCAACCTACCTATGAAATTGATTATCATTAGCACCTGCTTGGTATAATAGATTAATTATACACCTGACTCTAATTCTACTAAATCCCTGTCTTTGTGCAGGAGCAAGAATTGATGTGTGGTCACACCAAATATTGATTTGATTTAGATTTTTGTTCTGTTTGCTCACTTTGCATTTTATATATTGCTAAAAATAAACACTTAAAATCTATATTTCTCTTACCATCCATGGACTGACACGGTGTCTCTTTACACTTTACACGTGGGTTATGTCCCTGCTTGCAGGATAAGACCTAGGCAGAATGTGAAATGTTATACATACATTCTAAAAGCCAGAGCTGAACAGCCCCACCCAGGGGGCGGTCCCTCCGGACATAACCCTCCCACTACAGTCAGCAGACTTCAGTTTTTTTCTGCCTAGCAGAAGGAGAAGACGTGGCTCTCTCAGGAGCCAGTCTCCTGACCTTTTTTTATTCCTTTTCTGGAATTCTTTTTTATTTTATTTTTGAGAATTTTCTATCAACTGTCGGCTGGGCAACAGGTTGGGTACAAGATATCCTCGTAGTCTTCCCTGTCCGACCATCGAGCGTGCTGATCCTCGCCTTGTGTGCGTGAGACTCAGTTCAAGACAGGCCCCATGACTCCAGGGGTGGCCGGGTTTGCTTTCATGCTCCCACGGTCCTCTCAAGACTGAACAGTTCCTGACTGACTGTATCTTTCGCGGTGGACCGGGCCGACAGCTACTCAGTACTGCACTGTGATAATCCTGTCAGAAACACACCAGTGGGTCCCTCAGGAGACGGGTAAGTAGTCACTCCTGCCTGCAGGTGAGTACAAAAGGCTGTGTGTTTCTCTGTGGGGGATTTTCCCTGTCTCCCCCTGTATTTCATTGTCACTCTGTCACCATTGCTGGCGCTGTGCTGTGTGGGGTGCCTGGGGGTCACACTGTTCTTGGAGGGGCTAATGCTGGTCTGCAGATATGCTTGGGGTCTTTTTTTGTGTGTTTTGGGGCCTGAGCGGCGCTGTGTGTGTGCTGTTTTTTTCACTTTTGCTGAGTCATGGCGGCCACCTTGCCGCGGATCGCCTCAGTGAAGTGCGGCGGCCATTTTCTTGTAGCCCGCGCGCTCTTCAGCACTAGTTTTTGCCTCTAGCGCTGCTGTAACAGCGCAAATCTCCTCACAGCTCACCAGCGCTGACACAGCGCGGTACAGAAAGCGGAACTGAGCGGTCCCTGGTCCGATTTGGTGAGTCCCCTGGGCGCCCCCTCCTCAGTCAGCACAGCCTGTGGGTGGACTTTTTATCTGAGGAGTCTCAGAGGGGGGCAATATGGAGTCTCTGTCACCAGCTTCCCCTAAAATGTCAGTGGACAACAGGCAGTGCTTCAGCACCTGCGGTCCCTAGGGACCAGTTGTGGGCAGTCCTGGAATCATTTCTGACCAGGATGGGAGCTGTGTGCAAGGGAGCAAAAAAGCGCCCTCTCCCCACTTTACTTCATGAGGGCAGTGCGCTGATTCAGATATGGGCCTAGCCACTACCGCTCAGGACCCTAGTTCTGAATGTATTGGATGGTTTTGAACAGGACATTCCTTATGAGGAAAACTCCAGTTCTGAGTCAGTAAATGACAGGGCGCTTGTTAGTGTACTCATGACTGCGGTGAGGGACACTCTCAAGCTAAAATGCTGCGGATGCAGAACCTCAGGTGGATACAGTCTCCTTTGGTTCTTTTAAGGCCAGGCCTTCTAAAGAGGTTTTTCCATATGTACTTTCTTTGACCAGCTCATTGATAAGGTCTGGGAAAAGCCGCAGAAGAATTTTTTTATGGTCCCGCGGCGTTTGTCTATCAGATACCCCTTGAAGATGCCCTACTTAAAAAGTGGGCTTCTCCCCCAGGGTCAACCCTCCAGTCGCCCGGTTGAACAAGGCCATCACTCTCCCGATGGAGGGGACTCCTGCATTTGAGGACCCCACTGACAGGAGGTCAGAAGTGGTCAGCAGAGCCATGTTTGCCTTGTTGGGATCCGCCCTACGGCCTGTGGTAGCGGCGACCCTTGTGTCTTAAAAACTTACAGGTTGGGCAAAAATGTTGCACCTAGCTGTACAGGAGCATAATCTTCCTCCAGACACAGTTGCTTTGGCCCACCAACTGGTTCAGGGCCTGGTTTATGTGTGCGACGCCACGTTGGACGCGGCCCCTTTAATATCCAGGGCCTCTGTCTCGGCGGTGGTATTGCGTCGTCTTATCTGGTTGAAGTGCTGGTCTGCTGACCTAGCCTTAGGAAGCTCCTGACGGATCTACCATTTAAAGGTGGTAGCCCTTTCGGTGCTGCTCTGGATGACATCGTCATGGATGTCATGGGAGGTAAAAGCACTCTTCTTCCTTAGACTAGCAAGGGTGAGGAGGCCCGCCGCAAACAGGGACCTTCCTTTCCAGCAAAAGGGTTTTTTTTCATCAGTCAGAGTCCACGGGTAGGCCCTTTTAGACTGACGGCAGTGCGGCTGGTGGGCACAAGTGCCCCTGGGTGCGTAAGCCGAACATGCGGCTCCCAAGCCCGCCTCCGCGTGAAGTCTTGCCTCCGCCCGACTCTGGGGTGGGGGACGACTTTGCAGGTCACGAATCGGTGGTCCTCCCGAATCTCCGACTGGTGGGTGTGCGAGGAGGTCACCTCAGGATACAGGATAGTATTCCGATCCTGGCCCCCAGACAGATTCTTTCCCTCAAATCTTCCTCTCCTTCCTACCTGTCGGGCAGCCCTCTTGGGGCTGTACAGGATTTGATCAGGTCCGGAGTGATTGTGCCGGTTCCGTCACAGGAGAGTTTTCAGGGATTCTACTCGAATCTGTTTTGTCGTCCCAAAAATAGGACGTGGTTCGACCTATCCTGGACCTCAAGGCCCTGAATGCCTTCGAGAAGGTGCAGAAATTCCGCATGGAATCCATTCGCACGGTGATCGCTACACTCCACCAAAGGGATTTTCTTCTGGTGTCCTTGGACTTCAAGGACGCCTACTTGCATGTCCCGATCTGCGCAAGTCACCAGAAGTTTCTGCGCTTTGCGATCAGCGAAGTCCACTATCGATTGTGGCTCTTCCTTTCGACCTAGCCTCGGCACCAAGGGTGTTCACCAAGGTGCTTGCTCCGGTTCTAGCCTTCTGTTACAGCGAGGTATTGCTGTCGTGGGCTATCTGGACGATCTTCTGCTAAGAGCAGAAAGTGGATCAGACTTAGAGGAAAGGTGACTATCGTCAATTAGACCCTCAGGGACTCGGGTGGTTCCTGAAAATTCAGGAGTCAGTCCTGGTCCCGACTCAGTGTCTGGAGTATCTAGTTCTTATTCTGGACTCCTTGGAGGCAAAGGTATCCTACCTCTGGAGAAGTTGCTGACACTTCAGTCTGCGGTGCGGGTGCTGACATCCCAAAAATGGTTGTCAATCCGTTTTTTGCATGAGAGTCCCGAGACTCGTGGTGGCCTCCTTCGCGGCCGTTCCCTATGCCCAATCACACACCAGGGCATTGCAGAAGGAGATCTTGTCCACCTGGGACAAATCCCCGTTGTCCTTGGATCTTCAGATCTAGGTGATTCACCTGGTCAGGGCGCCCCTGACATGGTGGTTGAGATCCTCGGCTCTTCGGTCCGGAAAGTCGTTCCCCTCCCATCCAATGGACGGTACTCACGACGGACACCAGCCTGACGGGCTGGGGTGGAGTCTGGGGAGTCCTGTCGGCTCAGGCCTTGGACTCCGGACGAGCCCGTTTACCAATCACTGTTCTGGTAATACGGGCCATCGGACTGTGTCTCTCCTCAGGTCAGAGAGAGTACGGGGTCGCTCCATCAGGAGCCAGTCGGACACCGCCATGGCGGTGGCATATGTAAACCATCAAGGGGGAACTCGGAGCTCAGCTGCGGCTTCCGAGGTAGTCCGTATCCTGAAGTGGGCCGGAAGAAACGTGCCGGCTCTGTAGGCCATTTTACATTCTGGGCATAAACAATGGGCAGGCGGACTATCTGAGTCGCCAATCGCCAGACACCGGACCAAGAAGAGTGGTCCTTGCATATTTCAACTCCTTTACCGACGGTGGGGCACGCCGGATGTGGACCTGATGGCCTCTCGACTCAATCGCAAGGGGACAGATCCAGGGATCCTTGGGCGATGCCTCGGATGCGTTGGTGGCCCCACAGGGTCCTTATCGCCTGATATAAACTCTGGCGATCCTAATTGTTCCGGATTGGCCTCAGCATCACTGGTACGCTGATCTGGTACGTCTCGTCGCGAACGTTCCCTGGCGGTTGCCGATGAGGGAGGACCTTCAGTCTCAAGGTCCTATGTTTCATCCGGCTTACAGTCTCTGGCTTTAACAGCAGGGCTGTTAAAAGCTAGGTGTTGAGGGACCGAGGTCTCTCGGACTCGGTCATTTTGACCATGTTAAGGACACGCAAGTCTTCCTCCAGGCAGATCTATCACCGTACCTGGAAAGCTTATATCGCCATGTGCGAAGCGCTGGACTGGCGTCCTCGGACGTATTCCGTCCCCAGAATCCTGCGTCCTCTGCAGTGTGGAGTGACCCAAAAACTTGCTTTGAGTACCATCAAGGATCAGATTTCGGCCTTGGCCGTCTTCTTTCAGCGACCTCTAGCGGGTCATTTTCTTGGTTAGCACCTTGTGTTGGGGGTTCGCCATGTGCTCCCTCCTGTCAAGCCTCCTCTCCCACCGTGGGATCTGAATTTGGTGCTCTCGGTCCTCCAGGAACCTCCTTTTGGGAATATCTGGGATATTCCCCTCTTGTCTTGTCTCAGAAGGTGGCCTTTTTAGTGGCAATCACTTCTGTTTGACGGGTGTCTGAGTTGGCGGCTTTGTCCTGCAAGTCGCCATATTTAGTCATCCATAAGGATAAGGCGGTGTTGCATCCGCGACCTTCCTTTTTTGCCAAAGGTGGTGTCGACCTTTCACCTACATGAGGACATTGCCCTCCCGTCCTTGTGTCCTCACCCATCGCATCCCAGAGAGTTTGCGCTGCACATATTGGAGGTGGTACGAGCCTTACGGGTGTACCTGTCTGCTACTGCTTCTATTCGGAAGTCCGACTCACTATTTGTGACGGTCTCTGGTCCATAACAGGGCCAAGCGGTTTCGTCTGCCATTATTTTTAGGGGAATCAGACAAACCGTCATTCAAGCCTATGCTCTCAAAGGGCGGGCGCCTCCCTTTCCAGTTACGGCGCATTCCACCAGGACAATTGGTGCTTCCTGGGTTTCCCGACATCAAGCGTCGGTTGCACAAGTGTGCAAGGCGGCGACCTGGTCGTCTGTTCATGCCTTTTAAGTTTTATAAGGTTAATGTGGCTGCATCTTCCGATGCTTCCTTCGGCCGCAGGGTGCTGCAGGCCGCTGTTTAAAGTTGCGACTCCTCCGTTGAGGAGCTCTGCCTTGATTGGAGTGAAGTTTTGGTTTTTCCATTTATACTGCTCCCATCCCTCTTGACACTGCTTTGGGACATCCCACGTGTAAAGTGTAAAGAGACACTGTGTCAGTCCATGGATGATAAGAGAAAATAGGATTTTTTGTACTCACCGTAAAATCCTTTTCTCTGACATCCATGGACTGACACGGCACCCACCCTTCCTTTTAAGTTTGTACTGCTTTGTTACGAACTGAAGTCTGCTGACTGTAGTGGGAGGGTTATGTCCGGAGGGACCGCCCCCTGGGTGGGGCTGTGAAGCTCTGGCTTTTAGAATGTATGTATAACATTTCACATTCTGCCTAGGTCTTCTCCTGCAAGCAGGGACATAACCCACGTGTAAAGTGTAAAGAGACACCGTGTCAGTCCATGGATGTCAGAGAAAAGGATTTTATGGTGAGTACAAAAAATCCTATTTTTTAAAAGCATTCTTAACAGCATTTCTTCACACCTGCCTAAAACCTTTGCACAGTAATGTTTATATA
This sequence comes from Rana muscosa, assembly GCA_029206835.1. Taxonomy (NCBI): domain Eukaryota; kingdom Metazoa; phylum Chordata; class Amphibia; order Anura; family Ranidae; genus Rana; species Rana muscosa. The sequence goes on along the minus strand of CM055123.1, from coordinate 129,865,404 downwards.
CAGTATACATGTTTGTTTTTTTATTATTCCTGGCTGCCAGGCATTTACGAATGATGCCGCTTTTGAGATTAAGGCCCCTTTCACACTGGGGCGGGGAGGTGCTCTGGCGGTATAGCGGCGCTATTTTTACTGCGATATTCGGCCGCTAGCGGGGTGATTTTAACCCCCGCTAGCTGCCGAAAAAGGGTTAATACCACCGGCAATGCGCCTCTTCACACTGAAGACTGCAGGGCACGATTTTTTCAGGCGGTATAGCAGCGCTATTTTCAGCGCAAAAACGTGTCAGTGTGAAAGGGGCCTAAACAACTTAAAGGGGCTGTAAACCCTCAAGGTTTTTCACCTTAATGCCTTCTATGCATTAAGGTGAAAAGCCTTCTGTAGTGCAGCTATCCTCCAGAGCCACCCTTTTACTTATCTGAACTCGATCGTTCCATTGAAGGGTCCCTATTGGATAGATTTCTCAAGTCGTCTTCCAGGACGGCACAATGAGAGATGACTGGCTCCACCTGACAGGAAACACAATCAATTCAAAGAGGTTAAAGCACCCGCCCCTCCCCGTGCTCCTCAGTTCTTGATTGTGTTTCCCCACAGCGAAACCGTTTATTTTTTTCCCACAGACTGAAGGCCTGGGGCTGGAAGTCCCCCCCCCCGGGAGCTGAGCCGAATGCCTGGGAAGCCTCTGGGCCTAGCAGGACTCTATTGTCCGTCCTGGGGGGATATCCCATTTCTCTTCTCAGGGAGGGCAGTAGAAGAGCCTCCCTGAGCACTGAAGGACCCTAGGTGCTGGGCTGTACCTGGGACTTCAGGGGCCATCTATCCTCCTTCCTCCCCCCTACCTGTCTGGGCGTCCTTTCTGGAGGGGGGGGCTGGCAGGTCCCTCCGGTAATCCCCGCTCGCGCGGGCCGCTCGTTCTATGGCGCCGCTCTATGCAGGAGCGTATGATTGCGGCGCCATCTTCCCGGAGTCTGGGACATTCGTCCTCTAGCTTCAGGGATGACGCCATCACGCGTCGCGTCATTTCCGGTCTCCGGCAAAATGGCGACGGCCGGCGTCTGCTTACCGGCATTAACAGCGGAGGGACGCCAGGAAGAGAGGCACCCTTTTTCACTCCTCCAGTGCCTCTGCAGTGACTTGCTCATCACACCTAAGCGGCATGGAACATGAGGAGAGGCCGACCACGGCCGCGGCTACAGAGGAGACCACAGGGGGTGAGTCAACCCAGCCAGCAGGGGTCATGATGGGGGAGGGTACCCCGACTTTTTCCCCTTGCCTGTCACAGGGTTCTTTCTAAATGCATTCCTGTGTACTCTTACATTGCAGGTGAGGACGTCACTGCCCAAGGGGTTGCTAGTCGTTCCTCTAGAGCCCCTGCCCGCTCCAAAAGATGCAGCAACTGTAATGAGAAATTACCTTCAACCCATTCCAAGCCCTTCTGCTTCAAGTGTATCCAGAAGCTGGCGGGGAAGGAAACATCTCAGGTTATGAGAGACTTTCTCTCTGTCCAAACCCAGATGCTTACCACCCTTAAGGATTTTCAAGCCTCCCTTAAGGCTAAAGAACCAGAGGAGTTCCTCCTCAACCAGATTAGGGAGAGGACACCCAGAATCCCTGAGATCCCTCCTGTCTCAGGACTCAGAGGCAGAAGAAGACTCAGAGATCCCTGATCAGGGACTTTCCGATGAGGGCCTGGTAGATAGTCAGGCTGAGGAGGAGGAAGAGGGCTCTAGGTCAGGAAGACACATCTTCTCAGCTGACAACATGTAAGGCCTCCTTGGTGCAATCTACGCCTCTGAAGAAATTCAGGAGCCGACGGAGCAGGTATCTGCACAGGATAGATTGTACCGAGGCCTGGTAAGGGCCCAACCCAGAGCCATTCCGGTTCATCAGACTCTCAAGATGTGATCCTTTGAGAGTGAAAGGAACCTGAGAGGAAGCTTCTGAAATATAAAAGGCAGGTCTTCTGCAAAACATCTCAGACCTAGCAGAACAGGGAGTGGTAGTTCCGGTACCCGCGGGTTAACGCGGAATGGGGGTCTACTCCCATATCTTCGTTGTCCCAAAATCCTCAGGCAAATACCGTTTGATAATAAACCTGAGACCCCTGAATACCTCTCTGCGTCATAAGAAATTTCGCATGGAGAGCATATACACCCTCAGAAAACTCCTTCTGAAGGAGGTATACAGGGTAACGATCGACTTAAAGGACGCCTACCTACATGTCCCGATCTTTCCAGGACATCAGGCCTTCCTCAGACTTTCAGTCAAGTCTCCTCAAGGGATTCAACACTGGCAGTTTGCTGCCCTCCCCTTTGGACTGGCTTCCAGCCCAAGGGTGTTTACAAAAATCGTAGCAGAGGTGGTCGCCTTCCTACACTTGCAGGGTATATCAATAGTCCCTTATCTCGACGATCTTCTACGCTACAACCAGAGTTGAGATCTCCTCCTCGCAGACCTGGCCAAGGTTGTGAGTACCCTGGAATCCCTAGGTTGGATCATAAACAGGGAGAAGTCCTCGATGATCCCGGACCAAAGAAAAGTTTACCTGGGTTTCCTGATAGACTCCCTACAGAGGAGGCTCTTCTTGCCCCAGGAGAAGGCCTAGGGCCTCATGGCAGCGGTCTGGTCTCTGTTGGAGCCAGGAGAGTTCTCTTTCAGAGACATCATGAGGGTACTGGGTCTAATGACCTCTTGTATTCCTGTGGTCCCGTGGACTCAGCTCCACTCCAGACCTCTCCAACAATTCCTCTTATCCTCCTGGGACGGAACAAGAGGGACATTAGACCACAGAATCTCCATCCCAGAGGTAGTAAAGGACTCTCTGAGCTGGTGGCTTCTTCCTCAGAAGTTGCAGGTGGGTCATCTATGGACTCAGACAGACCCCCTCAGGAAAACGACGGACGCAAGCTCCTGGGGTTGGGGGGCCCACTTAGGCGAACTCCGAGCCCAGGGTTCCTGGAATCAGGATCAGTGACACGCCTCCTCAAACTTCCGGGTATTATTGGTGGTTGGGGAGGCCCTAAAAGCGTTTGAGGAAAGGATCCGAGACCGGGAGGTCCAGATCCTCTCCGACAATGCGACCACGGTGGCCTTCATAAATCATCAGGGGGGAACCAGGTCTCCCTCACTGCTGACCTTGTCTCTAGGAATTCTGGGCTGGGCAGAGCTGAACCCAGAGGTGTTCAACCTGGTGTGCCAACATTTTGGAAGGCCAGAAATAGACCTCTTTGCCCGCAAAAAGAACAGGAGAGTAAGAAGATTATTTTCCCTGTCCCGGGAGTGGGGCTCAGGAGGGGTGGATGCACTGGCTCAGGTATGGAGTTTTCACCTGGCTTATGCTTTTCCCCCTCTGAGTCTCATTCCAAGAGTCCTACAAAAACTAGGTCTCTCAGAGACCAGACTCATTCTAATTGCTCCTTGGTGGCCCAAGAGAGCCTGGTTTCCCGCTCTACAGAACTGGTCTGTAGCACCTCCCCTCCATCTACCAGTTCGGGTGGACCTTCTCGGCAGGGACCAGTCTTTCACCCAGATCCCAGCTTCTTCAAGCTGACGGCCTGGTGCTTGAGAGGCAGAACCTGCGGGAGAGGGGATGTTCCGAGAGAGTGATTAACACTCTCCTCTCAAGTAGAAAAGAGGTCACCAGACGTATCTACAGGAAGGTGTGGGGAGTCTTCTCTCACTGGTGTCTAGTGAGAAAGGTATCCCAGCAAGAAACCTCGGTCATCCTGGACTTTCTCCAGGATGGCGCCGACTTGGGTCTCGCTACCAAGACTCTAAGAGTACAGGTAGCAGCCTTATCGTATTTTTTGGACAAAAAGTTATCACTGGACCCTCTAGTTAAAAGATTTCTAATGGCCAGGGATAGATTGTCCCCGGTGCAGATCTCTAGAGTCCCGCCCTGGGACCTTACGTTAGTTTTGGAACAATTAACTAAGGCTCCGTTTGAGCCACTAGAAGATATTTCAGTTAAATTACTGACATTTAAGTTTGCTTTTCTTCTGGCAATTACTACAGCCAGAAGAATAGGCGACATGCAGGCTCTGACGATTAAAGAGCCTTTCTTTAGTTATTCGAGGACAGAGTTATTCTTAGGCAGGACCCCCTGTACCTCCCTAGGGTAGTGTCAAAGTTTCATAGATCACAAGAAATTATTCTTCCTTCCTTTTGTTCAAATCCACAAAATGAAAGAGAGGCCTCCTTTCATTGTCTAGATGTCAGACGGTGTCTGCTAGCTTATCTGGATAGAGTGGGTGAATTTAGGAAATCCAGCCATTTACTAATTACATTTTTTTTGGACAGAAAAAAGGCCAACAGGCATCTAGAGCATCCATATCTAGATGGATCAGACAGACAATCTCCATAGCTTATGACCAGGCTGATAAGACAGCCCCGAAAGTTAAAGCTCATTCTACTCGCTCTTTGGCAACCTCCTGGGCAGAAAGAGCCGGAGCTTCGGTGGAACAGATCTGTAAAGCTACGACTTGGTCAAGCCAGAATACATTCCTAAGGCATTACAGAGTGGAGTTGCTGTCACCTCAGGACCTGTCCTTTGGTAGAGAGGTCCTGCAAGCAGTCGTCCCACCCTAAGGTAGGCCTGAAGCTACTTGCTTCTCTCTCATTGTGCCGTCCTGGAAGACGACTTGAGAAAGTGACCAGTTACACTTACCGGTAACGGTGTTTCTGGGAAGTCTTCCAGGACGGCAGGCCTACTTCCCACCGCTTTGGTTGATACATTGGTTTGTATAGAGTTATTTGGGTGTGTGTTTTCTCTCTCGTGCACTGGTGTGGGTCTGTACTTTATCATAACTGAGGAGCACGGGGAGGGGCGGGTGCTTTAACCTCTTTGAATTGATTGTGTTTCCTGTCAGGTGGAGCCAGTCATCTCTCATTGTGCCGTCCTGGAAGACTTCCCAGAAACACCGTTACCGGTAAGTGTAACTGGTCACTTTATAGCAGCGCAGCCATTGGCTCCTGCTGCTGTCAATCAAATATGTCAATGGACGCAGCTGCAGGACCCAGGAGCATGCCCACACAGGTGTTCCCTTGGAATGTGGGTCTCCCAGAAGAGGAGGATCAGGGCCACTCTGTGCATAACCCTTGCACAGAGGAGGTAAGTATGACATGTTTGTTATTTCCAAAAAAAAAAAGCGAACCTTTACAACCCTTTTAATTGTCAGACATGGTACATCATATATGTCCTTTAATGCACTGCATATAAGAAAGCAGAGCAGTGATCAGTGTCATGTCACTTGTAGCCCAGCCCCCTCACAGTTAGAATCACTCCCTAGGACACACTTAACCCCTTTCTCGCCACCTACTGGTTAACCCCTTCACTGCCAGTGTCATTAACACAGTAATCGGTGCATTTTAATAGCACTGATCACTGTATATATGACAATGGTCCCAAAATAGCGTCAGAAGTGTCCGATGTGTCCGCCGCAATATCGCAGTCACGATAAAAAAAGCTGATCGTCGCCATTACTAGTAAAAAAAAGAACATTTATAATAAAAATGCCATAAAACTCCCCTATTTTGTAGACGCTATAACTTTTGCACAAACCAATAAATATTTGCTTATTCCAGTTTTTTTATTTTTTTTTACCAAAAATACGTAGAAGAATACATAACGGCCTAAACTGAGGAAAAAAATTATTTTTGTTTATATATTTTTTGGGGGATATTTATTATAGTAAAAAATATATTTTTTTTTTCCTATAGCGCAAAAAATAACTGCAGGGGTGATCAAATAACTCCAAAAGAAAGCTCTATTTGTGGGAAAAATAGTGCGCCAATTTTGTTTGGGTACCACATTGCACGACTGCGCAATTGTCAGTTAAAGCGACTTGGTGCCGAACGGCAAAAAATGGCCCGGTCATATTCGGCAGCCAATTTTTCCGGGGCTGATGTGGTTAATGGCCGTGTGTTGAGTTATTTTGAGGGGGACAGAAAATGTACACTGTTATAAGCTGTACACTCACTACTTTACATTGTAGCAAAGTGTGTGTGTGTGTGTGTGTGTGTGTGTTTTTCTTTAGGAAGCCTCCAGCGAAAGCAGGGTGTTTGTAACCAAGCTAATATGTACTGGCACAGGTCTCTGTAGTTTGATGAGCATTCATCTTTGATGAGGACGACAGGGCTCCATAATGGGCTTCCAATTCAGTTCATGTATCATCATAAGTTTAATTCACTGCAGGATAGCTTTCAGTAGAGTGGGGAAGAGGTAAAACCCCTGTCCATTTCATAGCTGTCAGCGTTCCTGCTGCGGAGACTTAGCTTGTTCACTATTTCTGCGCTCTGGATGTGTTTTTGCATGTGCATTTTTGTGTTTTTTCTTTTAACACTTAAAATCTTTTTCATTCAGGACAATGTACATTCTGGTGCATTTATAAGTGTTTACATGCTTTTTTATTTATGCAGCAGGTTGTACTTTTGTTGAAGGCAATGGAGCTGACTGCACTGTTGTGTACTAGGGCCATTGGAATACATGGAAAACACTGCATGCATTCTGGACAATAAGCATCTGTTGTGAACCAGTTCTTACACAATTTGTTTGTCCTGGTAACAATTGTTTGCAAAGCAGAAAGTGATGGGGAAAATCATAATATCACAACAGGAGGAGAAGAAACATCCTACAATGAGGACAGCTGTTTTGGTGACTGTTTAGGAGGGGCTCCCCCTTTTTGGGTATTGTTGGCAATCTGACAGAGACAGCAAACACAAAATAAAACTATGCAACAAAAAGAGTTCACTGTGCGTCATATATATTTATCTATTGGTGGAGATGGAGGCTGGCATCTCAATAAGCAGTTGCCATAGCAGATCCGTTTGCATAAATCTTTATCCTTTCTAGGTATTAAACAGGGTCTCCGTGCTGTCTTGTATTTCTAGTCCACATAAAGCATGTATCTTATCAAATTAAACTAACAAGGTCTAACCATTCCCTACTCCATCCAAAATTAAAAAAAAAAAAAACAGTTTTGGCTTTGCAGAACAGGTTTGTATCTGGTGGCAGCACTTGGAGCACTAAGTTTCCATTGCTAAAATTTTAATATACATCATTGACCCTGTAGTGGGAAAATCTGTCAATGTATACTATGTTTCGATTGTGTGCTGAGCACATGGCATTATAACATGCCCTTCTGCCTTTTGTTCAGTGCTAGCTATAAAGTGTTTCTGCGTTACAAGTACAGCTGTAACCCACAGTTAGTCATTTTTTCCTGTGTTGCCATTGTTCGCTTATTCAGTTAAAGGGTCTGTCCATCAATATCTAAATCTCTCAGGAACTCTGTTAGCAAAAGAGGTTCGGACTTGCATACCTATTAGAGCCATTACAAGGGGGTTCTGGTCCCTCTATTGCACAGGTGTCAAGCACAAGGCCCGTGGGCCGAATCTGGCCCTCCAGGCCATTTCATGTGGCCCTCGCACCTCTTCTGCAGCTGCAGGAGAGCTCCAGCCCTCCTCTGGTCCTGCTTCAGACCCTGTACTTTCTGCTTTCAAGCAATGCATCCATCTTCTTCCCAGCAGCAGCATTAGGTATTGGAGGTGCGCTATGATGTAAGGGAGGGTGGGGGACTCAACTTTTGATGGCGGGGTGGCTCTTGACATCTAATGTAAGGGGAGGGGATGTGCTGGACATCTAATCTTACAGATACAACTGGCCCTTTTGAGGGCAGTCATAATGCTGATGCGGCCCACAATGAAATTGAGTTTGACACCCCTGCTCTATTGGATTTCTTTTAATTTTCCTGCATCAAGGTAGGTAGTAATGCTCAAAACAAGGTTGACAGAAACCTTTGGCAGGTAAGTCCTGCTACTCGAGCTCCTAAGTGATGTAAAAAGCCTGCATATGTGTTATCACAAGTAAAATAAGTGACTATCTAGCAAGAGCTTACAGTAGCAGTTATTTTATGCTGTTTACATGCATCCTTCCTTTTTTTTTTTTTTCTTTTACATAAACAGATTATTGCGCAACGATTTATTGTGTTGCACAGGTAGAAAAGCTTTGTTTGTATAAGCTTCATCAGTAAAACATGCTTTCAATAAAACCCAAGATTGACTTTTATATTGCTTACAGATAGACATGTGGGAGGTTAGAGAACTCATTTGGGTTTATTATTCACCCAGTAGATTGTGGCTGTGTTTTTGGATCATTGGAGAAAAAGGAAAACGATTTGTGAAGCTGCTGAATAGATTACAGAGCGTGTTGTGCGAGCCTCTGAGAAAACGGACACAGCAGCTGTTTATATCATCGGGCATAGAGTGACAGGTAAAGCCCTTAAGAGCTTGTCCTGGGCTCAGGAAAATATCACAGTTATCTCAGCCATCAGCACCAAAGAAGAAGAAAGTGACAGAGCAATTTGTCAGCTTCTGCACATTCATCTTTGTAGGCAGTGTTCAAGGAAATAGGCCAGTAGATACAGTTGTACGTCTCTTCCCAAAAATGTATGCTGCATAAACTTTCCAGTATGAAAAGGTGTTGGTCTGCCTGCATCACACTTGGTTTACATGATGGCCATTTCCTGTAGTGCTTTTTCCTCAAGCAAAATATGAGCTCAAATATTTCTAATTTTGGAAACTTGCTACCTCTGGGATTTGCTATGGTATCTATTTTTTGCAGTAGTCAAAGCGAACCTAAACCCAAGAACAAACCATTATAAATGGCTGCTTATGCTCTTTGGATGTTTTGGACTTCTTAAAGCTTTTTCCCTTTATTTTCAGCTGGTTATTTTACCTTCTCATCTCCATAACATAGACGGGAGTGTTTTTGTACGCCTAAAGCCTTATTCCCATTCAACCCAGCATGCTGAACGAAAAAAAATACCTAACTGCTCAGGTCGGAGCCGCTGTACTAATGATCCGATGTTAGTACAATGACTGTTCTATTGTGTTTTTTTTTTTTTTATCATCCTCCTTTGACAAAAGCTGGCTTCTGTCGACTGGCTGCAGTAAACATGGGCTGAATGTCAGCTGGTTTCTATTGAACCAGCTGATGCCGCCTGACATTCGGTCCTTGTGTTCTAGGCTTTAGAGATGGCTGTAAATAATGTAATCTATAAGGTGCCACACAGGCAGAGAGCACAAGAAGTTATCAGTTGTCAACATTCCTAGAAGGATAAACAACCGCTTTTTTTTTTGTTTAGTATATTCATCACTGGTAAATGTACCAGACCAAAAAGGGCCAAATAGTTAATTGTTTGGGTTTTCGTATGCTTAACCCCTTCCTTACTGGGCACATATACCCCCTTCCTGCCCAGGCGAAATTTCAGCTTTCAGCACGGTCACGCTTTGAATGACAATTGCGCGGTCGTGCGACGTGGCTCCCAAACAAAATTGACGTCCTTTTTTTCGCAGAAATAGAGCTTTCTTTTGGTGGTATTTGATCACCTCGGCGGTTTTTATTTTTTGCGCTATAAACAAAAATAGAGCGACAATTTTGAAAAAAATTCAATATTTTTTGATTTTTGCTATAATAAATATCCCAATTTAAAAAAAAATATATTTTTTTCCTCAGTTTAGGCCGATACGTATTCTTCTACATATTTTTGGTAAACAAAAATCGCAATCGGCGTTTATTGATTGGTTTGCGCAAAAGTTATAGCGTTTACAAGATAGGGGGTAGTTTTATGGTGTTTTTATAAAAAAATATTTTTTTTTTATTAGTAATGGCGGCGATCAGTGATTTTTTTTTTGTGACTGCGACATTACGGTGGACAGATTGGACACTTTTGACACATTTTTGGGACCATTCACATTTATACAGCGAACAGTGCTATAAATATGCACTGATTACTGTATAAATGTGACTGGCAGGGAAGGGGTTAACACTAGGGGGCGAGGAAGGGGTTAAATGTGTTCCCTGGAGTGATTACTACTGTGGGGGGAGGGGAGTGACTGGGGGAGGTGACCGATCTGTGTCCCTATGTACAAGGGACACAGCATCGGTCCCCTCTCCCTGACAGGACATGGATCTCTGTATTTACCTTCACGTCCTGCCTCTGTAACAGCCGATCGTGGGTGCATGGCGGACATCGCGGCCGCCAGGCACGCGCATCGGCATTGCAGTGACGCGCCGGGCACGTGCGCACGCCGCCGGCGGCGCTCGCGCGCCCCCAGTGGCCAAATTAGAGGAGGCCGTATAATAACGGCCTCCCGGCAATTGACAACCACCTTGCGGCCGTATATACTCGTACGGCGGGCGCGAGGTGGTTAAATGTGCATGTATGTGTTTATGTGGGAGGAGGACATTTTGGAGAGGATGGTTTAATGCAGACATGTCCAAAGTCCAGCCCGCGGGCAAGATGCGGCCCGTGTTCTCGTTTAATGTGGCCCCCCCTAGTAATTTGGATATATATATCTTTTGTGGCACCCAGGCCGTATTTATCATTCTGGCATCCCTGGATTGGGCAGGACTGTCAGGAAAGACGTTCTCGCACTCATCCCAGCAATCGGGGTCTCAGAATTCCTATGCACAGGAAGACCCGTTCGGCGCATGCGCAATAGCGGCGAACGAGCGTGCGCGGGCACGCGATAGTGGCGAACGGGCGCGCGCGGATGCGCGATAGCAGGCGCCTATGACGCAGTTTGGCGCCAAAGACTGCCTATTTAAAGAGAGCTGTCACTCTGCATCCTTGCTGTCCGGTCTACAGTGTTTCCTGAAGACCCTTGTTACCTGAACCTCTGATCGAGTTGCTCTGGTACCTGATCCGGCTTCCCTTGGCTTCTCCTGTCTGCTGCCCGCCTTTGACCACGGCTCGTCCCGACTTCTCTTCTGCCTTCTCCTCTAACCAGTTTGCTGCCCGCCTGATACACTGACCCGGCCTGGACTTCAACTATTCTTGGATCCTGCTTTGTACTCATCTGCCCGCTTGTGTCTGACCCGGCCTGTCTTCACCAAGTCTGCTTCCTGATCCTCAAGTCCCTGCTGCGGACCACTGCACGCCTCCCATCAGTTACCTTCAGCTGCAGTCTGCTGCTTCTACCTCCACCTGCTTCAGTTCCTGCCAGGCACTTGTACTCCTTTGCCCTCCTGAGCCCCTGTCTGCTCTATCAGGGGTTCTCGAGCCAGAGGTCTACGAGAGGCCACTCCCTGCACGTCGGGCTCACCTACCAGGTACGTGACAAGGACGAGCAATGTCAGATTACATACAGGAGAAATCTCCTGTTTACTCGCGGCTTCTGTAATAAGTCCCGTCTCCTGAGCTGCCATTGGACGACTATCATAGGAGGCGGGATTTTGTATTAAAGAGGATGCTGAGTAAACAGGAGATTCACCTGTATGTAATCTGTTGGCGCTTGTCCCACCCCCTCCCTTTCTATGTGCATCTAATGACATACGGTACTTAGGGGGAGATTTACCAAAACTGGAGCACTCAGAATCTGGTGAAGCTGGGCATGGTAGCCAATGAGCTTCTAATTTCAGCTTGTTAAATTAAGCTTTGACTATAAAACCTTGAAGAGATGATTGGTTTCTATGCAGAGCTGCGCCAGATTTTGCACCATGCAATTTTAGTTAACAACCCCCTTAGTGTGGCTCTTAGAGAAGCACTGCTGCAGACGAGCACTGAGCTAGATTGAGATCAGGCACAGGTTAGTATTTTAGGGGGGAGCCAACATGGAATGGTTTTTTACCTTAATGCAGGAAATGCAAAAAAAAAAAAAAAAAAAACTTTTACCTTTACAACCACTTTAACATTAACAAGGATATGAAAGTCACTAATGCTGGCCATAAACTATATGAAAAATCGCACAAACCCATTTTAAAAAACAAACATTCAGCCGTGAGCGCAAACGATGGTGCCATCATGTAATGACCGATAAATGGTTCAGTGGACATAAATGAATGCATTTTTTGTTCGTTTTTTTACATATACCTAGTGCAGACCGTTCGGACGGGAAACACATTAACCTTTTCAATTCATCGTACAATCGGCAGAAAATTTCCAAACTTGTCCTTCGTATTTTCGGCTCAAAAATGTCCCAACAATTATCGTTTGTGTGCCCTTCAACTGGCTAAAAAATGAACAAACTGTCTAAATGACCGTATTTCGGCAGTTTTTTTTTGTATAGTGTATGGCCAGCGTAAAGGATAATGAGGAGAGAAAATAGGATAGTTGGATAGAGAAGGAACTGTGATACCGGTCCAGGAGCAAGCCCCCTGAGAATCTAGAGTAAAAATGTATGCAGTGAGCTTTAAAGTGTTTGTAACCCTCAAAAGCATGTTATGCAGCACAGTGCTTGAGCTGTGTAATTTGGCCCTCTCTATCACCTGAAATACCTGGCTGAACTTGCCTGGTGCTGCCCTCCCCTATGTAAACTGACCACACTTTTTATCATGGCTGCTGAGCCCTGACACCATGGTCAGTTTACGTGCCTCCATCATCCGCAGCTATCTGCAGCTCTCCTCTGTCCTCTCTCCCTCATCCTCTCCCCCCTCCCGGCCTGTCAGCTCATGTGTGTGTGAACCATGCCCGCCCCTTCTGCTGCTGTACAATGTACAATAACTGTGTCCTTCATAGAATCCCCTCTGTTATAACCTGTTATATCGCTCACTGCCTTTATTTTATAAAAATGAAGCAGCGCCATACCTTTATTGAAGACCACCGCTGAGCGGTTACATGTCCGTCCGAGGCTCTCCTCCTCCTCCCGACTGATGTCAGAGGAAACCTCAGCCCCTCTCTCTACAGTCCTCGGAGCGGGGCTAGAGAGCCCTGGACGTCAGCTGACTGCACAGCGGCGCTTCAAAAAAATGTATTGCGTTACATCATTTAACAAAACAGGGAGGGAGGAAACGGCTGTGTGTGGCCAGTTTTCACTTATTCTTTGGGAAGGGAGGCAGAACACACACACACACACACACACACACACACACACACCCAGTTGCTGTGTAGTTCCTAGCAGTGGTATAAATGTATTTGATGCTACCGGAGCAGAGTGGGTGGAAAATGTAGCAGACAGAGTGGATGGAAACTGGAGAGGATAGAGTGGGGTGGGGATGGAAGCTGGAGCGGACAGGAATGTGCCTTCGCCTGGATGTATTTTTTGTTATTAGGCCTCAGCAGCGGCTCAGGAGTACATGCTCCCTCCTCTCTCCAGTGCCCAGAAAGGGAGTTGGTCGGAGGTGCGGGCATCCTTGGCGGTGTTGTGTCTGTCGGGTCTGAGTGGGGCAAAAGGACTCACCGGGGCATGGGGGCCAGCACTTGCTCCCCCCCCCGCCCAGTGTGCCTGCATTTTTAGCAGCCGTATGTGACATCAATATCCCGGAAGTCACCGGGCGTCATGTGTTGGCAACTCCAAGTGTTGGATGTTTCGGTTCCGACTTTAGAGACATTAGAGAAATGGAGGGCTGGGCCGGTGCCTCTTTCTGGATATTGACAGCATGGGCTAAGGGTTCTAGACATTAGTAGACATTGGGGACATTATGGAAGCTTCCTCCCAGGCTACGTTTGTGTAGTATCCCGATCTCGAGTAATCTTTTGTTTGAGCCAGAGTTAGATGCTGCACTGAAGCAGACTGTTAATAGGTAAAAAAGCCTTTTCCAACAAAAGTTTGATTTTCGCCATTCCTAGGAACAATCCAGGGAAAATGAGAGGGGAACACCAAAGAAGCATTGGAAAGGGCACAAAGGGAAGCCTAAAGGAAACTTTTTGTTTAACCCTCCCACCCAAGGAAACAAGTGGCAATGACGAATATTGTTGTGTGGGAGTAAGCCTGTTGGGATTCCTTTCACAGTGGAAAGAAGCAACCTCCAACTATTTTTTTGTCCTGTGTATTTTAGAAAAAGGCTATGCTCTGGAATTCAATGCAAATTCTCCCTCAAGATTCCTAGTTACAAAGTTACCAAAGGACCCTGCTAAGGCACTAGCCCCTCCACTTCTAGGAGAATTAGTGGCTCAAAGGTCCTTGCTTCAGTCCCAAAGCAGGACCGAGCAAAAGGGTTTTACTCCAATGTGTTTGTTGTGAGAAAACCTTCAGGAAAATATTACTTCAGAATTTTCACTCACTAAACAGCCATTTGCTACAAGAAGTTTTGAATGGAGTCGATATATTCGGTCAAAAATTGACAACAGAGGGAATTCTTCATGGCTATCATGGATTTAAGAGGCTCCAATTTACATATTCCCATCAGGGAAGTTTGCAGAGGTATCTACGCCTGGCGATTTAAAGTTTTCAAGAGTGTGTACCATTTCCAGAGCAGGGCTTTGCCCTTTGGCCTCTGGCCTCTCATCAGCACTGAGGTTCTATACCAAGGTCCTAGCAGAAGCCTTGGCCACATTGAGACTTTAGTCCATAATTGTCACCCCATACCTGGATGACCTTCTCTGCATGGCAGCATCAAAAGAAAAGCTTCAGGAGGATCTTTGGAAGGCTCAGAAATGGCTTTCAAGTCTGGGGTGGGTTGGAGAAATCTAACCTTCTCTCCTCTCAGGAAATTCTGTTTTTGGGCTACATAATCTGCTCGAAGAGGTTTTTTTTTAATGCCAAAATTTAAAAATCTTACACGTCTCTCAGAAGGTGTCAGGCCAACCACCAGTAACAGTGAGGGAGATCATGTCGGTCCCTTGTCTCACAACCGCCTCCATTCCAGCAGTAGGATGGGCACGGTTCCACCAGAGACCACTTTGGTCGTTTCTGCTTTAGAACTTCAAGGAAAAAGATCCAGAGGAAAAACTTTGCCTGCCAGTGAATACAAAGTCTCTTAGGTAGAGGGATCAAGCAATTTTTTTGCAGGGTCTCCATTGGTCACTTCTCATCTCCAGAATCCTAACTATGGGTGCCAGCAACTAAAGGTACAGTAGACACAAGGGTCCTGGTCCCCACAGAAAATTTACCTCGTCCAACTGGAAGGAGCTCATAGCGGTGGCCAAAGAAGTATCTCAAAGGTCACCACCTTCAAGTCCGCTCAGACAATATCGCCACAGTGGCCTATCTAAACAGACAGTTTACAAAAAATATATATGTTGCTGAGCTCGGTTGAATGTATAAAGATTCTGCCAACATCCCTGAACTGGAGAAAAAAAACAATGCACAGTGTGCAGCAAAACACCCCTCTGGGACTTTGCAGGCGGCACGAAGACAAAGGTGTAGGTATTTATTAAAAGGCAAGTGCCTATTTTATTTAGAACAATGGAGTAAAACCGGACAAAGGTCCAATAAAATTGTAGTATGTAACATACATAATAGTACACTTACAATTGATAAATTAGCACATCAGCCACGGTTTCTATTCACTGAATACCCCTTTCTCCCATACACTGGCACTAACACCGTGTCATCAAGATTTCCATTGGACACGCAGGGGGTCCCCGCTGTGTCCTCTTCATATTCTTCAGCTTCATCTTCTTAATGTCAAAAAATTTCTTCTAGCCTATCTGGAGGCCACTAAAGCTTTTAGATCATCAGAAGCCATGTTTGTGCTATTTTCAGAAGAGCATAAGGGCAAACGGGTCTCAAAGGGCATAATAGCCAGATGGATAAAGTCAGGCATTGCGAAAGGATACAGAGCTTTAAAATTGGAGCCCCCACAGGGCCTAAATGTGCACTCCACCAGAGCACTATCAACATCCTGGGCAGAAAAAGCCAGTGTCACCCCAGGGCAAATCTGTAGAGCCACTACATGGTCATGTTTTTTGATTTTCGTGTGTCACTATCATCTGGACATTTTGGCGACCCAGGACCAAGCAATTTGAGAAGAAGGTCCTCCAAGCGGTGATCCCTCCCCCTCCCCAATGCGGTGAGTATTTGCTTATCCTCCCAAGGTCTGTCCTGGAAGACAATTGGGGGACTTACCGGTAACCCTATTTTTAGTAGTCTTCTAGGACAGCACATTCCCATCCGTTGTTTTTTATGCTTAAATTTGTAGTTTTTCAGCTCCATCCTTTTGGTTCTGGGGATGACTGGCCACGTTCCTGTAGGACTGCCTTTTTTAAAGAACTAGAGGCAGTGTGTTTCCTGTCATGGGGGGGAGAAGCTCCATCTCTCAAGGGCTGTACACGCTGTCACTGTACACACACAGGACTATGACAGGTGCACTCACAGCAGGGGTGATCGTAACAACAGAGCTCTGCTTGAGCTTCACAAAGGGAACACCCACACATTGAGTTTCATGCAGAATAAGAGCTGACGGGTATTAATAGCACCAGAAGGATGTGAAGTATTGTAAAATCATTCAGCATTCCTTTTTACAAACAGATGTAAGCATGTAAACATGAATCAGTAGACATGCAGTTAGGTTTTAATGGCTATGAACACTACTACTTTAAGTTGTTTTTTTTGTCTTTAAAGTGGTTGTAAACCCACTTACACAACATGCACCTACAGGTAAGCCTAGATTAAGGCTTACCTGTAGGTGCATGAAATATCTCCTTAACCTACACGGTTAAGGAGATATTTGCTTTTAAAACCGGCGCCGCTGACGTCACACGCATGCGCACTAGCGGGCCGGATTTCTGAATGGAGTTAGCCGGCCCGAGCGCGCATGCGTGTGACGTCATCGCCGCTCCGGGGCCAATCACAGCGCTGGAGCGGCGATACACGGAAGGGACATCGAGGCAAGATGGCGGCAGAGGTGTCCGAGCACCGCTGCGGGGGCTTCGATCTAAGGTAAGTTATTCATAATGAGCTAGTATGCTAGTCATACTAGCTCATTATGCCTTTGTTTTGCAGGTTATTATTATTTTGTTTTTTGTTTTTTTGGGGTTTACAACCACTTTAAATGAATAAAGGATTATTGGGTCCTTTTTTGTAATGTTGCAGCATTATACCCATGTCTGTAAACCCAACTTTTCATATTCCTGATATGTGCCTGCTGTATCATGTACTTGTGTAAAAACCTATCCTGTTCTCTTTGCATTGCTTCCTTTATGTGAAATACCCGATGTTCCAGCCACCATTCCCTCTGCCTTCCTATTATAAACTGACAACACTAGGCATGTGAGCACAGCGTGGTCAGTTTCCTAGCTGTGCTGAGAACTCTGCCTGCTCTCTTCCAATGATCAGACTTGTCCTGACACGCCCCCACTCCCCCAAACAGCCATTCTTGTCCCCCAGTTCTCTGCTTTGCCTTTCATTTCTATTTTAAACTGAATGGGTTGTTTTACAATTATTCCTAATTAACCAACTAGAAAGACAGTCCTTCTGCTTGCTTAATTCTTTTGGTCTGCCTGATTGATATGCATAGCCAGTGTGGGTGATGTAACCACATTTTTATTGCACATCATGGTAGCTCAGCATAAACTCATGTTCTGTGTTCATGTCAGTAAAGAAAACCATAGTTATTGCTCTGTACATTTGCAAAGAGTTTGTAGCTTTCAAGCCGGTAAATCGCTCTCCTAAACACACAATTATTTTAGAAAATAGCCAATTTACTGAAAACAAGACGACCAACTGCAGGAGTCAGTTGTTGACAAAAGGTCAGACATGTTACCCTTTATCAAATGACAAGGTCGTTACTTGTTGTTCTACTTTGAATGTTGCATTTCTTTTGTCAGTGACAAGTGGAACACTACATGAGTGTGATGAAATGGTCACACTAGAAGCTGTGATATATTTTGTGTGCCAGTAAATGATCAACTGCCAAATCTAATGCTCCACTCAAGCACAGTATTTCCTGACCTTAAAAAATAAAATAAAAAAATGTACCGTATGTATGCCTTCAAGTGTGTTTGCATTAGAATGTATGATCATCAAAATACTTGTACCTGTGCCGGAAGGATGTGCACAAATCATTTTTAAAAAAGTAATTGCAGATTTTCTGATATGGTGTGAGAGGATAATTCAGCAGATGTTCTTTGAAACTAACCTGAAACACAGCATTATTGTTTGCACAATCTAATTGTTTCTCATACTGACATATGTAGCGATAAATATAAACCCTTTTTGACTTGATCTAACATACATTGTTTTTTATTAAAGCGATAGTAAACTGTGGCTGTTTGAAAAAAAAAAAAAAAAACACCTGGAAGGAAATTGCATAAAGTCGCATACTAGCACATTATGAAATACTTACATTGCAACGGAGCCTTCCAGCAGTGTGCTGTCACCACTGAGAGGGCTGACTAATTCCCCCCGGTCTTTCTTACGGGTTTGCACGGTCTGGCTATGTGATTGGCCGGAGCCGCAATGATGACGTCACTCATGTGCATGGGTGCCCTCGGTTCCGGTACAAAGCTCCGAAGGCCCGGACCTTCAGAACAAATGCGCCGGTGATGTAACTGGCTGCATATAGGGTGAATATCTCCTAAACTGTGTACGTTTTAGGAGATGTTCATTTTACCTACAGGTAAGCCTAATTATAGGCTTACCTGTAGGTAAAAATCATCAAGCAGGCTTTACTACTGCTTTAAGTTTTGGTATAGGCCATTTTAGTTAAATATTCTGTGGAATAAATTGTTGCAGCGCTTTGTTTTTTCATTTTGCAACATGTAAAACGTTAAGGGCTTTTTTAATGTCTAGAAACATCATTCCTACTTTGGACTCAAAACTTCCATTGTCTAGTAGCTGTTTGCAGGGACAAGTTACATTCATCGGGGGCAAAGATGTTGAAGTTGTTGCCAATGGTAGCTAGTCCAAGTTCACTTTAAAATTATTATTTTTTTAAAATAAATTCTTTAATTTACATTTTGTCACGCAAATAAAAAGAGATAATTCTTAGCAAGTAAGAATGACATCTGACACATGTAGGATCACAATATTTATATGAATAGCCAACATTGCTACCATCGGTGTAGCAGACTTTAACATATATTGAAAGATAAATATAAAGATAACCGAGTATGATTTTCATCTTGAACAGCGTACATCTCTAGCATCTATTACAAAGTAAATCTTGTGTGTTCAGATGAAAGTGCTATTTCACGTATAACAGAAGAAAAAGTAGGCTATTTATGGATTAATGAGGAGAAACTGTGTAACCATTGAATTAGTTGAATCACGGGCAGCAAATCGCTGGTGCAGTGAACACCGTGAAGGAAAAAAAACGTTTTTTTTAATTTTATTTTTTAAGCTGGGCAAGAAGATTATTTATTTTTTATTTTTTTAAGAAATGTTTAAATCATTCCAAACGCGCTGCGGTTACAAAGTGTGCCATGATAGAAAACAGTTTTTTTTTTTTTTTTTTTTTTTACTATTCATTTTGATTACATTTTTGAAAATAATCCAAAAATTTGTGCCATGGTACAAAGCCAAAAAATAGGAAGGCGTACTCAAAGGCATGACTGTGATAGTGTAAAGTAAATGGTGTTATTAAAAACCAGAGGGGAGATCCTCTAAGAATTAGATTTGTACATAAACTTCTCTCGTTCCATGGTTCCAAACATTTGCACATCTCCAGAAACACTGGAAGCTTCCACACAGGGAACTCTTTAATTTCAACCAAATCTCTCACTTTATTAGTTGACTTCTCTACAAGAGGGCAGATCGTGTACTACTTTTTACCCCATTCAAAAGCAGATGAAAAAACAATCCTCACTCTGCGGGCTTAATCTCTCTCCTTTACACAGCTCTTACTACTTAAACATATTGCTCCAAACTCCCATATATGCTTTTTTTTGGTGGGGTGACTTGAGGAAACTTTTGGATATCACAGATTGGTATAAAATATCATTGGTTGCAGCCAATCACTTAACCAACATCCAGGCCCAAGAAAATGCACATAAAGTACTCTTCTGGTGGTATGTGACCCCTGATTAACTCAAACCTCCCCATTATGCTTCCGAGGCTGCAGAGCACTAGAAAGTCTGCATCACATATGGTGGCAAAAACCCAAAATTGTGGATATGGATCTACAATGTGATACAAACTATCCTCCTAAAAAATGTTTTCCCGTAACCCTTGGAAAGTACTACTTCATAAACTCATTCCAGATCTCACATCTACCGAGTAAAATGAATCACCTATGTTTTCCTTTCTACTTCTAAGACCATAGCAAAAATATAGAGACAGCCCTCCCTATGCTTAATTGAGGTAAAACAATGGAATATGGGCACAACAATCCATGAAAAACAGCTCTATCTAAAATTATTCATGTTCCAAATTCCTGAAAGTATGGTTTCCATGGTTGGACTACACCCAACAACTTACCTTAACCTCTCTCTTTTATCACCTTAAGAAGCTCTGGGGTCATGTGTGAGGTGGTTTTCCACTCTGGGTCTCAGATGCTTCTCCATTCTCCACCATGTAGATTATATTTTCTTTTAGACCTACTAGCATGCTCTAACACAGTTTGTGTTGCATTGCTACATTCGCCTCACTTAGGCTCAAGTCCCACTATATTGATAGGCCTCCTAAGTCTACTCCAATCTAATTATAGTCATCAGGCTTGCAAATGGAAATTGGAATTTATTATTATTATTATCCAGGATTTATATAGTGGCAATCATTTGGGCAGCGCTTTACAACATTAGGGCAGACAGTACAGTTGCAATACAGCTCAATACAGGAGTATTCAGAGGGCCCTGCTCGTTAGAGCTTACAATCTACAGTGGATATAAAAAGTCTACACACCCCTGTTAAAAGGTCAGGTTTGTGAAAAAAATCAGACAAAGATTAATCGTTTCAGAACTTTTTTCACCTTCTAATGTGACCTATAAACTGAATTGAATAACGAACTGAAATCTTTTAGGTGGAGGGAAGTAAAACTAAAAAAACTACAATATAGTTGCATAAGTGTGCACATCCTTAAACTAATACTTTGTTGAAGCACCTTTTTGATTTTATTACATCATTCAGTCTTTTTGGTTATGAGTCTATCAGCATGGCACATCTTGACTGGGCAAATATTGCCAAACTTTGCAAAAACACTCCAAATCTGTCAGATTGCAAGAGCATCTCTTGTGCACAGCTCTCTAAAGATAACCTCACAGATTTTCTACTGGATTTAGGTCTGGGCTATTCAAAAAGTTTAATCTTCCGGTGAAGCTATTCCTTTGTTGATTTGGATGTATGCTTTGGGTCGTTGTCATGCTAAAAGATGAAGTTCCTCTTAATGTTAAACTTTCTGGCAGCAGCCTGAAGGTTTGGTGCCAATATTGACTGGTATTTGGAACTGTTCATAATTCCCTTTACCTTGACTAAGGCCCCTGTTCCAGCTGAAGAAAAACAGCCCCAAAGTATGATGCTGCCAACACCATGCTTCACCGTGGGTATGGTGTTCTTTTAGTGAATTGCAATGTTGTGTTTGTGCCAATCACATTTTTGGGAATTATGGCCAAAAGGTTCAACCTTGATTCCATAAGACCATAACACATTTTCCCACATGCTTTTGGGAGACTTCAGATGTGCTTTTGCAAAATTTAGTCAGGCTTGAATGTTTTTCTTTAGAAAAGACTTCCGTCTTGCCACTCTACCCCATAGCCCAGACATATGAAGAATACGGGAGATTGTTTTCACATCTACACAGCCAGTACTTGCCAGATATTCCTGCTGCTCCTTTAATGTTGCTGTAGGCCTCTTGGCAGACTCCCTGACCAGATTTCTCCTCGTCATTTCATTATTTTGGAGGGATGTCCAGTTCTTGGTAATGTCACTGTTGTGCCATATTTTCTCCACTTGATGGTGACTGTCTTCGCTGTGTTCTATGGTATATGTAATGCCTTGGAAATTCTTTTGTACACCTTCTCCTGACTAATACCTTTTAATAATGAGATCCCTCTGATGCTTTGAAAGCTCTCTGCGGACCATGGCTCTTGCTGTAGGATGCGACTAAGAAAATGTCAGGAAGGACCTACTAGAACAGCTGAACTTTATTTGGGGTTAACCACTTAAGCCCCAGACCATTTGGTAGCTAAAGGACCAGAGGTGAATTCAGAATTTTGCACTGCGCTGCTTTAACTGTAAATTGTGCGGACATGCAATGTTGTACCCAAACGAAATTTGCATCCTTTTCTTCCCACAAATAGAGCTTTCTTTTAATGGTATTTGATTGCCTCTGCGATTTTTATTTTTTGCGATATAAACGGAAAAAGACCGAAAATTTTGAAAAAAAATGATATTTTCGTTATAAGAAAAATCGAATAAACTCAATTGTAGTCATACATTTAGGCCAAAATGTATTCAGCCACATGTCTTTAGTAAAAAAAATGTCAATAAGCGTATATTTATTGGTTTGCGCAAAAGTTATAGCGTCTACAAACTAGGGTACATTTTCTGGAATTTACACAGCTTTTAATTTATGACTGCCTATCTCATTTCTTGAGGTGCTAAAATGGCAGGGCAGTACAAAACCCCCCCAAATGACCCCATTTTGGAAAGTAGACACCCCAAGGAAATTGCTGAGAGGCATGTTGAGCCCATTGAATATTTTTTTTTTTGTCCCAAGTGATTGAATAATGACAAAAAAAAAAAAATTACAAAAAGTTGTCACTAAATGATATATTGCTCACACATGCCATGGTTATATGTGGAATTGCACCCCAAAATACATTCTGCTGATTCTCCTGAGTACGGGGATACCACATGTGTGGGACTTTTTAGGAGCCTAGCCACGTACGGAACCCCGGAAACCAAGCACCGCCTTCAGGATTTCTAAGGGCGCAAATTTTTGATTTGACTCCTCACTACCTATCAGTTTCGAAGGCCATAAAATTCCAAAATAGCACAAAATGACCCCATTTTGGAAAGTAGACACCCCAAGCTGTTTGCTGAGAGGCATGGTGAGTATTTTACAGCTCTCATTTGTTTTTGAAAATGAAGAAAGAAAATTTTTTTTTTTCAATTTTCAAAACTTTGTGACAAAAAGCGAGATCTGCAAAATACTCACAATACCTCTCAGCAAATAGCTTGGGGTGTCTACTTTCCAAAATGGGGTCATTTGGGGGGGTTTTGTGCCATCTGGGCATTCCATGGCCTCCGAAACTGTGATAGGCAGTGAGAAGTGAAATCAAAAATTTACACACTTAGAAAGCCTGAAGGCGGTGATTGGTTTTTGGGTTCCCGTACGCGGCTAGGCTCCCAAAAAGTCTCACACATGTGGTATCCCTGTACTCAGGAGAAGCAACAGAATGTATTTTGGGGTGTAATTCCACATATGCCCATGGCATGTTTGAGCAATATATCATTTAGTGACAACTTTGTGCAAAAAAATAATAAAAAAATTGTCTTTTTTCCGCAACTTGTGTCAACATATAAAATATTCCATGGACTCGACATGCCTCTCAGTATATAGCTTGGGGTGTCTACTTTCCAAAATGGGGTCATTTGGGGGGGGGGGGTTTGAACTGTTCTGGCATTTTATACACAACATTAGGAAGCTTACATCCACTCTTCTAACTACTTGAAGACAAAGCCCTTTTTGACACTTTTTGTTTACATGAAAACATATTTTTTTTTTTTGCAAGAAAATTATGTTGAACCCCCAAACATTATATATATTTTTAAAGCAAAGGCCCTACAGAATAAAATGGTGGGTGTTGCATTTTTTTTCTACACAGTATTTGCGCAGCGATTTTTCAAACGCATTTTTTGGGGAAAAAATACACTTTTTTTAATTTTAATGCACTAAAACACACTATATTGCCCAAATGTTTGATGAAATAAAAAAGATGATCTTAGGCCGAGTACATAGATACCAAACACGACATGGTTTAAAATTTCGCACAAACGCACATTGGCGACAAACTACATACATTTTTAAAAGCCTTTAAAAGCCTTTACAGGTTACCCCGTTAGATTTACAGAGGAGGTCTACTGCTAAAATTACTGCTCTCGATCTGACCTTCGCGGTGATACCTCACATGCATGGTGCAATTGCTGTTTACATATGACGCCAGACCAACGCTTGCGTTCTCCATTGGGCAAGAGCAGGGCAGGACAGGGGTGCTTTTTTTTTTATTTTTTTTTTATTAATTTTGCTTTTTTATTTTATTTTTAAATTGTTCCTTCCATATTTTTTTTTATTTTTATTGTTATCTCAGGGAATGTAAATATCCCCTATGATAGCAATAGGTAGTGACAGGTACTCTTTTTTTGAAAAAACTGGGGTCTAGACCCTAGATCTTTCCTCTGCCCTCAAAGCATCTGACCACACCAAGATCGGTGTGATAAAATGCTTTCCCAATTTCCCAATGGCGCTTTTTATATCCGGGGGGGGGGACATTCCCTCCCACTGCTTGTAAAAGCAGTCCAGAGGCTAATTAGCCACTAGGATTGCTTTTACATGAAAGCCGGCCGCTGGCTGAAAAGAATGATACCAAGATGATACCTAAACCCGCAGGCATCAATCTAGTATAACCATTCAAAGTCCAGCAACATACCAGTACGTTGCTGGTCCTTGTTGGACATGTATTGTAATCTTTTTTTTTTCATGCAGCCAGTTGGCTGAACGAAAAAAGAGATTGATCGGGTGGGTATGCCAGAATACTGCCCTTCATCCACCCACTTCTAATGATGGGCATACATGCACCATTTATATATGCCGAAGCATGGGGGCATCCTCCCGCAAAAAAGTTATGCCGCACACACATGGTCGGACTTTTTCACGGGCAAGCCTCCGTCGGAATTTCGACTGTATGTACGCGGCATTAGGAGCAAAATCACTCCTCCGCCCCTGCTGCCCCAATGCTTCGGCATATTTGCTTTTTTTTTTAACTGTGGTGGTGAAATCACCTCCTACAGCACTGGAGTCGCAGGGATCAGGCCTGTCTCTGCGAACGCTGCTGTTATGTGTGTTGTGTTTTGCAAGTGACAGTGATCGATCGATACTGCACTTGGGTGGCCTGGGCTGGACAGAGGGGCAAAACGCAGGTGCTAGCAGGTATCTGGGCTGATCCCGCTAACACTGCGTTTTTGGGAACCCTAAACTGCTGGGGACGCTAGTATAGATCTGATCAGATCAGATATTGATCTGATCAGATACTATACCACTAAGGAGGGTGTATGCTTCACGCGTGGGTGTTAGCGTTACTGGCACTAACCTGACGCTGCCTGGGGTGTGACGCAGACCCTCTCTGACGCTAAAACCTAATTGATATCACCCGCCGGGCGATCAGGGGGTTAAACCTTTATTGGGTTATATATACGGCGGGTGCCCTGACACTATAAAAAGCAAACTAACTAACCAGCGTCACCCGTAACACTTATATGATGATCACTGGTGAAAGGGTTAACTAGGGGCAATTAGGGGGTTAAAACCTTTATTAGATAATATATGGGGGTACCTGATGCTATAAAAACCTGCGGCGAACCTAAAAAAAATTACTGGCTACCGATCTGCATCATCGACGCTAAGACAGCGATCAGAAAAATGATCGCTTAGCGACAGTGGTGATAGGGGGTGAAAGGGTTACCTGGGGGGCGATCAAGGGGGTTAAACCTTTATTAGATAATTTATGGGGGTACCCGATGCTATAAAAACCTGCGGAGAACCTAAAAAAAATTACTGGCTACCGATCTGCATCACCGACGCTAAGACAGCGATCAGAAAAATGATCGCTTAGCGACGGCGGTGCTAGGGGGTGAAAGGGTTATCTGGTGGGTGATCAAGGGGTTAAACCTTTATTAGGGGGGTTAGGGGGCTACACTGGACCTAAAACTAAATGTAGTGACACTTTTACAGTCACAAATGTCACTGATTGCAGTGATCAGTAAATAAATGGTCACTGCAATCAGTGACACTGTGACTGGGGGCTTGGGGGTGATCTGGGGGGGCGTTTTATGTGCCTATGTGTGCTGGTGTTAGTGTAGTGTTTGTGCACTAACCTTGATGTCTTCTCTTGTACGGCGCTCGGTATATGTGAGCGCCGCACAAGAGATGACATCACTTCCTCCTGCTTCCTCTGCCTGTGTTTACATTACACAGGCAGAGCGGGCATTCTCATTCGCCGGGAGCGATCGCGGAGGGGTGGCCGGAATCTAACGGTCGCCCCCCCCATCTCGGATCGCTCCCAGACGAATTCCGACCGCTCACTGTACAGAAGGGGGGTCCGATTGGACCCCCCAACTGTACAAAGGCGATCACGTATACTCTACGTGATTGTGCCTGTCGGTGCCATTGTGCCGATGTATATATACAGTGAGCGGTCGTTAAGTGGTTAATCAGAGGCACTTTAAATGATGGCAGGTGTGTACTGACTCCTCATTAACACGAGTTTGAATATGATTGATTAATTCTGAACACAGCTACATCCCCAGTTTTAAAAGGGTGTGCACACTTCTACAACCACATTATTTTAGTTTTTTTTTTTTTAAAGATTTTAGTTTGTTTTTTAATTGAGTTATACAGTCTATAGGTTACATTAACCACTTGCCGACCGCTGCACGCTGATATATGTCGGTACAATGGCAGCGGTGGGCAAATGGGCGTACAGGTACGTCCCCTTAAATTTGGCTGCTAGCACTCCTTGAGCGTGCCCACGGGAGCGGCGAACTCTGTTCGCCGGTGGCCTGCGATCGTGACACTGACAAGGCATTTCCCTGTTCTGCCTAGTGACATGACAGGGATCCTACTGCTCCCTGTCATCAGGAGCAGTGATCTCTGTCATGTCAGTGGTAGCCCATCCTCCCACAGTTAGAATCACTCCCTAGGACACACTTAACCCCTTGATCACCCCCTAGTGTTTAACCCCTTCCCTACCAGTGTAGTTTACACAGTATTCGGTGCATTTTTATAGCACTGATCGCTGTATAAATGACAATGGTCCCAAAATAGTGTCAAAAGCGTCCGATGTGTCCACCATAATGTCGCAGTCCCGATAAAAAATCGCAGATCGCCGCCATTACTAGTAAAAATATTAATAAAAATGCCATAAATCTATCCCCTATTTTGTAGAGCTATAACTTTCGCACAAACCAATCAATATACACTTACTGTGTTTTTTACTGTGTCTTTCTCGTACATCACGGGACACAGAGCGACATAGTCATTACTAATGGGTTATATAGATACCGTCAGGTGCTGGCACTGGCAACTTCCAAAACCGGAAGTACCCTCCCCTATATAAGCCCCTCCCATCCGGGAGCACCTCAGTTTTTTGCCAGTGTCTAAGGTGTTGGCCAAGAAGAAACATGTGTTTTTCACTGAGCTTGCGTACAGGTTCTTTTGGGCCTCAGTAAGCTATTCCGGATCCGACCAAAAAAGCTTCATAGCTAAACGGTCGGTACCCGGGCCTTGCAGAGAAGAGCAAGGTTTTGCCTGTAATGCTTCTCTTAGGAGAGCTGGACCCTGGGATCCAGAGCTCTGGTCATACCCACGACCAAGATGTTTTCTGTGCAGGGTGCTATACAGGTCCAGGGGAGTGGAATCCTTGGGAACCCGGTCCCTGAAGGTTTGATTACAATGCCTGCCGTGATAGGTGAAGTTTGGGCTTTTGTGGACCAAACAAAGTCCTGCGGCGGGGAACAGGTAAGTGGGGGCCCCCAGGAACTTGGTTCTATTGGGGGACCCCCAAGCCTAATTTGTCTTTCTGTCTGTTACCTAACGGTATTCCCGCTAATATTCTGTGTATGCCTGTTACTACTGAGAAAATGTAAAAATTTTAATAGTAGGCAAGAAAAAAAAAAAGTAAGACCGCGGTACCTGTGTTAGACACTAGAGGCCGCTATGGTTCTTTTTCTTGTAATGTGGATTTTTTTCTTCCAGAATCAAATCCAGGCAGTTGGTATGTTCTCTGCTGGGAAGCTGTCTCCTCTGCCCTGTTGCTGCGCTCATCCATCCCCGGGCCCTGCGGCAAAGGGACCCTGGCTCCCATCTAGCTCCTTGTTGTTTTAAAAAAAGGCGCCGAAGGCGCACGTACCCGCGCGCACGCGCCTCTATTCATAGAGGCGATCTGGAAAAAGGGGCGGAGCGGGTGGATGACGCTCAGGTGTGCGCCGCGGCGCTACTGCGCATGTGCGGGCGTCCAGCGTGTTTTGAAGCACATTATAGCTGGCTGTTGAAGTGCACAGACAGAGCTAGCAACAATATAAAGGCACATAGAGGCGGTTGATGCAGGCATCCCCTAGAAAGGCACTTTAGTAGACACCAACTGTGATATAGCAGCAATTGTGCTAGACTATTCTCAGTAAAAGTGGTGTATTATGGCTGGAATACCTCAGCTTTAGGCTTAGGAATATGCCGTCCAGAAGCTCCGGAACTGAATCTTCCAGGAAGCGAAGGGGGTCTCATCTGGCTCGGAGGATCTTGGGCATACTTCTGCTGTACCAGTCTCCCCTGAAGTTCAGAGGTAAGTGACCGTAGAGACCCCGCAGGGGTACTTGGTACTGTGGCTGTCCTCAGTTCACCTGCTCCTGTGTATGTAACAGAGGAGGTTTTTTCCTCAGCTCTGGGAGGATTAGAGAGAGATTGTCAACATTGATCGCTGCCTCCCTGTCAGGGAAAGCACGCCCGATCTCCGTCTCCTCCTTCAGAGTGCCTGTTAGCAGAGCAACAGTCCCATACAGGGATCGATCTGCCTGAAGGGGATCAGGATGAGGTTGATTCTGTTATAGAGGAATCAACAGTGGGGGAACCTTTTCTCAGCATCTCAAGCTGAAAGATTATGGGTTCAGTCTCTGACTAACATGGTCCGATCAGCATTTAAAAATGCACCTTGCGGAACCATCAACCACTACTGTATCCTCGTTGGGGTCGCTAGAAGCCCCCAGACTGTCTGTTCTTTTCCACTTCACCCTTTACTGAAAGGGCTCATTTACCAGGATTGGGAACGTCCTGAGAAAATATTTATTCCCCCAAGAGATTTCCGGTGGTCTATCCCATGGAGGATAAGTTCATCAAAAAAAAAAAAATGGAAGGTCCCTACAGTGGACGCAGCCATCTCTTGTATGTATAAATCACTGACATGTCCAGTGGATAATGTCCAAATGTTCAAGAACCCAATAGATAAAAGATTGGAGTCCTTATGAAAATCTGCTTCTTTCTACAGCAAGCTTGGTGACACAACCAGCAGTAGCAGCTATTGGGGTCTGCTAAGCAGTGAAGGATCAGTTGAAACAGGTCTTGAGGGACTTGACAGATCGGCAGGCTTTGCCCTAGCTGATCTACCTAGAGCCTTCGGCTTTGCGGTTGACGCCATAAAGGATTCAGTCCATCAGGCCTCCCGCCTTACGCTGTCTATAGTACATATGCGTAGGCTCCTATGGCTCAAAAACTGGTCTGCTGAAGCTCCCTGTAAAGAATGGCTGGTTAGCGTCCCATTTCATGGTGAACGCTTATTCAGGGAAAACCTGGACAAATATATCCAGAAAATTTCCAGCGGTAAAAATACGCTCTTGCTGGTTAAAAACAGAGTTAGAGGTCCCTCTTTAAGAGGCCTGCTTCTCCAGTCCCTGGGGCATCGGCTGTGTAACAGTTCCGACGGCCTCCTCGGTCAATTCCCGGGGGTAAAAAACAGGGACAATAGCAGGGTAATGAGAAACCCTGGGTCAGGGGAGGTACAAAACCTCCCCCAAAGTTAAATTCATTGAAGCCCCCACTCAGTCGGGTGGGGGGAGGACTCCAGTTGTTCGCAAGAGACCTGGCGGGAAACGATCAAGACAGATAGGTGCTCTCCGCAGTATGTTTGGGATACAGTTTGGAGTTAAAAGACTCTCCTCCTTCCCATTTTTGAGGTCAAACGTGCCAAGGGATCCCCGGAAGAGAGTCCCTCCTGTTGGCACTAGAACAACTATTGCTCCAAGGAGTAATTATGGAGGTTCCCCTGGAAGAATGAGGGTTCGGGTTTTACTCAAACCTCTTTACAGTCCCGAAGCAAACGCGGACGGGAGGCCCATATTAATTCTAAAAGGGCTATACAAATTCCTGTATATCAGGACTTTCCAATGGAGTCAATCCGATCGGTGGCCACTGCCCTACAAGGGGAGGATTGGTTAGCCGCGATCGACATCAAAGATGCTTATTTGCGCATTCCCATCTTTCCAGTCCACCAAAAATTTCTACGCTTTGCAGTAGAAGGGCGCCATTTTCAGTTCAGAGCCTTACCCTTCGGTTCGGCCACAGCACCACGAGTGTTTACAAAAATTCTGGCCCTTTATTGGCCAATCTAAGAACACAAGGTGTAATGATAATGGCATATCTAGATGACTTGTTGCTGATAGACCACTCAGTGAAAAAACTAGACGTGGTCGTTCACAAGACAATCAAGTATCTGGAATCTCACGGTTGGATTATCAACCGAGACAAGTCACCCCTAAAAACCAGTCAAAAGTCTGGAATACTTGGGGCTAAGGTTGGATTCAGGCCAGAGAAAAATATTCTTGCCTCGAGGAAAGGTGTTGTCTTTGAAAGATTTGATCCACTTAGTGGGTACAAAAAAGACAGCCGTCCATACGCCTGTATATGAGGCTGCTGGGAAAGATGGTGGCATCATTCGAAGCAGTACCCTACGGTCAATTCCATTCAAGGAATTTGCAAGGGGCCATACTGTCAGCCTGGAACAAAAAAGTTCAGGCCCTAGACTTACAATGTCCTTGTCCCCTTCCGTTCGCAAGAGCCTCCGTTGGTGGTTGGTTCCCCAGAATCTGGAAAAAAGGAAATCCTTCAGTCCGATTTCTTGGAAGGTGGTCACTACAGATGCCAGCCTTATAGGCTGGGGAGCAGTACTGGAGCAATGGTCTCTCCAGGGCAGATGGTCGGATGCAGAAAAGGCCCTGCCCATCAATCTCTTAGAGATACGAGCAGCCCGGAATGCCCTAGTAGCATGGACATCCAAACTCCAAGGGTCCCCTGTCAGAATTCAATCAGACAATGCCACAGCAGTGGCATATATCAATCATCAGGGGGGCACCAGGAGTCGTGCAGCCCAGAGGGAAGTAAATTACATCCTGAAATGGGCAGAAAGATATGTCCCAGCCATATCTGCGGTATTTATTCCAGGAGTGGAGAATTGGAAGGCGGACTTTCTAAGTCGCCAGCAATTATGCCCAGAGGAAGGGTCCCTTCACCCCGAGGTTTTCTGGACAATATGTCAGCGGTGGGGAACATCGGATGTAGATCTTCTAGCATCCAGATTCAACGCAAAGGTGGACAGGTTTGTCTCTCGGACAAGGGATCCCCTAGCTTGCGGCTCGGATGCCCTAGTGTTCCCTTGGGATCAGTTCAAGCTGATATATGCATTCACACCGCCACAATGGTTACCTCGATGACTCCGCAGAATCAGGGTAGAAAAGGAACCAGTGATTCTGGTGGCTCCAGCGTGGCCCCGAAGAGCGTGGTACGCGGAGATTGTAAAATGTCAGTGGGGAGTCCTTGGTCTCTCCCACGTCGTCCGGACCTGCTTTTGCAAGGACCAATATACCACCCTTCCTTACCAGCCCTAGGTTTGACGGCCTGGCTATTGAAGCCCACATTCTAAAAAAGAGAGGGCTCTCTAATCCTGTGGTATCTACCATGATCAATGCCAGGAAGCCGGTATCCAGGCAGATCTACTATAGAATCTGGAAGGCGTACATCGCATGGTGTGAGGCCAAGAAATGGCATCCACATAAGTACGTAATAGGTAGGATTCTGGACTTCCTACAGTGGGCTGTAGATAGGAAGCTTGCCTTGAGTACTATCAAGGGTCAGATTTCGGCCTTGTCAATATTTTTTCAAAGGCCCTTGGCTTCGCATTCACTAGTCAAAGCCTTTATACAAGGAGTGATGCGTATTAGTCCTCCGGTTAATATTCCCATATGTCCATGGGATCTAAACTTGGTTCTGTCGGTTCTACAGAAACAACCATTTGAACCATTACATCATATTTCTTTGGTGCTTCTCACCAGGAAATTGATTTTTCTAGTAGCCATTTGTTCGGCTAAAAGAGTGTCGGAATTAGCAGCTATGTCCTGTAAGGAGCCATATCTGGTTATCCATAAGGATAGAGTAGTGTTACGTCCTCATCCAGCCTTTCTTCCTAAGGTGGTATCGAGGTTTCATTTGAACCAAGATGTGGTTCTTCCTTCTTTTTTCCCCAAACCTACTTCGGTAGAGGAAAAGTTATTGCATTCTTTGGATGTAGTAAGAGCAGTTAAAGCTTATCTAAAGGCCCTTGCTCAGATTCGCAGAAAGGATACTTTGGTTATTCTGCCGGAAGGCCCCAGAGAGGGTCAGGCAGCGTCAAAATCTACTTTAGCCAAGTGGATTCGACAGGTCATAATACAAGCCTATGGCTTGAGAAGGAGACCGCCTCCGTTCAAAGTTAGAGCGCACTCCACGAGAGCAGTTGGAACTTCATGGGCAGTGCATCACCAGGCCTCCCTGGCTCAAATCTGTAAGGCCACAACATGGTCTTCAGTACACACGTTTACTAGGTTCTACCAGGTGGACGTTAGAAGTCAGGAGGATGTCGCCTTTGGGCGCAGTGTGTTGCAGGCCGCAAAAGATCCTCATGTCTGATAGCGCTCAGCTTATATATGGTGTATCCCCCCCCTCATTGGGCATTGCTTTAGGACATCCCATTAGTAATGACTATGTCGCTCTGTGTCCCGTGATGTACGAGAAAGAAAATAGGATTTTTATAACAGCTTACCTGTAAAATCCTTTTCTTGGAGTACATCACGGGACACAGAGCTCCCGCCCCTCTTTGGGGACACTTATTGCTTTGCTACAAAACTGAGGTGCTCCCGGATGGGAGGGGCTTATATAGGGGAGGGTACTTCCGGTTTTGGAAGTTGCCAGTGCCAGCACCTGACGGTATCTATATAACCCATTAGTAATGACTATGTCGCTCTGTGTCCCGTGATGTACTCCAAGATAACGATTTTACAGGTAAGCTGTTATAAAAATCCTATTTTTTTTTTTTTTCTTTTTTTACCAAAAAAATGTAGAAGAATACATATTGGCCTAAACTGAGGAAAAAAAATTGTGTTTCTTTTCATATATTTTTTGGGGGATATTTATTATAGCAAAAAGTAAAAAATACTGCTTTTTTTCGAAATTGTCGCTCTTCTTTTGTTTATAGCGCAAAAAATTCAAATCGCAGAGGTGATCAAATACCACCAAAAGAAATTATTTGTGGGGAAAAAAGGACGTCAATTTTGTTTTGGGTGCAATGTCGTACGACCGCGCATTTGTCAGTTAAAGCGACACAGTGCCTAATCGCAAAAAGTGCTCTGGCCAGGAAGGGGGTAAATTCTTCTGGGGCTGAAGTGGTTAAAGGTGGAAAGTTCTAAAAATTATTTATCTTTTATCTCATTGTTTTTTTTTGTTTTTTTTTTGTTTTTTTTATATCGAAGAAACCTGACCTTTTAATAGGGGTGTGTAGACTTTTTATATCCATTATAAGAGATGAAAGCATATTTGTTATGCTGTATGCTGCACTATGGTGTCCCATTTTGATTTCACACTCAAAGTAAAAACCAATAAAACTTTTTTGAAAGAAAGAAAAAGTAATGTGTATCCATCAAAATGCAGCTACATTGCATATGGGATTGTAAATCTTTCTATTGAACTTTAGTAGAACTAAATGTGCATGTAATGAATAGGAGTAGTTTTCCTGATTTTGTTAGCTTTAAAATAAAAAAATAATATATAGATTTTTTTTTTTTACAACCCTACTTTTTTTTATTACAGATTTGGGCCTAGATCAGTTTATTGTAAAGCGTTATGATGGAAAGGTGAGTACCTCCTTAGTAAAACAGACAACTTAAATACAGCATTTTGCCTTCAGGTTTTTAACTTTTGCTAGTTCTGCTTAACTTTTCTCCTTTAATTCTTAAAACAAACCTTAATTTTGACCATATGCTATGATCTGACATAGAGAATTTGTGCAAGCTTGTGCAACTAGTATATGTTTAGATGCTGTATGTGTTTTTGTTGTTGTTTTTTTTTCGTTTTGTCAGCCTAACAAATTTTAAATGAGGACAATACATTTAAAAGGCACACATTACTGCAGCCCTGTATTCATTAATACATCACTAGGTATATATATATTTTTTTGAATAAAAACAGTGTAAGGACAGGTGGTCCAAATGTATGGGCATGCAAAAAGGGCAAGCTTAAATCATGGACTGTTTCTATTGGTGGCCCCCAAACAGTTTATTTTGATCTGATTGCCGCATATAAAATTATTTATTCAGAAATAAAATTACACATTTTAATTCTTAATACATATGATGGGAGCAATCGTTCTAGTATACGTTTTTTACCTTTTAGTTATGGCCCCTCAAAAATAAGAAAAATATTGGTGCATGGGAAATGTGAACTAGAAATTATTTGAATATGCTTCATCCAGATGTGAGCTAGAAACTATTCCACTATGCTATATGGAGGTGTGTGGCGAATGTGTTTAGCACTATTTTTTGGAGGCATGAGGTAGGAACTCTTCCATGATGCAAGTAAGTGTGAGGCAGGGACCATTCCATAATGTTGCAAGGAGTTGGATAAAGAAGGTCTTCCGTGATCTCTTAGATGCTACTTGGAGGTGCAATGTTGAATCTCTTCCTTGAAGCTGCCTGGGTGATGAGAGGTAGGATCATTTCCATGATGCTACATGAAGATGCTACGGGAACTCTTTCATGATGATATATGAAGATGTGAGTGAGGAATTCTTCAATGTTGCTTCATAGATATATAAAAGAGGAATTCTTCCATAATGCTACATGGAGACACATGATGATGCAAGGAGATGTGATGTAGGAACACTACCATAAAGGCTGCATGAAGGTCAGGGGTAGTAATTCCTAATGCTACATAGAGACGTAATGTCAAATTACTTCTGTGATGCTACGTGGAGAAACTCTTCCATGATAAAAATTTTTTTTCCCAGTTTCATCTTCTCAGTTAACATACGCACCTGCCCCACAAATCTAGCACTGATCTCATGTAATCTGCCACTCTGCTTACCAGGTTCCGCGCTGCCCTCTTCTCTCCTTATATCATCTGGAGCCAACTGTTTGTTCTGGGTTCTTGCAGCCACCTTTCTGATAACACAGCACCATGTTTTTACTGGGATATGTGCTGTAGATCCAAGGCATAATCAGGAGGAGGGCACAAATGATTCTTGCCTAGGCAAGAATGTAGGCAGGGGATGGGACTGGACTGTAAAAAAAAAAAAAAAAAGGTAAATACAAAAAAAAAACAGTCAGCATTTTGGGGGTGTGGATGGGGGCAGCAGGAAAAGTTGAATCGGATGTGTGTTTCTACTCGCATTTTAGCTCTCAAAACGGCTATTAACATTTTTATCCCTTTCATTGTGTACACAAGTTCCTGAATATTTATTTTTCTTATATACTGTACACCTTTCAAGTTTTAATTTTACAAAAGAAAAATTTTACTTGAAACCATATTAACGTTCTTTTGTATGATTACTGTTGCCAGGAAATTGAACGCCATACATCTTGTAAAATATTTGTCCCTGTGGTGTGTTACAAAGAATAATATTAATCAACTAACAAGGATACAGTGTAGATAAAAGCTGATGACATGCTGCTGAAAGCTCTTTATTAATTTGGAAAGACAAATTGTTTTCTATGAAACTGTTCCATCATCCAGGCTCTGCTTTAAAGAAGTTGTGCTAATTATGTAAACAGCGCTTTCAAAGGCTTTTCTTCCTCTTTCATCCGTATCTTCTTGGGTGTTGCCATATCTCTGTTACTAGTTAGCCTAGAAACATGCTTTTAGGGTAATGTGCATCTGTAATTTAGCATTCAATTAATATATTTTTATTTTAATATAACTGGACATAAATAAATGCTGTGAATAGTTAATATTACTGCACATGATGTAAGCTTTGTCTCATGGAGTGTTCATTTAGGGCCTTTTACTTATGAACAAACTATACTTTTTAAAGCCTAGATTAATTGTAGTGGTGTACATATAGCCATATACTGTATGGTCCATGTATCTGGTATGGAGGCAGATGAAGGATATACACTGAGGGAAAAAAGTATTTGATCCCCTGCTGATTTTGTACGTTTGCCCACTGACAAAGAAATGACCAGTGTATAATTTTAATGGTGGGTGAGACAGAATAACAAAAAAATCTAGAAAACCACATTTCAAAAAAGTTATAAATTGATCTGCATTTTAATGAGTGAAATAAGTATTTGATCACTTCGCAAAACATGACTTGGTACTTGGTGGCAAAACTGTTGTTGACAATCAGAGGTCAGACGTTTCTTGTAGTTGGCCACCAGGTTTGCACACATCTCAGGAGGGAATTCGTTCCACTCCTCTTTGTAAATCCTCTCTAAGTGATTAAAGTTTTGAGGCTGATGTTTGGTAGCTCAAACCTTCAGCTCCCCCCACATATTTTCTATGGAATTAAGGTCTGGAGACTGGCTAGGCTACTCCTGGACCTTAACGTGTGAATTCTTGAGCCACTCCTTTGTTGCCTTGGCTGTGTGTTTAGGGTCATTGTCATGCTAAAATACCCATCCACGACCCATTTTCAATGCCCTGGCTGAGGAAAGAATGTTCTCACCCAAGATTTGATGTACATGGCCCTATCCATCATCCCTTTGATGCAGTGAAGTTGTCCTGTCCCCTTAGCAGAAAAAACATCCCCAAAGCATAATATTTCCACCTTCATGTTTGACAGTGAGGATGGTGTTCTTGGGGTCATAGACAGCATTCCTCCTCCAAACACGGCGAGTTGAGTTGATGCCAAAGCGCTCGATTTTGGTCTTATCTGACCACAACACTTTCACCCAGTTCTCCTCTGAATCATTCAGATGTTCATTAGCAGATCTCAGACAGGCATGTTCATGTGCTCTTGAGCATCAGGCGCTGCAGGATTTCAGTCCTTCATGGCGTAGTGTTGCTTCTGTGGACAGGTGTCTTTTATGCAGGTAACAAGCTGAAATTGGGAGCACTCCCTTTGCGAGTACTCTTAATCTCAGCCCGTTACCTCTATAGAAGACACCTGGGAGCCCGAAATCTTGCTGATTGATAAATAATCAAACTTATTTCACTCATTTAAAAGGCAAATCAATTTTTAACTTTTTTTAAATGCGTTTTTATGAATATTATTTTTCTTAACATAGCTGTAATTGGCCCTTTTCCCTGCTTTGTGATCAGCCAAGTCCCAAGAACACGGGTGGAACAAGAACGGGAGGATGTACATGGACGCCCTCCCGGCATTTGAGGTCCGCGCTGTAGCAGACTTTCAGCTATATTGCGAACGTCAAGTGGTTAATATCCCGGTATATTCTGGGCACTTATGAATGCATCCACCCCTTTTTTTTAAACTAACAACCAAGCTGAGCAGAACTATTTCCAAAGAGGGATTCCACATTTTCACTTTTTTTTTTTTTTTTTTTTTACTGTAAAGTCATTTTTCATATATTGAGGTACTACCTCTTTTCCTCCAGATATTAAGAGTGCCCACTTGTCCTTTGTAATGACCTGATGTTAAAGTGACTTTGCACCAAGTCCGCTATTTGGACCAATTATGTTTTTATACAAAGTAATCACATCCCCCTTATTGCCTCTTCCCAAGGGAGAATACATTCAGTTCAGCTAATACCTGTATTTCCTCATGGCTAAGGACCTCCATGCCTCAGTTTGTTTGCTCTTTTCTGCACTTTTTCTAGTTCCACAATATTCTTTTTGTGAACTCTCTGGCCTGTCTCTACCCTATTATGCAAAATTACAAATACTTGCACAAATAATAATTTAATGGACTTCTAATGGAGATTTTGTGCCAATGTGGAGTAAATGGACACAGCTGGAGAAGAGCTACAGATTTAGGTCTGACCATTGACATGTACTATGTACATTAAAACCCAAGACTGCAAAACACAATACAAATTAAAATGGTACTATGCAATGCTTACAATGAGGTGAAGGCTATCGACTTGGTTGCCAATCAGTGCCACATACAATATTCACGCATCAACTAATAACTGCAATTACATTGGATTTGAGCTGTTCGTGTCGTCATAATCATTCAGTTATTATTCAGTGGTCATTGTGTTGGAAATGGGCTTCAGAACCCCTCACTGTTATTTTTTTCCAGTATTCAACACTTTAAAGATTTGTTTGTATGGTTAGT
The DNA here is from genome assembly GCA_029206835.1 of Rana muscosa. Classification (NCBI taxonomy): domain Eukaryota; kingdom Metazoa; phylum Chordata; class Amphibia; order Anura; family Ranidae; genus Rana; species Rana muscosa. Next base: position 129,827,509 of record CM055123.1, on the reverse strand, counting down.
TTTAGGTCTCCTCAGTCATGGCATTTGCTGTGTTCCAGCTTGTTTGCATCATAATAATTATATTGTACTATCTTGTATAAAACATATCTCAAATTCTATTATATATTGACACAATGTAGTTTTGAAGCATACAGTCATCAAAATGTAATGTACTAACAACTTAAACAGTTTGCTACATAGCTGATTCATAAATGATTGCATTTTGTTTGTGCCTGATGTGAAACCAAGTCTTTTCTAAAATCCTCATTCATTAAGTTGTTTTTATGGAATGTTTCAACACATTCTTTTATAGGTATTAGTCACCTAAATGGCACTTTGCCTCAAGGTTGTCTACTAGGCTGTTGGTGAAAATGGATCTTGTTGTCCTAGGAAAGTTGAATTGATCTTCAGCTTTTTTCCCAAAGACTTTAAAGCAAACTTGAGCTGTTAAATCTCTAACCCACATCTGACTCTGCAGTACCATGCAGAGATTGTCCTTGAACTAGCGCGTAGACTACTTCAGTCCTCATTAACATTTACATGCTTCTCCTCCCCTGAGCTAGCAGGAGAACCTCAGGTTTCTTATTAGAAATGTAAGCTGTATCTCTTTTATCAGAGTGCATTACAGGCTAATTACTGATCTTGCCTGCTCAAACCCCTTCTTCCTTTGTGTATTATGTCAAACCTGTTGTTAAAATTACACTCAAAATAAATCTAAAGCATAAAAATTTAGGAACTATTGAATTATGTTTAAAAGTTACATTTCCTCTTGGGATTTAAACGCTGGTTTTCTTATAAATGCAGTCACATACCTCTTACGAAATGGCAACTAATATTTATTTATTCTGCATAGATAATGGTACATGAAAGATAAAAAAACCTTTAAATGCAGGTTTTACAGAAAATACATTTTTGGACTGTTATGAAAGTGTCACTCACTATCGATAAATTCTCTGCTAATGGAGAATATTGTTTTTACACCAAAGGCCTCATGCCCACGGACGTTTTAAAAAACGGGCTGTAAAGCCAGTACAGACGCCAGGAAAAAGCGGCGTTATTTGGTTTTTTGTCCACGTTTTGCATTGATATCAATGCACGTTAAGCCGCGCTGGCTTTCAGCCGCATTTCTCTGTCTCTATTCAAAATCAATGGTTCCCTATGGGAGCCCATTGATTTGAATAGAGGTCGCACCAGAAGTCGGATCAAGAGGATCCGACTTGCGGTGCGACTTGTGTGCTAATATTTTTGAGGGGAACCCCACGAAAATTTAAAAAATTTGCGTGAAGTTCCCCCCCAGGATGATAACAGGCCCTTCGGTCGGGTATGGATCTTAAGGGGAACCCCAAACAAAAAAACAGCGGGGGTCCCCTCAAGATCCATACCAGACCCTTATCCGAGCACGCAGCCTGGCAGGTCAGGCTGCGTGCTCGGATAACCATACCAAGCCACATGCCCTCAACATGGGGGGTTGGTGCTTTGGAGCAGGGGGGCCCTGCGTCCCCACCCCAAAGCACCTTGTCCCCATGTTGATGAGGACAAGGGCCTCTAACCGGCAACCCTGGCCATTGGTTGTCGTGTCTGCGGGCGGGGGTCTTAACGGAATATGGGAGCCCCCTTTTAATAAGGGGGCCCCCAGATCCTGGCCCCTCACCCTTTGTGAATGAGTATGGGGTACATTGCACCTCTACCCATTCACCTGGGGAAAAAAAGTGTCAATAAATAAACACTACAAAAGTTTTTAAAATAATTTATTGGGCAGCTCTGGGGGTCTCTTCCGACATCAGGGGTCTCTTTTGACTTCTCCGGCCTATTATCCAGCTTCCGGTGTCTTCTGCTGGGTTCCTCCGCTATCTTCTGCTCTTTTGCCCGCTTGTTTGCTAGCGGTTGCCCGGTCTTCTCCGTCGTCTTCTTCCCTCTGCTCTTCTTCCGATGTTGATTCATCGCTCTCTCCCGCTGTAATGCCGTGTGCGCAACGACTTATACAGACATGGGGCGGGGTCACCGGATGACATCACCTATAACAATATAATAATAATAAATAATGTTGATTAGTCCATAAAGTATCCAAACATGAAGAAATCCTTGAAATCGTGTCTCTTGGGGTGATAGATGACAGAAACACTCAAAGTGTACCTTCCACCATGAAAATACAAGATGTGCCTTTACCCGATAGCTAGACCTAGATTCACACATCATTGAAGATCCATCCATTGAAAACAAACGAAAATGGCGTTGAAGTCAGCCTTGCTGGTTTCTCCCTTTCCTTTAAATCTCTGACGGGAGCCCGAGGCGAGACGCACAGCTAAACCCAGGCCAATTCCTAGAAAATATGCTTATTTTCTTAAAGGAGAGAACAAACTCCTCTGTCCTCTTGCTTGGAATCTTGGAAGCTGCTATGTCTATAGCGGATACCGCAAGGCCTTCAGCTGGCATTGCCATCTACTCTTCATTTCTGTACAAACATCTCACTCCTATTAATCACAGGCTTATCTTTCTTACAACTCCAGCCACTCCCTCAGGGATTGAAGCTATTCTAATGGCGACATGCATATAGGAGGGAGGAGCCCAGCTCAGCCCTGAATCGTTACATCATCACCGAGAGCCTGAGTGGTGTGGTGAGTTCACAAACAGGATATTAAGAAATGCTGTTTTTTATTTAACTTCTTGTAAGTGCAATTTTATGGGGGCATTTTATAAATGATTTTATACAGAGAGCACTATGCAGTTGCATTTCTATTTCATGTGGTCCATGTGGAAAGCTTTTGAGAGCAGAAAACCATATCCAAGGATAAGAGAGGAGATATCCATCCCTGAAGGATTGGCTGGAGTTGTAAGAAAGATAAGCCTGTGATTAATAGGAGTGAGATGTTTGTACAGAAATGAGGAGTAGAGGGCAATGCCAGCTGAAGGCCTTGAGGTATAGGTTATAGACATAACAGCTTCCAAGATTTCAAGCAAGAGGACAGAGAAGTTTGTTCACTCCTCCAAGAAAATAAGCTTATTTTCTAGGAATCCGCCTGGGTTTAGCTGTACGTTCATGTTTGGACACTTTATGGACTAATCACCATTATTTATTTATTATATTGTTCACAAGTTATTAGCGCAGCAATCTTTTTGTTTTTTATGTTTTTACACAGTGTTCTGTTGTGTGATTGCCAGCTGCTTTTTTGATTAGTCATCACCAATCTTCACCTACGCAACTACTACAGTTTTTTTTACCACAGTGAAAAAATTACTTGAGCTTATTTCATTGACCATAATCAAAGAGTAAAACATTTTTTTTTTTAAAATCTAGTCTGTCTGGTTATTTTCTTCTTGATTCAAGCTACAAATAAATTGCAAGTGACAAAATAAATTCAGCCCTGGTGTTAATTCTTCAATATTTCCTATAGCTTAGCTCTCCCTAGTGGTTATTGTACTATTATATACTGTATCCCACAGTACATTTCCATTATAGTGGTATTAAAAGCTTTTAATTTTCTACAGGAAATACTGAATTAGTGACCTGTTTATTTTTCATGTCCTAAATGCTTTACCAACTCATCCTGAGCATGCAAACTTTTAGGTAAGATAAGTAATAAATAAGGGCTTTGTCATATTGAAAGTTTAATATGTGCAGTTGCCTGTTTCCCAAAACGTATTATTCCATTTTGTGTTATACCCAAAGGGAATTATTCTCTTGTTAACTCTACTCTCAAACATCACTGACATTTAATTTGAAATAATTGCCTTGCTACAAATCCTAGTTAGGATTGCTATCAACGAAACCTGGAATACATTGTGAATTGTTGCTGATAACTGAAATGACTGCTTGACAGGCATTTACCTTAAGTGTTTAAACCTTTTACTACTACAACCTTTAAATGGGGGTTCCTCGGTTAATTGTTATGAAAAAAGGAAAATATAATTCTGATCCTTGAAGTGCTCTTATTAACTTTCATACTTCCCTAAACTTTCAGCATGTAGAAGCCTTTCTTTGTCCGGTAGGAGGGACCCTTCTGTGAAATTTGTTACATTTCTATGGAAGGCCTCCAGTTTCCTGGTGAATAATGTACATATATATATATATATATATATATATAATATATATTAGTTTACACAATGCATATCTTGAAGTACTACTCTAATGCCTGGAGCACTGTAAATTCCAGAAGTTACAGGTACTGTAAAAAAAAGGTATAAGCCTACTTTAAGCCTTTCCCCCCCCCCCCCCCCCCCCCCTGTGCAGTGAGAGGTTTCACAGGTCCAGGCTAATATGAATATTGCTGTGTTTACCTTCAGTGACCTGCAATGCAGTCTTTTTAACAGGATGTCTGCACAGTGAGACTGTTTCCTCTATCCGTGCATTTTATTTTTAGTTTAGTTAGCCTGAGATCATACTGTATAGGTGTCTAGGATGGGATTTGCAAAACACTCACAGGGGATGCTTTCATCCGGTAACTTTTTTATTGCCTCCCATCATTAGGTGGTGAGATTAGGTGGGCAATTATGTTGTTAAATTGCAACATCTGTGTGATCAGTTAACTTTTAGCTGAATTTATGCAGATCAGCTATGGCATTATGACCACCCACCTGATATTGTGTATGTTTCCATTTGCCATGAAAACAGCCCTGACCCGTTGAGGTATGAACAGGTCTTTTGAAGGAATGCTGTGGTATCTGACACCAAGCAGCCAGTATCGGATCCTTTAAACCTATGACACTTGCTTTCTTTACGTAGTGCATGCTGGTGCCATCTCTTGCCCAGGTAAGCAAACAACCTGGCCATCCACATGATGTGAAAGCAAACGTGATACATCAGACCGGGCTGCCTTCTTCCATTACTCTGTAGTCCGGTTCTGATGCTCATGTGCCCATTGTAGGCGATTTTAACTGTGGACATGGGTCAGCATGGGAACCCTGACCAGTCTGTGGCTACACAGCTCCATTCGCAAAAACAATTCTGTGAACCAGCATTAACTCAGCAATTTGAGCTCTATTGGATTATATTGAATGGGCCAGCCTTTGCCTCTCTACATGCATCAATGACCCTGCTGCCCGTTCACTGATTTTCCTCCCTTGGACCACTTTTGGTAGGTCCTGACCACTGCAGACTGGTAACATCAGACAAGAGCTGAAGTTTTACTGTTGCTTTGACCCAATCTTCTAGCCATTACAAATTGGTCCTTGCCAAAGTTGCTCAACTCCTTACATTTGCCCATTTTTTTCTTCTTTCAACACATAAACTTCAGGGACAACGTGTTCACTTGTGGCTTAATATATCCCATCCACTTTTGGATGCCATTGTAACGAGATAATCAATGTTATTCACTTTACCTGTCAATGTCATAATCTTATGGTTGATCATGGTAGAAAGTCAATTTCTCTTGTCATCCATGGACTGACACAGCGTGTCTTTTACACCTTTACACGTGGTTATGTCCCTGCTTGCAGGAGAAGACCTAGGCAGAATGTGAGATGTTATACATACATTCTAAACAGCCAGAGCTGAACAGCCCCGCCCAGGGGGGCGGTCCTTCCGGACATAACCCTCCCACTGCAGTCAGCAGACCTCAGTTTTTTTCTGCCTAGCAGAAGGAGAAGACGTGGCTCTCTCAGGGGCCAGTCTCCTGACCTATTTTTATTCCTTATGGAATTTTTTCTTATTTTATTTTTTTGAGATCTATTATCAACTGTCGGCTGGGCAACAGGTTGGGTACAAGATATCCTCGTAGTCTTCCCTGTCCGACCATCGAGCATGCTGATCCTCGCCTTGTGTGCTTGAGACTCAGTTCACGACATGCCCCACGACTCCAGGGGTGGCCGGTGGGCTTCCAGCTCCGCGGTCCTCTCAAGATTGAACAGTCCGGCTGTATCTTTCGCGGTGGACCGGGCCGACAGCTACTCAGTACCGCACTGTGATAGTTCTGTCAGAAACACACCAGTGGGTCCCTCAGGGGACGGGTAAGTAGTCTCTCCTGGCTGCAGGTGAGTACATGCTGTGTGTTTCTTGTGTGGGGGATTTCCCTGTCTCCCCCTGTGTTTTTTAATGTCACTCTCTGTTCACTATTGCTGGCGCTGTACTGTGTGGGGTGCCTGGGGGGCCATACTGTCCTGGGGGGGGCTCATGCTGCTCTGCATTTCGCTGGGGCTGTTTGTTTTTTGGATGTGAGGGGCCTGGGCGCCGTTCGGCGCCATGTTTGGTGTGTGTGCTGTTTCTTTTTTTTACATTGGCGGCCATCTTGCCGTGGTCCGCCGGAGCACATTGCGGCGGCCATTTTCTTGTAGCCGCACGTTTTTCTAGCACTAGTTTGGCCTCTAGCGCCGCTGGGAACGGCGCGAATCTCCTCACACTCTCTCCTCTCAGCTCACTCACGCTGAGCGGCGCAGAGAGACAGGGCAGCGGAACCGAGCGGTCCTGGTCAGGTTGGTGGGTTCCCTGGGCATTCCCCTACTTCAGTCAGCACAGCCTGTGGGTGGTCTCAGAGAGGGACATTATGGAGTCAGAGTCACCAGCTTCCCCTCACATGCCAGAGGCAGCAGCCAGTGCTCCAGCACCTGCGGTCCCTATGGACCAGTTGTCGGCAGTCCTGGAATCATTTCTGACCAGGATGGAAGCTGTGTGTGAGCACAAGGGAGCAAAAAAGCGCTTTATCTCCACAAGGGGAGTGCTCTGATTCAGAGATGGGCCTAGTTATTGCTGCTCAGGACCCTAGCTCTGAATATTTGGATGGTTTTGAACAGGACATTCCTTGTGAGGAAGACTCCAGTTCTGAGTCAGTAAATGACAGGGCGCTTGTTAGTGAACTCATTGATGCTGTGAGGGACACTCTCAAGCTAAATGCTGCGACCGCAGAACCTCAGGCGGATACAGTCTCCTTTGGTTCTTTTAAGACCAAGCCTTCTAAAAAGGTTTTTCCCATATGTACCCTTCTTTGACCAGCTCATTGACCAGGTCTGGGAAAAGCCGAAGAAGACTTTCATGGTCCCGCTGCGTTTGTCTATTAGATAACCCTTTTGAAGACGCCCTGCTTAAAAAGTGGGCTTCTCCCCCGGTGGTCGACCCTCCAGTCGCCCGTTTTTAAACAAGGCCACCACTCTCCCGATGGAGGGGACTCCTGCGTTTAAGGACCCCACTGACAGGAGGTCAGAAGTGGTGAGTAGAGCCATGTTCGCCTTGTTGGGATCCGCCCTACGGCCCGTAGTAGCTGCGACCCTTGTGTCTCAGACACTCACGGAATAGGCAAAAATTTTGCACCAAACTGTGCAGGAGCATAACCTTCCTCCAGACACTATTGCTCTGGCCCACCAGATGGTGCAGGGTCTGATATATGTGTGCGACGCCACGTTGGACGCGGCCCCTTTAATATCCAGGGCCTCTGTCTCGGCGGTGGTATTGCGTCGTCTTATCTGGTTGAAAGGCTGGTCTGCTGACCTAGCCTCTAAGAAGCTCCTGACGGATCTACCTTTTAAGGGTGGTAGACTTTTTGGTGCTGCTCTGGATGACATCATCAAGGATGTCACGGGAGGTAAAAGCACTCTCCTTCCTCAAACTATCAAGGGTAAGGAGGCCCGACGTAAAGCGGGGCCTTCCTTTCCAGCAAAAAAGGGTTTTTTTCGTCCGTCAGAGTCCACGGGTAAGCCATCCCAGACTGACAACAGTGCGGCTGGTGGGCACAAGCGCCCCTGGGTGCGTAAGCCGAACAAGCCGGCTCCCAAGGCCGCCTGCGCGTGAAGTCTTGCCCCCGCCCGTCTCTGGGGTGGGGGGACGACTTCGCAGGTTCAGGGATCGGTGGACCTCCCGGATCTCCGACCGGTGGGTGTGCGAGGTGGTCACCTCAGGATACAGAATAGAGTTCCGCTCCTGGCCCCCAGACAGATTCTTTCCCTCAAATCTCCCTCTCCTTCCTGCCCGTCGGGCAGCCCTCTTGGGGGCTGTACAGGATTTGATCGGGTCCGGAGTAATTGTGCCGGTTCCGTCCCAGGAGAGGTTTCAGGGGTTCTACTCGAATCTGTTTGTTGTTCCAAAAAAGGACGGGGTTCGGCCAATCCTGGACCTCAAGGCCCTGAATGCCTTTGTGAAGGTGGAAAAATTCCGCATGGTATCTATTCGCACGGTGATCGCTACACTCCATCAAGGGGATTTTCTGGCATCCTTGGACATCAAGGACGCCTACTTGCATGTTCCGATCTGCGCAAGCCACCAGAAGTTTCTGCGCTTTGCGGTCGGCGAAGTCCACTATCAATTTGTGGCTCCTCCCTTCGGCCTAGCCTCGGCACCAAGGGTGTTCACCAAGGTGCTTGCTCCGGTCCTAGCTTTGCTGAGACAGCGAGGCATTGCTATCGTGGGCTATCTGGACGATTTTCTTCTAAGAGCAGACAGTGGCTCAGAATTGGAAGAAAGTGTGACTATCGTCAGTCAGACCCTCAGGGAGTTTGGGTGGCTCCTGAACGTTCAGAAGTCGGTTCTAGTCCCGACTCAGCGTCTGGAGTATCTAGGTCTGATTCTGGACTCCTTGGAAGCAAGAGTCTTCCTACCTCCAGACAAACTACTGACACTTCAGTCTGCAGTACGGGTGCTGACGTCCCGAAAATGGTCGTCAATCCGCTTTTGCATGAGAGTCCTGGGACTCATGGTGGCCTCCTTCGAGGCCGTTCCTTATGCCCAAGCGCACACCAGGGCTTTACAGAAAGAGATCTTGTCCACTTGGGACAAATCCCCGTTGTCCTTGGATCTTCAGATCCAGGTGAGTCACCTGGTCAGGGCGTCCCTGACGTGGTGGTTGAGGTCCCCGGCTCTTCGGTCCGGGAAGTTGTTCCTCCCCATCCAATGGACGGTGATCACAACGGACGCCAGCCTGACGAGCTGGGGGGGAGTCTGGGGAGTCCTGTCGGCCCAAGGGCTTTGGACTCTGGACGAAGCCCTCTTACCGATCAATGTGCTGGAGATACGGGCAATCAGACTGTGCCTCTCCTCATGGTCGGAGAAATTACAGGGTCACTCCATCAGGATCCAATCGGACAACGCCACAGCGGTGGCATATGTCAACCATCAAGGGGGGACTCGGAGCTCAGCTGCGGCTTCCGAGGTCGCCCGCATCCTGAGGTGGGCCGAAAGAAGCGTGCCGGCTCTGTCGGCCGTCTACATTCCGGGCGTAGACCATTGGCAGACGGACTATCTAAGTCGCCAGACGCTGGACCAGGGAGAGTGGTCCTTGCACCCGGAGGTCTTTCAACTCCTTTGCAGACGGTGGGGCACGCCGGATGTGGACCTGATGGCCTCTCGACTCAATCGCAAGGTGTCGAGGTTTGTGGCCAGATCCAGGGATCCCTGGGCGGATGCCTCGGATGCGTTGGTGGCCCCATGGTGTCAGTATCACCTGATATACGTTTATCCTCCACTGCAGTTGCTCCCTCGTCTGCTCCGCAGGGTGGGACCGAGGGAATTCCGGTGATCCTCATTGCTCCGGATTGGCCTCGGCGTCACTGGTACGCCGATCTGGTACGTCTCGTCGCGGATGTTCTCTGGCGGTTCCCAATACGGGGGGACCTTCTGTCTCAAGGTCCTATATTTCATCCTGCTTTACAGTCTCTGGCTTTAACGGCATGGTTATTGAAAGCCAGGTGCTGAGAGACCGAGGTCTCTTAGATTCGGTCATTTCGACCATGTTAAGGGCACGGAAGTCTTCCTCCAGAAAGATCTATCACCGTACTTGGAGAGCTTACATCGCCATGTGCGAAGAGCTGGACTGGCACCCACGAACGTATTCAGTTCCCAGAATCCTGCATTTTCTGCAGCGTGGCGTGACCCAAAAGCTCGCTTTGAGTACCATTAAGGGTCAGATTTCGGCCTTGGCCATCTTCTTTCAGCGACCGCTGGCGGGTCATCCCTTGGTTAGCACCTTTGTGCAGGGGGTTCGCCATGTGCTCCCCCCCGTCAAGCCTCCTCTCCCCTCGTGGGATCTGAATTTGGTGCTCTCGGTTCTCCAGGAACCTCCCTTTGAAAATATTAGAGATATTCCCCTCTTGACTTTGTCTCAGAAGGTGGCCTTCTTGGTGGCCATTACTTCCATTAGACGAGTGTCTGAATTGGCGGCCTTGTCCTGCAAGTCGCCCTTTTTGGTCATCCATAAGGATAAGGCGGTGTTACGTCCGCGACCTTCTTTTCTGCCAAAGGTGGTCTCGGCCTTCCATTTAAATGAGGACATTGTCCTCCCGTCCTTGTGTCCTCACCCATCACATCCCAGAGAGTTTGCGCTTCACACTTTGGATGTGGTACGAGCCTTGCGGGTGTACCTGTCTGCTACTGCTTCTATTCGGAAGTCTGACTCACTATTTGTGGCTGTCTCTGGTCCAAAACAGGGCCAAGCGGTTTCGTCTGCCACCATTTCTAGGTGGATCAGACAAACCGTCATTCAAGCTTATGCTCTCAAGGGGCGGGCGCCTCCCTTTCTGGTTACGGCACATTCCACCAGGGCAATTGGTGCTTCCTGGGCTTTCCGACATCAAGCGTCGGTTGCACAAGTGTGCAAGGCGGCGACCTGGTCGTCTGTTCATACCTTTTCTAAGTTTTATAAGGCTGATGTGGCTGCATCTTCGGATGCTTCCTTCGGCCGCAAGGTGTTGCAGGCTGCTGTTTAAAGTGGCAACTCCTCCGTTGAGGAGCTCTGCCTTGTTTGGAGTGAAGTTTTTGGTTTTCCATTTATACTGCTCCCATCCCTCTTGACACTGCTTTGGGACATCCCATGTGTAAAGGTGTAAAAGACACGCTGTGTCAGTCCATGGATGACAAGAGAAAATAGGATTTTTCTACTCACCGTAAAATCCGTTTCTCTGGCATCCATGGACTGACACAGCACACACCCTTTTTTTAAGTTTGTACTGCTTTGTTACGAACTGAGGTCTGCTGACTGCAGTGGGAGGGTTATGTCCGGAGGGACTGCCCCCTGGGCGGGGCTGTTCAGCTCTGGCTGTTTAGAATGTATGTATAACATCTCACATTCTGCCTAGGTCTTCTCCTGCAAGCAGGGACATAACCACGTGTAAAGGTGTAAAAGACACGCTGTGTCAGTCCATGGATGCCAGAGAAACGGATTTTACGGTGAGTACAAAAAATCCTATTTTTTTATGTGGCGCCTCTTAGCTGGTGACTAAATTACTGCCCACCACATCTACGACTGTAACTTGGTGGTAGAGGCAAAGCAAAATAGATAACAGTACCACATGGGTATTTACTATTATAAATATGCATTGAATATAGTTAAACCTTTTACTTTCAATACTGTATCTGTCATTTAAATAGCAGTAGTTAACCCCAGTGGTAAAGTGTGAGATGATATCCCTTTTAGACAGACTAGAATTATTTCAAATTGCAGTAGACTCTGCAGCATATTCTGTTTTTCTCCTGGCATCCATCACAAAGACCAGCTGTGTGAATAATCAATTGTATAAGTGTTAATTGTTTTCCCAATAAACTCTTCATCTGGCATTATTGGATGTTCCTATTGGCCAGCAATGTTGAATAACATTCAGCTCTCTGTCTTTGTTTAGCTGCAGGCAAGTTGAAATGGTATTGATTTTGTTGGTGGCCCATTACCCATGTTAAATCTGCTTTGACACTCTGCTTCTGCATTTTGTACTGCAGTTTTTTTCTGTCCGCTCATGGATAAAACATACTTATGAAACATAGGAGCTATAGTAATTTTTCCTGCCACTCATTACCAAGATATTTTAAAAACCACCTTCCTGGGTCTAGGGTTTGTCAGAAATTAAACGGGATAATTTCTGTACAAGAAATTGCATTTCGTTGGAAAGATAGGTTATATATTTGAAGTTATTTTAACAATCTTCTGTAGAGGCAATACAAGATGACTCAGGAGCTACTTTGTTGGGCAGACACATTTTTATAGCTTTTTTTTTTTTTTATGCTATTGTGGTAAAGAGGTGTTTAATGATATCTGAGCTTCCTTCTTTCACAACCATCTCCATCAAAATAGTCACCAGGTTTCGATTATCTGAAAATTTAAATGGTGTTTAATTCACATCAACATTTAAAATCTGTAGTTCGTGCGAGTTCCTTATTTATAGCCAAATGGGTTTCTTCTTTACTTTTAGAGATCATGTCAAATTTATGTATTTGACCTAGCTTTATAATCAAAGCGAACTATCTTGCAGCCACCCTGCCTTAAAAATACAGCTATGTGAAACACTCAGTTAAAAAAATTAAAATTTTCAGCATATTTAAACATGCAAAGATTCGTTTTTGAGTAAGGTGATGAAACTTAAAAGTGCAAAGTGAATTTCCTTCTTCAAACATATTATTTTTTATATAAATATCAATGGATGCAATTGTGTACTGTGGAAATAGTAAGTACCCCTTGATCTCAAAAGCTGGCATTGCCCCCTTAAACTAAGATGACTTAAAGTGTTTTGCACAACTGCCCACCAATTTTTAATAGTGACTGAATTCCTTCACTTGCACAATGTTTATGCCTTTCCTTTGTGGATTTACCATTATGTTAAAGAACAGTTTCTGGTTTTACTTCAACTTTCATACAGATGTCCCCGCATTCTCATGAAGCTCACTTTGATATGAGACAGAATTCATAGCTGACATGATGACTCTTAAGGCCTAAAGCAGCAATGCAACCCCAAACCATTCATTCTATTTCAACTGTCTTGCTTTGGCATGAGGTTCGGTTTGCGTCAAGCAGGCCTAATGTTACTGTTCTGTTAATGTTGTGACCAAGTAACTCCATCTTTGATCAATCCCCTGCACAGTGTCCCTAAAGGCCTGGTCTTTTTTCCTGGATATTCAAAGGCAAGCTGTAGTCTTGCTTTTATATTCTTTTTTGAATGGCAAAGTTTTTTTTTTTCTTTCTTGCACACCTTCCATGCAAGTTAAATTGGTACATTCCCTTTTTGATTGTAGATGTATGCACTTTGAAACCAACTGTTGTAAGTGTTATCTACAGATTCCCTATTTAAATTTTACGGTTTTTGGAGACTTCCTTAAGCATTAGATGGTTAGTTTTGGAGTTAAATTTGCTGGATTAGCTAGTCCTGAATAAATTAGCATTCGCTTGAAGTCTACATCACTTATAAATTATGTTCCTTACAGTGGAATGATTAGTTTCATATAATTTGGCAAACTTATTTAAATCGCCACACTCATAGGCAATCACAATTTTATTCTCAGGACTTTAGAGAGCGCCATTGAACCTGGCATGATAACACCACACACCTCAATAGCAAAGGGAGCACCAGACCCCAGATATCTGTGATCTCTGTGATTTAAAGAAGTTGGGTCCCACCAGACATACTTTTTAAGGAGGTTATAATTATTGTGTACAAACTGAAAAAACATTTGCACAATTATCACACTCACACAAGGGAGCAAGCTAGCACTTGGAAATCTTTTGTTCTGGAAGACCTAAAAACAGCTCTTGATTTGGATGACTTAGCAGTTTTTCATCCCTGTGGGGGATACAAGCGTGTTGGACCCCATTTCCTTGTAGAGGTGAGCAGGTTGAAGTGACACTAGTGATAGGGCTGCAATTCACAGTGTGTGATTTAACGGAGTGTGCACACCTTGTAGATGTGCCTTAGTTGGGAGTTTGGGCTTCATTATTTTGTTGTGCACCTATACAATTGCATATACAATTTGATATGTGAACTTTGTTTTAAACATTTTTTCACTTGTTGGAATTATGATTTTTGCCTTATTTTCACACATTGCTGTTTTACTATTTAAATTTTTTCACCATTATTTGTATATTTATTGACTATTTTTATGTGAATTGAGTTTAGTGAGGGTTGCGGTGCAAGACATATTTTGTTATTGTGTACAAGCGCGACATTGCTAGCGGTGAAACTGCTTTAAATGCACTCTTTTTTAATTAATTGCATAATTTGCCACACTGTTTCAGGTGAGGACCCCCCCAACTGTAACAAATTAAAGGATGTTTCACAATGCAAGTGAACCTCCTGTGACCACGAAAACAAACGCCTCCACCACACTGAAATCAGGAAGGCTTACCAGACAGTAGGACTTCGCAGCCTAGAGGTCAATATGTGCATATATATGTGGTACAATGCCCCATATAGTTTCAAAGCAAGGAACACCACCTTTGCTCCCAATGTGACATCATGTCATCAGTATCCATAAAAGATAGAACATACTCCAAAAGTGCAAATTGTTATTTAAAATGAAAGAAAACCATACCTACTGTGAAACATAGAAGAGGCTCAGTTAAATTTTGGTGCTGTTTTGCTGCATCTGCCAGTCAGTACCTTTTTTCATCTGTGTAGGGCACAAAGGACAACCAAGGAATTCTGGGGTCAAATGTACTGCCCAGTGTCAGTTGCAGGTCATGGTTCTTCCAACAGGATATTATACCAAAATACAAGGATAACCGCACCCAACAATGTCTAAAAGAATAAACACTATTCTGAAGTGGGCTTTTTATGAGCTACGATCTGAATTATATTGAAAATCCTATGTAAAAAGCTGAAACGTGCACTCTGGAGAAGGCACCCTGTAAATCTAAACTAGCTGGAGCAGTGTGGTGCAGACATTTTATTGAGAGCTGCAGAAATGTCTTGTTTGCAGTCATTTCCCCTTAATGCTGTGGAACTAAATATTAGGTTAGAGGTTGTAAAGGCTTGTGTTTTTTCACCTTATTGCATCCTATGCATTAAGGTGAAAAAATACCTGGCAGTCACCAGCCCCCCGTTTTTACTTACTTGAGCCCTGGAATTTCACACACCGTGAACGCGCCGTCCCTCTGCTTTTGATTGGATAGATTGATAGCAGCGCAGCCATTGGCTCCCACTGCTGTCAATCAAATTCAATGATGCGGCTGCCGGGGGGCAGGGCAGAGTCCGTCATTTGTGTCTATGGAGCCCCCGGGAGATCGCTTCTCCTAGGGGGTTATCTGATGCGGGGAGAAGCCGCGAGAACCACCGAGGGACCCCAGAAGACGGTGTTCGGGGCCACTCTGTGCAAAAGAAACTGCACAGTGGAGGTAAGTATGATATGTATGTTGTTTTTATACTTTTTAAACTCGAACCTTTACAACACCCTTTTTAAGGGTTCTTATTATTTTCATATGTTTTGTTAGTTGAAATATTCTCTTGAATCAAAACCCCAATGCAAACTCTTACTTTTATTAAATATGGAATAAAGACTGTTAGATGTGAGGTACTTTTTGTTGATTTTAAGTTATTTCAGATACAATTGTGGGCTCATTCAAGTAAGTAAACAGCATTTTTATAAAATGTTCCTTAGCTATATAGCCTACAAGCTTATAATAATATATCCACCAGATGCCATTGCCCAGTCAGCCTTATAACGTTCCGTTTCTCAGCCAACGTTTTTTATACCCCAGTAACTTTTATACTGTGTAATTCTCCAGCCCTAACTATAACCTACTATCCCTCTGCTACCACTATGTTATCTAGTTATCAGTCACCATTAACGTCATTTAGCTACAGTTATAACTTTATCACCCAGATTTTTAAGCCAGTAAAGCATGCGTTTCCTCGAGCTAACTCACCGTGCCACCAAATGCAGCTGATTGCCTCTGACATGTGCAGGTAGGTGCTACTACTTTGTGCTCCTGCTTCTACTCCAGGTGTTGTGAGTGTCTTGCCCACGTCTTAGAAATAAGCGATCCGCAATTTTTACCTATGAGACTATGTGTGCTACTTTAGTATGTACACAATTTAAAAGCTGCAAATTCATCATACATTTTTGAACTTGAATATGTTAAAGATAGGGGGGAAGTTGAAACTGTCCATCATTATCCATAGTCTGAGAGTAACTACATTTTCTATATATTACAATTGTACATCATTTGTATAAGTTGTTGCTCTAATGTATATGATGTGTCACCCACCATATTTTCAGTATGAATTACTAAATTAATCCTCTTTGTCTAATAAAACTGACTGGTAAATGTGTAAAATGTAATTTGCTGCCTACTAATTTAATAGATTTCTTGCTTGATTCTATATTTTCTAATTTCCTTTTTTACTGCAGGTTTATGTTACACAGCATTCTCTTATATAAATTCCATCGCTTTGTATTATACTGAGTGTTATGTTTAACCAAACTGCAGTTTAACCTTCCAACTTATCCTTTTACTGAACCTTTGTCAGTCATGTTAGGAAATGTTGTGGTGTACTTTGACATTGTGTTTATGTAACCCAATGTTACCTGGTTTTTCTATCTTCTTTCTAACCTTTCCCACCTCACCATCTCTCTCATCAGGATTTCTGGCAGGTACTGATAACAATAGCATGCGTATGTTTCTGAACATCGAATCTCTGCATCATACTAAAGGGGCAGACTGCCTGCGCTCCATCAACAGAGTTGACCCCACTATATATAGACCATTATGCATTGGGTAGACACTGATGGAATTTTCTGACTGATAAATAGTCGTTTGTGACATGAGCTATAGATCATTCTCATTTGCAGTCATTGGTCAGAATAGTTTGCCTGCTGAGGTTTGCCGAAAAATACATTGCTATGCTTGCATGTACTGCATATGATACCTAGCATAACAAGAGCCTGCTTTATTGAATTTTTGAGGATTTTCTTTGTTTTTACTAAAGCTAACATTGAAATATGTTGGTGAAAGTAAATATATTCAAAGAAAGCTTGTAATAAGAAAAATATGGGAGCTGCCATTGCAGAGCTCTTTCCGAATATGCTAGTTGGCTGTCAAGCATGCTGATACTCTACCTTCAACATTTTTGGAGCTATTAAAAGAGAAGTATGGGCAAAGCTTTTTTTTTTTTTTTTTTTTAATTCACCATACTTATCTTGTGGGTTACAGGAGTGCGCTTACTTTTGCTTTCCCTTGACCATGAATCAGCCAACAGCGGCTAAAGCCCCCTGTCAGCTGACATCAAAGAGCCTTTTCAGGCTCTGGAAGGATCCTGACCATATTATTGGGATCCATCCAGCTGTCTAATTGACAGCTGGCTCCTGCTCTCAGTGCGCCTTTGAGAGCTGAAGCCAGCTGCGCCCACCCCCTTTCCAGCCGGTGCTCTAGAGAGCGTGGGAGGGACTGAACAGAAAAAGCGGTGACTGACCATCACTGCTCTCTGCTCATAAGAGAGCTGAGTTCTCTGTGGTCATGTTAAAGCTAGTGTGGGATAGCTGCAACATCAAAATGAGGTAAGTATATGTGTTAATTTTTTTTTATTTACGCCACACTGACAAAGTATGAAGTAAGTGAAAGAACTGCTTTGTAGTCTTTTGGGTTTATGATTTAAAAACATTAAAGCAGCATGACAGCCAGGCAACCAGCATTTTAAGGAGAAATTCGTAATGGCAGTCTACATATTACTCTCAGCACAAGTTTCCTTTAATGTCTGCTTTATTGCTTTTGAATTTCCGGTTTCTAGCTTGGTTTAATTTTAGAGAAGTCTGTGGGGACGGCCTTATGTATTTATTTCATGTACCTTGATTAAAGCTCATGAATTATTCATCAGTTGTGCATGTTGGAGAAGTACCTCTCTGCATGGTATTCTTTTTTGCTGTTTTATAAAACCAGTAAATCAGAAATTCAACCTCATGTGAAATGATTTAGAACTTTTACAAAAACCACAATAAATGTTTCAGTTACTTTATTGAGAATGAAAGTGTGTATATACTGAATAGTTTGCTTTTGTTCTTGTTATTAGCCATTAATGTGTGAAGTGGCCTGCTGTGTCTTTAAATAAGGCTTACCAAACTTATATTCACCTATATGTAACAAATAAACACCCTCCAGTGAGGAATCCTGTTATGGAGAAATCTGTAGGCTGCCATTGCTGGCCTCCCTTTTAAAAAGGCTAGTTGTCAACTAGATTCAAAGACCAATATCTATTTTCTATCTATTTTATCACTCGCTGTATGCCTTTCTAGGTCATTGACTCAAAATTTTAAAACCAGAGACAACCATTCAACTAGCTTTTCCAGAAGGTGGTCAGTATTGGCAACCCACAGTTTCCCTCAGTGCCAGATTTCTGCAAATAAATGATCTTTTAGGTCTTAAGCCATTTTAATTATTTTAGGAATGCTATGTTGGTTAAGAAACCGGGGGGAGTTCTGTAGTCCTGTGATAGTGACAAAGCTGCTTCTCCATAGATATAGTATGGTGGATGAGTGCTGTTAGGACAGGAAGTATGTGGCATGAGAGCAATTTTAGGCATTTATAGGAATATTTTTCTGTTAAATGCAGCATTCTAAACATTTGTTATTCAGACTGAAATTTGTGTTCGTACAGTTCCCCCCTACCTGCACCCTTGGTGCATTGTTGCTTACATTTTTTCTGTGTCCATTTAGCTAGGGTTACATATTAGAATGGATTGTTGCAATATAAATTTTTACCTATTGCAGCTCTGCTTTTGAAATGAAGCACTGAGGACATATATCAATTCTGACACACAGCATGGTATGCTGCACGGGAGCAGTGATAGATTGTGTGAAGGCTTTACAGCAAGGTTGCAGCTCAAAGAAGAATTTGCTTGGTTACAAATCGTTACATCTCAGGCGGTATATTTCAACTCCTAGATCGCTGCCTGTTAGGCCTTATTCACACAGGCGTACTTGTTTTATAAATACACTCCAAAGTGTAATGTGATTGGAGGAGAGCAAAAAAAAAGTCAGAATGTATACTGTATTGGACAGTCTCAGGTCTGTTGCTGGCGCATCGGAAGTATGATCAAAGCCATACTATTGAGTCAAGGAAAGTGTGAATAATAACTAACCATGATCCGGAATGTGGAATTTAACCTTGTTGTAAATCTGTCACACAATCTGGCTCCGTGGCTCTTGTTTGGTATAGCTTTCTGTGCAACGGAATTGATGAATGTCCCCCACAATGTTGCATTTCAAAAGCAAAAAAAGGTAAATCTTGATAGTGCAGCTCTCCATTCTCAAATCGGTCACATCTAAAGTAATCTGTTGCACACCTAAGCAAAGCTGGCCCAATTGGCTGTTATGGAATACATGTGCAGGGGTGGCAAATACACGCTAAATGTATTGTGGAGACTTTATAGAAGGAGAGAGAGCCTGATTTGCATGTATTTGTGTTGCTTGTTTGCTTGATAAATGTCCCCCTGTGTGTCCTAATCTGTAATAATAGGAGAATTACTCGAGTAAAGCCCCACTCACATGGACCGAATGTCTGGCAGCATCGGCCAATTCAATAGAAACCAGTCGACATTTGGCCCATGTGTACTGCAACTAGGGCAACAGAAGCCGGCATGATTAAAAAAGATCTGCCAACCAGCCCCTGATCAGCGCTCTCAGCCAATGGCTAAGCGTGCTGACCGGAGTGTTCTAAAGGGGGGCAGTCCCCCTGTCAGAGCACAAAACAGCAGGGGAGATCAATGTACTAACATTGGATTTTTAGTACAGCAGCTCCGTCCTGAGCTGTCAGTTTTTTCCTTTCATCCCGTTGGGTTGAACGGAAAAAACTAGCAGTGTGTACTACACTTTAGGCACCTCTGTGCTGCTAAACAAATCTCTTTGCTTTGTTTACTACCAAGGCCGCAAGTTAACATGGCTTGTGGCCATTTTAGTACACACTGCTGCAGTTGTGGCATGGAAAATGTAAACAGGCCACATTTGGTAGGCAATAGTACCTCCAAACTCAGCCCATGAAAGTGGTAAGTGTGTCCACTCGCAACCAAAATGCTTGGCTTGGGGATGCAGTGCTTCAGTAGAAATCCTCCTTTGCCTGCAAAAACAAAATAAGACATTCAGGAAATGGCAGTATTGCATTCTGAATGCCTGTCAGTCGCATCTCCACCGCCAGTGGTGGCTGGTGCTGTATATTTGGGGGGGGGGGGCAAACAAGACAACCCAAGCCCACCTTTTTTTTTAAGCCAATTGGAGCCTCCGGCTCTATTCATGTGCTTAAAAAAAAGGGGAAAACCCCCCCATTGCAATCCATGCGTCTGGCACCCTGCGTGTAGATTAGGGGGGCTGCGCCCCTTATGGATGGGCCACCACTGTCCACCGCAGATCGCTTTTTATAAGTACAGGGCTGTAGAGAGGGCTCATGTAAACAAGCCCTTAAAGAGACCCTTTTAGTGACTTGATTGAACATATTATCATAATTGCCTTTGAAATTGTAGTGCTTTTATTACAGCAAGTGTTAATTTTCATACATAATCAACATACATGAAAAATAATTCATATGGTATTGAGTAAACAAAAAGCATAGCTAATTTTTGTTTGAATTGCTTGCAGCCTGCAGCTTTACATGTGTCTGATATATATCTATTTCATAATAACAAGTATTGTAACGTTACAATTAACAAATAGCGATCTTTATGACCATTTAAATAGCTTTAACAGTAGCAATGTATTCTCTCTTGTGTTATAAATGTTATCAACAGCATAGGCAGGGATGGTATAGTTAAGCAAATGCTAAGGCCCCTTTCACACTGGGGCGGGCAGGAGCGGTGGCGGTATAGCAGCGCGATTTTCAGCGCTGCTATACCGTCGTTCTTACCGCGGTATGCGGTCGCTAGGGGGGTAAATTTAACCCCCGCTAGCGGCCGAAAAAGGGTTAATACCGCCCGCAAACCGCGGCTATTGCCGCGGTTTGCGGGCGGTATTACCGCACTGTCCCATTGATTTCAATGGCAGACCGCGGTAAAGGAGCCGTGAACACACCGGTCCTTCACCGCTGTAAAGAAGCGGCTAGCAGGACTTTTGGAGCGGTCCTGCTAGCGCACCGCTTCAGTGTGAAAGCCTTCGGGCTTTCACATTGAAGGCTAAAGGGCATGATTTTTTCATGCGGTATAATAGCGCTAATATTAGTGCTAAACCGCATGAAAAACGCCCCAGTGTGAAAGGGGCCTAATTGCATTCATCATAGTAGGACTAATGACGTAGATAGTTAGTGCATAGGAGGAAATTGTTTCTGAAAATTCTATTGCAAAGTGCTCACAGAATGCAGGCTGTGTCAGATTTATGACCAAATAGCAAATATAGAAAAACTGTTTTGCTATTAAGATCATTATGATGATAGAGATTCATATAGTTATTACAACACATTTCAACTAGTGTTTGGCTGTAATAAACACTTCCCCCTTATAGAAATACGGTCAAGAAAAATTTTTTTTTTGTTATTTGCATGCATAGAAATGTTTATGCTCTCCCCGGCTGCATCAGCAACTTTTTTGCTAGTAGAGAATTTCTAGGCTGCATCATGAAAGTGCTTTTCACATGATAAACTCAAGGATCAGAAGTGTGTGTTTTTTTTCCTATGCTAGTTTTCAGTTTGTGCTGAATTGTTATCACCTCTTCAGGAATGTTGAGTGCAGATAGAATTTCATTAAACCTAATGAGTACATAGCTGCATATACTTATTCAGTTCTTAACAACACTTTACTGTAATTTATCCTTTTTTCTGTTCCCTATGAAGTTCAGTTGGATCCTCCCTGCCCTCATTTGGTAAAATTCATTCAGAGCCAATGTTCTCTTGGTACTGGAAAGGTGCCTGCGTGTATCTTGTGTGACTCTTAGAGGCTCAGCTACATGGGTAGTTTGTGGCTATCTGAAATAACAACAGTCTCACTATTGTCTCTGATCAGTACATGCATCACAAATGCAATCTTCAGGTGAACTACCTGGTAGCAGAGAGCTGCAATTAATTACTTGTAATCACAACTTTTGCTACCATGTAATTTATCTCTTTAACAGATATGCAAGTCTATTAATCATATTGAGGGAAATTAATAGGATCTGTAATTGAATGAAGCTAAGACTAAAAATTATCTCTAGTATTTCCATGTATACCCTGCCAAACTGCAGTGTCATCCTTGTCTAAAAACCAAAGCAGCATTTTATCCTTAGAACCTCCATCCCGAGTCCGCAGCCTGACTTATGATGTACTGCATATTCTTCCCTATAAGCCACTATTTTCTACATGCTGCACAATGTGGATTGACAAGGGTGGAGCACTGTTTGGGTTGCTAGTTCTGGTATTTCTGACACTGGTGTTTTCTCTCCAAGTGTACCAAATTTTACCATCCAATATTTAATTTATTTTTATTATTTATGAAACATTGAGCGTTTGAAGCACAGCTTTACAATGTATATAGATATGATCACATCCGTGACTGTGCCGTAAAGTAAGTCCTGAACGTCACATTTTAAAAGGTAGACCTAATAGGATGTTTTTGGATTGTGGGGGAAAATCAAAGTACTTGGAGGAAACCTACATCAACATTGGGAGAACATTAGAATTCCATGCAAATAGAGTTGCAGACGGAACGAGAAATTAAGACTTAGGCAGGCCATACATGGGTCGATTTTCGAAAGAATTTTATTTTGAAAATCTTATCTAAGAATTTCTGTTCATATTTCGCACCATTAGTGGGCTGCAGCAATAGCCGATTTTCGCGCGGCCATCGAATTTGAGTAATCAGACGTGTTGGAAATTTTTTGAAAAAGGAACGATTTTCTAATCAATGATGGGAGAATCGTGCGAGAAATGTAATCAAAAAAGAAATGCGCATGTGAAAAGAAATTCCCGGAAAGAAAATAAGGTTCCCAGCCGCGAAAATTATTTTCTGTAGCAACATGAGGTGAAATTGAAGGCATCCGATGACAAAACGCTTTTTTTTTTTTTTGAAAACTGACAGTTTTATTGATTTTTTTATATTTACCAACAGAAAAAGACAGACAATACAAAAAATTAAATAAAAAATACAAATAAAAGGTACGCTATGCGATGCATGTCAAACCTCAGGCAAACTGTCCACACACATTGTCACCCATAAAGAGACAAAGTTGAGGCATATAAAACAAACACTAAGCCGTGTGCGTCCATATCCAAACAATAAAGTTAGCTTGAAGCCCCATTCACACAGGGGCGGCACGACGCGGCACTACTAATGGGGGCGACCTCGGCGGCGCGATCTCAAGACGACTTGAGACGCCCGCCGAGGCGATTTGCATAAAGACTTCTGTATAGAAGTCTATGCAGGTCGCCTTGGGTCGCCCCCAAAAGTAGTACAGGAACCTTTTTCTAAGTCGGAGCGACTCAGGTCGCTCCTATTAGAACGGTTCCATAGGAAAGACTGGGACGCGACCTGGACGCGACTCCTCAAGCGACCGAGTCGCCTGAGGAGTCGCGCCTGTGTGAACCGGGCCTTAAGGCATCTGTAGTACCATTAAGGTCGGACTCGTTCAGATAAAAATCAGGAACAACAAAAAAAAAAGTGAGAGAGTCAAGGAGACTAGAAAGGACAAGGATAGGGAGAGGAGGAAAGGGTGGAAGGGGGAAAAGGGTAGGAAAGAAGATGACAACAACCCGACCTCAGGCCCCCTCACCGCCCAGGGACATCAACCATGTGTTAGCCGATATTAGGAGCTTCTCGTTTGTCCCACAATTCCCATATTTGGTTGTGTGCATCGAGCAGACATGGGAGTAAGTCACACATGTGCAAGTCACAAGCAAGTTTCAAGTCTTAACCTTCAAGTCTCAAGCAAGTCCCAAGTTACTGTGACGAAAAGCAAGCAAGTCGAGTCCCTGCTAGAAGTCAAGCAAGTCAAGTCATTTATTTTGGTCAAGTCACAAATCAAGTCAAAATACTGATCTACCCCATACTGTATAAAAATAATAGGAGGGATAACAATAAATAATATTGGTTATGTGCCCAATGTCTCACTGTGCCGGTGTCTCACTGTGCCCAATGCCTCACTGTGCCCGTGTCTCACTGTGCCCGTCAGCCGTGTATCTGATCGGCGGCATCCTGGCAGCCATTCCAGTATTCAAAAGCCACGCCTCCTCCGTCTGTGATAGGTGGAACAATCAATTTCTTTTTCGTACATCACGGGACACAGAGCGACTTAGTCATTACTAATGGGTTATATAGATTACCTTCAGGTGTTGGCACTGGCCAATTCCAAACCGGAAGTACCCTCCCCTATATAAGCCCCTCCCACCCGGGAGCACCTCAGTTTTTTGCCAGTGTCTAAGGTGTTGGCCAAAGAGTAACATGTGTTTTCACTGGGCTTGCGTACAGGTTCTTTTGGGCCTTAGTAAGCTGTTCCGGATCCCACCAAAAAAGCTTCATAGCTAAACGGTCGGTACCCGGGCCTTGCAGCAGAAGAGCAAGGTTTTGCCTGTAATGCTTCTCTTAGGAGGGCTGGACCCTGGGATCCAGAGCTCTGGTCATACCCACGACCAAGATGTTGTCTGTGCAGGGTGCTATACAGGTCCAGGGGAGTGGAATCCTTGGGAACCCGGTCCCTGAAGGTTTAATTACAATGCCTGCCGTGATAGGTGAAGTTTGGACTTCTGTGGACCAAACAAAGTCCTGCGGCGGGGATCAGGTAAGTGGGGGCCCCCAGGAACTTGGTTCTATTGGGGGACCCCCAAGCCTAATTTGTCTTTCTGTCTGTTACCTAACGGTATTCCCGCTAAATATCTGTGTTTGCCTGTAACTACTGAAAATGTAAAATTTTAATAGTAGTCAAGAAAAAAAAAAAAAAAAAAAGGGACCGCGGTACCTGTGTTAAACAACTAGAGGCCGCTGTAGTCCATTTTTCTTGTCATGTGGATCTTTGGTTTTCTCAAGTCAAAAGATCCAGGCAGCTGGTAAGTTTCTCTGTGGGAATCCACTTCCTCTGCCCTGTTGCTGCGCTCATCCACCGCACAGGCCCTCCGGCAAAAAGGGCCCTGGCTCCTAGTCCCCTGTTTGATTTCGAAAAGGGCGCCAATGGCGCACGGGCGCGCGCGCGGACGCGTGCACGCGCCTCCTATGAAAAAAAGGGGCGGGGCGGGTGGATGACGCTCGATGCGCGGCGCTTCTGCGCATGTGCGGGCGTCCCAGCATAGTTAAAAGACACAGTACAAGTGTCAGCTGGATGCAAACAGAGCTAGCAACAAACAGTGGCACACAGAGGCGGTTGATGCAGGCATCCCCATAGAAAGGCACTTTAGTGGACACCAGCTGGTATATAGCAGCACCTGTGTTAGATTATTACCAGCAAAATTGGTGTATGACGACGGGAATACCTCAGCTTGTGCTTAAAGGATATGTCGTCCAGACGCTCCGGAAATAGATCTTCCAGGAAGCCAAAGGGGTCTCCATCGGGCTCTGAGGATATTGGGCATGCTTGTACTGCACCAATCTCCCCTGAGAATTCAGAGGTCAGTAGCCGTAGAAACCCCGCAGGAATGCCTGGTGCTGCGGCTGTCCCCAGTCCACCTGCTCCTGTATATATAACAGAGGAGGTTTTATCCTCAACTCTGGGAGGATTGGAAGAGAGATTAACAGCATTGATCGCTGCTTCCCTGTCTCAGGAAAAGCGCGTCCGATCTCCGTCTCCTCCTTCAGAGTGCCTGTTAGTGGAGGAACAGTCCCAGAGATCGACCTACCTGAAGGGGATCAGGATGAGGTTAATTCAGTTATGGAGGAATCAACAGTGGAAGAACCTTTCTCAGCATCTCAGGCTGAAAGATTATGGGTTCAGTCTCTGACTAATATGGTCCGATCAGCATTTAAAATGCCTCTGGCGGAACCACCATCCACTACGGTTTCCTCGCTGGGGTCGCTAAAAGCTCCCCAGGCTGTCTGTTCCTTCCCAATCCACCCTTTATTAGAAGGGCTTATTTACCAGGATTGGGAGCATCCTGATAAAATATTTGCTCCCCCCAAGAGATTTCCGGTGATCTATCCCATGGAGGATAAGTTCATAAAAAAATGGAGGGTCCCTACAGTGGACGCAGCCATCTCTTCTGTTAACAAATCACTGACATGTCCAGTAGATAATGTTCCAATGTTCAAAGACCCAATAGATAAAAAATTGGAGTCTTTACTAAAATCTGCTTTCTCTACAGCAAGCATGGTGACACAACCTGCGGTAGCAGCGATTGGAGTCTGCCAAGCAGTGAAAGATCAGTTGAAACAAGTCTTAAGGGACTTACCAGATCAGCAGGCTCTTGCCCTAGCTGACCTGCCTAGAGCCTTGTGTTTTGCGGTGGACGCCATAAAGGATACAATCCAACAGGCCTCCCGCTTTACGCTGTCTATAGTACAGGCTTCTGTGGCTCAAAAACTGGTCTGCTGAAGCTCCCTGTAAAAAACTGCTGGTTAGCTTCCCATTTCATGGAGAACGCTTATTTGGAGAAGATCTGGACAAATATATCCAGAAAATTTCTGCCGGTAAAAGTTCACTCTTACCGGTTAAGAACAAGGGTAGAAGTCCTTCTTTTAAGAGGCCTACTTCTCCAGTCCCTGGCACATCGGCTGTGAAACAGTTCCGACGGCCTCCGCGGTCAAATCCAGGGGGCAGAAATCAGGGACAATCACAGGGTATCAAGAAACCCTGGGTCAAGAGAGGTACAAAACCTCCCCCTAAGTCATGAAGGGTTGCCCCCACTCAGTCGGGTGAGGGGAAGACTTCAGTTGTTCACAGAGACCTGGCGGGACACCATCAGAGATGGGTGATCCCCGCAGTAAGTCTGGGATACAGGCTGGAGTTAAAAGACATTCCTCCTGCCCATTTTATAAGGTCAAACGTGCCAAGCGATCCCCAGAAGAGTGGATCCCTCCTTCTGGCACTAGAGCAACTATTGCCCCAAGGGTAATCATGAAGGTTCCCTTGAAAGAAAACGGGTTCGGGTTTTACTCGAACCTTGTCACAGTCCCCAAACCAAATGGGGACATGAGGCCCATATTGAATATAAAAGGGCTAAACAAGTTCCTACATATCAGGACTTTTTTCGGATGGAGTCGATCCGATCGGTGGCCACCGCCCTACAAGGGCAGGAATGGTTAGCCTCGATCGACATAAGGGATGCTTATTTGCATATTCCCATCTGTCCGGCCCACCAGAAATTTCTACGCCTTGCAGTAGAAGGGCGCCATTTTCAGTTCAGAGCCTTACCTTTCGGTCTGGCCACGGCACCACGAGTGTTCACAAAAATTCTGGCCCTACGATTGGCCAAATTAGGAACACAAGGTGTAACGATAATGGCATATCTAGACGACTTGTTGCTGATAGACCACTCAGTGAAAAAAACTAGAAGTGGTCGTTCACAAGATAATCAAGTATCTGGAATCTCACGGTTGCATTATCAACCGAGACAAGTCAGCCCTAAAACCAGTCAAAAGCCTGGAATACTTGGGGGCTAAGACTGGATTCAAATCAGAGAAAGATTTTCTTACCTCCAGAGAAGGTGTCGTCTTTGAAAGATTTGACCCACTTAGTGGGTACAAAAAAGAAAAACCATCCATACGCCTGTGTATAAGGCTGCTGGGAAAAATGGTGGCTTCATTCGAAGCGGTACCCTACGGTCAATTCCATTCAAGGAACTTGCAGAGGGCCATACTGTCAGCCTGGAACAAAAAAGTTCAGGCTTTAGACTTACCAATGTCCCTGTCCCCTTCCGTTCGCAAGAGCCTCCATTGGTGGTTGGTGCCCCAGAATCTGGGAAGGGAAACCCTTCAGTCCGGTTTCTTGGAAGGTGGTCACTACAGTTGCCAGCCTCATAGGCTGGGGGGCAGTACTGGAGCAATGGTCTCTCCAGGGCAAGTGGTCAGAAGCAGAGAAGGCCCTGCCCACCAATCTCTTAGAGATACGAGCAGCCCGGTATGCCCTAGTAGCATGGACATCCAAACTCCAAGGGTCACCTGTCAGAATTCAATCAGACAATGCCACAGCAGTGGCATATATCAATCTCCAGGGTGGCACCAGGAGTCGTGCAGCCCAGAGGGAAGCGAAATGCATCCTGGAATGGGCAGAAAGGTATGTCACAGCCATATCCGCGGTTTTCATCCCAGGAGTGGAAAATTGGAGAGCGGACTTTTTTAAGTCGCCAGCAATTATGCCCGGGGGAATGGTCTCTTCACCCCGAGGTTTTCCAGGCAATATGCCAGCGGTGGGGAACACCGGATGTAGATCTGCTAGCATCCAGATTCAATGCAAAGGTGGACAGATTTGTGTCTCGCACAAAGGATCCCCTAGCTTGCGGTTCGGATGCCCTAGTGTTCCCTTGGGATCAGTTCAAGCTGATATATGCATTCCCACCGCGATTAATCCGCAGAATCAGGGTAGAAAAGAAACCAGTGATTCTGGTGGCTCCAGCGTGGCCCCGAAGGGCATGGTACGCGGAGATTGTAAAAATGTCAGTGGGAAGTCCTTGGACCCTCCCACATCGTCCGGACCTGCTTTCGCAAGGACCGATATACTACCCTTCCTTACCAGCCCTAGGTTGACGGCCTGGCTATAGAAGCCCACATTCTAAAAAAGAGAGGGCTCTCTAATCCTGTGGTATCTACCATGATCAATGCCAGGAAGCCGGTATCCAGGCAGATCTATTATAGGATCTAGAAGGCGTACATCACGTGGGGTGAGGCCAGGAAATGGCATCCACGTAAGTACGTAATAGGTAGGATTCTGGACTTCCTACAGTGGGCTGTACATAGGAAGCTTGCCTTGAGTACTATCAAGGGTCAGACGGCCTTGTCAATATTTTTTTTTCAAAGGCCCTTGGCTTTGCATTCATTAATCAAAGCTTTCATACAAGGAGTGATGCGTATTAGCCCTCCGGTTAGTATTCCCATATGTCCATGGGACTTAAACCTGGTTCTGTCGGTTCTACAGAAACAACCATTTGAACCATTGCGGCACATTTTCTTGGTTCTTTTCACCAGGAAATTGATTTTCTTAGTAGCCATTTGTTCGGCTAAAAGAGTATTGGAATTAGCCGCCTTGTCCTGTAAGGAGCCATATCTGGTTATCCATAAGGACAGAGTAGTATTACGTCCTCATCCAGCCTTCTTCCTAAGGTGGTATCGAGGTTCCATTTGAACCAAGATGTGGTTCTTCCTTCCTTTTTCCCCAAACCTAGTTCGGTAGAGGAAAAGTTATTGCATTCTTTGGATGTAGTAAGAGCAGTTAAAGCTTATCTTAAAGCCACTGCTCAGATTCGCAGAACGGATACTTTGTTTATTCTGCCGGAAGGCCCCAGAAAGGGTCAGGCAGCATCAAAAATCTACTTTAGCCAAGTGGATTCGACAGGTCATAATACAAGCCTATGGCTTGAAAAGGAGACCGCCTCCATTCAAAGTTAGGGCGCACTCCACATGAGCAGTTGGAACTTCATGGGCAGTGCATCACCAAGCCTCCCTGGCTCAAGTACTGTAAGGCCACAACATGGTCCTTAGTACACACGTTTACTAGATTCTACCAGGTAGACGTCAGAAGTCAGGAGGATGTCGCCTTTGGGCGCAGTGTGTTGCAGGCCGCAAAAGAGCCTCATGCCTGATGGCGCCCAGCTTATGTATCCCTCCCCTCATTTGGCATTGCTTTGGGACGTCCCATTAGTAATGACTAAGTCGCTCTGTGTCCCGTGATGTACGAAAAAGAAAAAGGGATTTTTATAACAGCTTACCTGTAAAATCCTTTTCTTGGAGTACATCACGGGACACAGAGCTCCCACCCCTCTTTTTGGGACACTTATTGCTTGGCTACAAAACTGAGGTGCTCCCGGGTGGGAGGGGCTTATATAGGGGAGGGTACTTCCGGTTTGGAATTGGCCAGTGCCAACACCTGAAGGTAATCTATATAACCCATTAGTAATGACTAAGTCGCTCTGTGTCCCGTGATGTACTCCAAGAAAAGGATTTTACAGGTAAGCTGTTATAAAAATCCCTTTTTCCCAGCATTGAGTGTTCCGCCTATCACGGACATCCGCTCATCCTCATAACACAGACGAGGATAAGAGGATGTCCGTGATAGGCTGAACACTGCCTGCTGTGAAATTGAGTGTTCCGCCTATCACAGACAAGGAGGCGCGGTATTTGAACACTGCAATGGCCGCCGTCTGTCTGCGTGACACGCTGATCAGGTAGGCAGACGGCGTCTTGCGGTTAGTGTTAGTGGTGCCAAGTCATTGCAAGTCATATAGCCCAAGTCAGTCAAGTCGCAAGTCATTAGTGACAAGTCAAAGTCAAGTAGAGTCATTTATTGAATTCTGTCAAGCAAGTCGCAAGTCCTCAAACAGGTGACTCCAGTCCCCCACCTCTGGTATCGAGGGTATTGTTTAGGGATGCAGTCAGGTATTCCATCCGCTTAACATCTCTAATCCTGGAGTGCAATTCAAACAAAGGGGGGGGTTCCTTCCTTTTCCATTTCAGGGCTACCAAGCATCTCCCTGCTGTTAGCACCTGGGCTAGGAGTTTTTTCGAAGCTTTGGAAAAGGAAGGGGGTAAAAGACCCAAGAGGAACAATTTAGGGTCGAATGGCACCCAAGTATCAAAGATGGAGTGGAGAAGAGAATGCACCGTCTGCCAGTAAAAAACGCAGACATTTTCTGATTTTTAAAAGAAAATTCTTTAGAAATTCGACCATGTATGGCCTGCTTTAGGGTTGATTCACACCAGATGCAGTGGGACTGCATTAGACAGCTATTCTAGAGCAGTCCCCCTGCATGACAAGGCAAAATGCCTTTTTTTCTTATGTGCCTGGTTCACACCACTGCCTTGTGGTACTTGGCAGACAGTGTTCTGTGAATAAAGTAATGTATGCTCTACATTTTTTTTTTCATTGCAGTGCAAGGCAATCCACTGCCTTGCATGGCTTGGTGGACTGTTCAACTTTATGAAATGTCTGTGTAGCACTTCAATTAAACTTGATGTAAAAATAAGGTGACCTGTGTGGAGATCCCGGACCACACCACACACCAGCTGCTGCGTTAAAACTCAGCGTCTGGTGTGAATTGACCCTTAGGCCTCATGCCCACGGACGTTTTTACAGCCGCGTTTTTTACAGCTTAAAAACGCCTGTCCATTATTGTATACATTTTTCGACCATATTGTTTTTGGGGGAACAAAAAACGCCTGAGCTCAAAAACGCAATTGCGGCGGTTTTGCGCGTTTTTGAGCGTTTTCGCGTGTTTTTTAATGCCGACGCCGGGGAACGCACTGGTCCTGGTTTTTTTTTTTACAGCTTAAAAACGCCTATGCTATTTGCAGCTCAAAAACGCCTAGGTGGGCATGAAGCTATAGACTAACATGGACAGGCATTTTTAAGCTGTAAAAAAACGCTCAAAAACGCGGCTGTAAAAACGTCCGTGGGCATGAGGCCTAAAGCTTACCTCTTAGCCACCAGGCTGTACAATATTAGTTGTAAGTGCACTTATCCTGTAAACTGTAGCTCATATACATAAGCAAACTTCATTATGGAAGACAAAATGCTACATGCAGTCTACTTTGATTCATAGCAAATGGAATTGGTCTACTTGGTGTGTATTTTTAGAGCTGGCAATAGTCTTTCAGGTAACCAGGTACTGGGCCTAGATCTCTTTTTTGGGGCATTGAAGGTGCATCATTGATGGCGCCCGTGGTGGTTCCTGAGCTATCCTGTTCTTATTTTCATTTTTGGACTTGGTATGGGAAACCAAGGTTTAAAAGCCCGGTCGGTTGGTTTTCGCTATATTTTTTTTTTTTTTAAATCTGTGCCCTATTGGGTAGATTTACCTTCACTTCCTGTCCCATAGCCACAACAGAAATTGAGAGAAAATCCCGCCAATGTCAAGGAATCCCTGGTTATCACCAGAACTAGTGTCCCCATTATAAAAGTTTCCCCTTTATTCCTGTTCTGGCGACCACCCAAAATTTGGGCTTTTCTTTCGCTTTCAGTGATAATGGTAAACAGAACAACTAGAGAGGGTGAATCATCCTATTGGACACAGACAGCAATACAATTATGACTTCTAATCAATCCCATACCTAAAAAGTTTTCCCTTTAGTTTTATTTTAAGGTTGGTCAATAAATAAGCATATTTAAAAAAGACAAATAATATTTATGAAAGCTAGTGTGCTAGGGGGCCACAAGCATTTTTTATAAGCTCTGTAATAACCAATGTGAATAAAAAATGTATTATCCATCAATCATTTTTCCATATCAGGTTTAAATTAGTCCATTTAATGTGAAGCAATATTGATGTCTGATAGACCAGACCCCTCTGCTTTTATAACCCCAAAGAGCAGTTAAGATATGCTACTGTTGCAGTACAACTTATGAAAGCAAATGACATATTGGTTGTGACTGAATTTAGTACTTTTATCCTCCATCATTTTCATGGATGCACAGATGCTTGTGATATATAGCATTGTCTAATTAGGTAGCTGGAAACCATGTGAAAAAAATGCTATTAGATGCAAGGCTTAATGTAACTCTTGCAATGAATCAGGTGCTCTCTGCTTTGCTTTTAATGCATTCAGATGTTTTGCTGCACTATGCATGATCTTGAGGTACTATACACAGTTTTACTTTCTTGGATTCCTAGGAAAGACAAATTGATAAATCACCATGCGTCCAGTTCATTTGTTTTACACACTGATGGCTCCATTTTAAACCATAATGTGTTTTGAAACCATATGGGACCTGATTGATTTCCTGTATTCAATCAAATGTGGGTGGTATTTAAAGGGTATACAATCCTGTCATTAATTGTACCATGAAAACAAAAAAACTGTGGAGTAACATGAAAACGAGTAAACACTGTCATACTGTCAGACTGCTTGCTGCACTCATGGTCTGCTGTGAGATTGAATCGAGCTATTCGCATAGAACAGATACAGCATGTTTCTGCTTCTCCAGTGGGGTTTGCTCTGTGGATGCCTATCCCTGGTGGCCTGGGGGTTTGAAAGCTTGCCATAAATTAACTGATCTAGAATTCTTGACCTGAATTATGAACATAGGTAGACTGAGGGTGATTAAAATAATAACTATATATATATATATATATATATATATATATATATATATATATATATATATATATATATATATATATATATATATATATATATACATACATACATACATATACACACAGTGGGTACGGAAAGTATTCAGACCCCCTTAACTTTTTCACTCTTTGTTATATTGCAGCCATTTGCTAAAATCATTTAAGTTCATTTTCTTTCCTCAATGTACACACAGCACCCCATATTGACAGAAAAACACAGAATTGTTGACATTTTTGCAGATTTATTAAAAACGAAAAACTGAAATATCACATGGTCCTAAGTATTCAGACCCTTTGCTGTGACACTCCTATATTTAACTCAGGTGCTGTCCATTTCTTCTGATCATCCTTGAGATGGTTCTACATCTTCATTTGAGTCCAGCTCTGTTTGATTATACTGATTGGACTTGATTAGGAAAGCCACACACCTGTCTATATAAGACCTTACAGCTCACAGTGCATGTCAGAGCAAATGAGAATCATGAGGTCAAAGGAACTGCCTGAAGAGTTTAGAGACAGAATTGTGCCAAGGCACAGATCTGGCCAAGGTTACAAAAAAAATTCTGCTGCACTTAAGGTTCCTAAGAGCACAGTGGCCTCCATAATCCTTAAATGGAAGACTTTGGGACGACAAGAACCCTTCCTAGAGCTGGCCGTCCGGCCAAACTGAGCTATCGGGGGAGAAGAGCCTTGGTGAGAGAGGTAAAGAAGAGCCCAAAGATGACTGTGGCTGAGCTCCAGAGATGCAGTTGAGGGATGGGGGGGAAGTTGTAGAAAGTCAACCATCACTGCAGCCCTCCACCAGTCGGACCTGAAGGACTCCAAGATGGTGCGAAATAAGATTCTCTGGTCTGATGAGACCAAGATAGAACTTTTTTGGCCTTAATGCTAAGCGGTATGTGTGGAGAAAACCAGGCACTGCTCATTACCTGTCCAATACTGTCCCAACAGTAGAGCATGGTGGTGGCAGCATCATGCTGTGGGGGTGTTTTTCAACTGCAGGGACAAGACGACTGGTTGCAATCGAGGGAAAGATGAATGCGACCAAGTACAGGGATATCCTGGACGAAAACTGTCTCCAGAGTGCTCAGGACCTCGGACTGGGCTGAAGGTTTACCTTCCAACAAGACAATGACCCTAAGCACACAACTAAAATAACGAAGGAGTGGCTTTACAACAACTCGGTGACTATTCTTGAATGGCCCAGCCAGAGCCCTGACTTAAACCCAATTGAGCATCTCTGTAGAGACCTAAAAATGGCTGTCCACCAACGTTTACCATCCAACCTGACAGAACTGGAGAGGATCTGCAAGGAGGAATGGCAGAGGATCCCCAAATCCTGGTGTGAAAAACTTGTTGCTTCTTTTCTCAAAAAGACTCTGGCTGTATTAGATCAAAAGGGTGATTCTACTAAATACTGAGCAAAGGGTCTGAATACTTAGGACCATGTGATATTTCAGTTTTTCTTTTTTAATAAATCTGCAAAAATGTCAATTCTGTGGCTGCAATATAACAAAGAGTGAAACATTTAAGGGGGTCTGAAACCTTTCCGTACCCACTGTGTGTATGTGTATATATGTGTGTGTATATATATATATATATATGTGTGTGTGTATGTATATGTGTGTGTGTGTATGTATGTATGTATGTATGTATGTATATATATATATATATATATACATATATATATTGTGACAGCAGGAAGGTAAAGTCACCTGGTTGCATCCAGGGGGGTAGATATATTTCGCCCAGATTCAGGCTTTACGCCGACTTATACAACTAGGTGGAGAGTTGTATAAGCCCAGCTGAGGATAGTGGGCTCATGGATGACTCATACCTCTAGGGAGAGTGTGGGGCGTCGTGCAGACAGGGAGTTGATGAGACCAGCTGAAGCTTGTCAGCTCATTTAGGCCTCTATAAGAACTCCCAGCTTCATTAGGGGTTAGCTCATGCCTGGAAGCAGACCTGTGTGGACTTCCTGGAGAGAGTGAACCCTTGTGCGGTGAGACAAAGCCTGTGTGGCTATTTGCTTGGACATTTAAAACCAGGGACTTAGGGACTAGGACAGCACTAGGCTGATCCCAGTTGTTAGTTAGGAAACCTGTATATTTAGTCAGAGGTCAAGTTGACCAGGATTTATTTTGTTTGTTTCTTTTGGCTTTGCTGTGTTTTGTCACTGTAAATAGAAAATAAACCGCACCTTTTTTTTATTTTGAAAACCACAACCTCCGTTTGCTGGGCCTGTTTTTGTGTGGGGAGCCCATCCCGGGGGTCACACACAACCACTGCCGAGCTAACCCCCTCACAGTTGGTGGAGAACTAGTGGCAGTTTTTTTTTAAGCCAGCATGGAGGAGATACTGAAGCAGCTGGCTCTAGCAAATGCCAATCAACAGCAGACAAATGCAGGTTTGCAAAAGAGCCTTGCAGCTCATCAACAGAGCCTTGCAGCTCAACAACAGAACTTCGCAGCCCAGCAGCAAGCTCATCAACAGAGCCTTGCAGCCCAGCAGCAAGCTCACCAACAGAGTCTGGAAGCTCAGCAACAAGCCCAGCAGCAATCTGAGGCCCGCTTCATAGACCTGTTACAGAAGCAAGAGCAGAGACTACAACAAATGGAAGCAGTAATGCAGCAACGTCCGCAGACCAGTGAGGGAAGCCGTCCCACTAATACCGCGTCCTTTGGGGTGAGTCGTTTATTGACAAAAATGACTGGAGAGGATGATCCAGAGGTATTTTTGACCACATTTGAAAGGACTGCTGAAAGAGAAAAGTGGCCTGAGGAGCAGTGGGCTGGACTGGTGGCTCCTCTGTTAACTGGTGAATCGCAGAAGGCTTACTATGACCTAGAGCCTGACCAAGCAAAAGACTATGTGATGCTAAAAGCTGAAATATTGGCAAGGCTGGGTGTCACCCAGGCTGTCCGGGCTCAGCGTGTGCATAACTGGACTTTCCAGCTTGGAAAACCCCCCAGGTCTCAAATGTATGATCTCATTCACCTGAGCAGAAAGTGGCTACAGCCAGAGACTTTGTCCGCACCAAAGATTGTGGAACGTGTTGTAATGGATCGGTTTTTGAGAGCTCTTCCTACTGCCATCCAAAAGTGGGTAAGCCATGGAGACCCAGAGACGGCCGATGGTCTTGTGGATCGTGTGGAGAAATACTTGGCTACAGAGAACCTGACGGCCTCTTCCAGAGACACTCGGACTTTCCACCCTAAGACCAGACCATCCCCAGGGGCGGATAAGAGTATTCCAAGGGGTGAGGGTGGAGAGAGTGAGAGGGTGGGAGCTCTACCCCAAGTTTGGCGAGAACAGCCTGGGAAATCAGCGGCTCAAGAGGCGGCAAGAAGGATCGTTTGCTACCGCTGCCGGCAAGCGGGACATATTGCAGCCAATTGCCCGGTTGTGGAGGAACCCATGCAGTGTGACTTTCTGACGGGCAGACGTCAGTCGCTGTGTGCGACAGTCGCATGCACTGCCATTCGAGGAACTGAGAAACATTTATGCAAAATGTGTGTTAATGGTAGAAATGTTGTGGTATTGCTGGATTCAGGTAGCCTTGTGACCCTGATAAAGGCTGAGTTAGTTAAAACAGAGGTCTCTGGGAATAGCAAGGTAGCTGTTATTTGTGTGCATGGGGACACCCGAGAGTATCCAGTGACTACAGTGTGTTTCGAGACCCCCAAAGGTACCCTCTCTCATCCAGTGGGCTTAGTATCTCAGTTACCGCATGACGCCATTGTGGGAAGGGATTTTCCGAAGTTCTGGGAACTGTGGGATGATCCTGAGCCCCCCACTGGTGCCCCTATGTACCAGGAATGTGATAGCCAGAACTCCCCTGAGAGTGGTGAGGACTCTCCGGAATTTCCCTTATCAGTATTGGCAGGGGAGACTCAAGAAACTGGAGAGGAGCCCACCTCCTCAGACGAAAACCTACCGTCTGTGGAGTTTTCTGATCTTGAGGTTCACAGGGAAAACTTTGCCACAGAACAGTTGAAAGACCCCGCCCTAATAAAGGCACGGGAAAACGTAGTGAAAATAGATGGCGAGTTAGTGAACCCAGATAATACCTGCACTTACCCATACTTCAGCGTAGAGAAGGACCTACTGTATCGGGTGGCAAAAAGGGCAGAAGAAACCGTTGAGCAGCTTGTGGTGCCCAAACCTTACAGGAAGTTGGTGTTGGAGTTGGCCCATGGGCACATTCTTGGAGGTCATCTGGGGACAGAGAAAACCCGAGAGAGGGTATTACAGAGATTCTATTGGCCGGGGGTGATGAAGGACATAGAAAATTATTGTTCCTCCTGCCCTGTGTGTCAGAGGTCGGCCCCGATGCCACATTTCCGTAGCCCGCTGGTCCCTCTACCCGTCATTGAGGTCCCGTTTGAGAGGATCGCCATGGATTTGGTAGGTCCTATAATCAAGTCCGCTAGGGGGCACCAGTACATATTAGTTATAATGGACTATGCCACCCGTTATCCAGAAGCGATCCCTCTCCGAAATACCTCGGCCAAAACCATAGCCAAAGAGCTATCTCTTGTGTTTAGCCGGGTGGGTATTTGTAAAGAACTGCTTACGGACCAAGGTACACCCTTTATGTCCCGGGTTATGAAGGAGCTGTGTAAATTGTTCAAAGTGACGCAATTACGTACATCTGTGTATCACCCCCAAACCGATGGGCTGGTTGAAAGATTCAACAAAACCCTAAAACAAATGTTGAAGAAAGTGGTGGATAGAGATGGAAAGGATTGGGACTGTCTACTTCCTTATCTGATGTTTGCTATTAGGGAGGTGCCCCAATCCTCTACGGGATTCTCCCCCTTTGAGTTACTGTATGGGAGACACCCAAGAGGGCTGTTGGATATTGCCAAGGAAACTTGGGAAAGTGAGAGTTCTCCCCACAGGAGTGTGATTGAGCATGTCGCCCTGATGCAAGACCGAATTGCACAGGTAATGCCCATCGTGAAGGAACATTTGGCCCAAGCGCAGTTAGCACAGCAGAGAGTGTACAACCGTGGAGCCAAGACCCGTACCTTTTCCCCGGGGGATAGGATACTGGTACTTGTCCCTACGGTTGAAAGTAAATTCCTTGCCAAATGGCAAGGCCCCTACGAGATAATGGAAAAAGTGAGCGAAGTGAATTACAAGGTCAGACAACCAGGAAGGCGAAAGCCCGAACAGATCTATCACGTTAATCTGTTGAAAGCCTGGAGGGATAGAGAGTCCCTAGTCGCAGACACTTGGTCACCAGCTCAAACTGGTTGCGTGATTCCTGAGGTTGGAATAGCAGCCACCTTGTCACAACCCCAACAACAGGAGGTTAAGGAGTTTGTGCTTCGCAACAAGGAGGTATTCTCTGAGCTGCCGGGACAAACATCTGGGGTAGAGCATGATATTATTACCCCGCCCGGTGAAAGGGTGAAGTTAAAACCCTATCGGATCCCAGAGGCCCGACGGGAGGCAATACGGGAGGAAGTACAGAAAATGCTGAACTTAGGGGTGATAGAGGAGTCCCAAAGTGATTGGTCTAGTCCCATTGTGTTGGTGCCTAAACCGGATGGGAGCTGGCGATTTTGTAACGATTTTCGTCAGTTGAACAAAGTTACAAAATTTGACACCTACCCCATGCCACGTATAGATGAGTTGATCGACCGGCTGGGAACAGCCCGATACATGACGACTCTTGACCTCACAAAAGGGTATTGGCAAATCCCCCTGGCCAAATTGGCCAAAGAGAAAACCGCATTTGTAACCCCAGACGGGGCGTTCCAATATAAAAGAATGCCGTTCGGGTTACAGAATGCGCCGGCCACATTCCAGCGGAAAATGGACCAGATGCTGAGGCCCCATCGGAAGTATGCTGCGGCTTACCTGGATGACGTAATTGTCCATAGCACAGATTGGGCCTCACATCTGCCAAAAGTGCAAGCAGTCCTGGACTCTGTTCGGGAAGCGGGGTTTACGGCTAACCCCAAGAAGTGTACCATTGGGCAGGAGGAGGCCAAATATCTTGGGTACACCATTGGGAGGGGAGTAATAAAACCCCAACTCAACAAAGTCGAGGCCATCCAGAGTTGGCCACGTCCCAACAGCAAGAAGCAGGTACGAGCCTTTCTGGGAATCGCTGGGTATTATCGGCGATTCATTCCCCACTTTGCTTCTAAGGCTGTGCCCCTAACCAACCTAACGAAGGGGAAAGGGTCGGTCATGATTAAATGGACCCCCGAGGCTGAGGCAGCATTCCAATTCTTGAAACAAGCCTTATGTAGCCAGCCAGTGTTGTACTCACCCGACTTCTCTAAAGACTTTGTCGTACAAAGTGATGCGTCAGATGTGGGGTTAGGAGCAGTATTGTCCCAGGTCTGGAACGGGGAAGAGCACCCAGTCATTTACCTCAGCAGGAAGTTGAAGTCCCATGTGGTAAATTACGCCACCGTTGAAAAGGAGTGTTTAGCGGTGAAGTGGGCTCTAGATTCCCTTCGGTACTACCTGCTAGGTAGGCACTTTGACATGGTTACGGATCACGCTCCGTTAAAGTGGATGGCTCAAAACAAGGAAACAAATAGAAGAGTGAATAGGTGGTTCCTGGCCCTCCAGGAATTCAACTTCACAGTAAAGCATCGCCCTGGCGTTCAAATGGGGAATGTGGATGCTTTGTCTCGAGTACATGAATGCCTGATTGCTGGTGTTCCAACCCCGAGGTTAAAACAAGAGGGGGGGTATGTGACAGCAGGAAGGTAAAGTCACCTGGTTGCATCCAGGGGGGTAGATATATTTCGCCCAGATTCAGGCTTTACGCCGACTTATACAACTAGGTGGAGAGTTGTATAAGCCCAGCTGAGGATAGTGGGCTCATGGATGACTCATACCTCTAGGGAGAGTGTGGGGCGTCGTGCAGACAGGGAGTTGATGAGACCAGCTGAAGCTTGTCAGCTCATTTAGGCCTCTATAAGAACTCCCAGCTTCATTAGGGGTTAGCTCATGCCTGGAAGCAGACCTGTGTGGACTTCCTGGAGAGAGTGAACCCTTGTGCGGTGAGACAAAGCCTGTGTGGCTATTTGCTTGGACATTTAAAACCAGGGACTTAGGGACTAGGACAGCACTAGGCTGATCCCAGTTGTTAGTTAGGAAACCTGTATATTTAGTCAGAGGTCAAGTTGACCAGGATTTATTTTGTTTATGTTTCTTTTGGCTTTGCTGTGTTTTGTCACTGTAAATAGAAAATAAACCGCACCTTTTTTTTATTTTGAAAACCACAACCTCCGTTTGCTGGGCCTGTTTTTGTGTGGGGAGCCCATCCCGGGGGTCACACACACCCGCTGCCGAGCTAACCCCCTCACTATATATATATATTGTGCATGTTTCCTGCACTGCATTTAAATTGCACTGACCTTGGCGATCAGCAGCAGGTGTCTGTACAATCCTAACACCACAAATGCAGGTCACAAAGGCAGGCCATTTTCCTGCATGGTAAAAAATAACCCTGTGATCTGGTTGCTTTGCGTTTTCCAAAATTGCTGCATGCTTGACTAGAGCCCATTCAATTGTACAGGAATGCGGTACGGATCTTGTGTGATTCATATGCAATTTTTATAGTGTGAACCTAGGCTAAAGGAGACCCTGTAACAAACTAAAAACACTGTAGACAAAAGCAAAGTGTTTTATGTGCCTTTTGTTTGTGTTATGTTTTTTCCAGAAATAATTTATCAATTTGCAATCTGACTGAACTTTCTAGAAAATTTGACTAGCACAGCCCTCTCTCCCTGCACATCATAGACCTCTCCCCTTTAGGGGAATGTCTTGATACTCTCTGTATTTGCCCAGCTTCTCTGCCCATCCATTTTCCTCCCTACATAACTTTTTTTGTAGCTGCCAGGGGAGGAACGAAGGTGAATACTAGTGTCACTTGAGTCTGCCTGGGCTGCTGAGTTGCATCCAAAAGTAGGCTCAGTTTTTTTTTAGGTGTTACCTTGGCCCTTGAGCTGTGGTGAAACTACAAATCCCGTCATGCCTGTGATTGTTGTGATCTTGCAATGTCTCATGGGACTTGTAGTTTCAAAACTGAGGGCCGAGATTCCCTACCTCTGCTTTAGCAGGTAAATAACATACAAAAAATATGTTAAACGTACATCTAATCTTATTGGTATATAATAATAAAATTAATGGTCTGGCGAGATGGTCTTTTTAAAATGTCTTTATTTTTGTTTCTCAAACAGACAGTAAGTGGTCTATATCTATCTATAGATAGATAGATATATCTATCTATCTATCTCTATCTCTATTTATATTATTTATTTATATATATATTTAATTTTTGTTCATGTAAGATTCACATATCATTCAAACATTTCTCTAATTTGATTTGGTTGGAAAAATGTGTGAATTGTAGGTGACTGTTGTGTGACTCTTGTATTAAAAACTTGTCTAAGGAGCAGACAACCAGTTTAATATTAGTTTGCTGTTGGATAGGATACAGATACTGTATTAGAAAGTTAAGATATAATTTTGTGTTGCTTTTTTTTATACACTAGTGTTTTAAAAATATGGCATTCTGTGAACTAGATTCAGAAATATATATATATATATATATATATATATTATAATTTATTTTTTCTTTTACATGTAGACATTCAGAATTCTTAGTTTTGGATTTTTTAGAAATTCTACTGTGCTATCTTTGAACAGTTTGAAAGGGCAAGCCTCTTTTTCAGATGTGTAGCAAAGCTGTGGATCAAAGGCTTTCATGTAATTCAAATAGTGATAACCTGCCGCTTTGTTACAGCGGCTTCTCTTGGCTTAAAATAAATAGCCTTAGCAATAATGAAACTGATTGGATCAGATTGCCTAGAGTGTCTAACCATTGTTCAGAGCATTTGTTCAAATGCTTGTTATTCCAAGCTGACTAGCAATGCTCATAAGTTTCTCAAGCTGATTTTATCTTGAGGATGGAAGTGTACTAGTTTCATATTAGCGTAACAAAAGAAAATGTGCTTCCTAGTTCTTATTTTAATTGATATCTGTTCATAGAAATAGCAACTGCATGAAATATTTCACTGGAATCAATGTGTGATGTATACACAAATTTCAATTATAACAGTTTTTAATGCATATTCCAAATTCTATTCACTGGCCTTAATTTAAGGTAGGGCTTAAGTAAAGAACCATTTTACCGCTACTTGTACAACTAAAACACAGACATAGCTTATTAAAGACTTTTGTAAGTGAAAAAAAGAGCTTAACTTAAAGCGTATAGAAAGGCAAGACATATTAGATTTCGATATAGTAGAGAAGGTTTAGACCCTCTATCAAGTTGTTTTATATATTATACAGGTAAGTTTTGGGGCCTAGGTAGGTTGGGTGTGGGAACTGCATGGATTACTAACCTGTCTGTTTTATCTTAGGATTCACAGGTATTTTATTAATGTTAATGTTTTTAAAGCAGACTTCCAGGTATGACTATTTCTACATAGTTACATTGATCAAGCTTGAACCAATGTAACTATGCATGTGCATACCTGGCCGATTCTTGTGGAAGCTGGAAATTACTGTAATAAGTACCACTACTACAGTGATTGCTGCTGGCTTTGAATTCCTGTGCTGAGTGGCTGCCCTGCTGCTTACTGAATTAACGAAATTGCTTACTCAATACAAGTGTTGTTCGAAGAACACTTTGCATGTTCTCAAAGTGTTGTCTGATTGGACAAGGCAGAGAGGGTGAGCGGTGTAATTACAATCTCCATCTTGTCCAGTTGGAGAATGCTTTGCCGCCTTTGTGAAAATGCAAAATGTTCACTGAATGGCACTTGTGCTGAGCAAACATGCTCCTGTGTTAACTAGCAGCAGAGCAGTCACTTGGCATGGGGCCCAGAAGTCGGTAGCTATCACTGCAGTAGTGATTCCTGACACTGATTTACATCTTCCACAGTGATTGGCCATAGTATGGCATATGCATAGTTACAATGGTCCCAGTTGGACCAATATAACTATGTAAAAATAGCAATACCTAGAATTCAGTTTTAACTATAATGTTTTAATAACTTTAGGTGGATGACTATATAAAGATTTTTGATTACTTCCTACACAAAATGTCCATGTTCCCACTGGGAAAGATTACCCTTCTATTTGTCCTGGTGACCATTTGACCATTATCAAGACAAAAAGTGTGTGTGTGTGTGGGGTGGGGGGGCAGCAAGAGACTAGGGTAAATTATCCAATGTGGGCATGTTCCAGCAACAACTTTGTAAAAAGGGTATTCCCCTTAGGTGAGTTGGCTTTTATTTCCTGTTGCATATCCAGGACAGAAAGTGAAGGGAACTCACCCTAGGGGGGTTATAAATAACCTGGGGTTACCTTCCGGATTCCAACCCCCCAAAAATTGCTTTAACAGGAGGTCCCCGAGTTATGAACATCCGAGTTGCGAACGACTCCTACTTACGAACGGGGTCCTGCACTCCATCCTTAGCCATCCGTGCACATAAACACTTAAAAACAACCTAATTACATGCCTACCTGTTCCTCTCCATACCCTGCTGTGTCCTGTGCCTGTATTGCGGCCCACGTCTGGCCTAGTGCGGCCTAGTGAAGCCTGCAGATCCCCGGTCTTTCCTCCGCTGCTGCGCCGCGAAGGTGCACCGCGGCCGGCCTGGCCTGGACTCGGATGTGCGGACACTGCTGCTCTCACCAGCCATCCATCTCCCTGCTGTGATCTGGTGAGCTGCCCAGCGGAGACTGCTTGTGTGGGCTGGATGAGGTGTCCTGGAACCCAGCATCTTTGCATCCTTCTGCCTGTCTTGCAGCGCTCTGGGCCTTCCCTGCCTGGTACTCCCAGCCAGCCACCCTCACTGGACTGCAGCTGTTCTCCACGCCCTCACATACAGTACAGGACTGCATCAGAAGGGCCCTGAAAGCTGGTGAGATTACATACTGTACTGTGCCCACTACTACAGTATATGCTCTGTACAGTACTGTACTTGTACCACACACGATTGAATGAGAGCTCCACATAGGCAGATGATATGAGCTCATGCTGGAACACAGGGATAGAATGTACAGTACATTCTATCCCTGTGTCCCAGCATGAGCTCATGTCATCTGCCTATGTGGAGCACTTAAAAAAGGTACTGTCCCGACTTACAAACAAATTCGACTTAAGAACAAACCTACATTCCCTATCTTGTTCGAACCCCCTGTACATTTTTAGAAGCAACTGCATAGATCATGCTTGTCTCACGAGATTATCTGTCGAGACTGCTGTAATGATCTGGCTGAGGATGAGTCTTCCGCTATACAGGCTAAAACCTAAGGCCGGTTTCACACTGGGGCGGTGGGTACGGTGGCGGTATAGCGCCGCTATTTTTAGAGGCGCTATACCGTCGCAATTGCTGAGGTATTCGGCCGCTAGCGGTGCGGTTTTAACCCCCGCTAGCGGCCGAACAAGGGTTAATACTACCCGCAAACCGTGGCTACAGCTGCGGTTTGCGGGCGGTATTACCGCGGTGTCCCATTCATTTCAATGGGAAGGAGCGGTGTAGGAGCGGTAAACACACCGCTCCTCTCACCGCTCCAAAGATGCGGCTAGCAGGACTTTTTTTCACGTCCTGCTAGCGCACCGCTCCAG
Source organism: Rana muscosa (assembly GCA_029206835.1). Classification (NCBI taxonomy): domain Eukaryota; kingdom Metazoa; phylum Chordata; class Amphibia; order Anura; family Ranidae; genus Rana; species Rana muscosa. The sequence continues at coordinate 129,783,148 of CM055123.1, read as the reverse complement.
TGTGAAAGCCCTCGGGGCTTTCACATTGGAGAGACAGCAGCCGCTGTTTAGGCTCGGTTTGCAGGCGCTATTTTTAGCAAAATAGCGACCGCAAACCGCCCCAGTGTGAAAGGGGCCTAAAGGAGAAGTCTAGCCTGAGCTTTTTAGGCTGGGCTTCTCCTCTGGGTCACAGGAGTGCAATTTGTTTTGCACTCATGTGACGTCGCTGCAATCAGTCGAGGCAGCGCATCATCCTGGCTCCTGAAGTCTGGATCTGCCAGCTGCCTTGACTGATGGCAGTCTCAGCGAGCCGATGAGACGGCCACTTCCCGCCCATCCACAGCTCAGCTCTCCAGTGAGTGTGGAGGAGCAGAGCAGGAGAGATGCTGAATGACAGCATCTCTCCGCTCGGGGAGGAGTGAGAACCAAGCCATCGGCGGTGTTAGGTGGCTCAGTTCTCAGTACAGAGATGCCGGGGGACAGCTACAGCATCGGTCTGAGGCTGCATCCACCTAGGTAAGTATGAATAGGAAAAAAAAAACATAAAACATACTTCTCTTTTAAAAGGTAACTCCACTCTCCTGGGAAAAATAATGGCAAGTAATAAAAAAATATATATAGCATATACAATTGTGACTCAAGTCATGTTGTAATTAAATGTTATTAAAAACTACCTTTCCTTTTCAATCTGTAGCTCTGTAATTTTCTGTAAAATGCAATTTGGCTACTTGAAGGTGTTCTGTACACAGAATATGCCCCCCAGAAACATAATTTTCTGCTTGTGTGATTGGCTCATTGGTTTTCCCAGAAGTCTACTCTAAGATACAAGTCAGATTTCAGGCATACCCTGTAACAAAAAAGGCAATTTTTGGTGAGATACTAACAATAGGAAATCATGGCTAAAGGGATCCAGACCCTGCAAATTTTTCTCAGTGAAGTCCTGCAGGTGCAGCAGCTGATTGACAATTATGAAACCACTTCCATTAGAGTCACTTCTAATGTGGGCACAGACAAACACACAGGGATTTCTTCAGAATAACAAAAGGTAGGACGCTGCAACAAAGTTTGTTAAAATCCTTGTAATGTACATAGATCATTCAGAGGGGAAGATTTTTTTTTCTCAACTAAAGTGGAGTTACTCTTTAATAAAAAAAAATAAAAAAAAGATGGAGTTCAGTTTTAACTAAATCTCATGGATTTTTCTCTGTTAAGAGCCAAGTGTCTTTTTAGGAACAAAACGCTAATCTGCAGATACAGACTGTTCTATGCACAAAGTACAATGGCGAAAGGTGATGGCAGATCTTAGATTAGCCCTGCAGAGTGATAGAGAAGTTAAATTCTCCTCTAATTGGAATCACACAAAGCTAGTCTCATCTAATGCTTTACTTCACACCTTGCACATTTTAGATAGAACACATCTCTCTAGTTGTTAGTGGATAATGGTCAGTTGGAGCTAACTGTGCTGTTAAAGACATCACAAAAAATAAAAAAACACTAACCTTTTCTCTGCAGATAGCCATGTTAGTATGATGTGTACTGTAATTGTTATTTTTTTTATTAACTGCAGTTCAAATATTACTGGAAACAAACTTGGAATACAGTGAGAACCTCTGATATTTTGCAATTTAAGTAATGAGAATGATGTGTCCATCTGATGTACAGATATACAGTATGACAGAGAATTGACATCTGTCTACAAACAATGTAATTGGGGTACTGGATTGTCAGTTGCATTAGGAATCTGTCAAGTAACCTAAGTGAATGAGTGCACTATAAACCAATCTTTTTTTTAAGAATCAGTAAACAGAAGAATAGAAAATTGCTTCTTAAGGGTGTTGACAACATTTACAATTTTAGTTAAAGCATTCCAGGAGCTTGAAAAGATATGTGGAATAAATGTGTAAGTTGGGTAACAGATACATTGCTAGACAATAGCAAGTTACTATCCAGTAATCCCCATATACTCTTAAGGCCGAATAATGTGAAATGGTAGTTTGCGCTCAGTCACCCAGAAAATGTCACTGGCAAGTAAAATATCCAAATTTAGCACAAATATTTATATATGCACATGTAAATGTTTGTTATTTAATAGCTTTTTTTTTTTTTTTTTTAGAGACGACTCCAGTATTTGTAAGCCTTCGGGTTTTTTTAAATAAAAATAACAAACATGCCTATACTTGCCTGCTTTGTGCAATAGTTTAGCACAGAGCAGCCCAATCCTCTTCTTTTGGGGTCCCTTGATGGCGCTCGGGAGCCAATGGCTATTGCTTGTTTCAATCTGTCCAATGCGGAGAGAGACAGCGATTGGAGCCGCTACACTCATGCGCATCGCTGGAGCAGATCGGGCTCAGGTAAGAAAAAGGAGGGGTCTGGGGGTGAGCTGCAGCACATGGTTTTTCACCTTAATGAAAATGCATTAAGATGAAAAACCATAAGGCTTTAAAACCACTTTAAGCCTTTGGTTTTGTTGGCCCTTTGGGCTCAATCACAAAAAAATAATAATAAAAAAATGGTAATGCTCTGTAATTACACCTTAACAGCACTTGAAGATTTTATGACGTATTACTGAAGTATTTATAAAGTGTTAACAGGGCATGGGGGGAGAGGCAGCGGACACTCCCAAATCCCCAAATGTACTGGTAAATAATAGAACTAAAACATAGCAAATCCAGACACTTTCTGTTTGTACAGAGCACCATTTTCTTCTCTGTGAAGGAAAAAGCATCAAGCCAGCCAGCAATACTGACCATGTCAGGCAGGAGCAGAGGCATTGAGCATTATTGCCAGTGGCAAAGCTTTTTATTTCAGCAGTTGAGCTGAAGCCAAGTCAAGTGTCGATGAGCTCAAAGTATACAAATTAGTCTTAGAGAATGAGCAAAAATGTCTGCTATCACACCACAACCCAACCACTCTGCAAAGCAGATAGTTTTCACTACATCACTTCCCCTTAAAGTGGATGTAAACCCAATTCATGAAATTTGAGCTGGGCACATATATCTGCAGTATTTTGTTATCACTCTTCAACGAGCTAAGTCCCATAGCTCTCTCCTGACCCGTTCCTCTGTTATCAGCCTGATAACTCCTGACAAATTCTCGGACACATCAGATAAAAGCAGCTTGAAATTTCTGTCCGGGGAGGTTGCTATAAATGGATTAGCAGGCAGCTGGCCCTGTTACAAAACACCTCTGAGAGTCTCTTTCTATGTGGAGATGGGGTGTGTGCCTTTCCTCCAATCAGCAATTTTAGCTATCTTGGCTGTATGCCCAGACATCACACTCTGTGTTAAACAGGAAGAGAAAATTTCCGAACACGATCTGAACTTTCTACACAGTATATAAATGTGAAAACAGCAGATATACATGTAAAACCTGTGTAGGGAGATTTGGTTCATCCCAGTGTACCATCTGAAGCTGTTCACTTCACTGGGTGTATGGAGGGTTGACATTGGCGCCCGTCATTTTTGTAAATATCTCCTAAACTGTGGAAGTTTAGGAGATAATTCAAGCACCTACAGGTAAGCCTTAATCTAGCCTTACCTGTAGGTAAAAGTGGTTGTGAAGGGTTTACAACCACTTTAATGAGCATTGCCTCATACTTATTACCAGATTTATCGGCGTATAACACGCACCCCAAGTTTAGGAGGGAATTTTAGGGAAAAAAACTTACATTTAAATGCAGTTTATCAGTGTCATTTGCAGCCTTGTCACAGTGCAGCCTTGTCACAGTGCAGCCTTGTCACAGTGCAGCCTTGTCACAGTGCAGCCTTGTCACAGTGCAGCCTTGCCCCAGTGTCCATTGCAGCCTTGTCACAGTGCAGCCTTGTCACAGTGCAGCCTTGTCACAGTGCAGCCTTGTCACAGTGCAGCCTTGTCACAGTGCAGCCTTGTCACAGTGCAGCCTTGTCCCAGTGTCCATTGCTGCCTTGTCGCAGTGCTGCCTTGTCGCAGTGCTGCCTTGTCGCAGTGCAGCCTTGTCGCAGTGCAGCCTTGTCGCAGTGCAGCCTTGTCGCAGTGCAGCCTTGCCCCAGTGTCCATTGCAGCCTTGTCACAGTGCAGCCTTGTCACAGTGCAGCCTTGTCACAGTGCAGCCTTGTCACAGTGCAGCCTTGTCACAGTGCAGCCTTGTCACAGTGCAGCCTTGTCACAGTGCAGCCTTGTCACAGTGCAGCCTTGTCCCAGTGTCCATTGCTGCCTTGTCGCAGTGCTGCCTTGTCGCAGTGCAGCCTTGTCGCAGTGCAGCCTTGTCGCAGTGCAGCCTTGTCACAGTGCAGCCTTGTCACAGTGCAGCCTTGCCCCAGTGTCCATTGCAGCCTTGTCACAGTGCAGCCTTGCCCCAGTGTCCATTGCTGCCTTGCCCCATTGCAGCCTTGCCCCCAGTGTTCATTGCAGCCTTGCCCCCAGTGTCCATTGCAGCCTTGCCCCCAGTGTCCATTGCAGCCTTGCCCGAATTTAAAATTGGCGCCGCCGAGACTGGGCGGAGCGGAGCGAACCCAGCTGAGAACGCAGGGAACGCAGGGACTGGGCGGAGCCGAGATACACATAGCCAAGTGTACTCTGCTCTACTTGGCTCTTCTCGGCTCCGCTCACAGTCACGCCCAGTCACGCCCTATGATGGACATAACGCAGGTCCAATGGCGGGACTGGGCGGGACTATGAGCGGAGCTGAGAAAAGCCGAGTACACTCGGCTATGTGTATCTCTGCGGCGATCACTCCGCTCCGCTCAGTCAGCGGAGATCGATGGGGATAGGTGGGTATCGGCGTATAACACGCACCCACGATTTCCCCCTGATTTTAAGAGGAAAAAAGTGCGTGTTATATGCCGATAAATATGGTAATCAACACACACGTGAACCAACCCTTAATCAACAAAGCAATGTTGTAGATTATTCTTTAAATTTAAACATTGCAATTCTTTTTTTTCCTTTTTTTTTTCTTTAACCATTGCAGTGTAGTAATGCGTTTCTTTACTAGTTTAAAACATGACATTTAATGACATTTGTACCATTGCAAACTAAAGATTTTGGTGCAGTATTGGCAAGTCAACTGATGGTCCAATTTTGTTTAACTTGGTCACATATAAAATTACACCAGTAAATGCAACCAGGAGCTTCCTGAATTTGATATTAGCATTTAGGGCCCATTCACATCACTTGCATTGCCTTAAGGCCTTATTACTTGTGGTACAGTGCTTTGTGCTGCCTAGATTTAGCCTGCCTCAGATTCTCCTGCATTTTAGCTCATTCATTTTCAGTGCATTGTCTAAGGCAGCACGCTGGAGTGTGCATTGCAGCACACTGCATTCTAAGAGGCATGCATCCATGGAAAATTTCCCAAGTTGTGGGGACCCCTAAAAGTAAAATTATTTTCGTAGCGGGGGTTGTCAGCAGACATTTAGCGCTCCCTGAGTCCCTTCCACTCATACAGTATTAAAACCCCTTATGGTACATTTTAGGATGTACTACTCTCTCTATGTTCTTTCTTTCCCTTTTATCTCTCTCTATCCTTATTTCTTGTTTTTTTTTCCCCCATCCCTCTCTCTAGCTGTTTTTTCTCCTATTCTTTCTCTCCCTTTTTTCTTTGTTCCTCCCCCTCTTTCCTCTCCCTTCCATGTATTCTCTATTTTTATTCCTTCTCTTACTCCTTGATGGGAGGAACAGGATGAGTGGCAGTGCTGGGGGGAGTTCTGATCAGCCAACTTGGGTGCTCTTGATCAAGGTCATCTGCTGATCTGAGAACTGTAGTGTGGACTTTTAATGGCAACTGTAATCACAGGTACTGTTACTCACTGTGTCTCCAGCTTCACGGTGTCTTGTAGCAGTGACACCTATGCCGAAATCTTGAGATTGGGTCTCCTCCAGCCCCCCCACTTCACATTCCTCACCAGTCAGCTGACCTCTAGTCTCTTCCCCCCAGCCATGCCGTGAACTGAATGGGCAGCTGCAAAGAGGCTAAGTGGGAGGCCGCGGGCTCCAGTAACAGCCCAGCTGGGATAGTGGTGCGGGCTTCAGGAACAGCCCAGCATTCGGTGACCCCTGGCAAATCATCATTCGACCCCAGAGGGGGTCCCGACCCCCAGGTTGAGAACCACTGCTCTAGGGCCTCTGCTAAAAATTATATATATATATATATATATATATATATATATATATGAGTGTGTGTTTGGAGGTTCTAAGTAATTTTCTAGCAAAAAATACTGATTTTAACTTGTAAGCAACAAGTGTCAAAAAAGGGCCTGGTCTTTAAGTGGTTAAAATGACCTAATGATCTAATTTACAGATGGAAGTTCATTCCTTTGATCTAAAAGAACTACATTTTACTTTGTTTATAGTTATCTCCCAGTGCTGACAATGTTGTGATAAACTTTTTTTTTTGTCAGCTGTGAGCAGAGAGCTCTCTGCACTGAATCGAGGAAATGCTGTGTTAAGATCGTGGGGGGTTGAATTTTGTCTTTTTTTAGATTGAAAGTCCTTCTGTTACGAGAACGTTGAGAAAAACTATGTGCATTGTCATCATTGTTGTCCTCTCCACTTCGATCCATGAAGGATTTTTTAATATCTACAGGACACTTGTTACATACAAGAATGTGTTCTGTCATCCTGGTAGCATTTGGAAATGCATATTTCATCTGACAGTATTTGCAAATCACATTTTTGTTTTCAGAAGAACTTGTAATGTGAAAATGCCTCCATATGCTAGATGTTGGACTCATCATTTTTCTGAGGGGAGTAGAAAATAAAAACAAGAACAAATGTCTACTTTGCAAGAAAGACACTAATCTATGGTTGTGTGTGGGGATGGGGGAAGAACCAGATTACTGGTAATTAATTTATTATTTACACAAAAGTTTTTATAAAGATAAACGAATGTAGCTAAATGATTCAGTTTAATGGATTCAGAATCAGATAAATGTAAACTCTTTTTTTAATTAAGTATATACTTTCAGGTCCTTTTTGTTGCTCTGTATTTTCTTCCAATGCTTTTGAGGCCTAGTGAAGAGGACAGAACAAACCAAACACACCCACTAACATGCAAAAGCAAAACTGAAACCTTTTTCTTGTTACAATAGCAGCACAGCACCTCCTAAAGGGAGAAAAGCATACTGTTCTTGCATTGGAGGGTTCAGTTTGTTACCTAGGACTTGCTTGTCCTCACCCAGAAATTAGAATAATCTGATATCATACATTTTTTTTTAAATAATTTGGAAAATATTTGAACACCCGGTCTTAAAATATTTTATTCATCATGTTGAAATAAAATATTCCACAATTTATTTTTTTTATTTTTATTTTTTAAATTTTTCACATTTTTTGGAAAAAAACAAAAAAGCCTTCAGGAAAAAAAACGGAATTTTTTTTTGTGGATTTCCGTTTTTTTTACCGGGCCTACACATCTCTAGCTGTAACCATAGGGAATTTATTATGTCCAACAATTCTGTGTATGTATGTGTGTGTTTGTGTGTGTGTGTGTGTGTATATATATGTGTGTGTGTATATATATGTGTGTGTGTGTATATGTATATGTGTGTGTGTGTATATATATATATATATATATATATATATATATATATATATATTTTTTTTTCATATTGTGTCATTATTCACTTTGTACATATTTAACCAATTCTCTTTCCTTTATCTTGTATATGATTGGATCTTCGCTAGACAGAGGTAACCAGTGGGCACAGCAAAGTCTATGGACTGGGCCCTAGTGTGGTTGTGTTTTTTTCCCTCCCCTCGTGTTCTTCTATTGGATATCTCTGTGCCTGTTCACAAATCCTGCTATGGCAAATGCATGACCTTTTCATTTTTTGTTTGCAAGAAATTTTTTGTTACTTTGGTAGACCTTTTTTCTTGTATATATGGTGTGTTTTCTAAATAAATATGTGTACACCTAGATTTTTGATTAAAACTACTGTTGTAATTGTAAGTAGCATTCATAAAATTTCTTATCTGTAGTGCTCTTTCAGCTTTTTTGAAGCTTTTGGAATTAATTTTCTTAAAATTGCCCCAACTATATGAGAAAAAAAGCATGTACATTTTTTTTCTCCTATTTGAATATGGGAGCTTTTCCAGCTGTAGAATTGAATGCATTTTATAATGTACATGCCATGGAAGGCAATTAAATCTATAATCTACAAGACATCAAAAACTGAGAGAGTTGTGTAATCCATTATTCTGAGATAAAATTTACACTGCTGTTTGTGCTCTTCTAATACTGGCCTATTCTATTTTTATTATTAACAGAAAATTTCCCAAGAGCGAGAGAAGTTTGCAGATGAAGACAGTATATTCTTTGCGCTAGGTGAATGTGGACTTATCTCATTCTCCGATTACATTTTTCTTACTACAGTTCTTTCAAGTGAGTATGCCAATTGCAAAAGTGTTGTAGAAAAAATGCAATTCTAGCAATGTTATGTCTTTTCTTTACAAAGTTTTATTAAGAGAAAAGTAAATACAACAAGTAAGTGTGACAATATGATGGTTACATCAGACATAAAATGAAGAAGAGGATCCCAACAAAGGGGTACATATGTGGTACAACATTCATTAGAATAATAAGAAAATAAGAGGGAAAAAACAATAACGATATGCCACAAAAAAAGGTCTGTCAGTGATCAAAGAATAAAAATCAAAAAACAAATATAATAATGGAAAGTTACAATTTTCGTTATTTTCCCCCTTCATAGTTCAGACTGTTTATTTAGTTTGTTCCATATCAGTGTAACCATCATTATTAGATCGACTCCTCGTTATCAGGAGTCACCGAGGAGAATACTCAGAAAAAGATAATAAGTAAACTACAGAAGGAGGGGGGGGGAGCACAAGAGAAAAAAGAGGAAGAGAAGGGGGAAGAAAGGGAAGAGAGGGATGAGTCCACGGTGGGCGGGGTGCATCCAGAGGCCTTTAGATTGAAAGAAGTGGGTTGTTGAACCTGGAGGGTTGATCACAAGATATCCATGGTTGCCAAACCCTGAGAAATTTATGGTGCATGTCAGAAGCAAGGGACATTGGTTTCTCATTAATCATAATATCATTCATACGTTTTTTTTACTGCTTCAAAGCTAAGTACAGGGGTTTTCCAAGCCCTAGCAATGGTCAACTTGGTTGCATTAAAAAGGTGTTAAGCTAATTGGCGTTCCGGGCGGAGGAGTTGAAGGATAGGTTTACATAGAAGAGCTTTCTAGGGGTCTCTTAAGATTGTAATGGAGCATATTGCGCAGAATGGTGTAGACCCTGACCCACAACCTACATACCTTAGGACATGTCCACCAGATGTGGGCCATCGTGCCTTCCAGTGAGCAGCCCCGGAAACAATGAGAAGAATAGGAAGGGAGGAAACGAGCTAGCCTAGCAGGCATGTAGTACCATCTATAGAACACCTTGTATGCATTTTCTAGAGTAAGAACATTCCTAGAGCTCTTTGTAAGGGCTATCGTCATGATCTGCCAGTCCTCTGGATCCAACTGCCTACCCAGGTCCTTTACCCATTTGGAGATGATATGATCTCACTGGGGGTTTCCTAGTGGAAATGATTGAAGAATAAAGTAAGGATATTACTCCTGGGGAGTGGGGAGTAGCCCTGCAAATCTTTTCAAAGGGGGTCAAGGTGTTTGGGGTAGGTTGGGCCCTAAGGAAGTGTTTAAGTTGGAGGTAGCTGTAATGTTCCTGGAGGGGTATATCATGGGAGGATCTAAGGGTTTCAAATGCGATTATTCTCATAGGGGTGCACAGAGAATGGACATCAGTAAATCCACTCTCCGCCCACCAAGAGAATTGTTTAGGGTTCTCACAATTGGGGGGAAATAATGGGCAATAAGTAAGGCGCAACAGAGGCAGGTGAGGGGACAGTAGACTGGACCAGTATTTGACAGTCCCAAAAGCGGAGAGTGTGAGCCATACATGGTCCTAACCCATGTGGGCGTTTCGGTGGAGGGAGCCAGGGTACAGAGGAAATGGGTATAGGGTTGTGAGTCAACCAGGTCAATTGTAGCCCATAGCGGCATTTGATGTGTGTCATGAAGACGAGTTGATGGAGCATTGTTCGCTGCCGTGTAGTATGCCTGAAGGTTGGGGACCGAGAGACCCCCATTGATCCGCAGGCGTACAGAACCCATTTATTAAGTGGGGTCGAGTAGAACCTCAAATAAATTTCAAAAGTTTGCGTTGGTGGATTCGTATAATATAGGAGGCGATTGGGACTGGCAGGACTTGAAAAAAATACAACAGTTTTGGAAGGTAGGTCATACGGACCGCAGAGATTCTACCAAACCAGGCCAGTGATAAATGGGAACAGGAGGATAGCATGTCAGTAAGCTTCCTAAAAGAGGAGGAAAATTAGCCGAATATAATCCGTCATATTTAGGGGTAAGGCGTATGCATAAGTAGGGCAGTGAGGGGAGCCATTGGAATGGGAAGTTGTCTTTTAAAGAGGTCAATTCCAGGTCAATTCCAAGGGGGAGAGGTTTACAGACATTGCCTTAGATTTATTAGGGTTAACATGTAGACCCGAGAGAGACGCAAAGGTCTTGAGAAGCGAAAACGGGTTAGGCAATGAAATTCTGGGTGATGTCATTGTTAAGAGAATGTCGTCTGCAAACAAGGAGATCTTGTGAACAGAGCCCGCCACCTCAACACCTTTTATATCTGGATGTGAACGGATCGCCTCGGCCAGCGGTTTCAAGGCCAGGACGAACAAAAGAGGCGAAAGCGGACAGCCTTGCCGATTGCCCCTCCGGATAGGGAAAATGGGGGATTCAAACCCGTAATATTTAATTTTAGCCTGAGGGGCATCGTACAATGCCGCCAACCAACGCAAAAACGAAGTACCAAAGCCATAGTGGCGGAATACTGTCATAAGATATGGCCAAGACAAGGTGTTAAAGGCCTTATTCACATCCAGTGACAAAAGCATGGTTTCCAAGGAGAGGCTATGGGCGAGATGCTGCAGTTGAATGATTCTCCCAACAGCATCCCCTGCCTGTCTCTGCAGCACAAAACCTACTTGGTCTCTTTTGATTAAGCGGGGAGAAACAAATTCAACCGATTTAGCCAAAAATTTTGCGAGGATCTTCATGTCAACATTAATTAATATGGGTCGGAAATTGGCCCTAGAGGAATGGTCACGGTCCGGTTTCGGCAACATCACTATATTAGCTGTCAGAAGATCAGGTGAAAAATTCTGACCGTTTTTTAACAGAATTAAACATGGCCGTCAAGGGAGAGGCTAACACATCTACTTGCTTTCTATAGTAAAGTGCCCTAAAGCCGTTCGGACTCGGCCTCTTCCCTATTTTCAAGTCTTTGATACATTGCCAAACTTCCAATTCTTGAATGTCACGATCCATAAGGTCCATCTGTGTCTCAGACAAGGTAGGCAGCGAAATACGCAGTAGAAAGTCTATCCTATCCTGTTCAGTCGTAAGGTCGCGGGCTGAATATAGGGCGGAGAGTCTTTTTAAGTCCATACTGTATATAGTGACGTTTTTGTACTTATGCTGCAAGTCCCTAGAAATCCTAAAAGAGAAGTATGAGATTTTTTTATCCCGTATTCATACTGCATCTGTCCCCCACCGCCTCTTCACTGAGAACCGAGCAATCGAACATCGCCAATGGCTCCGTTCTCTCACCTCCCTGAGCGGAATGCTGCTGGCTGTCAGTCAGCATCTCTCTTGCTCTGCTCCTCCACGCTCACTGGAGCGCCGAGCTATTGAGGAGTGGGGAGTGGCTGCCGCTGAGACGCCTATCAGTCCAGGCACCTGGCGGATCCAGACTTCTGATGTCGGGATGACGCGGTGCCTGGACTGATCCTGCTGACGTCAGCAGAGAGCGTACGTCAGACCGCTCTCTGCTGAAAATGGATCACAGGAGTGCAAAACAAATTTCACTCCTGTGACCCATAGGAGAAGCCCAGCCGAATGAGCTCAGGCTGGACTATTGCTTTTTAAGCCTGGTACACACTAAAAGTAAAAAAAAAAAACTGCGCTAAAAAGTAACTTCATAGACACATAAATTGAGCAGCAATTTTCCTGTGGGATATAGACACCGTTCAAAAACATATAAAAATATATAGAGTCGTGCTTAATGATGAAAGATGTGAAGACAGGATAAAAGGAGTGATGATATAAAAAAAAAAGTCCAGAAGTGATAGTGGATCTTGAATATTCTTAGTAACGATCATCACTATCCACCATCTCAAAGGCATCTTTTGCATCATTGCCTCCACTAAAAGCTGAAAAACTCTTACCAGCTGCTGTGGACCCCTCATTAGAAGGGTTTGCTTGCACTTACGGCTTAAACCCAGCTAGGGCCTTACACCGAGTAAGGAACCTCTCCTGCACTGGAATGTCACTTGTCACCATGTGATAAGTATAAATTCTCCAAAAAAGTCAAAAATGTTCCACATAGTATAAAAACCTTTTAGACGTTCATTGTAGTAAAAAATATTGCACTTACAGCATCAGCTGAGCAAATGTGCATTAGGTTTGGTGTGTCGGCCAGCACACAAACAAGCCTGTCCTTCCCGGGACACGTGGGAGTTGGTGACGTCAGCGTGTCTCTGCCCTGCGCGTTTCGTCATAGGTTGATGTCGTCCAGGGGCACAATTTTTTTATATTGGTACAGACCAGCACTTTCTTTTCGTTCAACCTAGCGGGCTGAATGAAAATAAAACTGAAGCGCTCCAGAGGAGCTGCTATACTAACTATCTGATGTTAGTACAGCGATCTCCCCCGCTGAGCTATTGTGTTATAGGTGGGGAACTTCCCCCGCCGAAACACACTGGTCAGCGCTCTCAGCCATTGGCTGAGAAGTCCTGTTTGGATACCGAGCAGCAGACCTTTTTCGGTCATGCCCCTTGGACAGAAGCCGGACCGGCTGCTATACACATGGGCCAAATGTCAGCCAGTTTCTTGTTGAACTGTCTGATACTGTCCAATATTTGGCTTTAGTATGACCTAACAATAGATTGCCAGTCAGATCAGTGACGCTACTCATTTTTTATTGTTTTGTATCCTTATCATGTGACCCCACCCTTTTATAACGTTTGGCTTTGACCTCTAGTTGTCCCTAGGCCAACATCTCTGTTCTTCTCTTGATCTACTTTTTAGAGTAATAACTATCAACGCTCGTAAAAGACTATGAAGACACAATTGGGCTAAGGATGCCTTCTGATTGTTTTGTTTACTATTATAAAAACTAGAACGCACATACATGAATTGTTTCATTGCCTGACATTTTTTTTATGATCGTATTTTTAACAAAACCAGTGAAATTATTTAAATCAAAATCTACTCAAGTTGATGTCGGTTGTCTGTGTACCCTTTGCAGAATTTTTTGCAGAATTTTTCCCTGTACTCTTCAAGCTGCTGAACTTCCAGCACTGTGGGGGTTCTTCAGAGCTTTGAGTCTCTGGGCTCAGCGGCACTAAATATGGTCAGATGGAGACACGTCCCCTCCTGCCCTCTCCCCCACGCTAATGACCTTCTTAGCCCTTACAATTAAATTAATTCCTCTAACGTTGAATGCTAATACTGACCTATCATAAAGAAGTTGTAAATCCTCTTTAACAATTTTTATATGTAGAATGTTACCCTAAGTGAAAATACTGAGAAAGTTTGGGTACCCCCCATTTCGGACTTTAAATTGGCAACAAAACTAATGGAATGAGTGAAAAATCGTTTTATTTATACATATAGAAACTAAAAAAATCATCACCCGATGATTGCTAATACAAACATGAACATCAGACACATAAACACATAATACAATATTTTGCAATAGAATACAAAAGTATGTATATAGAGTAGTTTCTCTCCAGTAACCGAAAACCCTTTCGGTTAGCCAACATCCAGAAAAAGCTTTTCGGTAACCAACGCGTTTCAGGTTCAAAGCCCTTTTATCAGGGGTTTTTGTATAGGGAAATTTCAATTCTAATAGATAACAAAGAATAAAGTAAAACATAACAGTTTATAGTGCAAGACATCATTTTGACAGACATAATGAGCATAGTATACCCCATGTTCAGATAGGCAACCTACCAAGATATGGTGAATGGCACCGCAATCAAACGGACAGAGTATTTAGGCAAGACTAGAATTAACATTGTCAGTGGATGGCGTATGTGGAGGTCTAGTTCAACCTATAGATTTGAAGTATCACGGCCCACAGGAAGGGAACGTGTCAATGGTCCCTCAGGCCAGGGGAGGTGCAGCTAGAAGCGATAACTAAGAGGGAAAAAAACCAAACCGAGACACAAGGGGGAGCGGTAAAACTAGACTGCCAAACCCGGCCAGAAAACTGATATCAATGCATACATAAAGCTGATGTGTACCCTAGAGGTCCACAAGCAACAGGGCTGAGGGACATTATATACAATCTCAATCATGTATACAACCTATGCTATTTACCTTTTTAAAGCTTATTTGGAGATCTCACAGTAGGGGTCAAAATCTGACTTTGGTTAGGGTCCTGCATGAATGATGACACTGTGTCTGAATGCCTTTTATCATTCTTTAAGCTGTAAATACAATGAAACATCCTGGTATCAAGCTGTAACAAAAACCTAAATTGCTGTTTGTTTAACACAGAACCTACAGAGAGTCTCCCTGATAGGCATATCTACCTCCAGGGATGAACACATTTGGTAAATACCCGTGTACAGAGTGTCCAAGAGGCACACCATCCAGTCTGGCAAAGTCTGCAGTGTGTATACAGCAGGAGAGAGTCTTGTATATGGCGCCGAACACCCGTACATGCGCACCCCGATCGTCGCTCGTCGCGCATGCGCGGGACCTAGATCGACGATTCACTGATGGTGGAGAGCATGGCACACCCACCCACCACATTTATCTAAGTGCAAATACCGAGTCTACTGTTACATAGTTGGTGAGGTTGAAAAGAGACACAAGTCCATCCAGTTCAACCTGTGTATGTGCGTTTATGTTAATAGTACATTGTATACCCCTGTATGTTGTGGTCATTAAGGTACCCATCTAATTGTTTTTTTAAATTATCGATGCTCCCTGATGATACCACTGCTTGTGGAAGAGAATTGCACATCCTTACCGCTCTGACAGTAAAGAACCCTCTATGCAGTTTGAGGTTAAACTGCTTCTCTTCTTATTTTAGTGAATGGCGGGGTGTCTTTTTAAACTCCCTTTCACCTGAAGAGTTTTTCCCCTATGCTAGGGTCACCAGTACAATATTTGTACATTGATATCATATCCCCTCTCAAGCGTCTCCTCTCCAGAAAGAATACGTTGAATGCTTGTAGTCTTTCTACATAGCTGAGATCCCCCAGTCCCTTAATTAGCTTTGTTGCCCTTCTCTGGACTTTCTCCAGTTCCAGCACATCCCTCCTGAGGACTGGTGACCAGAACTAGATGGCATTACTCCAAGTGCAGCCGGACCAGAGTCTTGTATAGTGGGAGGATTATTGTTTTATCGCTGGAGTGAATCCCCTTTTTTAGTGCATACCAATAGTCTGTTAGCTTTGCTTGCAGCAGCTTACATTGCATGCCATTGCTGAGCCAGTCATCTACTAGGACCCCCCTGGTCTTTTTCCATCCTAGATTCCCCCAGAGGTTCTCCCCTTAGCGAGTAAATTGCATTCCTATTTTTGGCACCCATTTTTCAACATTAAACCTCATTTGCCATGTAATTGCCCACCCCATTAATTTGTTTAGGTTTTCTTCTAAGGTTTCCACATCCTGCGTAGAAGTTATTGCCCTACTTAACATTGTATCACCATGCTGTTGCATGTCTGCAGATATACAGCACAAGTCATGCTATTTTGAACATTTAAGAGGATTTGGTCTGACAAGTTGGCTGCTTCTGAGGTCTGCTTCTCTGTGATATCTCCTAACCTATTGGACCATCTTCCATCCTGATCTGGAGGCCAAATGTGGAGGGTCCAATACATTGGTGTTTACACCACATGCCTTGTTGACTCATTGAGCATTTGAGTCTTCTTACTCCGGTAAGCCTCCTCACTAACCGGTGGTGGCTTTCATTGTCTGTCTTCACTTCAACACTGATGGCACGCTGAATCCCCTTTCTCGCTATATAGTTTTTTTTCCATCTTTATCCATGGACTGTTATATTCATGGTTTAAAAACCTTTATATGATTGAACACAGACTTTAGTTTGGGTGCGAATTTCACATCACTTTTCATAGTTTTTTCATAAATTTTGTGGTTATTTCACATTATATATTAGATTGTATATATGAATTTGTATCATTATGAATTTTTGAGCGCTTCCCCCAAAAAAATATTTTTCGCGTATTCCTTTTTTTAACTTTGTATCATCCGCAAATACGGAGATTGAGCTGGTTTTCCCATCTTCCAGATCGTTTATGAATAAACAGGATTGGTCCCAGGACAGAACCCTGGGGGAACCCACTTTTCACATGAGACCATTCCGAGTACTCCCCATTTATCACCACCCTTTGGACTCGCCCCTGTAGCCAGTTTTCAATCCAGGTCCTCACCCTATGGTCCATGCTTTCATACTTAAGTTTGTACAGTAAACACTTGTGGGGAAATGTATTGAATGCCTTTGCAAAATTTAGATACACCACATCCACAGCTCTTTCATTTATCTAGTTGGCAGCTTCATAGAAGGTTAATAGATTGGTCTGGCAAGAGCGATTCTTCATGAACTGAAATCTTGGATATAATCCCTTATCATCCCCTCCAATAGCTTGTCCTTCAACATTCTTCATCAATGTGCAGAGTGCATTCAAATCATTGCTCCTGCCTTGAGCACATCTATGGTTTTCACAGACTCTTCCTTTGCAATGTTTTCATGCTGGCAACCACAGAAGTACAGTGCTCATAAGCACTGGCGTTAGAAAGATGAGCAGAGAGCAATATGTTAAAGCTCATTTCTGGCACATTGTCTAATAGTCCATCTGAAGGCTTCACATACATGGCTGACAGCGCTGCTTGTGGTGACAACTTCTGCTGTATAGTTTTGGTTTTTCACCGCACCTCTAAATTAATGCATGATGTTAAAAAAAGTTAACAGTCCCATGCAAAAAACTTTAGGATATTTGCAACCCCCTCCCAGCCCTCCCAGGCTCTGCAATTAAAAAAAAAAAAACTGTCCAAATGTGTGATGATCCTTCTCTCATCTTCTGTTTACTCCCTGGGGTTATTTTTGGAGTGGCCACATCACTGCCTTTGTGTTGTGTACACTTCCTGTCTGGTGGAGGTGACGTTTCCAGGGACCAGGTATTCTTTCATAGGCTCCAGAAGCAAGAGGACTCATGGAGGCCCTGAGGGTGCCAGTGCCCAGCAAGATAATGGGCAGGGAAAAATGGCTGGTCCCCAGGGCAGGAAATTGGCTTGGCTCATAAAAGAAACTGTGACTTTGATCTATTACACTGCAGGGTGCTTTAGGAAGAGTTGTTTGAAATCAAGACTGAGCAGTAAGGTAATTGATACACAATGCACTGTTTAACCACTTCCCACCCGGCCACTGCACATAAACGACCGGGGGGGGCGCTTCCTCCTTCTGAGTGAACGTTCCTGAACGTCCCTCAGAACGAGTGGGATTGTGCGGCCGCGTGATCCCGTTGCGCTTGTGTCACTCGGACACGGCGCATCTCGGATAGGCAGGGGGACTCTGTGATTGGCCTTCCTGATCACATGATGGCTGTGTCCAATCACAGCCATCATGTGATGTACAGTAAATAGAGAGACGGTTGCTTGGCGATCGGCTCTCCTTCTCACACGGAGCGTATCAGTGAGGAGAAGGAGAAGCGGATCTCTGCAGCCGGCCAGTGATCAGTGAGTATGAGCTGTTTTTTTACAGCTTTATACACACTGATCACTGGCCTAGTGTCCCCACACAGTGTCCTCACACAGTAAAAACACCTGTCCCACATAAGTCCCTGTAAAATCATCTGTCCGTGATCATCTGCGCACATCTGTACATGATTATCTGCGCACATCTGTCAGTGATTTCACTAACCTATTATACACTTATCTGGATTTTTTTTACCAAAGACATGTAGCAGAATACATTCTGGCCTAAATTTATGGCGGAATTTGATTTTATTGGATTTCTTTTAGAAATATTGTTTTTCAAAATTGTCGCTCGTTTTTTTGCTTATATCGCAAAAAATAAAAAAATAAATGGTGAAGAAATAGCACCAAAAGAAAGCTCTATTTGTGTAAACAAAATGATAGAAATTTCATTTGGGTACAGTATAGCATGACCGTGCAATTGTCATTCAAAGTTCGAGAGTGCTGAAAGCTAAAAATTGGTCTGGGAAGGAAGGGGGTGAAAGTGCCCAGTAATTAAGTGGTTAAAATTCATGTTTGCCTGAAGTTGGATTAAAACTTTAAATGTATTTATTTTTTGTTATTTTTTTTTTCAG
Organism: Rana muscosa; assembly: GCA_029206835.1. NCBI lineage: Eukaryota > Metazoa > Chordata > Amphibia > Anura > Ranidae > Rana > Rana muscosa. Next base: position 129,764,784 of record CM055123.1, on the reverse strand, counting down.
GTGCTTATATAGGGCCCTCAATTTATGCAACGCTTCACATATATTTTGTACATTCACATCAGTCCCTGCCCTCAAGAAGCTTACAATCTAAGATTCCCATCTCACATTCATACTTGCACATACTAGGCCAATTTAGACAGGAGCCAGTTAACCTACCAGCATGTCTTTGGAGTGTGGGAGGAAACCGGAATACCCGGAGGAAACTCACACAGGCACAGGGAGAAAATGCAAACTCAAGCAGGTAGTGCTGTGGTTGGTATTCAAACCGACGACCCTAGTGCTGCTGGGCGGTAGTGGTAACCACTTAGCCACTGTGCTTTAAATGTTTGTTTTAGGCTTTTTCTTTAAGCAATTTCCTTATACACTAAAAACATTAAGTATTTTTTGAAAGCAGAGACTTTTCACAAAAAATGGCGGCACTTGCAGCTTTATATGTTGCATGATAGCTACACTATTGTTTATCAACAGCATTAGCAACGATTACACTTGCATTAATTTTAGTGCACACAAAATAATACCCCATTTTTTTTAACCACTTAATGACCGCCCCATGTACATATACGTAGGCAGAATGGCACGGACAGGCACAATCGCGTACCTGTACGTGCCTGCCTTCGTGCGGGTGGGGGGTTCGATCGGACCCCCTCCCGGTACATGGGGCGGTCGGTATCGCTTCAGGAGCAATCTGGGATGAGAGGGCGGCCATTGGTTTCTGGCCACCCCCCTCGCGATCGCTCCCGGCGAATGAGATGCTTCCTCTGCCTGTGTAATGTAATCTCAGGCAGAGGAAGTGATGTCATCTCTCCATGCGGCGCTCTTTTCGTCCAGAGCGCCGAGGAGAGAAGACATCAGGTTAGTGCACCAACACTACACTGACACGTAGGTACACATAGGCACACATTTCACCCCCCAGTCACCGCCCCAGGTCACCCCCCAGCTCCCAGTCAGTGTCACTGATTGCAGTGATCATTTATTTTCTGATCACTGCATTTAGTGTCATCTGTGACAGTAAAAAGTTGCAGGGCAGGCCCCTTTTAGGTCCAGGGTAGCCCCCTAACCCCCCCCCTAATAAAAGGTTAACCCCTTGATCGCCCCCCAGGTAACCCTTTCACCCCCTATAGTTAGTGTCACTAAGCAATCGTTTTTCTGATAGCTGTATTAGTGTCGCTGGTGCCGCTAGTTAGCCAGTTTTTTTTTTTTAGGTTCGCCGCCAGGTTTTTACAGCGTCAGGTACCCCCATATATCATCTAAAGGTTTTAACCCCCTGATTGCCCCTAGAATTAACCCTTTCACCAGTGATCACTGTATAAGTGACACTGGTTAGCCAGTTAGTTATTTAGGTTACCCGTCAGGTTTTTATATAGCGCCATATATTACCTAATTGCCCCTAGTTAACCCATTCACCAGTGATCACTGTATAAGTGTTACGGGAGATGCTGGTTGGTTAGTTTGCTTTTTATAGCATCAGGGCACCCGCCGTATATAAACACAATCAAGGTTTATCCCTCTGATCGCCCGGCGGGTGATATCAATTAGGTTTTAGCGTCAGTTAGGGTCTGCGTCGCCCCAGGCAGTGTCAGGTTAGTGCCAGTAACGCTAACACCCACGCGCAAAGCATACACCTCCCTTAGTGGTATAGTATCTTATCAGATCTATACTAGCGTCCCCAGCGGTTTAGGGTTCCTAAAAACGCAGTGTTAGCGGGATCAGCCCAGATACCTGCTAGCACCTGCGTTTAGCCCCTCCGCCCAGCCCACCCAAGTGCAGTATCGATTGATCACTGTCACTTACAAAACACAACAAACATAACTGCAGCGTTTGCAGAGATAGGTCTGATCCCTGCGATCGCTAACAGTTTTTTTGGCAGCGTTTGATACATTTGCTGACAGACAGGTGCTTTTTTTACCTGTGAATCTTACTAGTGTACCACTAAATTTAGAGCCCAAAATGGCAAATCGAAGGTACACTAGTAAAGAGGCCTACAAGATTCTGAGCATGACAGATAGTGAAGAGGAGGTCACGCATCTGTCAGATTCCGGCTCAGAATACAACCCCGTAGAAGACAGTGGCTCCATGTCAGATAGCTCTGACGACGAAGATGAGGTCCCTGCTAAGGTCAGGCGTACCCGATCCCGAGCTTCTGATGTTGTTGAGGAGTAAGAACCGCAGGGCTCTCGTATTATGGAGCAGAGTATTACTAGCGCCGCTATTCCTTCTGGTGAACTGGCAAGCACCAGCGGCCTAGTACACCCTGGATGTACATCCAGCACTGTAGTATCACTTGGTGACGTGGCGTGTCCGATAAGTGCAGTTCAAGCTTGCGAGGTGGCAAGCACAAGTAGTGTCCCGCTGCCACCAAGAAGAAGACAAAGGCAGGCCCATAGTGCCCTCCCTGCAGAATTCGCCTATCCTGATTGGGTGCCCAACACTTCTGCAGAACCCGTACTTCCCCCATTCACTGGCCAACCCGGTATTCAGGTGGAAACAGCTGATTTTACGCCACTTGATTTTTATTCGCTGTTTTTCATGAAAGATCTCTATATATCTTTTGTGGACCAGAGTAATTTATATGCTGGTCAATTCATCACCGCTAGTCCCCAGTTGCCTTCCATTGCCAGAGATTGGAAACCAATTAAGGTTTCCGAATTTAAAACCTTTCTGGGCCTTTCCCTCAACATGGGCACTGCCTCCATGTCCAGGAAACGATACGAGCAGATCTTACGGTTCATGCACTTCAACGACAATGAACTTTGTCCTCCACGTGAAGACCCTGAATTTGATCGGCTCTACAAAATTCGGCCCCTCATAAACCACTTCAACAAACGTTTTTGCAGCCTTGTTTACTCCCGATCAAGTTGTCTGCGTTGATGAGTCCCTGATTACATTTTCTGGCCGCTTGTCTTTCAAACAGTACCTTCCCAGCAAGCGTGCCAGATATGGGGTCAAGCTCTATAAGTTCTGTGATAGGGCAACAGGCTATGTATGGAGCTTTATGGTTTATGAGGGAAAAGATAGTCACGTAGAGCCGGAGAACTGCCCAGATTACATAGGGAGCGCTGGCAAGATAGTGTGGAACTTGGTGTCACCCTTATTCGGAAAGGGGTACCACTTGTATGTGGACAATTATTACACGAGCGTGCACTGTTTAGTCACTTGTTTGATCATCAGATTGGAGCATGTGGCACCGTGCGACCTAATCGCCGGGGCTTTCTCCAGGGGCATGAAGATTCCCGTCTTAGGCTGGGGGAGAGAGCCTGCTTGAAGTGTAATAATTTGCTCGCTGTGAAGTGGAGGGATAAGAAGAATGTTTTCCTTCTTACCTCCCTTCACGCAGACACGACAGTCCAAATTCGTACGGCGACTGGTGTTGTGGAGAAACCCCTCTGTGTCCACGAATATAACCAAAATATGGGAGGGGTGGACCTCAACGACCAGTTGTTGACGCCGTATCACATTGCCTGTAAGGCGAGACAAGACGCTGGTACAAAAAAGTGTCTCTATCCTTATTTCAATTGGCTTTGCTGAACGCTCATGTGCTATACAGAGCTTCAGGCGGGACTTTATTCTTTCTAAAATTCCAGGATGAGATAGTCACAGACCTCCTGTATCCAGGCGGTTCTGCACCTCACCATCCCCAACCAAATGCAGTAAGCCGGCTGCATGAGAGGCATTTTCCGTATGTCCTCGAGAGTACCCCTATCCAACGAGCCCCCCAAAAAAGATGTGTCTGTAGCAAGCGCGGATTTAGGCGTGACACCCGTTATTTTTGTCCACTCTGTCCTGACAATCCTGGTCTGTGCATTGGTAAATGTTTTGAATGCTTCCACACACTAGTGAATTTTTAGCGCAGGGTACAGCATTTCAGACTAGGACACACTTAAACAGGGTCTCCCAAGATGCCATCGCGTTTTGAGAGACCCGAACCGTTAGTTGTTACAGTTACAAAAAAAAAGTGTAAAAAAAAAAAAAAACGTAAAACAAAAAAAATAAAAAATAAAAAAAATGGTTGTCGTTTTATTCTCTCTCTCTCTCTCTCTCTCCTATTTTCTCTCTATTGTTCTGCTCTTTTTTTTTACTGTATTCTATTCTGCAATGTTTTATTGTTATGTTTAATCATGCTTGCTTTTCAGGTATGTAATTTTTTTGTTTTCAGGTGCGCCATTCAGCTGCAGCGCTGATTTATTTATCTTGACAGCAACAGCGTTTGCTCCCACGATACATAAAGCCGTGACTCCAGTGCTGTAGGAGGTGATTTCACCACCACAGTTAAAAAAAAAAGAGCATATATGCCGAAGCATATGGGCAGCAGCGGCGGAGGTGCGATTTTGCTCCTAATGCCGCATACATTCCCACGGAGGTTTGCCCGTGGAAAAGTCAGACCGTGTGTACGTGGCATAACTTTTTATGCCGCGTACATACGGTCGAAATTCCGACGGAGGCTTGCCCGTGGAAAAGTCTGACCATGTGTACGCGGCATAACTTTTTTGCGGGATGATGCCCCCATGCTTTGGCATATATATATTTTAGGCACCGGTTGCGTTAAAAAAATGTTGCATTTTTTACTAGTTTTTTTTTTGGTATTTGCTTTGCAGGTATGGTATGGCAAGGTCTTACTGTTATACTATAATGATACTTTGTTTTAATGTTAACCATCATTTGCTTAGCAGGTACGCCATTCAGATGCAGTGCGGATTTATTTATCTTGACAGCAACAGCGTTTGCTCCCACGATACATAAAGCCATGACTCCAACGCTGTAGGAGGTGATTTCACCACCACAGTTTAAAAAAAAGAAAAAGAGCATATGTTCCGAAGCATGGGGGCAGCAGGGGCAGAGGTGTGATTTTGCTCCTAATGCCGCGTACATACGGTTGAAATTCCAACGGAGGCTTGCCCGTGGAAAAATCCGACCGTGTGTACGCGGCATAACTTTTTTGCCCCCATGCTTCGGCATATATAAATGGTGCTTGTATGCCCATCATTAGAAGTGGGTGGATGAAGGGAGGTATTCTAATGGTGGGCATACCCACCGATCAATCTCTCTTTTTCGTTCAGCCAACAGGCTGCATGAAAAAAAGATTACAATACATGTCCAACAAGGACCAGCAACGTACTGGTATGTTGCTGGACTTTAGTTATACCAGAATGATGCCTGCGTGTTTAGGGTATCATCTTGGTATCATTCTTTTCAGCCAGCTGTCGGCTTTCATGAAAAAGCAATCCTAGCAGCTAATTAGCCTCTAGACTGCTTTTACAAGCAGTGGGAGGGAATATCCCCCCCCCCGGATATAAACCGCCATTGGGAAAGCATTTTATCACACCGATCTTGGTGTGGTCAGATGCTTTGAGGGCAGAGGAAAGATCTAGGGTCTAATAGACACCATTTTTTTTAAAAAAAGAGTACCTGTCACTACCTATTGCTATCATAAATAAAAATGGAAGGAACAGTTTAAAAAAAGAATAAAAAAATAAGAATAATAAAAAAAAAAGCACCCTCCCCCCCTGCTCTTGCGCAAAGGCGAACGCAAGCGTCGATCTGGCGTTATATGTAAATAGCAATTGCACCATGCATATGAGGTATCACCGCAAAGGTCAGATCGAGGGCAGTAATTTTAGCAGTAGACCTCCTCTGTAAATCTAATGTGGTAACCTGTAAAGGCTTTTAAAAATGTCTGTAGTTTGTCGCCGCTGCGCATTTGTGCGCAATTTTAAAGCATGTCGTGTTTGGTATCCATGTACTCGGCCTAAGATCATCTTTTTTATTTCATCAAACATTTGGGCAATATAGTGTGTTTTAGGGCATTAAATTTAAAAAAAGTGTGTTTTTTTTCCCCCAAAAAATGCGCTTGAAAAAATCGCTGCGCAAATACTGTGGGAGAAAAAAAATGCAACACATCATTTTAATCTGTAGGGCCTTTGTGAAATGCCAGGACAGTTTAAACCCCCCCCCCCAAATGACCCCATTTTGGAAAGTAGACACCCCAAGCTATTTGCTGAGAGGCATGTCGAGCCCATGGATTATTTTATATTTTGACTCAAGTTGCGGGAAAAAGACAATTTCTTTTATTCTTTTATTTTTTTATTTTTTTGGCACAAAGTTGTCACTAAATGATATATTGCTCAAACATGCCATGGGCATATGTGGAATTACAGCCCAAAATACATTCTGCTGCTTCTCCTGAGTACGGGGATACCACATGTGTGAGACTTTTTGGGAGCCTAGCCGCGTACAGGACCCCAAAACGCAAACACCGCCTTCAGGCTTTCTAAGGGTGTAAATTTTTGATTTCACTCTTCACTGCTTATCACAGTTTCAGAGGCAATGGAATGCCCAGATGGCACAAACCCCCCCAAATGACCCCATTTTGGAAAGTAGACACACCCCAAGCTATTTGCTGAGAGGTATGGTGAGTATTTTGCAGATCTCGCTTTTTGTCACACAGTTTTGAAATCTGAAAAAAAAAAAAAATCTTTCATTTTCAAAAACAAATGAGAGCTGTAAAATACTCCCCATGCCTCTCAGAAAATAGCTTGGGGTGTCTACTTTCCAAAATGGGGTCATTTGGGGGGGTTTTGTGCTATCTTGGCATTTTATGGCCTTCAAAACTGTGATGGGTAGTGAGGAGTGAAATCAAAAATTTGCGCCTTTAGAAATCCTGAAGGCAATGCTTGGTTTTCGGGGCCCCGTATGCGTCTAGGCTCCCAAAAAGTCCTACACGTGGTATCCCCGTACTCAGGAGAAGCAGCAAAATGTATTTTGGGGTGCAATTCCACATATGCCCATGTCATGTGTGAGCAATATATCATTTAGTGACAACTTTGTGCAAAAAAATTGTTTGTCATTTTCTTGCAACTTGTGTCAAAATATAAAATATTCCATGGACTCAACATGCCTCTCAGCAAATAGCTTGGGGTGTCTACTTTCCAAAATGGGGTCATTTGGGGGGTTTTGTGCTATTTTGGCATTTTATGCCCTTCGAAACTGTGATAGGTAGTGAGGAGTGAAATCAAAAATTTGCACCCTTAGAAATCCTGAAGACGGTGATTGGTTTTTGGGGCCCCCGTACGCGAATAGGCTCCCAAAAAGTCCCACACATGTGGTATCCCCGTACTCAGGAGAAGCAGCAAAATGTATTTTGGGGTGCAATTCTACATACAGGTCCTTCTCAAAAAATTAGCATATTGTGATAAAGTTCATTATTTTCTGTAATGTACTGATAAACATTAGACTTTCATATATTTTAGATTCATTATACACAACTGAAGTAGTTCAAGCCTTTTCTTGTTTTAATATTGATGATTTTGGCATACAGCTCATGACAACCCAAAATTCCTATCTCAAAAAATTAGCATATCATGAAAAGGTTCTCTAAACGAGCTATTAACCTAATCATCTGAATCAACTAATTAACTCTAAACACCTGCAAAAGATTCCTGAGGCTTTTAAAAACTCCCAGCCTGGTTCATTACTCAAAACCGCAATCATGGGTAAGACTGCCGACCTGACTGCTGTCCAGAAGGCCATCATTGACACCCTCAAGCAAGAGGGTAAGACACAGAAAGAAATTTCTGAACGAATAGGCTGTTCCCAGAGTGCTGTATCAAGGCACCTCAGTGGGAAGTCTGTGAGAAGGAAAAAGTGTGGCAGAAAACGCTGCACAACGAGAAGAGGTGACCGGACTCTGAAGAAGATTGTGGAGAAGGACCGATTCCAGACCTTGGAGGACCTGCGGAAGCAGTGGACTGAGTCTGGAGTAGAAACATCCAGAGCCACCGTGAACAGGCGTGTGCAGGAAATGGGCTACAGGTGCCGCATTCCCCAGGTCAAGCCACTTTTGAACCAGAAACAGCGGCAGAAGCGCCTGACCTGGGCTACAGAGAAGCAGCACTGGACTGTTGCTCAGTGGTCCAAAGTACTTTTTTCGGATGAAAGCAAATTTTGCATGTCATTCGGAAATCAAGGTGCCAGAGTCTGGAGGAAGACTGGGGAGAGGGAAATGCCAAAATGCCTGAAGTCCAGTGTCAAGTACCCACAGTCAGTGATGGTCTGGGGTGCCATGTCAGCTGCTGGTGTTGGTCCACTGTGTTTTATCAAGGGCAGGGTCAATGCAGCTAGCTATCAGGAGATTTTGGAGCACTTCATGCTTCCATCTGCTGAAAAGCTTTATGGAGATGATTTCATTTTTCAGCACGACCTGGCACCTGCTCACAGTGCCAAAACCACTGGTAAATGGTTTACTGACCATGGTATTACTGTGCTCAATTGGCCTGCCAACTCTCCTGACCTGAACCCCATAGAGAATCTGTGGGATATTGGGAAGAGAAAGTTGAGAGACGCAAGACCCAACACTCTGGATGAGCTTAAGGCCGCTATCGAAGCATCCTGGGCCTCCATAACACCTCAGCAGTGCCACAGGCTGGTTGCCTCCATGCCACGCCGCATTGAAGCAGTCATTTCTGCAAAAGGATTCTCGACCAAGTATTGAGTGCATAACTGAACATAATTATTTGAAGGTTGACTTTTTTTGTATTAAAAACACTTTTCTTTTATTGGTCGGATGAAATATGCTAATTTTTTGAGATAGGATTTTTGGGTTTTCATGAGCTGTATGCCAAAATCATCAATATTAAAACATGAAAAGGCTTGAACTACTTCAGTTGTGTGTAATGAATCTAAAATATATGAAAGTCTAATGTTTATCAGTACATTACAGAAAATAATGAACTTTATCACAATATGCTAATTTTTTGAGAAGGACCTGTATAACCATGGCATGTTTAACCACTTAACAACCACCTGCCGACAAATAACGGCGGCAGGGTGGTTGCTTAACTCTGGGAGGACGTTATATAACGTCCTCCCAGAATCGCGCTCCCGCGCGCCCCGTGGGGCGCGCACACGGGAAACTCCGTGAGGACCCGGCGGATCACGAATCGCGGTAAATCGCCGCTGATAGCGGCCGTTTACCACGTGATCGCTCCGTCAAATGACGGAGCAATCACTTGTAAACAGACCGGCGTCATTTGATGACGCCGGTTCCTCCCTCCCCTCTCTGTACCGATCGGTACAGTGTGAGAGGGGAGGGGGAGAGAGCGGATGGCAGCAGCAGCACTGTGGGCTGGATCTGTGACAATTGCAGTCACAGATCCATCCATCCATCCATCCCTGCTCAGCCATCCCTGTGCTATACCCTGCCAATACTCTGCAATACACCCTGCCAATACTCTGCAAAATACCCTGGTGCAATACTCTGCAATACCCTGGTGCAATACTCTGCAATACCCTGGTGCAATACTCTGCAATACCCTGGTGCAATACTCTGCAATACCCTGGTGCAATACTCTGCAATACCCTGCGAAATACTCTGCAATACCCTGCGAAATACTCAGCAATACCCTGGTGCAATACTCAGCAATACCCTGGTGCAATACTCTGCAATACCCTGGTGCAATACTCTGCAATACCCTGGTGCAATACTCTGCAATACCCTGGTGCAATACTCTGCAATACCCTGCACAATACTCTGCAATACCCTGCACAATACTCTGCAATACCCTGCACAATACTCTGCAATACCCTGCACAATACTCTGCAATACCCTGCAAAATACTCTGCAATACCCTGCGCAATACCCTGCACAATACTCTGCAATACCCTGCACAATACTCTGCAATACCCTGCACAATACTCTGCAATACCCTGCACAATACTCTGCAATACCCTGCACAATACTCTGCAATACCCTGCACAATACTCTGCAATACCCTGCACAATACTCTGCAATACCCTCCACAATACTCTGCAATACCCTCCACAATACTCTGCAATACCCTCCACAATACTCTGCAATACCCTCCACAATACCCTCCACAATACCCTGTGCAATACCCTCCACAATACCCTGTGCAATACCCGTGCAATACCCTGCCATACACCGCAATACCCTGCCATACTCCGCAATGCCCTGCAATACTCCGCAATGCCCTGCAATACTCCGCAATGCCCGGCAATACTCCGCAATGCCCGGCAATACTCCGCAATGCCCGGCAATACTCCGCAATGCCCGGCAATACTCCGCAATGCCCGGCAATACTCCGCAATGCCCGGCAATACTCCGCAATGCCCGGCAATACTCTGCAATAACCACTTCCCGCCCTCCGGCCGTCATATGACGTCCTTGACTTTGTGCGGGGATATCTGAATGATGGGAGCAGCTACAGGCATCATTCAGATATCGGCTTTTTCAGCCGGCGATTCCCTACACCATAAGAACAATCATAGCGGCTGTTCCGCCGCTTGATCATTCTTACGGGAGGCAAGAGGGGATGTCCCCCCCCCGCCGCCCTCCGGTGCTTCTACCGACTCACCGCTACGATCAAAGCCAGGATTGTTGTTTTTTTTTTTTGTATTTTTTTCAGGCTTCCCAGCCTAGAGGTGAGATGTGGGGTCTTATTGACACCCCCCCCCCTCATATCTCACTGTAAAGAGGACCTGTCATGCCATATTCCTATTACAAGGGATGTTTACGTTCCTTGTAATAGGTATAAAAGTGATCAAAAAAATGTTTAGGGCGGAAAAACATGTCAAACTAAAATAAATAAAGTAAAATGAAGAATACAATTTTTTTTTTTTTTTTAAAGCGCCCCTGTCCCCGTGAGCTCGCATACAGAAGCGAACGCATACGTAAGTCCCGCCCACATATGAAAACGGTTTTCAAACCACACATGTGAGGTATCTCTGCGAACGTTAGAGCGAGAGCAATCATTTTGGCCCTAGACCTCCTCTGTAACTCAAAACATGTAACCAGTAAAAATATTTAAAGCGTCGCCTATGGGGATTTTTTAAGTAGCGAAGTTTGGCGCCATTCCACGAGTGTGTGCAATTTTTAAGGGCGACATGTTAGGTATCTATTTACTCGGCGTAACTTCATCTTTCACATTATGCAAAAACATTGGGCTAACTTTACTGTTTTTTTTTTTTTTAAGCACAAAACATTTTTTTTCCGTAAAAAACGCGTTAAAAAAATTGCTGCGCAAATATCGTGCGAGATAAAAAGTTGCAACAACCACCATTATATTCTCTAAGGTCTTTGCTAAAAAAACATATATAATGTTTTGGGGTTCTATGTAATTTTCTAGCAAATAAATGATGATTTTTACATGTAGGAGAGAAATGTCAGAATTGGCCTGGGTGCTCCAGAACGCCTGAAGGTGCTCCCTGCATGTTGGGCCTCTGTATGTGGCCATGCTGTGTAAAAGTCTCACACATGTGGTATCGCCATACTCGGGAGTAATAGCAGAATGTGTTTTGGGGTGTAATTTGTGGAATGCATATGCTGTGTGTGAGAAATAACCTGCTAATATGACAATTTTGTGAAAAAAAAAAAAGAGAAAAAAAAAATCTTGATTTTGCAAAGAATTGTGGGAAAAAATGACAACTTCAAAAAACTCACAATGCCTCTTTCTGAATACCTTGGAATGTCTTCTTTCCAAAAAGGGGTCATTTGGGGGGTATTTGTACTTTTCTGGCATGTTAGGGTCTCAAGAATTGAGATAGGCCGTCAGTACTTCAGGTGTGATCAATTTTCAGATATTGGCACCATAGCTTGTGGACTCTATAACTTTCACAAAGACCAAATAATATACACCAATTTGTACTTATTTTTACCAAAGATATGTAGCAGTATAAATTTTGGCCAAAATTTATGAAGAAAAAATAGTAATTTGCAAAATTTTATAACAGAAACGAAAAAAAAATCTTTTTTTTACAAAATTTTCAGTCTTTTTTCTCTTATAGCGCAAAAAATAAAAAACCCAACAGTGATTAAATACCACCAAAAGAAAGCTCTATTTGTGTGAAAAAAAGGACAAAAATTTCATATGGGTACAGTGTTGTATGACTGAGTAATTGTCATTCAAAATGTGAGAGCACCGAAAGCTGAAAATTGGTCTGGTTATTAAGGGGGTTTAAGTGCCCAGTGGTCAAGTGGTTAAGCAATATATAATTTAGTGACAACTTTTTGTACATTTTTTTTGTCATCATTCAATCACTTGGGACAAAAAATAAATATTCAATGGGCTCAACATGCCTCTCAGCAATTTCCTTGCTATAACTTTTTCGCAAACCAATCCATAACGCCTATTGCGATATTTTTTTTTTAGCAAAAATATGTAGAACAATACGTATCATACTAAACTGAGGAAAATTTATTAAAAAAAAAAAAAAATTGGGATATTTATTATAGCAAAAAGTAAAAAATATTGAGTTTTTTTTCAAAATCGTCGCTCTTTTTTTGTTTATAGCGCAAAAAATAAAAACCGCAGAGGTGATCAAATACCACCAAAAGAAAGCTCTATTTGTGGGAAAAAAAGGACGTATATTTTGTTTGGGAGCCACGTCGCACGACCGCGCAATTGTCATTCAAAGCGTGACAGCGCTGAAAGCTGAAAATTGGCCTGGGCAGAAAAGGGGTTTAAGTGCCCAGTAAGCAAGTAGTTAAGCTGCGTATTGGTCCGGGGCTTAAGTGCTTAATACAATATAAAAAAATGAAGCTATGTTAAATAAACAACATGACAAATGTATCAAACCTCAAAACTGTGCGCACAGAGAAACAATTTAAAAGTTTTTACAGTTCATCAATTTAGAGTAAACGGTAAATGATGACCCTAGAATTATTGCTGTATTTTAGCATGTGCGGTGATTGCCAATAACCATTTTCATATGATTTTCCTTTTGTATGTGTATGTACCGTATTTTCCGCACCATAAGACACACTTTTTTCCCCCAGAAATATGGGGGAAAATGTCTGAGTCTTATGGTGCGAATATATGATAGGCACCGCCCCTTGCCACTGCTCGCATTGCCTCCCACTGCCACCACTGGAAGAGAGGCAGGAGAGCCGGGGACAGACATCCAAATCCCCCGTGGGCGCCCGGTGATCTTCCGGCTGGGCCTGACACTGAGACAGAAAACGGAGCATTCGGCCGCTTGGGCTGCTCTGTCTTCTGTCAGGCGGATGGGCTAACATCAGGTAAGGCTGCGTTTGTGGCAATGGTCACTCTGCATTTTTTATGGCAATGGTCACTCTACATTTCTTTGGCAATGGTCAGGCTGCATTTCATGAGCAGTGGAAAATATTTTAGTACACCATTTGGTTAAGAATATTAATTTTGCTTGTTTTTTATGGTCAGGTGCGTCTTATGGAGCGAAAAATGGGGTATATGGGGACTTGAAATCCTTTTTTACATTAATTTTATTTCACTGTATTTTTAGAGTTTCAACAGCTCTGAGCCCAGAAGTGGTCCTAGCTGAGCACTTCTGGGTTCATATTACTGAACTCCCAGCTGATCCTCCACCGATCTCCATTCTGACACCTGCCTTTGTGATCCTGGCCACCCAGGAGGGACAGGTGGGCCTAAGACACATGGTGGGAGAAAGGGGAAAAGGCAGCACCTTCACACAGATTTCGAAGTGATCAGGCAGCTTTTCAGCTACCCAAATCACTTTTACAAGAAAGCTTGCATAGAAAAGTTAAACAAACTCCTGGCTACTATCGTGGCCCAGTGCTGCCACCAACATAACTATTATGATGATGGCAACAAGGGGTTAATATATCATTGAAACCATTTTGTTATTTGTTTGGCAAGTGCAAAAAAAAAATGTTGCTCTTGTCTGAAATTTGGGGCTGTCCTGTGTCCTCTTCAAACCAAGTCCTCTAAGTTTTTGAGTAGTTTACAAAAGACACTGGGCAGGGCTTGCAAGACTCAGTCCATAAAAATGTTGTGCGTTGTCAGCCGCCTACAAAAGAATTTGAGCTGAGTGCATTCCTGGCAGAAAAAATCCCAACCAGAGTCGTCCCCCCCCCCCCCCTACCCCTTACATCAGGGTCCCCACTAAGTCCCTCCTTTCATCAGGATCCCTTTCAGATCCCCCCTTACTTTAGAAGCAGAGATCATAGATAGGCTCTGCTGACTTTAATTCTAAGAAGCAATTCAACCATTTGTTTTTGAAAGAGGGTTCTGGGACTAATGGAAGATTATTCCACAGCTGTACCATTTGCGCAGTTTCACTCCAGGTTTGAACTCCACTTTCTGGGACAAAAAGTGTGGAATAAGCAGACTCGATCTGCAGATGGCCCCTTTTGCAGGACCAGCCAAACCAGACTTGCCCTGATGTTATGGATTTCCTACCCAGAACTGGAATCAGGGAAAATCCATTCTCCTCATGACCTGGAATGTGCTCAAGAAGGATGCCAAGCCTGTCTTTGACACAGTGAGATCTTAACCTGGTTTTGTTGGTCCTTCAGCAACCACCTTGTGAACGAATTAGGGATATTCCCTTGTTTAAACTCACTCACAAGGTTTCCTTCTCCATTGCTTTCTCGTCTGCAAGGTGAGTCCCTGCGTTTGCGGCTTTATCCTATAAAGATCCCCTCCTAGTTTTACATAGGAATACGGTTATCTTGGGGCCTAAGCCCTCCTTTTAATCTGTGGCTGCTTCCTTCTTCCACCTTAACCATTACTTTTCCCTCTCTGTCCTGCTCCAAAACATTCTAGAGTGATTTCTCTCCATTGTCTGGATTGCATATGTGCTGTGTGTCTCAGCTACAGCTTCTCCCAGACATTCAGATTTGCCCTTGTCATTACTAAAGGTCCCAGGATGGGACTTCCTGCCTCTTTTTACTGTTGCTAGGTGGATTAGACAGCTTATCATTCAGACCTGTAGTCTGAAGGATAGGGTTCCATCTCAACCAGATCTGTTGGCCCGTCACAGGCTTTTCAGCATCCATCATCTGTCTCACAAATTTGTAAGGCTGCCACCTGGTCTTCTATTCACACATTAAAGTTTTAACTGGGGATAGTCCGGCCCCAACTGATGCCAGTTTTAGGTTGCAAGGTGCTTCAAGCTGCTCTGTTTGCCAGTGTCCAGTCACCTTAAGGCAGCTGCAGAACTCATGGTCTAAGACTTGTTGATGCGGTTTCCTGTAATGCACTCCAAGAAAATTATTTCTCTTTTCGTCCATGGACGGACACAGCCTTCTTAAGTCTTGACAGTTGGGTTATGTTCCTGTTCATAGGAGAGGACTAGGCAGACATGTTAGATATTTCAATACATGTTACTTTAACCTCCGTCCTGCAGCATGCAGCCTCAGTTTTTTTCTGCCTAGCAGAGGAGATGGACGTGGCTCCCTTTGGGCCCAGAGTTCTGAGGAAAATTTTTGTTTTATTTAATTTTATTGTTGAGATTCTTCTGTCAACAGTCGGCTGGGCGACAGGTTGGATAATATAGATCCTCTTGGTCTTCCCAGTCCAACCATCGAGCGCGCTTTCCCTCGCTAAGGCGTTGGGTCAGTTCACGACATACCCCATGGCTATGGGGGTGGCCGGTGAGCTTCTGCTCCAGGGTCCACATATGACTGGGCTGCTTGCTGTCTCAATCACAGTGGACCGGGCCGACAGCTTCTCCGTACTGCTCGGGTTGTAGGCCTGTCAGGAACGCACCAGCAGGTCCTCGTTAGGACGGGTTAGTACAGTTCCTCCTGCCTCGGCAGGTGGGAACAGCTGGGTGTTCCTAGGAATAGGGGGTTCTCCTGTCCTCCCTTTTCCTGCTCTCTGTCACCTTTACTCCCTCTGTCCTAACGGGGCTGGCTGCGACCGGGGCGTACCTGTGGGGACTCTAGGTCCTGGTGGGGGTCCAAGAGTGTCAGGGCCATTCCTCTGTGGGGGGATACTCTGCTCCAGGGTAGCCATGCTGGGCCTTCTCGTCCACATCCCGGTGCTCGGGCACCATTTTGGCGGTGCCGCCGCCATTTTCAGGGTGTTTTTTCTATTGCATTGATTTGCTCATTGGGAGCCATCTTGCTGTGGCTGCGCTATGGCGCAGTTGTTTTTGCGGGCGGCCAGTTTCTTGTGGTCGGGCCCTTTCCTTCTCCCTGAGGCGTCCGGCGGCCATCTTTGGTGGAGGTTTGGCCTCTAGTGCTGGCTCCTGGATGGCGCTTTGCATGGTCTTTTTTTTATAACCTGTTTCCAGGTTAGAATTAGAGGAAGACATGTATATAGTCAGATTCTCCAAGACTTCAGGTGGATGCTGTACCTATAGTTGTCGGTACTAGTTCAAACTCAGCGCCTAGAATACCTGGGGCTGGCTCTGTGCTCATCAGAGGCAAGAGTTTTTTCCCTCCAGAGAGGGAGCGGATGCTCCAGGCTGCAGTGAGTTGGATCTCATGATGGCCTCCTTCGAGGCAGTACTGTTTGCCTAGGTCCACATTTGGAGGGGAGATTCTGTCCTATTGGAACACATCCCCATTGTCTCCGGATCATCAGATTCAGGTGAATCGCCTAGTCAGGGCCTCTCTGACTTGGTGGCTGACATTCCCGGCTTTTCTGTCCGGGAAGTTTTTTCCTTCTTTTCTATTGAACTGTGATTATGATCCAGCCTTACAGTCTGGGGCGGAGTCTGGGGGGTCCAGTCGGTCCAAGGTCGCTGGACTCTGGATGAATCCCGTCTGCCGGTCGATGTTCTGGAACTTCGGGCGATTAGGATATGTCTCTCTTCGTAGTCGTGGAGACTACAAGGGCGCCCCGATCAGGATCCAGTCGGACAATGCCACGGCTGTGGCTTATGTCAACCATCTGGACAAACTGCAGTAGACGGGAAGAAGCGTGCCCGCTCTGTCGGCCGTCTACATTCAGGGTGTAGAACTCTAACTGGCGGACTATTTGAGTCGCCAGTTGCTGAACCAAGGGTAATGCTCATTCCATCCAGAGGTGGACGGCGGTCGTGGACCTCCTGGCTTCTACACTCAATCGCATGATGTCGAGATTCGTGGCCAGGTCCAGAGATCCCTGGGCAGACACGTTGGTGGCCCCGTGGGGTCAGTATCGGCTAATTTATGCCTATCCCCCACTGATGTTGCTTCCTTGTCTGCTCCTTAATGTGATCGTTCTAGATTGGCCCCGGCATCCTTGGTACGCCGACTTAGTACGCCTGGTGGCGAACACACTGGCTGCTGCCAATGTGGGAGGACCTTCTGTCTCAAGGTCCCTTACAGCCGCTGGCCTTATGGCATGGCTATTGACAGCCAGGTACTAAGGGGCCGAGGTCTTTTGGATTCGGTCATCTCGACCAGGCCGAGGGCATAAAAATCTTCCTCCTGGAAGATCTACCATCGCACTTGGAAGGCCTACATCTCCTTGTGGGCAGAGATGAAATGCCGTCCACGGACGTTTTTTCGGTTTCCGGGGTCCTGCTGTTTTTTGCAGCATGGAGTGGATCAAAAGCTTGTTTTAAGCACCACTAAGGGTCAGTTTCAGCCGTGGCTGTTTTCTTTCAGTGGCCTTTGGCGTCCCATTCCCTGGTGGGTACCTTTTTGTACAAAAAATGTAAAGTGCCACTCGTATTGTATCGAGTGGAAATAAACAAAAAATGATTACAAGTTTACAGGCAACTTGCCTGTTATTGGTCTGAATCAACACTAAACCAATTAATAATAAAAATTGTTATTAATGTTGTAAAGTCTTGTTAAATTATGAAGTGATGAATCCTATACAATCGTGCATGTTGTCAAGATGCTCCTTATCAGCTATAAGTGACTTCACACTTCAGACACCCAATGAAAAGTGCTTGACTTTGATAGAATAGAGTTCCTCCACCAAGGATAATCTCTGCCGCTTACCAGAACCCCTGATCCCAACAGAGATCAGTACAAACGGACAGCTGTTACCCCTGCCAGGGTCTCTGGATGAAACAATCAGCTAGTCTCCTGGACTTCACGCCCGAACTTCCCAAAATGTCACAATGATAAATTGTCATATGGAAAGAAAGGCCACCATAGCGTGAATCCGTTAAAATTCAAGATTTATTACAATTAAAAATGCACTTACAGTTAGTAGCATATAATGGGCATGTGGTATAATGTAGCCTACCGGCTAAAACAGCCCGTTCCTTTCGGGACTCGTGTATAATGGTGACGTCAGCACGCCGCTCCTCCCTACGCCGTTTCGTCACAGATGACGTCGTCCTGGGGCACGGGCGGCGTGCTGACCCACCGCCAATTATACTGTTCCATACACAGGGACCGCCCTAATCTGACCTCTCTGAGTTTGTACCGCGAAATTCGCCATTTTGACTATGGGCAAATTTGCCCAATCTCTGAACTTGCAGATTAAAAGGATCGTATCCCCATGCTGGCCATACTGAATAATGTATATAAATGAATGGCCATATCTCTCACTCATTAATTAGTATATGGAATATAATTGATTATGCAGCTCCGGAATGTGTATGCAGACTGGTGGTGTCTCATACTACGTCACGGATGTGTCTAAAACAATTAGTGCTGACAGTCTCTCGTTAGCAACGGGACAAATATTATGGGCACCTCAACCAATCGAGTCTGATGCAAAGTAATTGAAATGCCTCAAAACCTCGTCTGGGAAAAGAGGGCCATCTTGTGGTCAGATTAGCAATTGCTAGCAGGCCCTGATAATAGGCCTCTTCACAATGCTAGAAATCCAAACCTATTTAAAATTAAATATCTTTCAAAATTTAAAATAAAGAGAGATATCCAGGATGGAAATGTCGTGGATTTATAGGGTTCGGTGTTATACCCCCTATGGTTTGAACATCGACATAGATGTAAATGCATTCATCGACAATGCTTGAGAAAGCCTTGCCGATGGACGCAGATTATTTTGATTATAGCATAATACCATCATTTTCCATGTATATGTGAGATATGTGAACTTGATCTGATCTCTTGGCTGTTACGGTGTAACAACCCCACTAAAAAGAAAGGTGGGTAGCCATAAATATACTACTATGAGTGGGTTGGGCCTAAATTTGGGGAGAACAACAGTCTTTTGATGTTGATGGTGGGTGGGATTGCTTTTAGTAGCTGATCACTCGAATTCCCTTTGTAGGGGCCACCAACTGTTACTTGTGGTGACCCTCCATGTTCAATGGTGGGGAATCATAGGAGATTCAATCTCTACTAACTTTGTTGGATGGGACCCTTACATTAAGGTAAATTACTTCCTCATAGATATGTTTTAATTTTTAATTTCATTTTTAGTTTTTAAAACTAAATTTTACCAATTGTTCCAATTCTTCAACCCATATGCGGGCTCGCAGTGGGTTAAAATATTCAAACATTTATTTTAAATTTTTAAAGATATTTAATTTTAAATAGGTTTGGATTTCTAGCATTGTGAAGAGGCCTATTATCAGGGCCTGCTAGCAATTGCTAATCTGACCACAAGATGGCCCTCTTTTCCCAGACGAGGTTTTGAGGCATTTCAATTACTTTGCATCAGACTCGATTGGTTGAGGTGCCCATAATATTTGTCCCGTTGCTAACGAGAGACTGTCAGCACTAATTGTTTTAGACACATCCGTGACGTAGTATGAGACACCACCAGTCTGCATACACATTCCAGGGCTGCATAATCAATTATATTCCATATACTAATTAATGAGTGAGAGATATGGCCATTCATTTATATACATTATTCAGTATGGCCAGCATGGGGATACGATCCTTTTAATCTGCAAGTTCAGAGATTGGGCAAATTTGTCCATAGTCAAAATGGCGAATTAAGCGGTACAAACTCCGAGAGGTCAGATTAGGGCGGTCCCTGTGTATGGAACAGTATAATTGGCGGTGGGTCAGCACGCCGCCCGTGCCCCAGGACGACGTCATCTGTGACGAAACGGCGTAGGGAGGAGCGGCGTGCTGACGTCACCATTATACACGAGTCCCGAAAGGAACGGGCTGTTTTAGCCGGCCGGCTAAATTATACCACATGCCCATTATATGCTACTAACTGTAAGTGCATTTTTAATTGTAATAAATCTTGAATTTTAACGGATTCACGCTATGGTGGCCTTTCTTTCCATATGACAATTTATCATTGTGACATTTTGGGAAGTTTGGGCGTGAAGTCCAGGAGACTAGCTGATTGTTTCATCCAGAGACCATGGCAGGGGTAACAGCTGTCTGTCTGTACTGATCTCTGTTGGGATCAGGGGTTCTGGTAAGCGGCAGAGATTATCCTTGGTGGAGGAACTCTATTCTATCAAAGTCAAGCACTTTTCATTGGGTGTCTGAAGTGTGAAGTCACTTATAGCTGATAAGGAGCATCTTGACAACATGCACGATTGTATAGGATTCATCACGTCATAATTTAACAAGACTTTACAACATTAATAACAATTTTTATTATTAATTGGTTTAGTGTTGATTCAGACCAATAACAGGCAAGTTGCCTGTAAACTTGTAATCATTTTTTGTTTATTTCCACTCGATACAATACGAGTGGCACTTTACATTTTTTGCGCAGCTTTATTCTTTTTCATTTGTATATTAGTGTGTGTCTCACTTTTAAGTTGCAGCAATCCTCAAGTGACTATATCTTGCCGCAAGGGAGGTTGTCCACTTTACACATTATTAATTGTAGACAGCGCAGTATATTTACTTTTACCTTTTTGTACAGGAGGTTCGACTGGGGCTTTCCCCAATTAGACCACCTCTCCCTCCTTGGGATTTGAACCTGGTGCTCTAGGTTCTTGGGGAACCTCCCTTTGAGAACATCAGAGAGATTCTTCTCTTGACGTGATCTCTGAAGGTGGCCTTTCTAGTGGCCATTACTTCTGTCAGAAGGGTTTCTGAATTGGCGGCCTTGTCTTGCAAGTCCCCATATTTGATCCTTCATAAGGATAAATCTGTACTACGCCTGCGACCTTCGTTTCTTCCAAGGTGGTTTCGGCTTTCCACCTGAATGAGGACATTGTACTTCCATCCTTGTGTCCTCAGTCATCGCATCGCAGAGAGTCTGCGCTTTACACTTTAGACGTGGTACGTGCCTTGCGGCTGTCTGCTACGGCTTTGTTTCAAAAGTCTGGCTCGCTGTTTGTGTCTGGTCCACAAAAAGGCCTGACGGTCTCGTCGGCCACCATTTTCTAGGTGGATCAGGTAGACCGTTGTGCAGGCCTATGCCTTAAGAGGCGCGAGCCCTCCTTTCCGGCCACAGCACTTCCAACCAGGGCAATTGGTGCTTCCTGGGCTTTCCGACATCAAGCGTCTCTCTCTCTCTCTCTCTCTCTCTCTCTCTTACACAGGTGTGCAGGGCGGCGACTTGGTCATCCGTGCACACTTTCTCCAAAAAATTTCAAGGATGATGTGAGTGCATCTTCAGATGCTTCTTTTGGCCGCAAGGTTTTGCAGGCGACTGTTTAAGGAGCTCTGCTTGCTTGGAGTGAAATTGGTTTTGATTACTGTTCCCACCCCTCATTTTTGACACTGCTTTGGGAAGTCCCAACTGTCAAGACTTAAGAAGGCTTTGTCCGTCCATGGACGAAAAGAGAAAATAGGATTTTTTGTACTCGCCTTAAAATCCTTTTCTCTGTCGTCCATGGACGGACGCAGCACCTACCCCTCCTTTTTAGGTTTGTACTGCTTGTTACGAACTGAGGCTGCATGCTACAGGCCAGAGGGTTATGTCTGGAGGAACCGCCCCCTGAGCAGGGCTGTTCATCTCTGTTAAAGTAATATATATTGTATTATCTAACATGTCTGCCTAGTCCTCTCCTATGAACAGGAACATAACCCCACTGTCAAGACTCAAGAAGGCTGTGTCCGTCCATGGACGACAGAGAAAAGGATTTTACGGTGAGTACAAAAAATCCTATTTTTACTGGTCAAAAATCCTATTTTTTTTTGTAGGGTCTTTAAAGAGATTAAAACACAGGGAATGTGCATGTATTGCAGAGATGCATTGCTTTTTTTTTTTTTTATATTATTATTTCTTTTTTTTTTTTATTTGGCTTGACATACACTTTAACACAGCATACTCCATAACTAAGAAATGGGGGTCTGTAAAAAAAAATTGCTAATAATTTATGGGCTCAAAAACTGATATCTATAAAATGTATCAGTACAAAGGTCTTTTTTTTATTTTTTTATTCATGATTTTCATATGAAATTGCAGCCCTTTTGCTAAATAGCTAATATGTTTTTATCAAACAGATTTGGTAATATACTATGAAATGTCCTTGGTTGTTACTTTTAACAAAACAAATGTTTTGTGTCCCTATCACCCTTTTGCCCTTGGTAAGAAAAGTAATTGCAGTCTGTGATTGGCGTTTTCAGTGCATAGACCGTTCACTTAGTCACAATTTAAAATTAGGTTTCCATTGAACCTCCAGTGCTCTGTAGTGCTTGACATGATCTACTTAATTTAAGTCATGACTCAGTGGTTCAGTAAATAATCAGCAGTTCTGGCTAGAAATATTTGGGAGAGTAAAAATGAGAGAGAAGAATAAAACTATTTTAGAAAACATATTTAAGATCTTTTGGCAGTATTTTTGCAAATTTTAAATGGGTTAACTTTTTCTTCCCCTGAAAAAGTAATTCAGGGAGAAGCATAATTTTCTCATCAAGAAGTAAAGAATGAATAAAATGTTTAGAGAGGATGTAGGTAAAACACAGCAGTTTGCACAGTTTTAATGATATAATAATGTGTTCTGAATATAATTTAATTTAGCATTGTGCAACATTTTCTGTTTCATTATGTTTATTAAAATTTTACGACCTTAACAAAGAAATTGGTCATTCTCAAGATCACAAATCTGTATAGCGATACTGCAACGTAGGTGGAGAATATGGTCAATATCAACATACCAATAAGGCACAAGTGATAAATAAATATCTAAGTAATATAAGTATACTTTAAACCCATGAGTGGGACACTCCAATGTTATATCATAGCACCCCCCCCTCCCCCAGTTCCATAACAAATACTTGATGTCCATAAAGATGATATCAGTATCACAATCTTGAACAGATGATGGAGTACTGTTTTGTCCCTGAGTAAAATGAGAGGAGAAAATAAGAACCAGGGCCTATTCAAAGGCTGCCACCATGCCCTTACTATGTGAGAATTTGAAAGAACCAGGGGTACCAAACGTTCTCAAATCTCGAAGTGTCTTTCAGAATGCTAACCATCTTTTCGTTGATCATTATCCATGTCAATTTGCATTTCATCATCTCCAGGTCTACCACCATGCTTTTCTGGGTGGCTGCTATTGTGTTTTGGCCACCAAGAACATAAAGAACATCAAGGTTCAAGTGCATCTGGAAACCCCCTCAATGGGTTACTTGAGAAGTGCAACCTTTGAGTTTTTAACAATATTTATCATGGTCACCAAGTAAAGCAATGCATGTACTCCTTATCCAAAATCGCCAGTCCTTGGCATATGTCCACCACGCATGATGCATGGTTCCCACCTGCCCTCCCAGCAAAGAAGATGCTGGGTACATCCTGGAGAGGCATTTGGGACCAGGTACCATCGAGAGAGTATGTTGTAGCTGACCTCAATGAGGGTGACCCTTAAATGGTCCGAGGGACCACGTTTTCTATTCTTCCTCGGCTATCTCTGTTCAGATCTCGCTCCCAGGCAAGCATATGAATAGCTTAGCTTTCATGTTAACAAGTTGTTTATACAATGTTGAAATGCCACCCCTCTGAGTCTTGCCGTGGAAACATCAGTTTTCATAAGCTGTTCATGTTGTAATATCATCAGTTGTTCATTGCAGCGTATGCAGAAAAGGCAAAATCTGCTGTAAGCTGTAGAGCTCAGAGGTAAGGATCTCCAACTGTTAGATAATATAGGAAGATGGGTGTATGCCTTTATGCTACAGGAGTGTTGCGGAGACTGAAGCACCTACCAGAAGAATCTCATAACTGCAGAGAGTGGGAGAATGTCGAACACAGGGATCGCTTTCCGTTGTTGATGGAGGGCACACCTGTGCTTCCTGAGTGATTGGGGAGGTAGCGTATCTTCTCACTGGACCAATACAGTAGTTTGATGGCCAGGTTTAACAAATTCCCTACCCGGGCAATTCTGACATTCCTCTCCTACATGTAGTAATTATTATTTTTTTGCTAGAAAATTACTTTAAATCCTCTAACATTATGTATTTTGTAAGCAGATGACCTAGAGAATAAAATCGAGAGAGGAGAGCAGCGCCATCTAAGTGTAGCAATGAAAACTTGTATTCCTAATATAAAAGAGCAACTCACAAGATGGAGAAGAACAAAATGCTTGGTATAGCAGGCGATCATTCGCTAGCGGAGCCCAAGTCCATGCCGCTGCAAGTGTGAGGCCGATGGTGCCGGCTGCTTTGGTAGCTGTCAGCGCTTCCAGTGGGTTCTGGTACACTCTGATGCGGGGATGATGGCATTTCCGTGTCCGAGGTTAGCAGGTGGGGCATGTGTTCAGAGCATGCATACTCCTTCCTTCGGCATTACTGTGCGCCATCTTTGTTTAGGCTTATGTAGATAGTGGTGAAGACTGAGATGATATGGCTATGTCCCTAGCACCACGGCAACCTGACCCACTACAATGTGACTCTTAATTCTTGTTAACACTGCATCCTCAGCGCTTAAAAACATAATAATAGTGAATAAAAGACTGTACCGTATTTGCCGGCATATAAGGCGACTGGGCATATAAGATGACCCCCTAATTTTCCAGCTAAAATGTTGGTTTAGGGATACACTCGCCGTATAAGACTACCCCCCTTCCGACTAGCCATGCCTCACTGTGCCATTGCATGCCTCACTGTGCCATTGCATGCCTCACTGTGCCATTGCATGCCTCACTGTGCCATTGCATGCCTCACTGTGCCATTGCATGCCTCACTGTGCCATTGCATGCCTCACTGTACTGTGCCATTGCATGCCTCACTGTACTGTGCCATTGCATGCCTCACTGTACTGTGACATTGCATGCCTCACTGTACTGTGACATTGCATGCCTCGCTGTGCTCCTGCATGCCTCGCTGTGCTCCTGCATGCCTCGCTGTGCTCCTGCATGCCTCGACGATCACATACCTTATCCCTGACATGTAGAATCTCAGTCAGACCGCGGCCGTCCATTTTTCAAAAGCCGCGCCTCCTCCTCGTGCTGTTCTGTGATAGGCGGAACACTGAACAGAGGTTTTGCTGGGAAGCTGAGTGTTCCGCCTATCACGGAACAGCACGAGGAGGAGGCGCGGCTTTTGAAAAATGGACGGCTGCGGTCTGACTGAGGTTCTACATGTCAGGTACCGGCGTATAAGACGACCCCCGACTTTTGAGAAGATTTTTATGGGTTAAAAAGTCGTCTTATACGCCGGAAAATACAGTACTTACTGTTGTATACATAAGTAAGACCATAATTTGCCTAAATAAAAGATATGCATTTATAATACCTAAAAGAACAGAAGGAATATCTATTTGTACATTTTCTGTATACTGTACATTATATATAAAATTATTACTAAGAGATTGTTATTAAAATATTACTTGTATATAATCTCAGGTCATATAACTAAGCAAGGGTTAAAAGTTAAAAATTGAAAACGTGCTTACTGGCCTGACTAGGGACTGGACACCGGGAACAGTGAATATTTGGGAATATTTTTTATATATATATATTTTCTGCATATATTCTGATGGTGGTAACCAGAGGATTTAAAATCATGAAGATCTTAAATGTGCGGGGCAGACTACATAGGAAGATAACTGATATTAGTTTGATCATACCATAATAGTGAAATCAAATAACATAAAGGTAAGAGTGTCAGCTATGTGGAAAGGATCAATATACTGGAATGAACTGATAAATCTACAGTTGAGGAACTCCTTCACTGGGATAATTATAGAAGGGAACCAATCTCTAGTTCCTCATTCAACCCACCTGGGACAAAGGTATCTAGGGTATAGATCCAGTACATTTCTCATGCAAAGAGGCATTTGTAGTGTTTAGCTGTGGGTAAGTCTTTTGGCGTAGCCTAAATTAGCCATACTCTCAATCCAATTCCTGGGAGGATTTTTCCCGAAACACTAGAAAGTGTCTGGGGACACTGTTTGTCTGAACCACCTTCTCCAAAAGGCCAATGTTCCCCAAACCTATTTCTGAGGTTACAGATAGTGCGACCAACGTAAAATTGGCTGCATCCGCATAATAAGCAATAAAACACAAACTTAGAAGAGCAGGTGAAGAAACCTGGGATGGTATAATGTTTACACTTGCATGTAAACTTCTTTCGTCCATGAGTGACCTGTTTATAGGTGAGGCACAATGGTTTGCAGCATTGAAACATGCCTCTGATGTTGAAAAAGGTAAGAGGACTGTTAGTGACCGGACGAAGGGGTTTGATTCTACTGGTGCTATTTGGGTTTGATGTTCCTAGCTCTTCTATAGGAAGCTTTCGGTTGATCTTTAAAGGTGGCCTTAAGGTGGGGATCTTCATGTAATATGGACCAATGTCTTTGGAATAACCACACTCCAATTAGGAAAATAGTATGGAGTTGTTTAGTGAATCCTAGAGTTTGTGGATATCGAGTGGTGGTGTTATACCAAGCGTTTTGTTGTTCTCCACCTTGTGAGTTGCTCTTTTATATTTGGAATAAAAGTGGTTTGTTTCTACACTTGGATAGCTCTGCTCTCCTCTCTCGATTTTTGTTCCCAGAGTTCCTTCTAGCTCTTTTTTGAGCTGGTAGCCACTGAGATCAACAACACCTTCCGACCATCTTATCCACTTATCCATTATTGAACTTCAAAGACTGTTCATTATCTACATCCATATACCAATGTAAGTCTCTATATGAGCCGATTCCACCTATCTCCAGTGTGCCAATAATATATGTGTTGTTTCCTAGAGAATAAAATGGTTGGTGTTGTAATTTTTTATGTCACACGGTATTTGTGCATTTTTTTTTTAATGCAATTTTAGTGCACACAACAAAAATAGAACACCTATTTTTTGTATAATATAAAAAAATTATGTTACACAGAGAAAATAAATGCCTGACGTCAGTTTAAAATTGCGCACGCCTATGGAATGGCTCCAAACTACAGTACCTAAAAATCTCCATAGGCGTTACTTTAAAAGCCTTTACAGGTTTCCAGTTAAGAGTTACATAGGAGGTCTGGTGCTAGAATTTTTGCTCTTGCTCGAACGTTTGTGGCTATATCTCACATGTTTTGGTACAAACACTGTTTACATATGCATGTGGGACTTGCGTATGTGTTCACCTTTGCGCACGAACAGGGGGGACAGGGGAGCTTTAACTTTTTTTTTTTTTTGTTTTTTTTTTTTCACTTTTTTTAGCATGATGGCTGTTTGAACCTCTGGTGCCATGTGCTTTGGCCGCAAGGTGTTTCTACTGTCACCTGTCTATTAGGGTTCCTATTTTTTCCTGCGGTCCTTTTGTTGTTCTGTTCCCCACTCCTTGACTCATTGCTTGGGTACATCCCATTGTTTATGAATTCAAGATAATGTTTAAGATGACATACCTGTAAATTACATATTTTGGAGTATAATGCAGGACACAGGTCCCTCCCCTCTTTTCATCCCCTTACTACTGCTAACAAAGTGAAGCTATTTAAACAGTGTAAAGGTTAAATTTCTCTTTTTAACTGCCTTTTAAACTTGTAGAATAAATGCCCTGAATATGTGTTCCTCATATAGCTTTAGGCTACTTAAAAAATAAAAATAAGAGATACAGTTCATGTTCCTGGTCCTGGGCCATGTATCATGGAGCAGGCATTCAAACAGATACCACAGAGGCTGACACCGAACAAGTGGCTTGAAAGCAAAGATTAGCACATGTGGATCCCTGGCAATTAATTGAATGAGTGTACTTGGCAGACAGATGAATAAATGTACTTGTTTGTGTATTGGCTTGCAAATGTAGTCTGTAAGGCCCGGTTCACATAGGGGCGGCGACTCAGGCGACTCGGTTGCCTGAGGAGTTGCGTCCCGGTCTGTGCTATGGAACCGTTCTAATAGGAGCGACCTGAGTCGCTCCGACTTAGAAAAAGGTTCCTGTACCACTTTTGGGGGCGACGCAGGGCGACTTGCATTGACTTATACGGGCGTCTCAAGTCTACTTGAGATCGCGCCGCCGAGGTCGCCCCCGAAGTCGTGCCGCCCCTGCGTGAACCGGGCCTAACTTTTATATTTTTATTTTGAACATGATCAGATAATAATGTTGTTTACAGTTTCAGTAAATATGCAATGCTTTCATTTTTTTTTTGTGTTTTTTTTTGTTTTTTTTAGCTCCACAAAGAAACTTTGAGATTGCTTTTAAAATGTTTGATCTGAATGGAGATGGAGAAGTAGACATGGAAGAATTTGAACAGGTAGGAGATGTTTTACATATACTGAGCATGCACAATTCAAGTGGTTCTAAATCCTGGACATCTTAACCTTAATACATTCTCTGCATTAATGTAAAAAAAAAGGGTCCCCGTGTTTGTATCGCTTCCTCACCCCTTTTATACTTGCCTATCTCGATCCAGCGCTGTGCCCATCGGCAGTGGCTCTCTCCTCTCTCTCTGCTCATAGGGACAGCAATGGGAGCCAGAGAGCCTGTGAGCCACACTGTGTCAATAGAAGCACACAGCACAGCTTGGGATCTTGCCTGCAGGTGTGCCACCATAGGAAGCAGCTCCCTATGGTGGCACACCAAGAAGAGGAGGAGGCAAGAGTGCCAGCGGGGGGACCCCAAAAGGTACTGTATTGGCGTATTACACGCACAGCCCCCCCTCCCTCTGCACATTGCACAGCCCCCCACCTCTGCACATTGCACAGCCCCCCACCTCTGCACAGCCCCCCCCACCTCTGCTCATTGCACAGCCCCCCCACCTCTGCACATTGCACAGCCCCCCCACCTCTGCACATTGCACAGCCCCCCCCCACCTCTGCACATTGCACAGCCCCCCCACCTCTGCACATTGCACAGCCCCCCCACCTCTGCACATTGCACAGCCCCCCCACCTCTGCACATTGCACAGCCCCCCCACCTCTGCACATTGCACAGCCCCCCACCTCTGCACATTGCACAGCCCCCCCACCTCTGCACATTACACAGTCCCCCCACCTCTGCACAGTACACAGTCCCCCCACCTCTGCACAGTACACAGCCCCCTCACCTCTGCACAGTACACAGCCCACTCACCTCTGCACAGTACAAAGCCCCCTCACCTCTGCACATTACACAGCCCCCTCACCTCTGCACATTACACAGCCCCCCAACCTCTGCACATTACACAGCCCCCCCAACCTCTGCACATTACACAGCCCCCCCAACCTCTGCACATTACACAGCCCCCCCAACCTCTGCACATTACACAGCCCCCCAACCTCTGCACATTACACAGCCCACCCAACCTCTGCACATTACACAGCCCACCCAACCTCTGCACATTACACAGCCCACCCAACCTCTGCACATTACACAGCCCCCCCAACCTCTGCACATTACACAGCCCCCCACCTCTGCACAATAAACAGCCCCCTTGCACTCCCAGGAGACCCCCAGTTTCTTGGGACAGCACTGCTAGTATACTCTACAGTTAAGAAAAAATCACTGCTAGCCCCTTCTACACTGCTTCTTCTGTGTCATTGTCATTGTTTAGCGAAGCTTCTAAATACCTAAATTAGTGCAGTTCTTTTACTGACCCAGTCACATGGATGGTCATGTAACCACTCTCCTCCTCCAATATAAAGCTACACTCGGAGGAGCCGGGGGAGGAGAGAAGCCAGAAAAAACTGAGCTATTTAGAAGCTTCTTTTTACAATGACAGTGACACAGGATAAGCAGTGTAGGAGCAGAGGCTGGCAAGTGATTTTTTTCTCAACTTTAGACTATGCAGGTAGCGCTGTCCCAGGGCCAGGAGAGGTGGGGCGGCTGGTCTGATACCCCCCTAATGTGTGGCTTCCGGGGCCCTGGTAATTTATTTAGTATCTGGAGGAACTTCCTAATTCAAACGGTCCCTAGTAAAAGATAGCAGGGCCATATCTATCTAATAAAATTAAGTGATTTTTATACTTCATATGTACCAGTGGGGAAAATAATTATTTAATCCCCTGCAGATTTTGTAAGTTTGCCCTCTTACAAAGAAATGAAGGGTCTATAATATTCATCATAGATGTATTTTAAATGATAGAGACAGAATATCAACCAATAATGCAGAAAAAACCCGATACAAATGTTATAAATTGAGTTGCAGTTCAGTGAGTAAAATAAGTATTTGATCCCCTACCCACCAACAATAATTCTGTCTTACACAGACTGGCTATAGTATGTGCTCATGTGGTACACAGATTAGTCCTGTCAATTTTAGATGGTGCTCCTAACGACAACTCGTTATGTGTATAAAAATACACCTGTCCACAAACTTTCTTCCATTCAATGCCACCATCATGGGCAAGACTAAAGAGCTGTCAAAGGATGTCAGGGACAAGATTGTAGACCTACACAAGGCTGGAATGGGCTACAAGACCATCAGCTAGAAGCTTGGTGAGAAGGAGACAACTGTTGGAGAGATTATTCGCAAATGGAAGAAATACAAAATAACCATCAATTATGGTCTGGAGCTCCATGCAATATTTTGCCTCATGGAGTTAGGATGATCATGAGAAAAGTGGAAGATCAGCCCAGAACTACACAGGGAGGAGCTTGTGAATGAGCTCAAGGCAGTTGGGACCACAGTCATCAAACAAAACATTGGTAACACAATACACCACCATGGATTGAAATCCTGCAATGGCAAAAAGGTCCCCCTGCTCAAGAAGTGCACATGTACAGGCCCGTCTGAAGTTTATCAACTAACATCTAAATTATTCTGAGAATTGGGAGAAAGTGCTGTGATCAGATGAGACCAAAATTGAGCTCTTTGGCATTAACGCGGCTTGCCGTGTTTGCGGGAAGAAAAATGCTAATTATGACCCTAAGAACACCATCCCTACAGTCAAGAACTGAGGTGGAAACAATTACACTTTGGGGCCCCGCTGACGAAGTTCTTTGAACATAACGCGTATGGGGGAGCAGCCACACACTGACATCACTCGCTGCCGTCACTCGCTGCCGTTCTGTATCTCCTGCAACGCCAGCTACACTCTGGAAATGTGTGTTTACAACAGATGTTTGTAAGTAGCAAATAAAAAAAAAAAAAAAACAGTAGTTTTAAACTGGCCAACAGTGTGCACTTTGAAAATTAAAAGTGTGGCGCTAACTAAATAAATATGTATAAATGTGAAAATATACACAAAAAACTGAATATGATAATATAGTGATAAACACGTGTATCACCCAAAATAACGTGCTGGGTGACTCCAGTGATAAAGTCCTCAAATTATATTAACACAATTATGCAAATATATGCAAATTAATGTCCATAATAGGCAAATGAATGTCCATTAGAAATGGAATCCATAAAACGAAGGTGATGAAGATCAGTCCAGAGAGAACGTGATGAATCGAAACGTGAAATTGTAATCAACAGTCTTCTGTGTGTGAGAGAAAGTAGCCACCACCAAAGTGAATAGAGGAAGGCTTACCAGAAGTTATGGATTTGGCGGGGCATAAGCCACCCAAATCAAATAAACTTGAAGAGTGTGAACACTCAAACATTAATAAAATAGAGATGTGATGTGAGATCCGCCACCAAGTATATGTTGAGGAGGCTTACCAGAGGTCTCGGATTTGGAGAGGCATACGCCGCCCAAATCTGAGATTGCTTAGGGGGTTAATGGACGCCACTGGAGATGGTCTTGAGTGGAGGGGTAGTCTTAGCCTGTAGGCCTACTAAACGCTCATTCTAAGGAAACTGCTTTCATGCTTCGCTATGTTTCACGGTTGAACATAGCGAAGCATGAAAGCAGTTTCCTCAGAATCCGAGACCTCTGGTAAGCCTCCTCAACATATACTTGGTGGCGGATCTCACATCACATCTCTATTTTATTAATGTTTGAGTGTTCACACTCTTCAAGTTTATTTGATTTGGGTGGCTTATGCCCCGCCAAATCCATAACTTCTGGTAAGCCTTCCTCTATTCACTTTGGTGGTGGCTACTTTCTCTCACACACAGAAGACTGTTGATTACAATTTCACGTTTTGATTCATCACGTTCTCTCTGGACTGATCTTCATCACCTTCGTTTTATGGATTCCATTTCTAATGGACATTCATTTGCCTATTATGGACATTAATTTGCATATATTTGCATAATTGTGTTAATATAATTTGAGGACTTTATCACTGGAGTCACCCAGCACGTTATTTTGGGTGATACACGTGTTTATCACTATATTATCATATTCAGTTTTTTGTGTATATTTTCACATTTATACATATTTATTTAGTTAGCGCCACACTTTTAATTTTCGATTATCACTAGCTTTTTGTACCAGCAGTGTTGGCAGCTTCGTTTCACATTATTTCCAGCGCAGTATTATCCTTTTACTTTCCACAACAGTGTGCACTTTGATCTATCTTTGTTCTCACCTCTTTACACCGTGGGGGAATCGACTGGAGTTCCTGCCTGTTTCTGGAGGATTTTTCCCTAATGGGACCTGCTTTACTGACCACCTGTTAGCTCAGTGGTCTGTCATTTGAGGAGAGTGAAGCGAGTGCTTTGGAGGTGGATGGTTTGTCACCATTTTTACTTGAAGTGTGCTCTGACACGCGGAATCATCTTTGGTGACTGCTTGGATCTGTAGTCCTCCTCTCTTTCTGCTGGACCATATTGGACTGTTTTAACTATTGCATAATTATTTCATGCGCTGCACCCTTTTGTATAAAAGTTTTGGATTATGTGTTGATCTTTTGTGCTAGCTGCATTCGTTTTTAGGGGTTAGGAATTTTTTTGCGCTGATTGATTTATTTTATTTATCAACAACAAGAAACATCTTACCTCTGTGCTTGCCAACAAGGGTTTCTCTACCAAGTACTTTAGTCATGTTTTGCTTCGGGATCAAATACCTTTGTTACTCACTGAAATGCAACTCAATTTATAACATTTGTATCATGTGCTTTTTTCTGAATTTTTGGGTGATATTCTGTCTCTATCATTTAAAAATACACCTATGATAATAAATTATAGACCCTTCATTTCTTTGAGAGTGGGCAAACTTACAAAATCTTCAGGGGGTCAAAAAATTATTTTCCCCACTGTGTATTTGTAATACGTATTTACCCTTAAAGAATCTGATCTTTGTTAATCCTTTTTTTCCTGATAAAATCTGGGTTGCATGTGCCCTAAAAATCCAATGGAAAGGGCTGCATAGGAAATTAATAAAAAAATATTCATACGTAGTCTAATGTAAAGATGTTTTTATTTGGTTGTTTTTCAGCTAAGAATGTAAAGTTTTCAAAAGAATATTAACATAGAAGATCTTTGAGATTTAATTGGCATATTCGGGAGCACTAATGTCCAATTTACAGCTGATATCCTGCCCAGCAAATCCCTTAAACTGGCTATACACGATCAGTGTGGGGGCGCAGTCCCCCGGTCAGAACACAAAAGCAAAGCAGGGAAGATCGCCACACTAACATCACTTAGTACAGCGACCTCTACCTTTTCTTTTTTTGCAGCCTGCCGGGTTGAATAAAAAATAACGTGTGTACCTAGCCTTTGAACTAATTACTGACTATCATTATATTGCCCAGATGTATGGACTATAACCGCTTCAGCCCCGGACCATTTTGGTGGTTAAAGACCAGGCCACTTTTTGCGATTCGGCACTGCGTCGTTTTAACTGACAATTGCGTGGCCGTGCGAAGTGGCTCCCAAACAAAATTGACGTCCTTTTTTTCCCACAAATAGAGATTTCCTTTGGTGGTATTTGATCACCTCTGCGGTTTTTATTTTTTGCGCTATAAACAAAAATGGTGACAATTTTGAAAAAAATGCAATACTTTTTACTTTTTGCTATAATAAATATCCCCTAAAAAATTGATAACATTTTTTTTTCCCCACAGTATAGTCTGATACATATTATTCTACATATTTTTGGTAAAAAAAATAGCATTAAGCGTTTATTGATTGGTTTGCGCAAAAGTTGTAGCTTCTACAAAATAGGGGATTTTTTTATGGCATTTTTATTAATATTTTTTTTTTACTAGTTATGGCGGCGATCAGCAATTTTTATCATCACTGCGACATTATGGCAGACACATTGGACACTTTTGACACTATTTTGGGACCATTGTCATTTTTACAGCGATCAGTGCTATAAAAATGCACCGATTACTGTAAAAATTACACTGGCAGTGAAGGGGTTAACCACTAGGTGGCGCTGCAGGGGTTAAGTCAGTACTAGGGAGTGATTCTTACTGTTGGGGGGCGTGGCTACACGTGACACGTCCCTGATGACCGTTCTCAGTCATCAGTGACAGTGTCACTAGGCACAATAGGGGAATGCCTTGTTTACAAAGGCATTCCCCTGTTCTGCCCTTGCCGACCGCAATCGCTGGCCTCCCGGGAACATCGAGTTCCTGGGACCCGCGGCCGCACTCGCGAGGCACGCGCGGTCGTGCGTGCTCGCCCCCGCTTTGCGGCAAATTTAAAGGGACGTACAGGTACGCCCATGTGCCTGCCCGTGCCATGTTGTCGACTTACATCGTCGTGCGGCGGTCGGCAACTGGTTAAGAAAAACCGCTGTTAAGGTCATTGGAAACTGGATGCAGGATATGACTATTAGCATTTGGAAGTACGCAGAGTGCTCGGCATGGAGTGGTATGGGGTATATGTATTGCGCACTGCACAGTGTACAGAATATAAACAAAAAAAAGCGACAATTTTGAAAAACAATATTTTATGCTATAATAAATATCCCCCCCAAAAATATAAGAAATCAACTTTCTTCCTAAGTTTAGGCCGATATGTATTCTACATATTTTTGGTAAAAAAAATTGCAATAAGCGTATATTGATTGGTTTGCACAAAAATTATAGTGTCTACAAAATAGGGTATATATTTATAGCATTTTTTATTATTATTTTTTTTTTTTAATAGTAATGACGGACTGCGATGCTGCAGCAGACAGATCGGACACTTTTGACACATTTTTGGGACCACTAACATCTATACAGCGATCAGAGCTAAAAATAGCCACTGATTACTGTATAAATGTCACTGGCAGGAAAAGAGTTTAACACTAGGGGTTGATCAAGGGGTTAAATGTGTCCTAGGGAGTGATTATAACTGTGGGGGGATGGGACTGCCTGAAGGGAGGAGACTTATAGCTGTTCATATTTAGTATGAACAACAGATGTGTCTCCTCACCCCTGACAGAACGGAGATCTGTCTGTTTACATTGACAGATCTCTGTTCTGTGTCTCTCAAAAGTTATAGCGGATACCCGGCAAACATCACGGCAGCCGGGCACGTGCATTTGCTCCGTTGTCGCGCGGGCCCCCTAGTGGTCTTAAAGTGGCCGACATATACCTATGGCGATTTGCCCAGGCGAGCCAACCTGGCACAGTATAACTGCGGCAGCTGGTTGTCTAGTGGTTAACTGTGTGCCTAACGATGTTTACTTGTGTACTGTGTCCTGATTTTACCAAGCATTGTGCCGAAAATAATGGCATGTCGCTGCTGTCTGTAGAGAGCCCTGTGTTGTTTACCAACACGGGGCTCTCCTCTGTCATTTGCTTAGCCAATAAGTGGGTCTTGGCCATAAATCATTGGCTGGGGCCTGCTGATCAGTTTGTGCTTTGGTGAATGACAGCTCGGGTTTCCGGTTGCATGTGTGAACTCGGTAGAAACCATCCCCCCCCCCCGATGTAAAGGTATGCTAGGGTGCTTGTAAGAGTATGTACTACGGCGGTCGGCAAGTGGTTAAGCGCCACTGCTGTCTCCGTTTACACTAAGTTCTGTCGTGAGAGGGGTGAGGTCTTGGTTTGGTCTTAATATAACTATGAGATTATGTAGTTTTAGAGGGATGTTGATCTTTAGGCATACTGGTTATTACATTTCATTTTTTTTTTTAATATTTTAATTTTTTCATTGTATTTTTATTATTATACAAGATTTATATTGCACCAACAGGAGGAATCAAAAGGGCCCTGCGTTGATAAGTTATAGCTGTAGGTTAAATTTACATTGGGTACCGCTTGTTATATCTACTAGAAATCCAGCACTTTCGTGAGAGAGAAAATTAAACTTTATAACAAAGTAAAACAGAATTTATAACATTATCTTTGATCTGTTTTTCCCCTGTATCCATTCCTTGGAGAGTATTCCAGCTGCCATATAAAACAGAAAATGACCTTTTGCTTTAAGCAGATGTTATAGCCCGACAGATGAAGGTTTTTATGATTCGTTTTATTCTTTTGGCGACATATACTTTGAGGAAAAAGTTAATGTTGCTCACATACTTGAATATGTCCTTCTTGTCTGCTGAGGGACACTGGAATTCTTAGACTGTCATGTTATGCTGCTGCCAACAGTTTGAAAGGACACTGACAACAAAAAAGCTGTTGGCCAGCACACTATAAACCAGGGATATGCAATTAGCGGACCTCCAGCTGTTGCCAAACTACAAGTCCCATGACACATAGGGAGACTCTGACAGCATCAAGCATGACAACCAGAGGCAGAGGCATGATGGGACTTGTAGTT
Source organism: Rana muscosa (assembly GCA_029206835.1). NCBI lineage: Eukaryota > Metazoa > Chordata > Amphibia > Anura > Ranidae > Rana > Rana muscosa. The sequence continues at coordinate 129,728,325 of CM055123.1, read as the reverse complement.
TGGCAACAGCTGGAGGTCCGCTAATTGCATATCCCTGCTATAAACCCACCCACAACTGTCATTGCTTAGTTTTTGCTAGTGTCCCCAAGAGTGAATGTGTTGTCTTCAGCTCTGCTGTTCTCTGATATTTTGTAAGATTTATCTACGAACAACTGCCGGTAGACTTGTGCTGCATAAGGTACAGTAATTCCTGGAAGTGTTCTCTGTCAGCCAACAGGCTCAGGTTTTTCCAGTTTATTTTTGTGTTCTCTCTGCCCTACATTTCTGGACATTTCTTGAGTCATCTACAGCTACTTGTAGATGCAGGCCAGATATGGAAATTCTGTAAAGTTTTAAATTTAGCCAAACGGCACAGATTTCCAGTTTATTTTCTACGCTGGTACTCTCAATGAGACAATGCTGTGATTGGCAATGTTTACTGGTCTGTGTTCCAATTCACACAGGGTTCCTCTTGAGATCAGGCCAGTATATCTGGGCATTCTCTATGAAGTTATTGGCCCAGAGCTGAGGCCATTGCTCTGTCCCTGTCTCTGCAACTCATTATTAAGAGTTTCTAGCAGGTTTATGCTAGGTTGAAGTCTCTGTATATTTAAGCATATGCTATCTTCTACAGTTACCTACCTGTAATATATTCTTTGCAGTGGCATGTGTAGTTAATTTGTCATGGTGTTAATTTCTCCTTAATGCAAGGTGGCCTCATGGAGGAGCCCCCTTTTTTATTTTTCTTTCGGAGTCACTCAAGGCAAATGCAAATGCACTAATTCAGGAGCACACTTGCTGAAGTGCAAGTGCAGGCAAGTGTACGCTATTTGGTAAGGTAGTTTTTGAAGTGCTTTTGTTAATTTCCATGACGATTTAACTGCCAGTTAATCCACCAATGCCTATAGTGAGTCATTTGACACATGTATCAGCAGCTTCTCTGGGCTTAGAGAGCAGAGGCCTCATGAGTATTCAGACCATAGAGTTATAGATCACGGTCAGTTTGTAATTGTGGTATCTACAGTTTTAGGCCTGCTCTGGTAGTGTAACTGACCATGTCAGAATGTACTTTACAAAATGTAGTTTTTTTAATCTTTACTGCGTAATTACTATTACCATTGTAGATTCTTGTGTGCAGTTGTTCCATGCAACTCCACCTACCCTGACCCAGATGTTAAAAATGTTTTATCCTATTACCTAAAAGCGTTTTTCTGTGGACACCATGTATTTTTTTTAGTGGGCACAGTGCTTATTGGAAGTGTACTGCAGGACATTGGCTCTTATGTGAAGGGGGATCCCTATGATCTGGTTTACCCATCCTCTGATAAATCCAACACACACACTGGATTTCTCTGGTTTGGGTCAAGCTCCCCCTGCAGATTTGTTAGTGGATGTGGACTTGTAAGCCCTCTGTGAGGGAAGAATCGTTCAGACTGATTTCAGCCCACAGCTATTATGTCCACATCTAAAAACGTTTCTCCTTATTTTGGCAGTCAGATTTACCTTTTACTATAGTTAAACAAATTCTGCTTGTACTTTGTCAAACCATGGAGTATGCATAGACAGATGGCTGTATTTTTTCATTTCAGCTATGCCACTGTGCAAAAAAACTTCTGGGTTGTTTTTTATCGCATGGGTCTCACACGTGGGCACCCTGGTTAAAGTGGCTCTAAGGGCAAAATGTTTACATTTACTGTGCAAAAAGGTTACAAAAAAAAACATTTGCAAGCTGCAGGCTGTCCCCAGTTAGCTGTTGGATTTCTTTATTTTTTTTTCTTAGACCTCTTCGCCTTTGCTGCTATGTTGCCCACCTCTCCATGGGACTGCTTTTGGACATCCTGACAGTCGAAGAATTTTAAGAATTTCTGTGTCCTTCAATGGACGTAAATGAAAATAGGGTTTTAGTGCTCACCGTAAAATCTTTTTAATAGTGTCCATTGGGGGACACAGATCCTACCTTATGTTCATGCTTCTTTGATACAAGACTGACACATGGTGGCAGTGGGTGGGGTTATCCTGTGCTGGCCAATAGCTTTTTTTGTTGCCAGTGTCAATTTCTTCTGTAGGTGGCAGTAGGACCTCACAGTCTAACAATTCATTTCTCTCGGACGATGTACAAAAATCCTATTTCTCTTATCGTCCATGGACTGACACAGCTTCTCTTACACTTTACACGTGGGTTATGTCCCTGCTTGCCGGAGAAGACATAGGCAGAATGTGAAATGTTATACATACATTCTAAAAAGCCAGAGCTGAACAGCCCCGCCCAGGGGGGCGGTCCCTCCGGACATAACCCTCCCACTGCAGTCAGCAGACCTCAGTTTTTTTCTGCCTAGCAGAAGGAGAAGACGTGGCTCTCTCAGGAGCCAGTCTCCTGGAAGATTTTACTTTTTAAATTTTATTCCTTTGGGAATTTTATTTTATTTTTGAGACCTTCAATCAACTGTCGGCTGGGCAACAGGTTGGGTACACTGGTATCCTCGTAGTCTTCCCTGTCCGACCATTGAGCGTGCTGATCCTCGCCTTGTGTGCGTCAGACTCAGTTCACGACATACCCCATGACTCCAGGGGTGGCCGGGTTGCTTTTATGCTCCCGCGTTCCTCTCAAGATTGAACAGTACCTGTCTGTATCTTTCGAGGTGGACCGGGCCGACAGCTACTCGGTACTACTCTGTGATATGTCTGTCTGAAACAAGCCAGTGGGTCCCTCTGGGACGGGTAAGTAGTCTCTCCTGCTGCAGGTGAGTACATGCTGGCTGTGTTTCTTTATATGGGGGGTTTCTCCCTTTCTCCCCCCCGTTATGCTGCTCTCTGCACCCTGTACTGGTGCTGTGCTGTGTGGGGTGCTTGGGGGTTACTCTGGCCTGGCTGGGCGCTCATGTCTGCAGTTTTTTCTGGTGTGTGAGGTGATTATTGTGTGCTCTGTTAGCGCGCGCATTAGCGCTGTTTGAGGTGGTTGTGCATGATCGGTGTACTGCTATTTCTCTGCCTCCTTCTGACACACCCACATGCTCATCACAGCTTATGTCTGTCTCTAAATTTAACACTGGACTTTGCTTGTGCTCCGTACAAGTGGCTGCCGACACATCCCGCCTTCCCCATCCTCAAAAGGAGTATCCACCCCCATCTCTTTATGTCGCTCTGGCCTGGTGGGGGGCGCTTATGTCTGTGTAGTGACTCTGGGAGAGGTGTTCTGGTGTGTGAGTGTTTGACTTATTGTGTGCGCAATTAGCGCTGTGTGGTGATTTAAAAAACGCGCTCGACTGCCATCTTGCCGTAGATCAATAGCGCAGTAATGCATGCGGCCGGCGGCCATTTTCTTGAAGCCGCTGCACTTTCACGTTCGGTTTCGGCCTCTATCGGCGCTGCTGCGGCGCAAATCTCCTCACAATCTCATCTCCTCACACTCTCCTCAGGCTTCACTTGCGCTGCAGCGCGGTTTCATACAGCGGAACTGAGCGGTCCTTAAGGGTTGGTGAGTCATCTGGGTATCCCCTCCTCAGCCTCGGCGCAGCCAGTGGGTGGACTGTATTATGCACTGTAATGGTGTATAAGGTCTGAGGGTGGCAGTATTGAGTCTAGTTCACCTGCTTCTCCACACTTGTCAGAGGCACCTGGCAGTGCTCCTGCACCTGCGGTCCTTAGCGACTAGTTGTCGGCAGTCCTGGAATCATCCTTGTCAGGATGGAAGCGGTGTGAGAGCGCAAGGGAGCTGTAAAAGTGCCCCCTCCCCACACATTCTCCTGTAGGGGAGTGCTCTGTCTCAGATATGGGCCTAGCTACTGCTGCTCAGGACCCTAGCTCTGAGCATTTTCATGGTTTTGAACAGGATATTCCTTGTGAGGAAGACCCCAGTTCTGAATAACTGACAGGGTGCTTGTAAGTGAACTCATTGATGCTGTGAGGGACACTCTCAAGCTGAATGTTGAGGCTGAGGTACCTCAGGTGGATGCTGTCTCATTTGGTTCCTTTAAAGCCGTTTCTTTTTTAATACATTCATTGACCAAGTCTGGGATAAGCCGCAGAAGACTTTGACGGTCCTGCGGCGCCTAGCCTTAAGGTTCCCCTTTTGAGGAGGACCTGGTTAAGGAGTGGGCTCTCCCCCCAGTGGTCGACCCCCCCGGTCGCCCGTTTGAATAAGGCTACCACGCTCCCTATGAAAGGGACTCCTGCATTTTAAGGATCCCACTGACAGGAGGTCAGAGGTGGTGAGTAGAACTATGTTTACCTTATTGGGGTCTGCCCTACGCCCTATAGTGGCGGCGACACTTGTGTCTCAGACACTCACAGGATGGGCAAAGATTTCACACCAGACAATACAGGAGCATAATCTCCCTCCTGAGACCATTGCCATGGCTCACCAACTTGCGCAGGGTTTAGTCTCTGTGTGAGATGCCACTTTGGATACGACCCCTTTTAATATCTGGGGCCTCTATCTCTGCTGTGTTGCCTTATCTGGCTAAAATACTGGTCGGCCGACCTAGCTTCCAAAAAGCTCCTGGCTGACTTGCCCTTTAAGGGCTGTAGACTGTTTGGGGCCGCCCTGGATGACATTATTATGGATGTCACAGGGGGTAAGAGCACCTAACTTCCTCAGTCTGTTAAGGAAAAGGAGCCCCACCGTAGGCCGGGCCTTTCCTTTCCGGCGAAGAAGACTTTTTTTCGTCAGTCAGAATCCACGGGTAAGCCCGCCCAGACTGAAAAAAGTGCGGCTGGGGGACATAAGCGTCCCTGGGTGTGTAAGCCTACCATGCAAGCTCCCAAGCCCGCCGCCGCGTGAAGTCTTGCCCCTGCCCGGCTCTGGGGTGGGGGGACGCCCTTGCAGGTTCATGGTTCGGTGGACCTCCCGGATCTCCGACCGGTGTGTATGGATGTGTGAGGTGGTCACCTCAGGATAGAGTTCCGTTCCTGGCCCCCAGACAGATTCTTTCCCTCAAATCTCCCTTTCCTTCCTGCCCGTTGAGCGGCCCTCTTAGGGGCCGTACAGGGTTGATCAGGTCTGGAGTGATTGTGCCGGTTCCGTCGCAGGAGAAGTTTCAGGGGTTCTACTTGAATCTGTTTGTAGTCCCAAAAAAGGACGGGGTTCGGCCAATCCTGGGCCTCAAGGCCTGAATGCCTTTGTGATGGTACAAAAGTTCCGCATGGAATCCATTCGCACGGTGATCGCTACACTCCATCAAGGGGATTTTCTGGCGTCCTTGGACATCAAGGACCCCTACTTGCATGTTCCGATCTGCGCAAGTCACCAGAAGTTTCTGCGCTTTACGATCGGCAAAGTCCACTATCAATTTGTGGCTCTTCCCTTCGGCCTAGCCTCGGCACCAAAGGTGTTTACCAAGGTGCTTGCTCCAGTTCTAGCTTTACTGAGACAGCGAGGCATTGCTATCGTGGGCTATCTGGACGATCTTCTTCTAAGAGCAGACAATGGCTCAGAATTAGAAGAAAGTGTGACTATCGTCAGTCAGACCCTCAGGGACTTTGGGTGGCTCCTGAACATTCAGAAGTCGGTCCTGGTCCCGACTCAGCATTTGGAGTATCTCGGTTTGATCCAGAACTCCTTGGAGGCGAAGGTATTCCTACCCCTGGAGAAGTTACTGACATTTCAGTCTGCAGTGCGGGTCCTGACATCCCGAAAATGGTCGTCAATCTGTTTTTGTCTGAGAGTCCTGGGACTCTTGGTGGCCTCGTTAGGGGCCGTTCAGTATGCCCAATCACACACTCGGGCACTACAGTAAGAGATCCTGTCCGCTTGGGACAAATCCCCGTTGTCCTTGGATCTTCAGATCCAGATGAGTCACCCAGTCAGGGCGTCCCTGGCGTGGTGGTTGAGGTCCCCGGCTCTTCGGTCCGGGAAGTCGTTCCTCCCCATCCAGTGGATGGTGATGACAACAGACGCCAGCCTGAGGGGCTGGGGTGGAGTCTGGGGAGTCCTGTCAGCCCAAGGGCTTTGGACTCCGGAAGAAGCCCATTTACCGATTGATGTTCTGGAAATACGAGCAATCAGCCTGTGCCTCTCCTCGTGGTCGGAGAGACTACAGGATCGCTCCCTCAGGATACAGTCGGACGACGCCACGGTGGTGGCATTTGTCAACCATCAAGGGGGGACTCGGAGCTCAACTGCGACTTCAGAGGTCGCCCACATCCTAAGGTGGGCCAAAAGAAGCGTGTCGGCTCTGTCGGCCGTCTACATTCCGGGTGTAGACAATTAGGATGTGGACCTATTGACTCCTATTGAAAACGTCCACTGAATGACGAAACGCGTCTAGGAGGACGCTCAGTGACGTCACCACGTTCAAGGAGTGAGGATTTCGATATGCCGGCCGGCATTTTACTGTTTACATGCTGAATTTACTTTTTACTTTGTAAGTATAACTTATATTTTTTAATAAATCTAATACCATACGGAATTACGCTATTGGCCTGCCCTTTTCTATTCCATGCTGGGTGTATGATTTGGATACTGTGGATACGGGCCATCCGAACGAGACGTATTGGCTAAAGGAAGGGACGTTTGCATCACCAAAGGCTGCAGCTGGGTCAAAGGTCCAATGCCCTAAATCGCTTGCCTTCTGGTAAGCTGCTCCCCCTTTCTTTGGTGGTGGATTCTTCACGGCTTGCTTTGAGTAATCACGGTGGTGTGAAGTTTGGACTATTTTAGTGTGATGCCTGATAGTTCTCCATATACATTTAAATAAGCACCGAATTCCTAATAGACTTTTGTTAAAAGTGGCGCAGTTTTTTCTTTGTTTATTGTTTGAGGTGTTGTCACACTATTTCTGCTGCCTAACGTTCAAAAGTTTTTTTAACTGTTTGGTAGCGCAGTTTTTATCTTTTATATAGGATGTGGACCTGCTGGCCTCTCGACTCAATCGCAAGGTGTCAAGGTTTGTGGCCAGGTCCAGGGATCCTTGGGCGGATGCCTCAGATCCGTTGGTGGCCCCATGGGGTCATTATTACCTGATATATGTTATCCTCCGCTGCAGCTGCTTCCTCGCCCGCTGCGCAGAGTGGCGGCCGAAGGGATTCCGGTGATCCTCTTTGCGCCAGTTTGGCCTCTGCGTCATTGGTACGCCGATCTGGTACGTCTCATCGCGGACGTTCCTTGGCGGTTGCCAATGAGAGAGGACCTTCTGTCTCAAGGTCCTATTTTTCATCCTGTTTTACAGTCTCTGGCTTTAACGGCATTGGCTATTGAAAGCCAGGTGCTGGGACCGAGGTCTCTCTGATTCGGTCATTTCGACCATGTTAAGGGCACCGAAGTCTTCTGCCAGAAAGATATATCACTGTGCCTGGGAAGCTTACATCGCTATGTGCGAAAAGCTGGACTGGCGTCCACGGACCTATTCCGTCCCCAGAATCCTGCGGTTCTTGCAGCGTGGTGTGTTCCAAAAGCTTGGTTTGAGTACCCTTAGGGGTCAGATTTCGGCCTTGGCCGTTTTCTTTCAGCGACAGCTAGCGGATCTTTCCTTGGTTAGCACCTTGTGCAGGGGGTTCGCCATGTGCTTCCTCCTGTTAAACCTCCTCTCCCTCCTTGGGATCTGAATTTGGTGCTCTCGGTTCTCCAGGAACCTCCCTTTGAAAATATCAGAGATATTCCTCTCTTGACCTTGTCTCAGAAGGTGGCCTTCTTAGTGTCCATTACTTCTGTTAGACGGGTGTCTGAGTTGGCAGCCTTGTCCTGCAACTCGCCCTATTTGGTCATCCATATGGATGTGCGGTGTTGCGTCCGCGACCTTCTTTTTTACCAAAGGTGGTCTCGGCCTTTAACCTAAATGAGGACATTGTCCTCCCGTCCTTGTGTCCTCACCCATCGCATCCCAAAGGGTTTGCGCTTCACACATTGGATGTGGTACGTGCCTTGCGGGTGTACCTGTCTGCTACTGCTATTCGGAAGTATGACTCACTGTTTGTGTCTGTCTCTGGTCCAACACAGGGCCAAGCGGTTTCGTCAGGTGGATCAGACAGACCATTATACAGGCCTATGTCCTCAAGGGGCGGGCGCCTCCCCTTCCGGTTACGGCGCATTCCACCAGGGCAGTTGGTGCTTCCTGGGCTTTCCGACATCAAGCGTCGGTTGCACAAGTGTGCAAGGCGGCGACCTGGTCGTCCATTCATACCTCTTCTACGTTCTATGAGGTTGATGTGGCTGCATCTTCGGATGCTTCCTTCAGCCGCAAGGTGTTGCAGGCCGCTGTTTAATGTTGTAAGTCCTCCGTTGAGGAGCTCTGCCTTGTTTGGAGTGAATTTTTTTTTGGTTTTCCATTTAGACTGCTTCCATCCCTCTTTACACGTGGGATGTCCCAAAGCAGTGTCAAGTGTAAGAGAAGCTGTGTCAGTCCATGGACGATAAGAGAAAATAGGATTTTTGTACTCCCCATAAAATCAGTTTCTGTGACGTCCATGGACTGACGCAGCACCCACCCTTCTTTTCAAGGTTTATACTGCTTTGTTATGAACTGAGGTCTGCTGACTGAAGTGGGAGGGTTATGTCCGGAGGGACCACCCCCCTGGGCGGGGCTGTTCAGCTCTGGCTTTTTAGAATGTATGTATAACATTTCACATTCTGCCTAGGTCTTCTCCTGCAAGCAGGGACAAAGTGTAAGTGTAAGAGAAGCTGTGTCAGTCCATGGACGTCAGAGAAACGGATTTTACGTTGAGTACAAAAATCCTATTTTTCTCCAGTTTAATTGGCAATTTTTTTTTGGATGTAACTGTTTCCTGTGGTGTTTAATCCTGCCTATGAGGAGAATTTGACAACCGATATCTAAAAATGTAGAAGATATATTGATTTACTTTCAAACCTATTATGTTTGCAGCAGAGACCCTAATACTATTTTTTAAAAGCAGAAGTGAACAGGCTTACTTAATGAGTAAGAAATACTTTTTAGTGATTGTTATAGGGATGTCGATGAAGGCTGAATGGAAGACTAAAATAACAAAATAATTATAATATAGGTATGAACATCCAACAATAGAAGTCAGAAGAATAAGCCAATATCATATGGCATGGATTTAGGATAAGGATGAGAGAAAAGATCAAGGAAGATTTTTTCTTGTTCATACATCACGGGACACAGAGCAGCATAGTCATTACTATGTGGGTTATATAGAATTACCTTCAGGTGCTGGCACTGGCAACTTCCAAAACAGGAAATACCCTCCCCTATATAAGCCCCTCCCATCCGGGAGTACCTCAGTTTTTTGCCAGTGTCTAAGGTGTTGGCCAAGGTTAACATGTATTCATCTGGGCTTGTGTACAGGTTCTCTGGGCCTTAGCAAGCTATTCCGGATCCGACCAAAAAAGCTTCATAGCTAAACGGTCGGTACCCGGGCCTTGCAGAGAAGAGCAGGGTTTTGCCTGTAATGCCTCTCTTAGGAGGGCTGGACCCTGGGATCCAGAGCTCTGGTCATACCCAAAACCAAGAGGCTATCTGTGCAGGGTGCTATACAGGTCCAGGGGAGTGGAATCCTTGGGAACCCGGTCCCTGAAGGTCTAGTACAATGCCTGCCGTGAGAGGTGAAGTTTGGGCTTCTGTGGACCAAACAAAGTCCTGCGGCGGGGAAAAGGTAAGTGGGGGCCCCTCAGGAACTTGGTTCTATTGAGGGGACCCCCAAGCCTAATATGTCTTTCTGCCTGTTACCTAAAGGGTATTCCCGCTAATAGCTGTATATGCCTAAGAAATCCTAGAAATGTTTTTTCATAAGGGAAGTTTTAAAAAAACTGTAAACCTGGAAATGTTTTTCATAAAGGAGGTTTTAAAAAAAAAAAAAAAGACAAAAGTGCGGTACCTGTGTTTGTCCACTAGAGGCCGCTGTGGAACGTCTTTTTTCTTGGGACTATTCCTTCCATGGTGAAAGTCCAGGCAGATGAGTGAGCTCTCTATCAGGGAAGCTGCATTCCTCTGTCATGCTGCCAAGTAGTTTCCTTCCATCCCTGAGTCCTGGTGAAACAGGGACCCTGGCTCCTCTCCCTACAGGGCGCCAAGAGCGCACACGTGCACGCGCACACATGCTTTATTTTTATAAGGTTTAGCTTCAAAAAAGGGGGCGGAGCCTGGTGGATGACGCGCTCTGTGCGCCCAGCGCTTCTGCGCATGTGCGGGCGTCCCAGCAAGATAAAAGGACTCAGTCCACGCTGCTTGCTATGGACACAGAGCATGAAAAGGAGCTGGTAGCATGGTATAGGGGCTTACAGCGGGCGGTTGATACAGGCATCCCCAGAAAGACACATTAGTAGACACCCACTGATGTACATAGCAGCAAATTGCATTAGACTATTTCAGTAAGGGGTGTATTGCGGCTGGAATACCTCAGCTTTGAACTAAGGAATATCCCGCCTAAAAAAACTCTGAGATATACCTCTCAGGAAGTGTAGGGGGTCTCCATCGGGCTCTGAGGATCTGGAGCAGTCATCTGCACCCTCCTCCCCTGAGAAATCAGAGGTTAATACCCATAAGGAACCCCCGGGAGTGCCAGGTACTGCGGCTGTACTCAGTCCACCTGCTCCTGCATATATAACAGAGGAGGTTTTTTCCTCAACTCTGGAGGGATTGGAGCAGAGATTGGCTGCATTGATCGCTTCTTCTCTACAGGAAAGAAAGCGCGCCAGATCTCCATCACCTCCATTAGAGTGCCTGTTGGCAGAGCAACAGTCCTAGGAAGGGACCGACCTACCTGAAGGGGATCAGGAGGAGGTTAGCTCTGTTTTTGAGGAATCGACAGTAGATGAACCATTTTCAGCATCACAGACTGAAAGATTGTGGGTCCAGACCCTAACTGACATGGTTCGATCTGCATTTAAAATGCCTCTTGTTGAACCATCAACTACTGCTGTCTCCTCATTGGGGTCGCTAAAAGCTCCCCAGGTTAATTGCTCCTTTCCAATACATCCATTATTGGAAGGACTTATATACCAGGACTGGGAACATCCTGATAAACTATTTGTTCCGCCTAAAAGGTTTCCGGTGATCTATCCCATGGAGGAAAAGTTCACCCAGAGATGGAATGTTCCTACGGTGGATGCAGCCATCTCTTCTGTGAACAAATCACTGACATGTCCAGTAGATAATGTTCAAATGTTCAAAGATCCAGTGGATAAAAAATTGGAATCTTTATTAAAATCTGCTTTTTCCACAGCAGGGGCTGTTACACAGCCAGCAGTGGCAGCTATTGGGGTCTGCCAAGCTTTAAAGGATCAAATGAAAATGGTCCTGAGGGATTTGCCAGACCAACAGGCCCAGGCTCTGGCTGATCTGCCTAGAGCATTATGCTTTGCGGTTGACGCCATCAAGGATTCTATCCATCAGGCCTCCCGCCTCACGCTGTCTTTGGTACATATGCGTAGGCTTCTGTGGCTCAAAAACTGGTCTGCTGAAGCTCCCTGTAAGAAGCTCTTAGTTAGCTTCCCATTTCATGGGGAACGCCTTTTTGGCGAAGACCTGGATAAGTATATCCAGAAGATTTCCAGTGGTAAAAGTACTCTCTTACCAAGTAAGAAGAGGTCTAGGGGTCCATCTTTTAAGAGGACTACCTCTCCTATCCCTGCGACGTCTGCTACTAAGCAGTTCCGACGGCCTCCTCGGTCAAACTCAGGAGGTAAAAATCAGGGACAGCCACAGGGTAATAAAAAGCCCTGGATCCGAAGAGGTACTAAACCAACCTCCAAGTCAAGCCTATGAAGGGCTGCCCCCACTCAAACGGGTGGGGGGAAGGCTTCAGTTGTTCGCAGAGACCTGGCGGGAGACGATCAAAGACAGATGGGTGCTCTCCGCAGTAACTCTGGGATACAAGTTGGAGTTAAAAGAGTCTCCTCCTTCCCATTTCATGTGGTCAGGCATGCCAAGAGACCCTCTGAAAAGAGGGTCTCTCCTATTGGCGTTAGAACAACTATTGCTCCAAGGAGTAATTATGGAGGTTCCTATGGAAGAGTGGGGGTTGGGTTTCTACTCAAACCTTTTCACAGTCCCGAAGCCAAACGGGGACATAAGACCCATATTAGACCTAAAGAGTCTAAACAAATTTCTAAACGTCCGGTCTTTCCGGATGGAGTCGATCCGATCGGTCACCGCTGCCCTACAAGGGGAGGAATGGTTAGCCTCGATCGACATCAAAGATGCTTACTTGCATGTTCCCATCTTTCCAGGTCATCAAAAATTCCTACGCTTTGCAGTAGAAGGGCGCCATTTTCAGTTCAGAGCCTTACCATTCGGTCTGGCCACAGCACCACGAGTGTTCACAAAAATTCTGGCCCCACTGTTGGCCGATCTAAGAACACGAGGTGTAACGATAATGGCATACCTAGACGACCTGTTGTTGATGGACCACTCAGTTGCCAAGCTAGAAGTGGTAATTGTCGATACAATCAAGTATCTAGAATCTCACGGTTGGGTCATCAACCTGGACAAGTCAGCCCTACAGCCAGCGAAAAACCTGGTATATCTAGGGCTACGGCTGGATTCAGACCAGAGGAAGATTTTCTTACCTCTAGACAAGGTATCCTCCTTGAGGGGCTTGGTCCATCTGCTTTGTGCAAAAAGACAGCCGTCCATACGCCTGTGCATGAGGCTGCTAGGAAAGATGGTAGCATCATTCGAAGCTGTGCCATACGCCCAATTCCACTCAAGGAATTTACAAAGGGCCATATTGTCAGCCTGGAACGGAAACGTTCAGGCTCTAGACTTCCCGATGGCTTTGTCCCCTTCCGTTCGGAAGAGTCTCTGCTTGGAAGGTGGTCACTACAGATGCCAGCCTTAAAGGCTGGGGGGCAGTACTGGAGCAATGGTCTCTCCAGGGCAGATGGTCAAATGTAGTAAAAACCCTGCCCATCAATCTCTTAGAGATACGAGCAGCCCGGTACGCCCTAGTAGCCTGGACATCCAGACTCCAAGGGTCCTCTGTCAGAATTCAATCAGACAATGCCACAGCAGTGGCATATATCAATCATCAGGGAGGCACCAGGAGTCGTGCAGCCCAGAGGGAAGTAAGTCACATCCTGGAATGGGCAGAAAAGCATGTCCCATGTATATCAGCTGTCTTCATTCCAGGGGTGGAGAATTGGAAGGCGGACTTTCTGAGTCGCCAACAGTTATGCCCAGGGGAATGGTCCCTTCATCCCGAGGTCTTCCGAGCAATATGTCAGCGGTGGGGAACACCGGATGTAGATCTGCTAGCATCCAGATTCAACGCAAAGGTGGACAGATTTGTCTCCCGGACAAGGGATCCCCTCGCTTGCGGCTCGGATGCTCTGGTGTTCCCTTGGGATCAGTTCAGACTGATATATGCATTCCCTCCGCTACAATTGTTGCCTCGACTCCTTCGCAGAGTCAGGTTGGAGAAGAAGCCGGTGATCCTGGTGGCTCCAGCGTGGCCCCGAAGGGCCTGGTACGCGGGGATCATCAAAATGTCTGTGGGGAGTCCTTGGACCCTTCCACGTCGTCCGGACCTGCTTTCGCAAGGACCGATATACCACCCTTCCTTACTAACTTTAAGTTTAACGGCCTGGCTATTGAGTCCCACATCCTAAAGAAGAGAGGTCTCTCTAACTCTGTGGTATCAACTATAATCAATACCAGGAAGCCTGTATCCAGGCAGATCTACTATAGAGTTTGGAAGGCGTACATCACTTGGTGCGAGGCCAGAAAATGGCATCCGCGTAAGTACGTTATAGGCAGAAGTCTGGACTTCCTGCAGTGGGCTGTAGACAGGAAGTTTGCCTTAAGTACTATCAAGGGCCAGGTTTCGGCCTTGTCAATACTATTTCAAAGGCCCCTGGCTATGCATTCACTTGTCAAATCCTTTATGCAAGGTGTGACTCGTATTATTCCACCGATTAAGGCTCCCATATGCCCATGGGATCTAAATTTGGTTCTGTCGGTTCTGCAGAAGCAGCCATTTGAACCTTTGCGGCACATTTCCTTGGTTCTACTCACCAGGAAATTGATATTTTTAGTAGCCATATGCTCGGCTAGAAGAGTGTCGGAATTAGCCGCCATGTCCTGTAAAGAGCCATATCTGGTTATCCATAAGGACAGAGTAGTATTACGTCCTCACCCAGCCTTTCTTCCTAAGGTGGTATCGAGGTTTCACTTGAACCAGGATGTGGTTCTTCCTTCTTTTTTCCCCAAACCAAGCTCGGTAGAGGAAAAGTTATTGCATTCTTTGGATGTAGTAAGAGCAGTTAAAGCTTATCTAAAAGCCACTGCTCAGATTCGTAGAACGGATTCTCTGTTTGTTCTGCCGGAAGGCCCCAGAAAGGGTCAGGCAGCATCAAAATCTACTTTAGCCAAGTGGATTCGACAGGTCATAATACAAGCCTATGGCTTGAAAAGTAGACCGCCTCCGTTCAAAGTTAGGGCGCACTCCACGAGAGCAGTTGGAACTTCATGGGCAGTGCATCACCAGGCCTCCCTGGCGCAAATTTGTAAGGCCGCAACATGGTCTTCAGTACACACGTTTACTAGGTTCTACCAGGTGGACGTTAGAAGTCAGGAGGATGTCGCCTTTGGGCGCAGTGTGTTGCAGGCCGCAAAAGATCCTCATGCCTGATGGCGCCCAGCTTATGTATGGTGTATCCCCCCCCTCATGTGGCATTGCTTTGGGACGTCCCACATAGTAATGACTATGCTGCTCTGTGTCCCGTGATGTATGAACAAGAAAGTAGGACTTTTAAAACAGCTTACCTGTAAAATCCTTTTCTTGGAGTACATCACGGGACACAGAGCTCCCACCCCTCTTTTGGGGACACGTATTGCTTTGCTACAAAACTGAGGTACTCCCGGATGGGAGGGGCTTATATAGGGGAGGGTACTTCCTGTTTTGGAAGTTGCCAGTGCCAGCACCTGAAGGTAATTCTATATAACCCACATAGTAATGACTATGCTGCTCTGTGTCCCGTGATGTACTCCAAGAAAAGGATTTTACAGGTAAGCTGTTTTAAAAATCCTACTTTTAAGATTTTTTTAAGATTTTTTTTTTCTTTTTAATATGAATGTCCTGTCCTTTCAATCATTTTACCAAAACACTTTATGATCAAACTTCACTTTCTCGTTAGAAAATGAATTTAAGCCCGGAAAATCATTCAACAGAATAGTTGCTCTGAAATCTAGGTATTAACCTATTATTAACCTCTACCATAAATTAGTTCTCTTCAAATTGAGTGGAAATATCATGCCACGCCCAAAACAAATTTTTGTCTGTGCCTCTGTTAAGTTTCTTGTAGCTAAAAAACCAAGCCTATCCAGAACTCTGTCCTGACATCCCTTGGTTGGCATATTGCTCAGTGTATTTTGTAACCTGTGCAATTGTTAAAAAATAAGCTCACGTAAAACTCTCCAAAGAAATCAAACCAGGCTGATTTCTAGACCAAGGGCTCTTTCACACGGACGTTCCGTATGTCCGTTTTTCATCCATCCGTTTTTGGATGAAAAACGGACATGCATGTATCCCTATGGGATAGCGGATGTCAGCGGATGAACATCCGCTGACATCCGATGACATCAGTCTCCGCTATGGTCCGTTTAGCATGACGGAGGAAAATCCTACTTTTCCATCCATCATCGGATCAGATGAAAACGGACAGACGGTCCGTTTTCATCCGATCCCCCCCCATAGAGGAAAGCGACGATCTGACTGGTCCGTTTCTGCACATTGTGCAGAGACGGACAAGTCATCCGCCGGCTCAGCGGGGATCAACGGAGCGATCTCCGCTGAGCAAGCGGATATTCATGGGGCGGATCATGACGGGATTCGCCCGTGTGAAAGAACCCCATCTAAGAATACTCAAACCCTAAATGCTAGGTCAGACAAAGTGGCAAACCTTCTGTAATACATTTTAAAGTACAGTATTTATAAAAGAGACCTTTTGTGAATGATGAAAGAAAGAACATTTTTTACTAGACATTTTACTTTCTTTGAAAACAAATAAATGGGATAATGTCTTCTGAGACGAATAAACCTCAACACTTGCATGCAAGGAGTGGGAGCAGGAGGAGCCTGTGGGGAGGGGGGGGCGTGCTTAGATCTTCAGCCGTTCTGATCTTCTGTGCCTAAATGCAGCATCACTCCTTTCAGAAGGAGCAAGAGCCTTGATAGCTGCTGGAGGGAGGATTCTACTACCAAAAACCCCCAAGTCTCCTCCCTCCTTTTAGAGCCTTCACATATCTCTAGGTCTATGCACCCCACAGAGCCCAGCTCCCCCCTCCCCTCCTGCATCCCACATAGATGCCAAATCAGTCCTCTTCAGACTAGCCTCACCGATGCTGGGACATTTTTTTTCTTTTTATCGATAACACCAATGCTGGAAAAAAAAAAATTTGTAGGAACATCACTGATGCCTTTAACATTAGTGAACTATGGGGCTAACAATGGCAAACTATTCAGTCTACTGTGGTGTACCAAAGTTATTGGTATTATTCCCACAAGCATTAGATACATTTCTGCACACACACTATGCGCACACCTCT
The DNA here is from genome assembly GCA_029206835.1 of Rana muscosa. NCBI lineage: Eukaryota > Metazoa > Chordata > Amphibia > Anura > Ranidae > Rana > Rana muscosa. The sequence continues at coordinate 129,711,886 of CM055123.1, read as the reverse complement.
GTTAGCTCCACCCACTTGTTCACTCAGGAAGTGGTGTGCAGTTTTTGCTTGCACCACTTCCAATTCCTTCTATCTTAATTTAATGTATCTACCTTTGTAAGTGGCCCATGGAATGTTGACCCCCCCCCCCCCCAATTACATTTCATGGGTCTGTCCTGCTATCTGCTTAAATATTTCTGCAGTTACATGATTAATAAAATGTTTTCTTGCTCCGTTTATCAAGGTGAAAATTTTGTAAATGGCAGTAATTTTCAAATACATTTTAGAATCGGTATGTTAATCCCGTTACACGATTTTTAATAGTTTAACATTCTGTCTCATTTGGGTTTGATATGCATGGCTTCTGGTAATCACAAATATTTTAATACATTTTCCTGTAGCTGCTGAGAACTTTGTGTATTTTACAGTTTTTGTTCAGCAGAGTACTATATAGGTATATAATGTAAAGTATTTTGCTTCTCTGCACTTTTACATCATCCAGGTTATAAAATGATTTGGTATATGTAGGAAACCTAAAGACATGAAGTGTTGGTGATTTTTGGGAAAAATGGTCAACTCATGGAAAGGTTTATTATACGGACCCCATTATACACGTAAAAATATGCGTGACCCATATCTCTGCTCTGAAACTGGAGAACCATGTAATATGTGAAATTTTCTAATGGTGGCCAAAAGCCTTGTGCAGCAAGGTTAATTTCTGTGGTGATGGGTTTTCTCTTTCTCTCTCTTTATTTGATCCATCTCTCTAGCTATAATATTTGTATAGATAGAGATATACATGATTTCACAAAAGCGAGTACACCCCTCACATTTTTGTAAATATTTTATTATATCTTTTCAACACTGAAGAAATTACACTTTGCTACAATGTAAAGTAGTGAATGTACAGCTTGTATAACAGTGTAAATTTGCTGTCCCCTCAAAATAACTCAACACACAGCCATTAATGTCTAAACCGCTGGCAACAAAAGTGAGTACCTCCCTAAGTGAAAATGTCCAAATTGTGCCCAAAGTGTCAATATTTTGTGTGGCCACCATTATTTTCCAGCACTGCCTTAACCCTCTTGGGCATGGAGTTTACCAGAGCTTCACAGGTTGCCACTGGAGTCCTCTTCCACTCCTCCATGGTGACATCACAGAGCTGCTGGATGTTGGAGACCTTGCGCTCCTCCACCTTCCATTTGAGGATGCCCCACAGATGCTCAATAAGGTTTAGGTCTGGAGACATGCTTGGCCAGTCCATCACCTTTGCACTCAGCTTCTTTAGCAAGGCAGTGGTCGCCTTGGAGGTCTGTTTGGGGTCATTATCATGTTGGAATACTGCCCTGCGGCCCAGTCTCTGAAGGAAGGGGATCATGCTCTGTGGCAGGCGCAGCACTATGAAGTGCCTTTATGCGCTGTGGCATTAGAAGAATTTGATTTCTCTGATCTTTTAGTCCACACAAGACTATCTGTTACTCTATTTTCTTTCTCGTACATCACGGGACACAGAGCGACATAGTCATTACTAATGGGTTATATAGATACCGTCAGGTGCTGGCACTGGCAACTTCCAAAACCGGAAGTACCCTCCCCTATATAAGCCCCTCCCATCCGGGAGCACCTCAGTTTTTTTGCCAGTGTCTAAGGTGTTGGCCAAGAAGAAACATGTGTTTTTCACTGAGCTTGCGTACAGGTTCTTTTGGGCCTCAGTAAGCTATTCCGGATCCGACCAAAAAAGCTTCATAGCTAAACGGTCGGTACCCGGGCCTTGCAGAGAAGAGCAAGGTTTTGCCTGTAATGCTTCTCTTAGGAGAGCTGGACCCTGGGATCCAGAGCTCTGGTCATACCCACGACCAAGATGTTTTCTGTGCAGGGTGCTATACAGGTCCAGGGGAGTGGAATCCTTGGGAACCCGGTCCCTGAAGGTTTGATTACAATGCCTGCCGTGATAGGTGAAGTTTGGGCTTTTGTGGACCAAACAGAGTCCTGCGGCGGGGAACAGGTAAGTGGGGGCCCCCAGGAACTTGGTTCTATTGGGGGACCCCCAAGCCTAATTTGTCTTTCTGTCTGTTACCTAATGGTATTCCCGCAAAATTCTGTGCATGCCTGTAACTACTAAAAAAATGTAATAATTTTTAATGGTGGTCAAGAAAAAAAAAAAAAAATTTTTTTTATATATATTTAATATATTAGACTGCGGTACCTGTGTTTGTCCACTAGAGGCCGCTGTGGAATGTTTTCTTGTCATGTGGACTAGCGTCTTCTCAGCAGAGCAAAGTCCAGGCAGATGGTGAGTTCTCTTATAAGAAACTGCTTCCTCTGCCATGTTGCAGTGCTCGTCCATCCCCCGGCCTGCGGCAAAGAGGGGCCCTGGCTCCTGTCCCTTGTTACCATATTTAAAATTAGCGCCGAAGGCGCACGTGCCCGCGCGCGTGCGCGTGCACGCGCCTCTATATATAGAGGTGAGCCGGGAAAGGGGGCGGAGCCTGGGGGATGACGCTCTGTGCGCGCCGCAGCGCTTCTGCGCATGTGCGGGCGTCCCAGCAGTTTAAAAAAAAAAAAAAAAAAAAAACACAATATTGTAGTGAGCTGGCTATGAAGTACAGAGACAGAGCTGGCAACATTTAAAGGCATACAGCAAGCGGTTGATACAGGCATCCCCTAGAAAGGCACATTAGTAGACACCAACTGTGATATAGCAGCAATTGTGCTAGACTATTCTCAGTAAAAGTGGTGTATTACGGCTGGAATACCTCAGCTTTAGGCTTAGGAATATGCCGTCCAGAAGCTCCGGAACTGAATCTTCCAGGAAGCGAAGGGGGTCTCATCGGGCTCTGAGGATCTTGGGCATGCTTCTGCTGCACCAGTCTCCCCTGAAGTTCAGAGGTAAGTGACCGTAGAGACCCCGCAGGGGTACTTGGTACTGTGGCTGTCCTCAGTCACCTGCTCCTGTGTATGTAACAGAGGAGGTTTTTTCCTCAGCTCTGGGAGGATTAGAGAGAGATTGTCAACATTTATCGCTGCATCCCTGTCAGGGAAAGCACGCCCGATCTCCGTCTCCTCCTTCAGAGTGCCTGTTAGCAGAGCAACAGTCCCATACAGGGATCGACCTGCCTGAAGGGGATCAGGATAAGGTTGATTCTGTTATAGAGGAATCAACAGTGGGGGAACCTTTTCTCAGCATCTCAAGCTGAAAGATTATGGGTTCAGTCTCTGACTAACATGGTCCGATCAGCATTTAAAAATGCACCTTGCGGAACCATCAACCACTACTGTATCCTCGTTGGGGTCGCTAGAAGCCCCCAGACTGTTTGTTCTTTTCCACTTCACCCTTTACTGAAAGGGCTCGTTTACCAGGATTGGGAACGTCCTGAGAAAATATTTATTCCCCCAAGAGATTTCCGGTGGTCTATCCCATGGAGGATAAGTTCATCAAAAAAAAAATAAAAAAATGGAAGGTCCCTACAATGGACGCAGCCATCTCTTGTATGTATAAATCACTGACATGTCCAGTGGATAATGTCCAAATGTTCAAGAACCCAATAGATAAAAGATTGGAGTCCTTATGAAAATCTGCTTGGTGATACAACCAGCAGTAGCAGCTATTGGGGTCTGCTAAGCAGTGAAGGATCAGTTGAAACAGGTCTTGAGGGACTTGACAGATCAGCAGGCTTTGCCCTAGCTGATCTACCTAGAGCCTTAGGCTTTGCGGTTGATGCCATAGAGGATTCAGTCCATCAGGCCTCCCGCCTTACGCTGTCTATAGTACATATGCGTAGGCTCCTATGGCTCAAAAACTGGTCTGCTGAAGCTCCCTGTAAAGAATGGCTGGTTAGCGTCCCATTTCATGGTGAACGCTTATTCAGGGAAAACCTGGACAAATATATCCAGAAAATTTCCAGCGGTAAAAATACGCTCTTGCCGGTTAAAAGCAGAGTTAGAGGTCCCTCTTTAAGAGGCCTGCTTCTCCAGTCCCTGGGGCATCGGCTGTGTAACAGTTCCGACGGCCTCCTCGGTCAAATCCCGGGGGTAAAAAACAGGGACAGTAGCAGGGTAATGAGAAACCCTGGGTCAGGGGAGGTACAAAACCTCCCCCAAAGTTAAATTCATGAAGCCCCCACTCAGTCGGGTGGGGGGAGGACTCCAGTTGTTCGCAAGAGACCTGGCGGGACACGATCAAGACAGATAGGTGCTCTCCGCAGTAGGTTTGGGATACAGTTTGGAGTTAAAAGACTCTCCTCCTTCCCATTTTTGAGGTCAAACGTGCCAAGGGATCCCCGGAAGAGAGAGTCCCTCCTGTTGGCACTAGAACAACTATTGCTCCAAGGAGTAATTATGGAGGTTCCCCTGGAAGAATGAGGGTTCGGGTTTTACTCAAACCTCTTTACAGTCCCGAAGCAAACGCGGACGGGAGGCCCATATTAATTCTAAAAGGGCTATACAAATTCCTGTATATCAGGACTTTCCGATGGAGTCGATCCGATCGGTGGCCACTGCCCTACAAGGGGAGGATTGGTTAGCCACGATCGACATCAAAGATGCTTATTTGCACATTCCCATCTTTCCAGTCCACCAAAAATTTCTACGCTTTGCAGTAGAAGGGCGCCATTTTCAGTTCAGAGCCTTACCCTTCGGTTTGGCCACAGCACCACGAGTGTTTACAAAAATTCTGGCCCTTTATTGGCCAATCTAAGAACACAAGGTGTAATGATAATGGCATATCTGGATGACTTGTTGCTGATAGACCACTCAGTGAAAAAACTAGACGTGGTCGTTCACAAGACGATCAAGTATCTGGAATCTCACGGTTGGATTATCAACCGAGACAAGTCAGCCCTAAAAACCAGTCAAAAGTCTGGAATACTTGGGGCTAAGGTTGGATTCAGGCCAGAGAAAAATATTCTTGCCTCGAGGAAAGGTGTTGTCTTTGAAAGATTTGATCCACTTAGTGGGTACAAAAAAGACAGCCGTCCATACGCCTGTATATGAGGCTGCTGGGAAAAATGGTGGCATCATTCGAAGCAGTACCCTACGGTCAATTCCATTCAAGGAATTTGCAAGGGGCCATACTGTCAGCCTGGAACAAAAAAGTTCAGGCCCTAGACTTACAATGTCCTTGTCCCCTTCCGTTCGCAAGAGCCTCCGTTGGTGGTTGGTTCCCCAGAATCTGGAAAAAAGGAAATCCTTCAGTCCGATTTCTTGGAAGGTGGTCACTACAGATGCCAGCCTTATAGGCTGGGGAGCAGTACTGGAGCAATAGTCTCTCCAGGGCAGATGGTCGGATGCAGAAAAGGCCCTGCCCATCAATCTCTTAGAGATACGAGCAGCCCGGTATGCCCTAGTAGCATGGACATCCAAACTCCAAGGGTCCCCTGTCAGAATGCAATCAGACAATGCCACAGCAGTGGCATATATCAATCATCAGGGGGGCACCAGGAGTCGTGCAGCCCAGAGGGAAGTAAATTACATCCTGAAATGGGCAGAAAAATATGTCCCAGCCATATCTGCGGTATTCATTCCAGGAGTGGAGAATTGGAAGGCGGACTTTCTAAGTCGCCAGCAATTAGGCCCAGAGGAAGGGTCCCTTCACCCCGAGGTTTTCTGGACAATATGTCAGCGGTGGGGAACATCGGATGTAGATCTTCTAGCATCCAGATTCAACGCAAAGGGGGACAGGTTTGTCTCTCGGACAAGGGATCCCCTAGCTTGCGGCTCGGATGCCCTAGTGTTCCCTTGGGATCAGTTCAAGCTGATATATGCATTCACACCGCCACAATGGTTACCTCGATTACTCCGCAGAATCAGGGTAGAAAAGAAACCAGTGATTCCGGTGGCTCCAGCGTGGCCCCGAAGAGCGTGGTACGCGGAGATTGTAAAATTTCAGTGGGGAGTCCTTGGACTCTCCCACGTCGTCCGGCTTTCGCAAGGACCGATATACCACCCTTCCTTACCAGCCCTAGGTTTGACGGCCTGGCTATTGAAGCCCACATTCTAAAAAAGAGAGGGCTCTCTAATGCGGTGGTATCTACCATGATCAATGCCAGGAAGCCGGTATCCAGGCAGATCTACTATAGAATCTGGAAGGCGTACATCGCGTGGTGTGAGGCCAAGAAATGGCATCCACATAAGTACGTAATAGGTAGGATTCTGGACTTCCTACAGTGGGCTGTAGATAGGAAGCTTGCCTTGAGTACTATCAAGGGTCAGATTTCGGCCTTGTCAATATTTTTTCAAAGGCCCTTGGCTTCGCATTCACTAGTCAAAGCCTTTATACAAGGAGTGAATGAATTTAAGCCCGGAAAATCATTCAACAGAATAGTTGCTCTGAAATCTAGGTATTAACCTATTATTAACCTCTACCATAAATTAGTTCTCTTCAAATTGAGTGGAAATATCATGCCACGCCCAAAACAAATTTTTGTCTGTGCCTCTGTTAAGTTTCTTGTAGCTAAAAAACCAAGCCTATCCAGAACTCTGTCCTGACATCCCTTGGTTGGCATATTGCTCAGTGTATTTTGTAACCTGTGCAATTGTTAAAAAATAAGCTCACGTAAAACTCTCCAAAGAAATCAAACCAGGCTGATTTCTAGACCAAGGGCTCTTTCACACGGACGTTCCGTATGTCCGTTTTTCATCCATCCGTTTTTGGATGAAAAACGGACATGCATGTATCCCTATGGGATAGCGGATGTCAGCGGATGAACATCCGCTGACATCCGATGACATCAGTCTCCGCTATGGTCCGTTTAGCATGACGGAGGAAAATCCTACTTTTCCATCCATCATCGGATCAGATGAAAACGGACAGACGGTCCGTTTTCATCCGATCCCCCCCCATAGAGGAAAGCGACGATCTGACTGGTCCGTTTCTGCACATTGTGCAGAGACGGACAAGTCATCCGCCGGCTCAGCGGGGATCAACGGAGCGATCTCCGCTGAGCAAGCGGATATTCATGGGGCGGATCATGACGGGATTCGCCCGTGTGAAAGAACCCCATCTAAGAATACTCAAACCCTAAATGCTAGGTCAGACAAAGTGGCAAACCTTCTGTAATACATTTTAAAGTACAGTATTTATAAAAGAGACCTTTTGTGAATGATGAAAGAAAGAACATTTTTTACTAGACATTTTACTTTCTTTGAAAACAAATAAATGGGATAATGTCTTCTGAGACGAATAAACCTCAACACTTGCATGCAAGGAGTGGGAGCAGGAGGAGCCTGTGGGGAGGGGGGGGCGTGCTTAGATCTTCAGCCGTTCTGATCTTCTGTGCCTAAATGCAGCATCACTCCTTTCAGAAGGAGCAAGAGCCTTGATAGCTGCTGGAGGGAGGATTCTACTACCAAAAACCCCCAAGTCTCCTCCCTCCTTTTAGAGCCTTCACATATCTCTAGGTCTATGCACCCCACAGAGCCCAGCTCCCCCCTCCCCTCCTGCATCCCACATAGATGCCAAATCAGTCCTCTTCAGACTAGCCTCACCGATGCTGGGACATTTTTTTTCTTTTTATCGATAACACCAATGCTGGAAAAAAAAAAATTTGTAGGAACATCACTGATGCCTTTAACATTAGTGAACTATGGGGCTAACAATGGCAAACTATTCAGTCTACTGTGGTGTACCAAAGTTATTGGTATTATTCCCACAAGCATTAGATACATTTCTGCACACACACTATGCGCACACCTCTGTTAGCTCCACCCACTTGTTCACTCAGGAAGTGGTGTGCAGTTTTTGCTTGCACCACTTCCAATTCCTTCTATCTTAATTTAATGTATCTACCTTTGTAAGTGGCCCATGGAATGTTGACCCCCCCCCCCCCCCCCAATTACATTTCATGGGTCTGTCCTGCTATCTGCTTAAATATTTCTGCAGTTACATGATTAATAAAATGTTTTCTTGCTCCGTTTATCAAGGTGAAAATTTTGTAAATGGCAGTAATTTTCAAATACATTTTAGAATCGGTATGTTAATCCCGTTACACGATTTTTAATAGTTTAACATTCTGTCTCATTTGGGTTTGATATGCATGGCTTCTGGTAATCACAAATATTTTAATACATTTTCCTGTAGCTGCTGAGAACTTTGTGTATTTTACAGTTTTTGTTCAGCAGAGTACTATATAGGTATATAATGTAAAGTATTTTGCTTCTCTGCACTTTTACATCATCCAGGTTATAAAATGATTTGGTATATGTAGGAAACCTAAAGACATGAAGTGTTGGTGATTTTTGGGAAAAATGGTCAACTCATGGAAAGGTTTATTATACGGACCCCATTATACACGTAAAAATATGCGTGACCCATATCTCTGCTCTGAAACTGGAGAACCATGTAATATGTGAAATTTTCTAATGGTGGCCAAAAGCCTTGTGCAGCAAGGTTAATTTCTGTGGTGATGGGTTTTCTCTTTCTCTCTCTTTATTTGATCCATCTCTCTAGCTATAATATTTGTATAGATAGAGATATACATGATTTCACAAAAGCGAGTACACCCCTCACATTTTTGTAAATATTTTATTATATCTTTTCAACACTGAAGAAATTACACTTTGCTACAATGTAAAGTAGTGAATGTACAGCTTGTATAACAGTGTAAATTTGCTGTCCCCTCAAAATAACTCAACACACAGCCATTAATGTCTAAACCGCTGGCAACAAAAGTGAGTACCTCCCTAAGTGAAAATGTCCAAATTGTGCCCAAAGTGTCAATATTTTGTGTGGCCACCATTATTTTCCAGCACTGCCTTAACCCTCTTGGGCATGGAGTTTACCAGAGCTTCACAGGTTGCCACTGGAGTCCTCTTCCACTCCTCCATGGTGACATCACAGAGCTGCTGGATGTTGGAGACCTTGCGCTCCTCCACCTTCCATTTGAGGATGCCCCACAGATGCTCAATAAGGTTTAGGTCTGGAGACATGCTTGGCCAGTCCATCACCTTTGCACTCAGCTTCTTTAGCAAGGCAGTGGTCGCCTTGGAGGTCTGTTTGGGGTCATTATCATGTTGGAATACTGCCCTGCGGCCCAGTCTCTGAAGGAAGGGGATCATGCTCTGTGGCAGGCGCAGCACTATGAAGTGCCTTTATGCGCTGTGGCATTAGAAGAATTTGATTTCTCTGATCTTTTAGTCCACACAAGACTATCTGTTACTCTATTTTCTTTCTCGTACATCACGGGACACAGAGCGACATAGTCATTACTAATGGGTTATATAGATACCGTCAGGTGCTGGCACTGGCAACTTCCAAAACCGGAAGTACCCTCCCCTATATAAGCCCCTCCCATCCGGGAGCACCTCAGTTTTTTTGCCAGTGTCTAAGGTGTTGGCCAAGAAGAAACATGTGTTTTTCACTGAGCTTGCGTACAGGTTCTTTTGGGCCTCAGTAAGCTATTCCGGATCCGACCAAAAAAGCTTCATAGCTAAACGGTCGGTACCCGGGCCTTGCAGAGAAGAGCAAGGTTTTGCCTGTAATGCTTCTCTTAGGAGAGCTGGACCCTGGGATCCAGAGCTCTGGTCATACCCACGACCAAGATGTTTTCTGTGCAGGGTGCTATACAGGTCCAGGGGAGTGGAATCCTTGGGAACCCGGTCCCTGAAGGTTTGATTACAATGCCTGCCGTGATAGGTGAAGTTTGGGCTTTTGTGGACCAAACAGAGTCCTGCGGCGGGGAACAGGTAAGTGGGGGCCCCCAGGAACTTGGTTCTATTGGGGGACCCCCAAGCCTAATTTGTCTTTCTGTCTGTTACCTAATGGTATTCCCGCAAAATTCTGTGCATGCCTGTAACTACTAAAAAAATGTAATAATTTTTAATGGTGGTCAAGAAAAAAAAAAAAAAATTTTTTTTATATATATTTAATATATTAGACTGCGGTACCTGTGTTTGTCCACTAGAGGCCGCTGTGGAATGTTTTCTTGTCATGTGGACTAGCGTCTTCTCAGCAGAGCAAAGTCCAGGCAGATGGTGAGTTCTCTTATAAGAAACTGCTTCCTCTGCCATGTTGCAGTGCTCGTCCATCCCCCGGCCTGCGGCAAAGAGGGGCCCTGGCTCCTGTCCCTTGTTACCATATTTAAAATTAGCGCCGAAGGCGCACGTGCCCGCGCGCGTGCGCGTGCACGCGCCTCTATATATAGAGGTGAGCCGGGAAAGGGGGCGGAGCCTGGGGGATGACGCTCTGTGCGCGCCGCAGCGCTTCTGCGCATGTGCGGGCGTCCCAGCAGTTTAAAAAAAAAAAAAAAAAAAAAACACAATATTGTAGTGAGCTGGCTATGAAGTACAGAGACAGAGCTGGCAACATTTAAAGGCATACAGCAAGCGGTTGATACAGGCATCCCCTAGAAAGGCACATTAGTAGACACCAACTGTGATATAGCAGCAATTGTGCTAGACTATTCTCAGTAAAAGTGGTGTATTACGGCTGGAATACCTCAGCTTTAGGCTTAGGAATATGCCGTCCAGAAGCTCCGGAACTGAATCTTCCAGGAAGCGAAGGGGGTCTCATCGGGCTCTGAGGATCTTGGGCATGCTTCTGCTGCACCAGTCTCCCCTGAAGTTCAGAGGTAAGTGACCGTAGAGACCCCGCAGGGGTACTTGGTACTGTGGCTGTCCTCAGTCACCTGCTCCTGTGTATGTAACAGAGGAGGTTTTTTCCTCAGCTCTGGGAGGATTAGAGAGAGATTGTCAACATTTATCGCTGCATCCCTGTCAGGGAAAGCACGCCCGATCTCCGTCTCCTCCTTCAGAGTGCCTGTTAGCAGAGCAACAGTCCCATACAGGGATCGACCTGCCTGAAGGGGATCAGGATAAGGTTGATTCTGTTATAGAGGAATCAACAGTGGGGGAACCTTTTCTCAGCATCTCAAGCTGAAAGATTATGGGTTCAGTCTCTGACTAACATGGTCCGATCAGCATTTAAAAATGCACCTTGCGGAACCATCAACCACTACTGTATCCTCGTTGGGGTCGCTAGAAGCCCCCAGACTGTTTGTTCTTTTCCACTTCACCCTTTACTGAAAGGGCTCGTTTACCAGGATTGGGAACGTCCTGAGAAAATATTTATTCCCCCAAGAGATTTCCGGTGGTCTATCCCATGGAGGATAAGTTCATCAAAAAAAAAAAAAAAAAATGGAAGGTCCCTACAATGGACGCAGCCATCTCTTGTATGTATAAATCACTGACATGTCCAGTGGATAATGTCCAAATGTTCAAGAACCCAATAGATAAAAGATTGGAGTCCTTATGAAAATCTGCTTGGTGATACAACCAGCAGTAGCAGCTATTGGGGTCTGCTAAGCAGTGAAGGATCAGTTGAAACAGGTCTTGAGGGACTTGACAGATCAGCAGGCTTTGCCCTAGCTGATCTACCTAGAGCCTTAGGCTTTGCGGTTGATGCCATAGAGGATTCAGTCCATCAGGCCTCCCGCCTTACGCTGTCTATAGTACATATGCGTAGGCTCCTATGGCTCAAAAACTGGTCTGCTGAAGCTCCCTGTAAAGAATGGCTGGTTAGCGTCCCATTTCATGGTGAACGCTTATTCAGGGAAAACCTGGACAAATATATCCAGAAAATTTCCAGCGGTAAAAATACGCTCTTGCCGGTTAAAAGCAGAGTTAGAGGTCCCTCTTTAAGAGGCCTGCTTCTCCAGTCCCTGGGGCATCGGCTGTGTAACAGTTCCGACGGCCTCCTCGGTCAAATCCCGGGGGTAAAAAACAGGGACAGTAGCAGGGTAATGAGAAACCCTGGGTCAGGGGAGGTACAAAACCTCCCCCAAAGTTAAATTCATGAAGCCCCCACTCAGTCGGGTGGGGGGAGGACTCCAGTTGTTCGCAAGAGACCTGGCGGGACACGATCAAGACAGATAGGTGCTCTCCGCAGTAGGTTTGGGATACAGTTTGGAGTTAAAAGACTCTCCTCCTTCCCATTTTTGAGGTCAAACGTGCCAAGGGATCCCCGGAAGAGAGAGTCCCTCCTGTTGGCACTAGAACAACTATTGCTCCAAGGAGTAATTATGGAGGTTCCCCTGGAAGAATGAGGGTTCGGGTTTTACTCAAACCTCTTTACAGTCCCGAAGCAAACGCGGACGGGAGGCCCATATTAATTCTAAAAGGGCTATACAAATTCCTGTATATCAGGACTTTCCGATGGAGTCGATCCGATCGGTGGCCACTGCCCTACAAGGGGAGGATTGGTTAGCCACGATCGACATCAAAGATGCTTATTTGCACATTCCCATCTTTCCAGTCCACCAAAAATTTCTACGCTTTGCAGTAGAAGGGCGCCATTTTCAGTTCAGAGCCTTACCCTTCGGTTTGGCCACAGCACCACGAGTGTTTACAAAAATTCTGGCCCTTTATTGGCCAATCTAAGAACACAAGGTGTAATGATAATGGCATATCTGGATGACTTGTTGCTGATAGACCACTCAGTGAAAAAACTAGACGTGGTCGTTCACAAGACGATCAAGTATCTGGAATCTCACGGTTGGATTATCAACCGAGACAAGTCAGCCCTAAAAACCAGTCAAAAGTCTGGAATACTTGGGGCTAAGGTTGGATTCAGGCCAGAGAAAAATATTCTTGCCTCGAGGAAAGGTGTTGTCTTTGAAAGATTTGATCCACTTAGTGGGTACAAAAAAGACAGCCGTCCATACGCCTGTATATGAGGCTGCTGGGAAAAATGGTGGCATCATTCGAAGCAGTACCCTACGGTCAATTCCATTCAAGGAATTTGCAAGGGGCCATACTGTCAGCCTGGAACAAAAAAGTTCAGGCCCTAGACTTACAATGTCCTTGTCCCCTTCCGTTCGCAAGAGCCTCCGTTGGTGGTTGGTTCCCCAGAATCTGGAAAAAAGGAAATCCTTCAGTCCGATTTCTTGGAAGGTGGTCACTACAGATGCCAGCCTTATAGGCTGGGGAGCAGTACTGGAGCAATAGTCTCTCCAGGGCAGATGGTCGGATGCAGAAAAGGCCCTGCCCATCAATCTCTTAGAGATACGAGCAGCCCGGTATGCCCTAGTAGCATGGACATCCAAACTCCAAGGGTCCCCTGTCAGAATGCAATCAGACAATGCCACAGCAGTGGCATATATCAATCATCAGGGGGGCACCAGGAGTCGTGCAGCCCAGAGGGAAGTAAATTACATCCTGAAATGGGCAGAAAAATATGTCCCAGCCATATCTGCGGTATTCATTCCAGGAGTGGAGAATTGGAAGGCGGACTTTCTAAGTCGCCAGCAATTAGGCCCAGAGGAAGGGTCCCTTCACCCCGAGGTTTTCTGGACAATATGTCAGCGGTGGGGAACATCGGATGTAGATCTTCTAGCATCCAGATTCAACGCAAAGGGGGACAGGTTTGTCTCTCGGACAAGGGATCCCCTAGCTTGCGGCTCGGATGCCCTAGTGTTCCCTTGGGATCAGTTCAAGCTGATATATGCATTCACACCGCCACAATGGTTACCTCGATTACTCCGCAGAATCAGGGTAGAAAAGAAACCAGTGATTCCGGTGGCTCCAGCGTGGCCCCGAAGAGCGTGGTACGCGGAGATTGTAAAATTTCAGTGGGGAGTCCTTGGACTCTCCCACGTCGTCCGGCTTTCGCAAGGACCGATATACCACCCTTCCTTACCAGCCCTAGGTTTGACGGCCTGGCTATTGAAGCCCACATTCTAAAAAAGAGAGGGCTCTCTAATGCGGTGGTATCTACCATGATCAATGCCAGGAAGCCGGTATCCAGGCAGATCTACTATAGAATCTGGAAGGCGTACATCGCGTGGTGTGAGGCCAAGAAATGGCATCCACATAAGTACGTAATAGGTAGGATTCTGGACTTCCTACAGTGGGCTGTAGATAGGAAGCTTGCCTTGAGTACTATCAAGGGTCAGATTTCGGCCTTGTCAATATTTTTTCAAAGGCCCTTGGCTTCGCATTCACTAGTCAAAGCCTTTATACAAGGAGTGATGTGTATTAGTCCTCCGGTTAATATTCCCATATGTCCATGGGATCTAAACTTGGTTCTGTCGGTTCTACAGAAACAACCATTTGAACCATTACAGCATATTTCCTTGGTGCTTCTCACCAGGAAATTGATTTTTCTAGTAGCCATTTGTTCGGCTAAAAGAGTATCGGAATTAGCAGCTATGTCCTGTAAGGAGCCATATCTGGTTATCCATAAGGACAGAGTAGTGTTACGTCCTCATCCAGCCTTTCTTCCTAAGGTGGTATCGAGGTTTCATTTGAACCAAGATGTGGTTCTTCCTTCTTTTTTCCCCAAACCTACTTCGGTAGAGGAAAAGTTATTGCATTCTTTGGATGTAGTAAGAGCAGTTAAAGCTTATCTAAAAGCCACTGCTCAGATTCGCAGAACGGATACTTTGTTTATTCTGCCGGAAGGCCCCAGAAAGGGTCAGGCAGCGTCAAAATCTACTTTAGCCAAGTGGATTCGACAGGTCATTATGCAAGCTTATGGCTTGAGAAGGAGACCGCCTCCGTTCAAAGTTAGAGCGCACTCCACGAGAGCAGTTGGAACTTCATGGGCAGTGCATCACCAGGCCTCCCTGGCTCAAATCTGTAAGGCCGCAACATGGTCTTCGGTACACACGTTTACTAGGTCCTACCAGGTGGACGTTAGAAGTCAGGAGGATGTCGCCTTTGGGCGCAGTGTGTTGCAGGCCGCAAAAGATCCTCATGTCTGATAGCGCTCAGCTTATATATGGTGTATCCCCCCCCTCATTTGGCATTGCTTTAGGACATCCCATTAGTAATGACTATGTCGCTCTGTGTCCCGTGATGTACGAGAAAGAAAATAGGATTTTTATAACAGCTTACCTGTAAAATCCTTTTCTTGGAGTACATCACGGGACACAGAGCTCCCACCCCTCTTTAGGGACACTTATTGCTTTGCTACAAAACTGAGGTGCTCCCGGATGGGAGGGGCTTATATAGGGGAGGGTACTTCCGGTTTTGGAAGTTGCCAGTGCCAGCACCTGACGGTATCTATATAACCCATTAGTAATGACTATGTCGCTCTGTGTCCCGTGATGTACTCCAAGAAAAGGATTTTACAGGTAAGCTGTTATAAAAATCCTATTATTCCTCTAGCGCCATTCTATGGAAGCAGTAGGTTTAAAGAGCACACCAAACCTTTAAGATATCTTCTTTATTCACTTCAGCTTTTCTTCTTATATAACACTGACAATTTAGCAGCAGGAAGTCCGTGTACAAACACGTGTTGAATAAAGTATAACAAATGTCGGTTCAACTGTTCAATCTTGTAATTCTACATAAAATGGTAGATATATTTCTCTCTTCAGTATCTGTACTTTCACTTTAAAATACTTTAGACACTTTATGATCTATCTGGGACTTGCTCTATAATGCTGTTTGCTATGATGCTTGCTCTGAAACCTGGTTTGATTGCTGGTTTGATTGTTTGTTTGATTGTTTGCAAACCTGGTTTGGTGGAACTACAAGTGAACACATAACTAGTTTCAGTATACAGTTCTAATCACATTATTTACAATAGGAACTTATATACCGTATTTATCGGCGTATAACACGCACTTTTTTCCCCTGAAAATCAGGGGAAAATCGTGGGTGCGTGTTATACGCCGATACTGTCATCCCTGAGCTGTCTCCGCTGACTGCGAGCGGAGCGAGATACACATAGCCGAATGTACTCGGCTATACTCGGCTTTTCTCGGCTCCGCTCACAGTCACGCCCAGTCCCGCCATTGGACCTGTGTTATGTCCATCATAGGGCGGGACTCGGCGTGACTGTGAGCGGAGCCGAGAAAAGCAGAGTATAGCCGAGTACACTCGGCTATGTGTATCTCGGCGGCGGCTCCGCCCAGTCCCTGCGTCCCCGGCGTTCGCACAGTCTCGGCGCCAATTTTAAAATGATGCACGGCGACACTGGGGGCAAGGCTGCACGGCGACTCTGGGGGCAAGGCTGCACGGCGACTCTGGGGGCAAGGCTGCACGGCGACTCTGGGGGCAAGGCTGCATGGCGACTCTGGGGGCAAGGCTGCACGGCGACTCTGGGGGCAAGGCTGCACGGCGACTCTGGGGGCAAGGCTGAAATGGACTCTGGGGCAAGGCTGCAATGGACACTGACAAGGCTGCACACTGACAAGGCTGCAATGGACACTGACAAGGCTGCAATGGACACTGACAAGGCTGCATTTAAATGTAAGTTATTTTTCCTTAAACTTCCCTGCTAAAAGTTTTTTTCCCTAAAATTTCCTCCTAAACTTGGGGTGCGTGTTATACGCCGGTGCGTGTTATACGCCGATAAATACGGTAACTATTAAATACCTATTTTGGCCACTTGCTTCCATAAAGCTTGACTCTGGATGGATCTGAACTGTTCAGCTCCACACTCTGATGTAAAATGCAATTCTAGACATGTGATATGAGATTTCCTAGACAGAACATGAGTGAAATGCTGGCTATGATTGGCCAGAGACATTTGCTCATTGAGATTGGTTGTGATTGGCTAAAACTCCTGAGGAGTCACAAAAGCTTAACTCTATGCTTTCTGGTTGCAATTCTGCTGTGTTATTAAGCTTACTTTTCTGCATAGTATATAATAATCTTAAAGGCATATTTTTCCTTTTGCTTCTGTGAACACAATATACAACTGTTATATGACATCCATATATAAAGTCACAGTAAATAACTCTGCTGTTATCTCTCACAAATGAGCATATGGACTGTTTTAACATTATTAGCAGGTCTAGCTATATATGCATGTAAGCCACATTAGCAACCTAGGACAGGTCTTAGGTGGCCAGCTACATGCTCTGCTTCTGTATGTTACAGTACATGTTGGCTTTCATGGTTCCCTTAATGAACTGTAGCTCACCAGTGACGGCAGCACTCATGCAGCCCCAGACCATGACACTCCCACCACCATACTTGACTGTAGGCAAGACACACTTGTCTTTGTACTCTTCACCTGGTTGCTGCCACACATGCTTGACACCATCTAAACCAAATAAGTTTATCTTAGTCTCATCAGACCACAGGACATGGTTCCAGTGATTCATGTCCTCAGTCTGCTTGTCTTCAGCAAACTGTTTGTGGGTTTTCTTGTGCATCATCTTTAGAAGAGGCTTCCTTCTGGGACTACAGCCATGCAAACCAACTTGGTCTGAGCACGGACAGGCTGACATCCAATCTTTTCAACCTCTGCAGCAATGCTGGCAGCACTCATACGTCTAGTTCCCAAACACAACCTCTGTATATGACGCTGAGCACGTGCACCCAACTTCTTTGGTCGACCATGGTGAGGCCTATTCTGAGTGGAACCTGTCCTGTTAAACTTCTGTATGGTCTTGGTCACTGTGCTGCAGCTCAGTTTCAGGGTCTTGGCAATCTTCTCATAGCCTAAGCCAAGCCATCTTTATGTAGAGCAACAATTCTTTTTTTCAGATCCTCAGAGTTGTTTGCCACGAGGTGCCATGTTGAACTTCCAGTGACCAGTATGAGAGAGTGAGAGCGATAACACCATATTTAACACACCTGCTCCCCATTCACACCTGAGACCTTGTAACACTAACGAGTCACATTACATCGAGGAGGGAAAATGGCTAATTGGGCCTAATTTGGACATTTTCACTTAGGGGTGTACTCATTTTTGTTGCCAGCGGTTTAGACAATTATGGCTGTGTGTTGAGTTATTTTGAGGGGACAGCAAATTTACACTGTTATACAAGCTGTACACTTACTACTTTACATCGTAGCAAAGTGTAATTTCTTCAGTGTGCTTGCATGAAAACATATAATAAAACATGTACAAAAATGTGAGGGGTGTACATATTTTGTGAGATACTGTAGATATATATACAGTGGGGATCGAAAGTTTGGGCACCCCAGGTAAAAATGTGTATTAATGTGCATAACGAAGCCAAGGAAAGATGGAAAAATCTCCAAATGGCATCAAATTACAGATTAGACATTCTTATAATATGTCAAAAAAAGTTAGATTTTATTTCCATCATTTACACTTTCAAAATTACAGAAAACAAAAAAATGGCGTCTGCAAAAGTTTGGGCACCCTGTAGAGTTAATATCTTGTACTGCCCCCTTTGGCAAGTATCACAGCTTGTAAACGCTTTTTGTAGCCAGCCAAGAGTCTTTCAATTCTTGTTTGAGGTATCTTTGCCCATTCTTCCTTACAAAAGTCTTCCAGTTCTTTGAGATTTCTGGGCTGTCTGTCACGCACTGCTCTTTTAAGGTCTATCCATAGGTTTTCAATAACGTTGAGGTCAGGAGATTGTGAAGGCCATGGCAAAACCTTCAGTTTACGCCTCTTGATGTATTCCCCCGTGGATTTTGAGGTGTGTTTAGGATCATTATCCATTTGTAGAAGCCATCCTCTCTTTAACTTTAGTTTTTTTTTCACAGATGGCATCAAGTTACCATCCAAAATTTGCTGAAATTTTATTGAATTCATTTTTCCTTCTACTCGTGAAATGTTCCCTGTGCCACTGGCTGCAATACAACTCCAAAGAATGATTGATCCACCCCCATGCTTAACAGTTGGACAGAGGTTCTTTTCATTGAATTCTGTGCCCTTTCTTCTCCAAACGTACCTTTGCTCATTCCGGCCAAAAAGTTATATTTTAACCTCATCGGTCCACAGAACTTGTTTCCAAAATGCCTCAGGCTTGTCTATATGTTCATTTGAAAAGTTCAAACGCTGATTTTTGTGGTGAGGACGTAAAGGAGGTTTTCTTATGACTCTTCCATGAAGACCATATTTGTACAAGTATCTCTTTATAGTGGAATAGTGTACCACAACTCCAGATCTTTCTGGAGGGATTGTGCAGTCAAACGTGGGTTTTGAATTGCTTTTCTCACAATCCTGTGAGCTGTTCTGTCTGATATTTTTCTTGGTCTTCCAGATCTTGCTTTAACTTCCACTGTTCCTGATGACTGCCATTTCTTAATTACATTCCGAACAGAGGATATTGACATCTGAAAAAGCTTTGCTATCTTCTTATAGCCTTCTCCAGCTTTGTGAGCGTCAACTATTTTCAGTTTCAGTTTTTTAAACAACTGCTTAGAAGAACCCATGGTGCTGATTGTTGGGGCAAGGTCAGATGAGTCTGGCCATTTAAAACCTTTGAGATTGACATCATCACCTGGTCTTCCCAGATGATGATTGAGAACAATCCATGACACTGGCAGGTCTCAGCTTTGCAAAGGGGCAGTGCATGCTATAAATTCTGCAGGGTGCCCAAACTTTTGCAGACGCCATTTTTTTGTTTTCTGTAATTTTGAAAGTGTAAATGATGGAAATAAAATCTAACTTTTTTTGACATATAAGAATGTCTAATCTGATGCCATTTGGAGATTTTTCCATCTTTCCTTGGCTTCGTTATGAACATTAATACACATTTTTACCTGGGGTGCCCAAACTTTCGATCCCCTTTTAGATCTATCTATCTATATATATATATATATATATATATTCAAAAAATTAACTGTTATATTCTTGTATGGTTCTTAAAAAATAACCTATTCTGATAATGGGTATGAAACCTGTCTGCTACAGGTTACTTATTATTCCATAATGGAGCCCTCCAGATTGCATTCTTAATGCATTGTACTGTTATTGCGCAATGTAGACTCAGCACTGCTTCATCTCTTTTTAGCTTCGATTAACTTAAAAAACATTTTTTAATATATGAGAAAAATGTTCATTCCAGGACCAGATTTGCTTTAGTTATCAATGTACTTCCAAGCATCAGAAGAACAGCTCCATTTCCAAATGAATATTTAGCACAAGCTATTTTTTTTTCAAACATAAGTATACTCATTTACAGCTATATTTTCTACATCTTTCGTGCCCTTATTTTTTTTTTTTTACCCTCGACTCCATTTGTCAGATATTTTAGTATGGCGAAAGGGTTAAGCTGGCCGTAGACGGTTGAAATTTGGCCAGCTCAGCAGGAACGGCTGTTTTTCTTAAGTCAATCAATTGATCGACTTCAGTACAACCAGCCTGTCAGGTATTCCATTGTCGGTTCACTGGCAGCTATAGCTGCCAGCAGTAATCATTGTATTCTGCCGGTGGGGAAGGCTCCCCACCTGCAGAACACAATGGTGCTGTGGGAGGAATTCCCCCATCAACATTGACTGATCATTCTGAGTGAAAACAATTGGGTATGCTCCTGCCTTGTGAAGGGATCATTAAAATGTATCTATTTTTAGTTGTGGATACAGTGGTGAGGAGTTGACATCCCTTTCAGGTTTTCATTGCTGTCTTTGTCCCTGGTAGGGAGATTTAGGCTTGGTTCACTCTGCCGTGACCTTCAGTGCGACTTTGGCAGACGACTTTGATGCAACTTCAGGCAATGTCTGGGTAATCTTACTGTAATGTCGGATTCAAATCACATTAATCAAGATGAGGATCTGAATTAGAGGCGACGTCCAGTTTCTACTAAAACTGGAATAGAGGCTACACTTTCCAGTGGGGGCACTTGTTCTGATGGACTAAAGCCTCGTACACACGACCGAGAATCTCGTCAGGAAAAAACACGTTTTTCTTGACGTGATTTTTGGACAAGAAACTTATCCCGGCCGAGTGTACAGACGCTCAATTCAAAGAACCCGCGGTTCTTTGAATGGAGCGAACGCGGTGACGTCATCGACTACGACGAGCGTGCGCTCGTCACATTCGATGCCGTCGCCGCCATCTTGCTACACCCTAACGATGCCTAGGAAGCTACCGTGCATGCGTCAAAGTAATTTCGAGCATACGCGGGCTTCCCGGAGGACAGGTAAGTGTACACACACACTTTTCTCGTCGAGAAACAGGCTGACGAGAATCTCGACGAGAAAATAGAGAGCAGGTTCTCTATATTTCTCGTCGAGATTCTTGTCTGTTTTCTTGACGAGAAACCTGATAGCCGCGTACACACGACCGATTTACTCGGCAAGAAAGCTCTGCCAGCAAGTTTCTTGTCGTTTTTCGACGAGAAACTCGGTCGTGTGTACGAGGCTTGAGAGTCTATTTCCCTTATTTTGGAGAGATCTCCTGTTGTGTCAAAAGGACATGAAATGAAGTAAAATCTCCTTAAAGAGGAAAAAATGGGTTTTAAACATTCCCTACTCATTTAATAAAAATAAAAATTTTGGTTTTAGGTATAAAATATTTATAATAATGTATGATGATATCAAAACCTTTTTCATGTACATACAGTATGTAGAAAGATAAATCTGGAAAAAAACAATGTCTGTGTAAATGCAGAACTGATGTGCTGCTGTCTTTAGGTGACAGTTATCCGTTAATTTATTAGGCAGGCCATACATAATGCAATTTTTTCTTTTGTTGAAGGAAAGAAAATTGCCTGATTCCCCCATCACAGTCGGTAGTGTTGGGGGAATTTCTCCTGCAGCGTTATTGTGTTCTGCCGACTGCCGGTGGGGAGCCTTCCCCGCTGGCAGAATATAGCTGCTGGCAGTGAATGGACGATAGAATACCCGACAGGCTTGTTGTCCCGAAGTTGACCTGCTGACCATGCTTACTTTGAACCCACAAAACCACACCCCAATTTGTAGCCACACCCATAAATCACCCCCCTTTTTTTAAACACACCCTGAAACAATTGGACTCAGACTTTTGAAACAATAGGCAAGTTATTTAAAGTATAAACTCAAAATATCTTGGGCACAATTAACAGAGGAATGATGCGGCATACTATGTAGAATTGCTGTTGTGGCCAGTTTGTGATAACAGTAGGAGGGGCTTAAAGGGGTATTGTTTCAGAAAATCTGAGCCCATCCTGATATTTGTCAACAAGTACCGAGGTCAGAAGTAAGTACTGCACAGTGTGTAAGGGTCAGGTGTAAGTAATGCACAGATTTCAGGGGTCAGTAGTAAGTAATGATAAGATTGTAAAGGTCAGGAGTAACTAAAGAGAGAGTATAGATCAGGAATAAGTAAAGCATTGAAGGCAGGGGTCAGGAGTAAGTAATGCACATAATGCAAGGGTCAAGTCGAGAACAATACACAGATTGCCGCTAATGGGTACAGCTGAAGTATATATTTTTGCAGTATGTCTTTTGACTCACTGATTTCCCCCAAGTGAAAGCTTGGTGTCCAATAATCACCTTCCCACTCTATTGGGGAAACCCTCCAGCGATGTTAATTTCAGTTGATGCTTGTTCCGTCTGACTGGTTGAGTTTTGCCTGTGTACTGCAAGGTTCTATTCTATGCTGCCAGGCTCTCGGGAATTATATTGGGGAAAGACCCCTTGCAACAAGCACTGTCCTCGGGAAATGGGGATGCTCAGTAACCTTAACATAAATTCCACTAAATTACAAAGAATGAGGATCAGTCAGATATCTGCTCATCCATAGCATTCATTGCTCGAGTCATCACAATCTTGCCTCTGAAAACTCAGAATTTTTCAGCTTGAATTTTCAATGCTCGAATAAACTATAGATCATTATTTTTATTTTTAACTTTATACAACTTCATTATCTTGAGCATTACTGAGTCATCCATGTACAACGTTACATTTTTCAATTCTGTAACGAATGTCAAAGTGCCAAAAAGCATATACCAAGCTTTCACAATAGTTGCTAATTAGCAGATGAACATGTCCATGGAAGTGGCAGTAAATAGGTGATGGAAGATTTGCAGCTTGTCTAATTGTCAAAAGTGGCCGAGGGTCAGAACTACAGGAAAAACAACCCAGGTAGAACAGCAGGGATGATGATTTGCAGCTCCAGTTATAATGGA
Organism: Rana muscosa; assembly: GCA_029206835.1. Lineage (NCBI taxonomy): Eukaryota > Metazoa > Chordata > Amphibia > Anura > Ranidae > Rana > Rana muscosa. Next base: position 129,689,147 of record CM055123.1, on the reverse strand, counting down.
TCTCAAGGGAATCCGTGATGCATGCAAAACAGAGAAACTACCAGGGCGCTAAATCAGTAAATGTAGAAATGATTTAGTTGAAATAAAAATGTAGCGACTTGCATGGCAGTCTGCAGTAAACAGCTTTGGCAAAGGAAGTGGTTATTCAGAAGCGAGGGCCCACAAAGCTGGATGGCGAAAGCCTGTTCTGCCAGGAGTATAACTTTTTGCAGTTGAAAAACGTGCTTGCTGGAAACAAAGTGTAGACCTGAAGGTGCTGGAAGAGCGGAGCATGACGTACACATTTCAGGGCCCAGCCCCATTGTCAACGTCATATTACTAGCAAAAAAGCACAGCTTTAAAGCCGGCTGGCAGTGGAAAGACAGGGAAATGACAGCTTTAATTATTAGCTCTGAAGAGAAGCTGACAGTGTCGAGCGAACAAGGCTGCTAAAATAGCCGATAAAAAATTATATATCTTTATTACATAAAAGAAGTTGAAAAGAAAAATGTATTATCTCAAAAGGGGGGAAAATGAGAAATAAAAAAGCAAGCAAAAACAGCCGTTACCAAGCCAGCTTTGCATGCCTACACTCAATATACAATACAATATTGATGAGAACTAGAAAATGCATTTCCTGCAGAAAATGTGTGGGAATGCTGAATTGCTAAAGCTAACTGGATCAATAGCTTAAATCTGTAAGAAAAGTGAGAATAGTTGGAAAAGTAGGAATGGTTTTAAAATAAACATGAATTTCATTAAAAAAGTTTAACACCACTAATGTATGAAAGATGTGGAATATTTAAAGTTTTTTTGAAAAGCTGACGCTAAACTGAATTGTTGGCTTTAAAAGTTTGCAAAGAATAAGCCCAATACACACTCTGTTTAATCGATAAAATTTCCTGAAATGAAAACTGAAACTTAAACAGCTTTTTCACAAAAACTGTAAAAGATCAAAACTGAAAAGATATTGCTGGATAGCTGAATATTTTGTGAACATTGTAAAGTTTGTTTGGCATCTGTAGGTGAAAGTATGAAGGAGCTAAAACTTTTGGGAGCGGAAGAAGATTTGAAGCATGCTCTCATTCACTTCAATGATAAAAAAAGTGTTAAAAAGCTTAATATTTTAAAAAGTATAAATAGTAGGAAAAAAGTTGAAGTCTCATCATTGGCTGAAAGAGCTGAACATTTTAAAAGTTGAATGGTTTTAATAGCTGAAAGTATGCATTAGTTACGCCTAGCCAAAAAACGTACGGAAATCAAACGAATAACAGTAGTGGGAATGCTGCTGAGCATTCCCACTAATTATAAATGAATAAAGCACAAATTTAATATACTGTATTGAAAAACACCCAAAGAGGACACAACAGAGGCAACTTGTAAAAATGGCCACTGTTTTGTATCGATATTAATGCCTGCACCAGGACTGAATAATAAATAGAACATAACTTAAATATTTTTATTATTAAGGTGATTATATTAATCACCAAAAAATGTAAAGGTTTAAAAATGGTAAGATACCATTTTTTTTAATTCTGATTGTAGTTTGTATCTTTGAGACTAGGTTATGTTATGTTAGCCTTGGATATAAAGGGTACGAGAGGGTATAGATTGCTTGGATTTGTTTTAGTATGCCTCTTTTGTTTTGGCACTTGCTACTGGTTTTAAATGTTTTTAAGTGCCAAATGAAGCTGGGGATAAACTTTTTCTATTTCCAAGCAGCAAGGCATTAATTGCTGAATAATGTTAAACCCACAGATGTAATTAACACAAAGATGAGTGTGATTCTACAAATTAGATTGTAATTAGTTGACTAAACTAAAAATAGCGGAACGATTGAAAAAAACACTCAGCTTGCTGGAAAAATCCATTAGTTCTAAAAGGTGCATAATTACAGTATAGATACACTAATTGCTGTCTATTGAGTATTTATTCTTTGAACTACAAATACACACAAAGTATAAAAACATGTAGAGGAAGTGCATGATCCATCCTCAATGACCTTGCATTGCCAATGGTGTAATTTCAAAAAGAAAAAAACCTCAGAAGAAATGGGTGAAAACAAAGTTGGATTTTAGATGTACTTCTGGGGTGTGTTTTTTTAACAGACAATAATTTCGAAACAATGAAAGCATAATTTATTGTTTTTATACATTAAAACCACTTTGCATTGTTGAAAAAAAAAAAAAAAGCAACCAGACTTCATATAAGATATATTGCAACAGTTCACAATCTACATGTCAAAAACATATCTCAAGATATAAACAGCGACTCCTCTACCATCGCCCTAGTAGCAGGGTACTATGGTGTATTGTGTAGCATTCACTCATCCATGTATAGACAGGGGTAGACCAGCACTAGGGGCAAAAAATCGGGCAGCATTCACTATTCAACTATACAATATCTTAAATGTTAAAGTGGTTGTATACCCGCTGAACGGTTTTTCTTTTTTCTTTCTTAACCCTGTAAAGCAAAAGGCATAATGAGCTAATATGCACCGCATACTAGCTCATTAGGAAATACTTACCTGGTCCACGCTGAGGTAGCCGACATGTTGCCTCGGCGTGTCTTCCGGGTATCGCGGCTCCATCGCTGTGAGTGGCTGGAGCCCCGATGTCGTCACTCCCGCACATGCGCGCGGGAGACTTCTTTCCGGCGGCTGCCAGGCCTTAAGCCGAAAATCCCCTGTGCGCATGCGCCGCTGCATTCAGCGGCTCATTGCGAGGGGAATATCTAATAAACCGTAAAGGTTTAGGAGATATTTTTTTTACCTACAGGTAAGCCTTATTATAGTCTTACCTGTAGGTAAAAGTTAAAAATTTACCTATACGACCGCTTTAATATCTTCCATTACTCTCTACATAGACTCTTACATTAATTGCACCTTTTGCAAAGGGGTAACCAGAGCGTACTCCCACCCATCAATACCTGCATTCTTTATTTTTCTTTGTCGAGCCTCCTTGTTCAAATAGACACATATACAGTGATCTCCAGCTGATAATAGAGTCCCCACTGAAAAGTCAAATATAAAGAAAAACCCCTTGGTAAGTGTAATAGTGAGGACTCGGTGGAAACATCATGCATCTATTTGAACAAGAAGGCTTGAAAAAGAAAAAGGGGAGTGCAAGTTTTGATGGGAAAGTGTACCTTCTGAGTGCCCCCGTAGCAAAAGACACAATTAAGAGTCAGATGTTTACATTTTGAAAATTGTATAGTTGAATAGTGCCTCATTTTTATTTATTTTTTTGTGCCTAGTACTGGTCTACAACTGTCTTTACGTGGTGTGAGGGGGTTAACTCAGCAGCGGGTGTGTGTGACCCCCTGGATGGGTTCACCACACAAAAACAGGCACAGCAGACAGAGTTGTAGGTGAAAAACAAAAAGGTGCGGTTTATTTAAACTATACACAGTGAAAAACATAACGGCAAAGAAACATGAAAAGAAATCCTGGTCAGCTTGACCGCTTACTACACACGCAGTTTCCCTATCTAACAACTGGGTGCAGCCTTGTGCTGCCCCAGCCCCTATCTCCCTGTTTTAGAAGTTTTAGCCACACAGGCTTTGTCCCACCGCACAGGACAGAACGCACACTCCACAGTCTACACAACATAGAACTGGTTCCAGGATGGAGCATCTCCCTTAGCATGCTGGGAGTTCTTGTAGAGGCCCTAATGAGCCCACTTCAGCTGGGCTCATTAACCCTTCCCCTGAAAGACCACCAGCACTCCCCCTAGTGGTATAAATTGGCATAAAGCCTGAATCTAGGACATATATATCGTCCATCCTGGATGCAACCTGGTGATTTTACCTGCCTGCTGTCACAGTGGGCAAGTGAATGCTACACAATAAGCTATAATGCTCTATGGGGTGATGGTAGAGAAGTCCTTGCTTGTATCTTGGTCTATGTTTTTCACATGATAAAAAAAGGGGGTGCACGGATATCTGCGCTAACTAAGAAAACAAATAATATTAAAGCAGCTAGCACAGTTCGTTGATTCAGCAAACACAAGTATAAAAGTCCAAAATGCAGCACTTCAGTTAAAAAACATATGTGTTAAAGTCCATATAATGAAATCAATATGAGATGAAAAACTGGTATGAACACCTCCACCAAGCTTCAGTGTGCAGGAAGAAAAACACACCACACCAATGTGCTCTGTCTGCTTTCCAGAAATATATGATACTCAGGCAATGTGATCATAGGATGCAGGTGGGCAGTGACAAAAGGCAACACTCCTAACTTGATAGATGAATGAATGGTGGATATTATCAACATCAAAATGCAGGGACTCCAGGACCCAAACAGGCAGATGAATGGATTACACAGTCATCAACAGGAGATTAGACCCAGTATAAGAAAGGAAGCAATCATAGTGAAGCCCATAAAGGTAATCATACAACATTTATTTGTAGTCTACTTTCAGGACAAACTCAAGAGTAAAAGGCATATAAAAACTCTGCGGCTCTCAGCGTGCTTGCATCGATCAGCCTGACATGTTTCATTCTACTCGGATATCATCAGAGCATTTTGATGTTGATAATATCCACCATTCATCTATCAAGTTAAGAGTGTTGCCTTTTGTCACTGCCCACCTGCATCCTACGATCACATTGCCTGAGTATCATATATTTCTGGTAAGCAGACTGAGAGCACATTGGTGTGGTGTGTTTTTCTTCCTGCACACTGAAGCTTGGTGGAGGTGTTATTACCAGTTTTTGATCTCATATTGATTTCATCATATGGACTTTAACGCATATGTTTTTCACGGAAGTGCTGCATTTTGGACTTTTATGTTTTCCACATGTATGATGGTACCTTTTGTTAGCTTTTTGTTACAATATCAGTCATTTGTTCCGCACATGCCCACCCTCCAATAGGTCTGGTGGCCCCACTCTACATTACCAGTGGTGTGGTATTTTTTGTTTTTGCCTTCACATATTATGCGTTTTAGGGACACGTTCATTATCTTTAATATTGTGAAAATGTTTGTTGCTTGATTTGTGTTAGTTTTACATATAACCATAAGTACAATATCTGAAATATTTACTTGCAGATATATTTTTACAACCTCAAATTGGATGATGTGAATAAGCTCATACTGCAGTAACTATCTATCGCAAAACATGTCTGTGTTGAGCACTGTGGATTGTGAACTGTTGTAATATATCTCACATGAAGTCTGTTTCTCATGTATATTTTTCTTTCAAAATATTTTATTTTTCAATAATCAAAATAAATCATAAAATAAAACAAATAATATACAGTATAACATACGAATAATTCATACAGGAGAATAATAATATAGACAGCACAAATAATATTCCATATTCAAAAAAGTGAATAAAAATAAATAAATAAAAGAGCAATACGTATCTTTACTCTCAATAGAAGATTTATCCGATAAAGGCCAGAAAGCCCAAAATTTTTTATATAGATTTACTTTAGCTAAACCAGAATAAAAAGAAAAAATTAATTGATCGAGATCCACGCCCCTCCATGGCACCCCTATAGGGATCATGCTGTGCCAGAAGAGGGGATCCCACGTGTATTTAAATGGGCTCTTAATAAAGCCCTCTAACCCTTACAAATCAAGAGATAAAACCAATGAAATAGGATGAAGGGTCATCCACACTATAACCTTTTAATCAAAAAATGTTGTAAAGACCCTAGGAATATCATAAGAATCTGTTTCTTATAAGGATCTCCAAGATTCATATCAGAAAAAATAAAGATAAAAATATGAGACAAAAGCACAATAAAAGATGTAAGGGGGGGGGGGAGAAAATGAGAGGGGTGTACATGCCTGACTTAACGATCCCAAGCTGGAAAACAATGGAACAATTCAATGAAGAGATAATCCAATATAATTCGCCCAAGGTTCCCATATCTCTTCAAATTTTGGAACTGTGTTATTTAATATACTAGCTAGTTTTTCTTGAGTCATAATCCAAGAAATCTTTCGTTTGACATCAAAAAGGAAGGGTTTTTGTTTTTTTCCAAGCTTTTGCTATGGTGATCTTGGCTCCGGTGAGAATGAAGTGAATCAGTAATTGAGTAGGTTTAGATATACGAGGAAGATGTGCATTCAGGAGAGCAACAAATGGGGATATGGGAATCTGGTTTCCAGTGACTTTAAAGATTAAATTAAAAACTTTATTCCAAAAGGGGTGAATCCTAGGACACTCCCACCATGTATGGGCCATTGATCCTATAAGTTGGCAACCTCTGAAGCATGAAGGATCAGCTGAATGGTAAATAGTAGCTAATTTAGAGGGGGTAAGATACCACCTTGTTAAAACTTTTACATTGGCTTCCACCAGATATACATTCAGAACGCCTTTAAAGGACTTCGAACAAGCAGTATGCCAGACTTTCAGGTCCAAAGTACAACGGAAGTCCTTTTCCCAAGCTGTCATGTAGGGGGACTTCTCATTAGAATGAGTGAGGGACGAATACACTAGAGAAATACCTCCCCCTGGTTCCATAGCTCTATCGCACCATGTTTCGTAATTAGTATATTTGATTGAGGAAGGGATATCCTTCCATGTACTAGTCAGGAGATGTGAAATTTGGCGATAATGTAATTTTTCAGAGTCTGGGAGCTTTAATATTTTGATACAATGATCTAGGGATATAAGACACCCAGATTTAAAGAAGTTTCCTATACGGTATAGTCCTTAGTCCACCATCTGAAATCATCAACATTCAGACCAGGGGGAAATCTGGATTATTAAATACAGGTGTGAGAGGCCGTCCAGCAGATGTAAGGGTTAGAAGATTTCTAAATTTGTCCCAAAGCGCTATAGATTGCGACAAGGTAGGAGACATTATAGGAGGATGAAACTTGGTAGGGCACCATAGGAGATAATCCAAGGAAAAGCAGGGTTTTGCTTGATTTTCTATTAAGACCCAATCAGGCTTTTCAGTCTTAGAGTATATTGAGGAGAGTTGTGCTAGTCTTGCTGAAACAAAGTATTTGTATAAGTCTGGGAGACCTAGTCCCCCTCTATTTCTATGAAGAAAAAGAGTGTTCTGTGATACACGGTAACCAGAGGAACCCCAAATAAATTTGAGAATCTTGCTCTAAAATGACTTCAAATGATTTTTTTTAATAGGGATGGGCAACGATCTAAAATAATAAAGAATCCTCGGGAGTAAAGTCATTTTGACAGAACTGATTTTGCCAAGCCAGGACATATATTTGGACCAGGCTTTGAGATCAATTTCCAATTTCTTAAATAGGGGCGGGTAGTTACAGCCATATAGATTTTCCGTTCATGCAATTAGAGTTATACCTAGGTATTTGATAGAATCTTTCCATTCAAATTTGAATGATTGCTGTAATGAGGAAACAACGGAACAGGGGAGCGAGATGTTTAGGGCCTGTGATTTCGTATAGTTTACTATTAGACCTGAAATTTTAGAAAAGTCATTAAGTACTTTGCAAATGTAAAGAAATTAAAGGGGAAGTAATAAACAAAAGAATGTCATCCGCAAATAGCCCACATTTATGTGTCTGATTTCCGCATACCACCCCCCTGAACGCTAGGGTTTTGACGAATTGCTATTGCCAGGGTTTCTATCACAATGGCAAAGATGAGCGGAGAAAGCGGGCAACCTTGCCTTGTGCCTTTTTCTATGTTAATCTGTTTTGAATAATGACCTTGGAGACGAAGCAATGCTGTGGGATGAGAGTATAGGGAGTGAAGAAGACCCCTAAAGCGCATTCCAAAACCCCAACGTTCCATAAGGTTAAAAATATAAGTCCATGAAACCGAATCCAAAGCCTTATGAAGGTCCAATGATAAAAGGAATCCCTGTTGCCTCGTGCCCCCCTCCCAATTAGTCTGAAGTATAGAGATTAAATATATTGCTCTCCTTATCTGGTCAGGCCCTTGTCTACCAGGGATGAAGCCAACTTGATCTTTATGTATATACACATTAATAAAAGAGGCTAGACGATTGGCTAGTATCTTCATCATTATTTTTATATCATTGTTTATCAAAGAGATTGGACGGTAGTTATTTCTTCAGGATTTTTATCAGGCTTAGGTAAAATTGTGATATATGCAGTATTTAATTGGACATCTAAAGAAACACCCACTGTTTTAGCATTGAAAAATGTAGTTAAATGTGGAGCTAATATTTCCGCGAAGGCCTTATAATAGGGAATAGAGAACCCGTCAGGACCCGGAGCCAAACCTGCTTTGAGACCTTTAATTACTTCAAGAACCTCCTCCTCAGTAAAGGCAGATTCAAGTAAATCCCTATGCGAAGAGAGAAGGGTAGGAATGGGAAGATCATCAAGGAATTTAGTAACTGAGTCTGTATCAATTTGGGAGGAAGATTTATAGAGGTCGGAAAAAAACTCATGAAAGGCCTCCAGAACTTTGACAGGGTTAGCTGTGAGAGGCTGACCAGAAATTCAGATTTTAGGAGTAGTATTGATTCGAACCCAGGGGGAAAGCTTAGCAGCTAATAAGGGTCCTATTTTGTTAGCATGAACATAGAATTTGTTACTCGTCCAGCGAATAGCTTTATCAGCTTGAGGAGTAAGTTTAGATCAAGTCTAGCTTTGTCAATGAGGGCAATAGGAACTTTGGACGGGTCCTTTTTGTGTTTGGCTCTGAGAGGCATATTCTTTTTCTAAGCGGTCTATTTTATCTTTACGTTCCCTTTTTGAGTTGCGTTGCTAGCTGAATTATTTTACCCCGTATGAAAGCCTTATGAGCCATGTATTCTCATGTATTTTTTAATGTTGTAAAGTGGTTTTAATGTATTTATATAGTAAATTATACTTTTATTGTTTATAAATTGTCTGTGTTGAAAACACATCCCAGAGGTACATCTAAAATCCCACTTTTTGTTTCCACTCATTTCTTGGTAAAAAAATATATATTTTTGAAATATTGGGATGGTATCTGTGAGGGTCCATTTATTATTGTTGAAATTTTTTGGCTCCAACACAAATACATATTTGAATCCAATGCCAGTGGTGTAGGCAACATGCTGTTTGCCCTTTTGCAGTTTATGGCTTGTTTTCAACTCCTTTATTTGACTATATGTGCCCATTCTTCTAGGATTCTATAGAGAAATTATTATGGGAAAAATAATGGATTATTGCCACATTATGCATTTGTTTTGTCAGTGATCTCAAATTGAATCTCTGGAACTCTTAGATTTCCTGATATCCAGACAGATGCAATGATAATAATGACTGCAACTCTGTATTTATTAAAAGAGAATTATGGGATTTTTAAAAAAAATCATACTTACCTAGGTGGATGCAGCATCAGTGTCCGTGTCTTTCGCCTGCTCTAAGGCTAAGAACCCTGAGTGGAGAGGCAGTGACTGTCAGTCACCGGCTCTCTGCTCTGTCGTCCCCCCCCCCCGTGCTCACTGGAGCACTGGGCTGTGGAGGGGGTGGGATCTGCCGGCTTAGGCTCTCAGCAGTTGCTGAGAGGCTGAATCGGGTGAGTGGATCCCAACCATGTGGTCACGATCTTTCCCGAGCCTGGACCAGCTTTGTGACATCAGCCGACAGCGGGCTTCATCGGGTCACAGGAGTGATCCACAGGAGAAGTACAGCCAAATGAGCTTTGGCTGTACGTCTCCTTTAATACATTATTAAATTATTATTTTTTTTTAATGCAAGCAGCATAAATAGCTTAAAATGACTTGGTTATCAGTCTCTTGCTTCCCATGTAAAGCAGAGCTCAAACTGGGGAAAGGAGAAGCCGCACAAGGAGCCAGTCATTTGTACTGTAGTGCAGGGAGCATAGGAGTGAGAGCAGAGTAAGAGAAATAACTTTTTCTGTGTACTGCTTTTCCTTTTACAGTGTAGTCATAAGTAGGGGAAGATACAAAATCTGTAAGTGTTACTGAACTGGAGCAGAGAAAAGTCAGATTTCCTGTCTTGCCAGGCAGATGTAAACCTCACAATTGGATGAACAGAAATTCAAATTCTTTGGCAGGTAAAACAAATCCCATATAAAACATCATGCTCCTCATAAAACATAATTTGAAGGATTTAAAATTAATTTTTAAGATTACCTATAACCCAGTCACGTAATAATTTTCAAGGTCCTACGTAACTCATGGGCAGTATGAGGGTGAAGCTCACGCCTTTGCTTGGCGGCCGCACAGATCCGATTGCCACTCTGGCAGTCAGATGCTTATAAAAAAATGATATAAATATAAATAACATTCTTAATAAAAAATGTCCCAGTATTTGTATGCCCCCTTCCCCCAAAATACTTAATTTTTTATAAAATTTTAATTTCTGAGAGGAGCCAATGGGGACGGGGCCAAGCCAATGCTATGTTTTTGTGCGAGCCCCCATATGCGCCCCTATAGAAAGCTGGTTACTGTGGTGTTGCATGCAGAGGAGGAGGAGCCTGAAGTGTTCAAGGGGGATCCCGAAAGAGGAGGTACCATTGCACAAAGCAGATATAGTGCCTTGCAAAACTATTCACCCCCCTTGGCAGTTTTGTTGCCTCACAACCTGGAATTAACATGGATTGTTTGAGGATTTGCATCATTTAATTTACAGAACATGCCCACAACTTTGAAGATTTTTTTTTATTATTGTGAAGCAAACAACAAATGGGCCAAAATAACAGAATAAGTCAATGTGCATAACTATTCACCCCCCTAAAGTCCAATACTTTGTAGAGCCACCTTTTGCTGCTATCACAGCTCCAAGTCGCTTTGGATAAGTCTCTATGAGCTTGCCACATCTTACCACTGGGATTTTTGTCCATTCCTTCTTGCAAAACTGCTCCAGCTCCTTCAAGTTGGATGGTTTGCACGTGTGAACAGCAATCTTTAAGTCTGGCCACAGATTTTCTATTGGATTGTGGTCTGGGCTTTGACTAGGCCATTCCAACACATTTACATGTTTCCCCTTAAACCACTCAAGTGTTGCTTAAGCAGTGTGTTTTGGGTCATTGTCCTGCTGGAAGGTGAACCTCCGTCCTAGCCTCAAATCACACAGAGTGGTACAGGTTTTGCTCAAGAATATCCCTGTGTTTAGCACCATCCATCTTTCCCTCCACTTTGACCAGTTTCCCAGTCACGACTGCTGAAAAGCATCCCCACAGCATGATGCTGCCACCACCATGTTTCACTGTGGGGATGGTGTTCTTTGGGTGATGTGATGTGTTGGGTTTGCGCCAGACATAGCGTTTTCTTTGATGGCAAAAAAGTAAAATTTTACTCTCATGAGACCAGAGCACCTTCCTCCATACATTTTGGGAGTCTCCCACGTGCCTTTTCACAAACGCAAAACGTGCCATTTAGTTTTTTGCTGCAAGTAATGGCTTTCTTCTGGCCACACTGCCATAAAGCCCAACTCTATGGAGCGTACGGCTTATTGTCGTCCTATTTTCTGATACTCCAGTCTCTGCTGTTGAAATCTGCAGCTCCTCCAGGGTTACCTTCGGTCTCTGTGCTGCCTCTCTGATGAATTCCCTCCTTGCCCGGTCCGTGAGTTTTGGTGTTCGGCCGTCTCTTGGCAAGTTTGCTGTTGTGCCACGTTCTTTCCATTTGTTTATGATAGATTTGATGGTGCTCCTAGGGATCATCAAAGATTTGGATATTTTTTTATAACCTAACCCTGACTTGTACTTCTCAACAACATTGTCCCTTACTTGTTTGGAGAGTTCCTTGGTCTTCATGGCCGTGTTTGGTTAGTGGTGCCTCTTACTTGGGTGTTGCAGCCTCTGGGGTTTTTTAAAAAGTTGTGTATATGTAATGACGGATCATGTGACACTTAGATTGCACACAGGTGTACATCATTTCACTAATTATGTGACTTCTGAAGGTAATTGGTTGCACCAGAGCTTTTTATGGGCTTCATAACAAAAGGGGTGAATACATACGCACATGTCAATTATCAGTTTATTTCTGAAAAATAGTTTTATGTATATATTTTTCTAATTTTACTTCACCAACTTAGACTATTGTGTTCTGATCCATCACATATGATTCAGATTAAAAAAAACATTGAACTAAATGCTGTATTGTAACAGAATAGGTAAAAGGCCAAGGGGGGTGAATTATTTTGCAAGGCACTGTAGGTATAGCATGTTTTTTATTTAAAAAAATTATATATATTTTAGCCTATACAACCGCTTTAAGTAACAATAACAAAGTTACTTCGGATGCTCAGTATTTACAGCAAAACGGGCTTGATTGCCTTTTTCAGCACTTAATGCACGGCCTAGGTGACTACAGGGTTTATATAGCCAACAGCTTGCACAGTGCTTTGCAATATAAAGGGAGAGCATACAACCTAATAGGGAGAGGCAGGTGGTGCAGAAAGTGATAAGTGTGTGATAATGAGTTGACGAAGAAAGAAAAGGTAATTTGATAGGCAGAGGCTTCCCTGAAGAGAGGAGTTTTCAGGTGGATGGAGTAGGAAATAGCCACACAGATTGGGATAGAGCGTTCCATAGGATGGGGAGAGGCTCTGAAGAAGTCCTGGATGTGAGCGTAGGAGGAGTAAACAAGGTAGCTAGAGAGCAGGCAATCGCGAGAGGAGCTGAAAGGATTATTTGGGTGGTATCTTGAAACAAGATTGATGCTGGAGCTTAGGACAAAACTGTGAATGGCTTTGTATGTTAGTGTTTTGAATTTTATTAGTTGGATATTCGGGAGACACTGAGTGGTTTGTAAGGTAGATGAATCTTGCAGCGCTATAAATGATGAACTGAAGGGGGGATAGCCTGTTTTAGAAGTAGGACAATGATGAGGGAGTTGTGAAAGTCGAGATAGCAGTAAATTAGTGCTTTATTTGGTTATGAAGAGTGGTGTATTGTGGAAATGTTAACAGAAATCTGCAAGATTTTAACCGTGATTGGATTTTGGGCTAAAGAAACAGGTCAAGGATTACCTCTTTGACATGAGGGGAGGGACGAAAAGTTTAATTGATCCGATTGCAAAATTTGTGGTTAAGGGTGCACAGGGTGATGTTATGAACTCTGTTTTAAAAAGATGTAATTTTAGGAAGTTGAGTGACATCCATATTGATATGCAAATTAGTGTGAGAGGAGATTGAAGGTGGAGAGGGAACCAGAGAGATAGATTTGGGTGCCATCAGCATAGAGGTGTTACTGGAAGCCTTGGAAGGTTATCAAGTGACCAAGGCTTTGAAGATGTGAGTTAGAGGGTGTCTGGCAAGATGAATCTCATTAAAATGATTTCTATGCTCCAATTGCTAGATCTACTTATTAATTCCACAGTAATGGTCTTTTTAGAGACTTTTATCATAGTTTAATACCATATTTCGTACAATAATCTGGAAAAATCGGTCACCGAGAATACAACTAGAACACCTCCAACGGCCTTAAGGATGACGACGGTCTTGCATTGCCGAATCCAGGGTTATATTACCTGGCTTCGCAACTGCAGCACTTGATAGGCACGATGCAGACGGAAGCTGAGCGAGGGACAATGGGTTGGAGTTCTTCCGTTAATGTAATGCTTCACACGGTGGGGGGTAGCTTTATTTCAATGGCCCTTTTGACACAGGCCTTTGCAAAGCCCCATAACATTTTTTCCAACGTATAACCTAATTCAGAAAATTTGGAATAAAGGCAAGTACCTTCAGGGAGCGATGGGTATTATTGAGTATAGCCCCATTTGGTCAAATAATATCTATCTTGAGCTAGCCAAGCTACAACATGGTGCCATATGGAAGAGGTATGGCATTGTATATTTGAGGCAGATTTTTTATATTGGCATGCTGCTAAAGTTTGATGCTTTACGGGAAGCATTCAATCTACCACCCTCTATGCACTTCTACTATATGCAACTAAGCCATGCCATAGTGGCCCAGGGTAGAACTTCTGAATGGACCTTGTCTTACCCCTATTTACTTTGAGGAGGCAGAGACCTCCAAAGGGTTTTTTTCCCGAGGGTATGCTATGATGCTTCAGCTTTTTTTTTTAAAACATCCCCTAAGAGTAAGGGCTAAATCGGAGGCTGACATTGGTCAGTTGGATGGAGATTAACCACTTGCTTACTGGACACCTATAAACCCCCTTCCTGCCCAGACCAATTTTCAGCTTTCAGTGCTGTCACATTTTGAATGACAATTGCGCGGTCATGCTACACTGTACCCAAATGAGATTTTTATCATCTTTGTCACAGAAATAGAGCTTTCTTTTGGTGGTATTTAATCACTACTGGGGTTTTTTTTTTTTTTTTTTTGCTAAACAAACAAATAAGACGTAAAATTTGGGAAAAAAAACAAACAAACATTTTTCAGTTTGTTATAAAATTTAGCAAATAGGTAATTTTTATCTTTCTTTGATATGCAGTGATGGAGCTGCAGTGATGGGGCTGCACTGATGGGCACAGGTGGCATTGATGGGCGGCACTAATAGGTGGCACTGATGGGCACTGGTAGGTAACACTGATGGGCAGCATTGGTGATGAGGCACTGATTGGTGGCATTGATAGGTGGTGCTGGTGGGCGGCACTGTTGTGCACTGGTAGGTGGGCACAAATGATTGGCACATACGATCCCACGATCTGGACTGATGTCTCTGACAGCCGACGGTGATCGGTTTTTTTTCTCTTCATGCTGTCAGCGTGAGGAGAAAAAATAGCCATTTAACAGCTCTGTTTACATCACATGATTAGCTGTCATTGACTGACAGATGATCACGTGGTAAGGGGTCAGGAACGACCCCTTACTGTGATCAGCCAAGTCTCATAGACTCGCTGATCACAGAGCCGGCTGCGCACGCCCTGCAGAGGGCGCGCAGGCCGCTCCAGCATTCGGCTTTAGCGCGGACGGGAAGCGGTTAATGGGAGGATGTTCTGCAAGCGGTGCTCTTTGACTGTGACCCAGAGATTCAGGCAGCTCTATGTTCTTTTGAGGGTGTACTATACCCCTTACAGACTACACACTATGGAACTGCTGCCTACGCCAATGTGCACTAGGTGTAGGCAGGACCACAGTGACTTGATCCATCTAATATGGAGGTGTCCCAAACTGCACATATATTGGAGGGGGGTGGTGGACACCATGAACAGAATATTTCAAGTGTCACTTACCGTTAGACCCTAACCCTTGCTTGCTTAATCTATTAGACACATTTGAGTGGGAAAATCATACTAGAGAGGCTATTTCTAGGACTTTATTTCTAGTTCGCAAAATGATCATGATGCATTGGAAATCAGAGAACCCTCAAACGGTTAAGGAGAGGGTGGCTGCTGTGGGAAACACCAGTCGAGTGGGAAAGATTATTTACCAGCATAGGGGGTGCGCCCGCAAATATGAGAGGCTTTGGGATTTATAGTTGAATGTGCCTGGGCTTGCCCCGGCGGATCTGACCATGGATAGGCTTCTATGCCTAAATGTTGGTTGTTTATATGGTTTGAATGTAATATGGGCATAGAACTGACATGGGCATGTGTTTTTTTTTTGTTTTTTTTTTATGTACGTTGCATGGTATACGTGTTGCTTGCTTCCTGATGTATGCATATTATAGTAACTGGTGACATGAATCTCGTTCATCTTTGTATAATGTACAATGTATGTGGTTGGTTATGTTATTTTGTGCAGTATGTAACCAATCGTGTTTTTTTTTTTCTAGGATAAAAAAAAATGTGCGTTTAAAAGCATAGAATAGAGCAAGAGGGTTATCCTAGTAGTTGAGACAACGAGGTCCAAGGGACAGATGGGCTTCTGAGAAGCGTTTGCCAACCTGCTCTGTAGTAACAGAATCAAAAGAGGAAAGAATGCGGTGGTAAACATTGGCATGTTAGGTGTGAAAGATATCTGAACAGTGGAGATCTAATCGTAAACTGCTTCAGTCTTAACCACTTCCCACCTGGCCTATAGCAAAATGACAGCCAGGCAGTGGTTTAATTGTTCTGACTGGACATCATTTGATGTCCTTCAGAACAAGCCGCTCATGCGTACCCCGGCTAGTGGTGGTGCAGTGTGTCACTCGGACACACCGCATCTCCGATCATGGTAAAGAGCCTATGACGTAGGCTCCTAACCTTGTGATCAGCTGTGTCCAATCAAAGCTAATCATCGGCATCAGCACGTGAGTAGAGGATAGTTGAAAAGCGCCCTTCCTCACGGGGGATCTGCACTGATAATCAGTGTAATTATCAGTGCAGCCCCATCAGCGATGCCCGCCAGTGCCCACCCGTGATGCAAATCAGTGCCCATAAAGGCTGCCCATCAGTCCCACCTATCAGTGCTGCATATTGGTGCCTCCTCATCAGTGCTGCCCATCAGTGCAGCCTCATCGGCGCACATCATTGAAGGAGAAATTTGCTTATGTACAAAATTTAATAACCTAAACAAAAGAAAACCCTCTCAGTGGTGATTAAATACCACCAAGAAAGCTCTATCTGTCTTCAGAAAATTATAAAAAATGTGTTTGTGTACAGCATTGTATGACCGAATTGTCATTCAACAGCGCTGAAAATTGGCTTGAGCAGCAAAGGGGTGAAAGTGCCCTTTAAAAAAGCATTTAATTTATAAATGATTGGAAATCTCCTGGGCGGTGAGTAAATAAAGAAGGTAGGGGACAAAGTATTTAGTTAACCACTTCAGCTTCGAAAGGTTTACCCCCCTTCCTGACCATGCCTTTTTTTGCGATATAGCACTGCATTGCTTAAACTGACAATTGCGTGGTCGTGCAACACTGTACCCAAATAACTTATGTCCTTTTTACCCCACAAATGGCTTTCTTTTGGTGGTATTTGTTCACCTCTGCAGTTTTTATTTTTTGCGCTATAAACAAAAAAAGACCAACAAGTTTGAAAAAAAATTAAAAAAAAATTTCTTTCTACTATAAAACACATCCAATAACAAAATATAAAAAAATCTAATTTCTTCCTCAATTTAGACCAATATGTATTCTGCTACATGTTTTTGGTAAAAATCAAAAAACGATAAGCGTGTATGGGATGGCGACCGATGCGATTTGGACAGTTTCATCACAGGATTGAACCAGAATACCAGGGGTATTTTTCTTAATTTTGAGGCAAGCCAGATTAAGATTAATTTTCTGGATCTGTGTATTGGTATTAGTGAGAATCAGTTTACTACATCTACCTTTTTCAATGATACCGACAGGAATTCCTATATTCCTGGCGGTAGTTGCCATCATGCGACTTGGCTTGATTCGGTGCCTAAAAGCCAATACCTCCGCCTGAAAAGGAATTGTTCTGACCATAGAGAGTTCTTGATAAAAAGAAAGAAATTGCGCTCAAGATTGGGAGGTGGCAATTGCTGGCTAGCACCAGATTGCCTCGGTAAAAGTCTTATGCAGCTACTAACCTGATAAACATAAACAGTGAAACATGGAAGAAAAATATATAGTAGCGCTAGACTCAAACTAGATTAAAACAGCAAAAAGTTAATGTGTCATACTTGATTCACCACACATATAAAGTGCATGAATCCATTAATAGTAACACATAGACTGATAAGTGATTGTGAACAAACCTAAACCTGATGGTCAAATTAAGTGAAATATGATACACATACGAGTATTATAAATGAACAAACATCTGTAAATAACTTCCAAATGTGACACACCAAGGCGTCAGTCCATGTGTGCAAAAACAGTGTTATCATCCAAATAGATGCTATAATAAAAACACCCGTGCAAAAATTAAATTAAATTCCCGATTCCAACGTGTTGTCTGAAGAGTGACATCCACCACCATAAAAAGGTCAGCAGCTTACCTGAGCTAGTTGGTCTCCTGTTACGGAGGACCTCAAACCGCATCTAAGTGAACTCAGTTGGATGATAATAGCTCTTATAGCCACCTCTTCGGCGCTTCCACAGTAAAAAGCAATGTAGCCGCAGCAATGACATGCAAGAGAGGAAAAGGATACCTCACTGGTGTAAAATCTTTGGGTTTATTTAAATAAAAAAATGGATAAAAACACTTACAACAATGTTGAAAAGGTACAGCCTTAAACTCGCGGTGCCGGCCGGACACCGACGAGCAAACCCGTCCTAGGAGATCGAGCAGTAAGGGGCTGACGTCACCACGCCGCTCGGTCCGCCCTTGGGCGGACCGAGCGGCGTGGTGACGTCATCCCCTTACTGCTCGATCTCCTAGGACGGGGGCGGACCGAGCAGCGTGGTGACGTCATCCCCTTACTGCTCGATCTCCTAGGACGGGTTTGCTCGTCGGTGTCCGGCCGGCACCGCGAGCTTAAGGCTGTACCTTTTCAACATTGTTGTAAGTGTTTTTATTCATTTTTTTATTTAAATAAACCCAAAGATTTTACGCCAGCGAGGTATCCTTTTCCTCTCTTGCATGTCATTGCTGCGGCTACATTGCTTTTTACTGTGGAAGCGCTGAATGAAGAGGTGGCTATAGGAGCTAATATCATCCAACTGGGTTCACTTGGATGTGGTTTGAGGTCCTCCGTAACAGGGGACCAACTAGCTCTGGTAAGCTGCTGACCTTTTTATGGTGGTGGATGTCACTCTTCAGCCAACACGTTGGAATCTGGAATTTAATTACATTTTTGCACGGGTGTTTTTATTATAGCATCTATTTGGATTTTAACACTGTTTTTGCACACATGGACTGACGCCTTGGTGTGTCACATTTGGAAGTTATTTACAGATGTTTGTTCATTTATAATACTCGTATGTGTATCATATTTCACTTAATTTGACCATCAGGTTTAGGTTTGTTCACAATCGCTTATCAGTCTATGTGTTACTATTAATAGAGAGTTCCTGCCTCAGGCTGGCATCCTCACCCAGCGTTTTTTGGATAAGGGTTACTCAAGCGTCTCCCTACAACAGACTCTGAATGGTGTAGCTCAACTTGATAGAAAGGTATTGTTAAAGGATAGACCACCTAAGGCTAAGATGCTGCCTTCTGTTCCTTTTATTACAACGTTTTCTATCCAACATAAGAATGTTAAAAAATGTAATTGCCAAGCATTGGCACATTCTTACTAATGATCTGGTATTAGGTTCCACCATACCACATAAACCTCAGGTTATCTACAAGGGAGCTCCGTCATTAAGAGCAAGGGTAGCTCCAAATATTTTGGATCCTCCCCCTAGTAAGCAAGTTTTTTTTGAATATTTGAGTGGGTTCTATCAGTGTAAAAGATGTTGGGTGTGCGCTGTGAGTGGCTGTTCACATAGGCGCACCCACAAATTTACATCGACTATTACGGCAGTTGAATTTACGATTGAGACATTTGTCACATGCTCCACTGTGGGGGTCGTCTACCTCCTGCAATGCCCTTGCGGGCTCCAATATGTGGGCAGGACTAAGCGACCCCTAAAGGTGAGACTCAATGAGCACGTGACGAACATCTTGACAGGTTTTCCCAAACATCCAGTTTCCCGCCATTATCTTGAAATGCATAATAGAAATCCTGCTAAAACCATCTTTCTTGGCATTGACAGATATACCCCACAATGGAGGGGTGACTCATTAGTGCGTAGCATTTCCAGGTTAGAAATGTCCTGGATCCATAAGATTAAATGTTATGCTCCTTTTGGGTTAAATGTGGAAACTGATTTAAACTGATAGACAACTCCTAGTATGTGATCATTTCGGTATCTGTTTTCATTTCTTTAGGTTTTTCCATATAACCTGTTTTTTTTTCTAAAAAAAGACTTATGATGGTATCATTTTTTTTTGGTCAACTTATATATCATGTGAGTCCTGGGCAGCAGGTTCTGCCGGACTTAGGTGGTTACATTAGTTCCGTCATGGGTCTTAATATGATGTAACTCCCATGTATATATCTGTGCATCTAGGATCAATTTAGGTTTATATTATGTGTTTTTGCGCTCTGACCTCTTGGTTTTGTTTGTCGCCACTGGGTGGTGCTGCTCACCTTGGGATCAGTGAATGCATTAATACATATTTATTGTAGTACCCTTCCTCCTTTGGCATTTTAAATAGTGCTTTTAATTAGGTTTTAATTATCATTTCTATATATTCATATGTTTTCCAATATATATGATGTCCTGTTATCTTAGCATGTTTTTAGTACGCTGCACGAATCAGCGATGGTTCCTGTCGGCGGCGCTGCCTGTGACTCACATCATAGGCGTGCCTTCATGCTGTTATTTAGGACGCGATGAGTCAGTGCGTCACCCGTTCCCCAGACGACGCTATTGTGTAGCGAAACGTACGTCAGGAGGCAGACGTGCTGACATCATCGCTATAGGACGGGAGACTGCATGTCGGCCGGCTCTCCTTGTTACATTTTATGCTGTTTATTCACCGCAATGCTGTAAGTTGCCAATTTTTATACAATAAATTATTTGGACGATATACACTATGTGGATTTCTTTCTCTGTTCTCGGATACTGCTGAGCTATCGAATTCCCACTTTTTGGAGTGTGTCATTCCCTGGCTATCCATGCACCGTGAGGAAGGCGCCAATACATGTGTTTGGGCTTGCTACTAGCTTGCCTCTGGTAAGCGCATCTGATTGGTGGTGGTGCACGAGTGCATATTGGTGTCAATTTCTCAGGATTCACCTTTTCTATTTAGACTTACCTTTCACTACTTATTTTCAAGAATTCACTGAGGATCACATTATGGACTTTCCATGTTTATTTTCATTATAAATACGGACTTGATTTATAATTTGTCAATTTTTTTAATTGACAATTTCTTCTGTGGGTTACATTCTATCAGAACTTTTGTATTTAATACTGAGGGTGTTTGTTAATATTTTGTTCATATTTTGCGTTAAGATAGTTTGCACTTCTTCACTGATGGTACACTGTTCATTATACTTTTGCGCAGCTCCCCCCCTTTTTTCCTTTATAATAAGCGTGTATTGATTGGTTTGCGTAAAAAAAGTTATAGCATTTACAAACTGGGATAGATTTATGGTTTGTTTATTTTTTTTACTAGTAATGGCGGCAGTCAGCAATTTTTAACAGGACTGCGACATTGCTGCAGACAAATCTGAAACTAAGTGACACTTTTTGGGGATCAGTGACACCAATACAGTGATTAGTGCTAAAAAAAAATGCACCGACACTGGCATGGAAGGAGTTAACAGGGGCAATCAAAGGGTTAACTGTGTTCCCTGGGAGTGCTTTCTTACTGTGTGGGGGGATGGTTTAAATGAAGGAAAACCAAGATTCTTGTTCCTGCTTAGCAGAAACACAAGATCTCTGCCTTTCTTACTAGCAGACCGCCGTTCTGCCTCTCTCGGAAGCGCCAGGTTTCCAGGAGACATCGGGTCCGCCAGACCCGCTGATTGCCTCCTGCTGTGTCCAATCACAGCTGGAGCAGGGCTTGGGTGGCACGTGCGTGCGCCCCAGAGCCCAAAAAATAAATCACGTACAGGTGCGTGATTTTGCGCTTAAGGGCCGCCCTGCCGCAGTATATGTACGTGGGGCGGCCCTTAAGCGGTTAAAGGTAGAGAAGAGTCGACTGGATAAGAGGGTTAATGAGAGTGACAAAATAGGTTTGTTTGGTGGCACAAAGGCAAGAATTATATTTTTGGAGTGCAGATTTGTATAAGATCTTTAATTCCTGAAAGGTTTTAGTTTTAAGGCACAGTAGCATAAGAGCACAGTTATGTCTCTCAAGATTTCTGGTATTTTCAGTTTGCCAAGGTTGTAGGGATCAGGGCTTAAATCTCTGTGTAGTAAAAGAAGCAAGTGTGTCCAGTGAGAATAAGAGTGAGCTGTTCTAGACAGAAGTGGCCAGGTTAGGGCAGGAAAGAAAAACCAATAAGGTTTTGATTAGAGAGAGGAAAAAGGGTGTTGGAGAGGTTGCAAGGATTGCAGAGGTGGGAAAATGCAAGGTCCATGGTGTCATCATTAGTTTCAAGTGAAGTGTATGTTCATTATGTTGGGTCACAAGATGAGGTTAAGTTGAGAAACTGAGATGTATCTGGGCTTTTAACATTAAGGCCCGGTTCACACTAATGCGCTGTGAATTTGGTCAGTTTTTTTGTCCATTCTGAGGTGCAAATTTTACCGCAAATTTACAGCGAATTTCAGGACTGGGACATAGCTGCGATTAATGTTCTAGCCGATGGAATCATAGTGTAAAAAAAAATGTTAACTTCCTGTCTTCTTCCTGGTTTTTGTGGAGAATCGCGTGGTGGAATTCGCACATATGTGAACCATCATTGCGATTCCAGAACGATTTACACTGATGTCTATGGAGACTAAATTCGCACACAGTAAAGTCGGACAAGACCCTTTTTTTATTGCATCGTATTTGTAGAGGAATCACAAAGCATGTATGTGAACGACCGTCATTGAAAACAATGACTTTAGGGATGACATGCGAATTCAGTGTTTTTGACGCATCGCATTTGTTATGAACTCGCACAAGTGTGAACCGAGCCTAACAGGGATGTTGGTGTCACCAAGAATGTCAGTGTGTACTTAAAGTGATTATATATCAGTGGGTAATTGTGAACGATCAAAAACCAGATAAAAACTGAGTAATCTCCCCACATATAGTCAATTAGGGTAAAAAAGGGAGATTGACTCAACTATATCAAGCTCATTAAGGTGGTGTCCTCGGAACTTAGTAATAGCTACACCAACCAGGGACAGAAAACCCCCTTAACCATCTAAAGAAGTTCCATATAAGAACAGCTGCGGTTTTTCCCAACAAGTAAACTTTATTAGAAAATGAGACAACCCAATAAAAAATTGTAAATTCCTAGTAAAAAGCTTTCACTGTTTACCATAAAAACAAGTGACAATATTGTCAAATGTGGTACTAATGCCTGGGCTCACAGACACACCATCCTCACATAACTGCCTATATCAGCGTGAAGATAGCAGAGTCGGAGATTAGGCAGTAAAATGCTATTGCATGTTTTATTGGAGAAGCTTTGAGAATAAATATATAAAAAAAAAAAAAAAAAAAAAAAAGTGTTACTGCGTTAAAGTGTAAAGAATAACCCAAGAGCTGCACCTATATATCGCCCAAATACAAAGTCATATAAAAACATACACACACAAATAATAGTGTGCCTCTTGTTATAAAACAAAAATAAACAGTACTAATAGTGTACTCAATATGCAAACACACAGTGAAATAAATAGTTCATAAGAATGGTTGATTCATTATAACTGTAATTCGTCCATATGCCAAAGACGGAACAACATAAAATGTGGTGAAGGTAATACTGATTCTTCTCATAATAAAGATGCATTCCACCAGGTATCAAGCCACGTGAAAAGTTTGAGAAGTATACCATACACACGTGCCCTCCGCAATAAAGCCTCTTGCCAAATGGACATGATCCCCAATTAGAGATCAAACACACATAAGCCTCAGACCCCTCCTGGTGTCTCCAAATTGGGTAAGTATGAGCCACTGGGTCCCGACATATAGTGTTCACAAAATAATCACCACAACCCTGAAACAGACTCAGCCATTATAAAAGGAAAGGAATATAGGGGGCACATAGCGTTTATACTGTTAATACAGGTTTATTAATAAAACCCCAAAAAGGTATTCACATTGCTCAGAACAATAATAGGCAGTCAAGTATTGTATAACCTCGGCGGCATGTGCGGGCATGGTGATGTCACAAGTTCGTAGCCCCGCCCAACAGTTCCACGTCACAGAGCGTTGTCTCGGGGTAACAGGAGCGTTACGTGGGTGTAAGACCTATGAGTCTGCTGATGTAAGTCCTAGAAGTATCATGAATAGGGATATGTAGTCCATGTTAAATGCAGGCAGTACTAGAAACCACCAATCACCTCAATGTAGGTAAGTACCTTCTAGACAGTCCCTATTTTTGTTATCCTTAAATACTGATGGTCAGTTGCCTATAAGTCCGCTGGTTTCCCCATACAGCAGCTGACAGGCAGATGATTTTCCAGCGACATTGCAAGAAGGCAGCAAGCATGTAATGAAACAGGAAGTGGCAATAAGCAGCAGCAGGTTGACAAACAGCAAGTGTTTAGTGGCATATGTATAACCGTCCTGTCTGGCATTTTTAGCCCGCACTTATAAACGCTTGTCGGATAGGACCCCTCCACCATTGCATCACAGTACCGGGGTTCACTATACAGTGCCGATCATACCTGAACTGCTCTATTGTGTATAGCTCGCCACTACTGTCTGGATCAGTCTAGGCTGCCATTCTTCCCTTCAGACTTGTATTAGCATCCTTCCCGTCCGAGTAGTGGTTCATCCCTCTGCTCAGCTGCAGAAGCTGGAGTGGAGCGGCATGATGGAAAGGCAACCTGGCGTGGCCCGAGCGCAGGCGTGATGATGTAAGCATGTCAACCTGTTTCAGTCACATGAATCACAATCAGAGGAGGCAGATACTTTCCATCATGACATGCCATCAGGGAGCCGTGTGTTTGGCACCAAACTTTTTCTGCAGCAGAACAATGACCCCAAACATGCAGCGTGTTATTAGGTGCTATCTTCAGCGTAAAGAAGATCGATGAGTCCTAGAAGTGATGGTTTGGCCCCTACAAAGCCTGATCTCAACATCGACTCTGTCTGGGATTACATAGTTAGTCTCATAGTTTATCTGGTTAAAAAAAAGACACAAGTCCGTCCAGTTCAACTCGCGGGAAAAAAAAAACGCACAAAAATCGTAAACCTTCATATACACAATCCCATACCCACAGTTGATCCAGTGGAAGCCTACATTAGGTTAAGAAAAAGTGTGTGGCGCCAAAAGTAAATGAACAGCAATGAAATGTGAATACTGTCATAAATGGACAGTAAATTAAAATAAAGTCCAAAAATAGTTAAAGTGAATAAAAAATAAAATAATATATATAATCTTTAATTGAAAATAAACAATGAAAAACCAGAATAGTGAAAAATATAAATTTAAATTCACAGTACCATGATAGGATCAGCAATATAAACTTATTGGTGAAAGCACAATAGTTCAGTGCAAAGATTTGCACAAAAAATTGGTGGTAACTTTAAAAGTGAAAAGGTGATCCAGTACAGTGCTCCAGAATCATCCATCGCACCCCTGTGAATTGGACACATTTACCGAAAAAGCTGTCTGCCGTTACAGCAGCAAACACTCACTCCATGTAGATCCGTCATCTGTTTTAGTGAAGGCTGTTCAGCAGCATGCACCATCCAGATGTAGCTGTAGTAAATAAAGCTCTCTCAGAGCCAGATGGAGTCTCCATAGTGTAGTACTTATTGGATTTGTATGTTAAAAGTCAAAATAAAATGAATAATAAAAACATATGACAATGGGTGCCACTGCCGACCCGGTATTGGACAGTGGCCTGACATTAGCACTAGTGTCTCCTTCCCGACGCGTTTTGTCTAATAGGATGTTATCAAGGGGTCCTGCTTTTAAGATGGCAGATCTACACTAAGTGTGTGTTTGCTACCTGCCAAGTTCCTTCAAAAACTGTGTGCAAGTGTCTATTTATTTTTTTACATACTGTCACTAGAGCAGTGTTGTGTTGCCATTGTGACACACTACTACCCTGGAGTAGGGGTTGGTCAAGATTTTTTTTTTTTTTTAAAAGCTGTGATTGCTTATTTGAATAAGCAATCTGTAAAAGCCTGTGTAAAGGTTTCATTAATGAAACCTAGTATACTACTGTGATTCTGTGATAAGTCACACCTACCACATGGTACAGGGCGGCTGTGATTGGCCCTGGTACCATGTGGTCACTGTAACCAATTACAGAGCTCACAAAGTAGTAAACAATGACTTTGACCACAGCAATCACATACATGAAATAAGGACCACCCACATTGGCACGGTACAATGATCGGTGAACTGGGTACGTCCACTCGCTAAGGCGCTGCTCCTGTCCGGACAGGACGCGATTTAAGTTTCTACACGATTACTACTCGCCTTTATTTGGGTTTCAGGATTGTTACAATGTAAAGTATCCATTTTCTGCTACTTCTATCAACAGTAGTGCAATCACAGATTTTTATCCCTTCTGTAAACTACCAATAAATACTTTGATCCCTTTGGTCCTAGATTTAGATACCTGTACAGTTAGGATTAGTATAATGGTACGTCATCTGAGAGCTTCCTGCTTTGCAAAGAAGAACATATTTGCTGTTTTTAGGGCCCATTGAAACAGAAATATGTGTATTTTCTGTATCGAATGCAAGAAGTTCTTTTTGGTAGAGCTAGCAAAAGATCCAGTGTAAAATACACACTGCGATCTCGCTTCAAGCTTTTAAGGACACAACCATTCGTTTTTATTATTTTTAAGGGGTTTTCTTGCCCAATTTTATTAAAACAAAGTTTCCAAAATCAGAATCGATGACTTTTCCCCCACATTGGCAAACGGCGGTTTCTTTAATACGCATGTGCCAATGACGTTGGCACATGCGGATACAATGAATATCTCCTAAACTGTGCAAGTTTAGGAGATATTCACGGTACCTACAGGTAAGCCTTATTATAGGCTTACCTGTAGGCAAAAGTAGCGTAACAGGGTTTACAACCACTTTAATCCTCAAACACGGGCCGAATATCGGGCGGTATTGGCTCTTAAAATAGAAACCGGGCGACATTCGGCCCATATGTACAGCAGCCGGTCCAACAGAAGCCGAACATCCAGCTTCTGTCGAAGGAGCATGACCAAGAAAGGTCTGTCGGTCGGCATCTGCTCTCAGTGATCTCTATGAAATCTCTGGTCTCCAGGTCCCAAACCGAGTTTTACCAACCGATGAGGAAGCAGAAAAAAAACAGTTTCCTCTAAATGACACAAGCCCCCTGGAGCCCCTCAACCTTCCTGGATGAGAATTCTGGGTCACAAACTCTTTTTTTGCATCGTAGCAGGGCACAGCAGTGCCCCAACACCTAAAGTACTCAAGTTTAGACACGGTCAGCGTTTAGATGCATACAATTCTAATGACTTTACACACTAAAAATCTACAGATATACACAGCCCTGGAGACAGTGTTCTACTTTTTTCATATGCTGCTATCATGGCACACATTTTTCTTAGCAGACACAACTTTGTGTACTGCCCCAGTTATTCCTCTAGCGCTGCGTTCAGATGCATCTAAACTTAGCGTTTAAGCGGCTGTGCAAAAGGGGTGCTCAGCCTTTTGTAGAGCTAGGGCCACTCATGTGATTTTATAACCGGTCACGGGCCACTATGAAAAGAAATAGTTCTGAATTTTTTATTTTGAATAGCGTAATGAACATTTTTCTCCTGCAGCTGCTGTATGCTGGCGGGAGGGAGGAGAAGCTGGCTTTTAGCGGTTGCAGGAGGAAAATGAAAAGGATTGGTTCATGTATATGCCGCCCCTCCTATCCAAGTGTAAAACAGAATGTGACAGGGAGGCCACACGGACACATCTCAGCTATAGGGTTTTATGCCCCCCCCCCAAACTTTAAATGTAAACCATCCCTTACTGTCCTGAGGCCCCTATAACACTGCTTTCACACTGATGCGCTGCAGTTTACCCAGGTGTGGTGCACTTTCTGAAAGCACACCAAAACTCCTGAATGCAGGGGGGCGTGTCCAAGATGGCAATTTGAGCGGAAGCCTGATCTAGAGCTCTGCTGGCTCTCCTTCTATTATCCTTACTCCTGTTTGTTCTTCCGTCCCTAAAACTACCCTGTTCCACTCCGGATCCCACAGGACTAGGCAGAGGGGAAAAAAGCTTCATTTTCCGCAGCAGGCAGAGGCGATAGCTCCGCAGGCGATTGCACACGTGGGGACCTCCTCTGTGAAGACTCACAGCATGGCATCGCAAACGGAGCAGGAGGACCAGGCGCTTGAGACCCGGCTCGGGTTCCAGGAGGTGATGGCGGCAATCGCGACGTGTCAAGCCACCTTGACCAGCAAGATTGAGGCTGTACAGATGGATGTCGGCCTAGTTCGGCAGAACCTGGACAAGCTCCGCTCGAGGGTGACGGAAGCTGAGCAGCGAGTCAGCCAGACGGAGGACACTGTCCAGGATCACTCGGCGTCTCTCCGCACTCTGCAGACGAAGGTGCGAGCCCTTGAATATAAGGCGGAGGATGCCGAGAACTGGAACAGGAGAAACAATCTCCGGATCATCGGTCTGCCCAAAGTCGCGGAGGGAAGGAATCCTGCAATATTTGTGGAAGGCCTGCTGAAGGACTTGCTGCCGGACGCACAGTTCTCTCCGTACTTCACTGTGGAATGCGCCCATCGAATCCCTCCGACCCCGGGACCCCCTGGAACCCGCCCTCGCACCTTTATCCTTCGGATGCTTAATTTCAGGGATCGTGACGAGATCCTCAGGGCTGCGCGCAGGGCGGGTGAGTTGAAATACCAGAATGGCTCTCTCCTGTTTTTCCCTGACAACTCTGCTGAAACTCAGAAGCTCCGTAGATCCTTTGATCAGGTGAAGGGGAGGCTGAGGGCACGGAACATTAAGTATAGTGTTCTCTTCCCTGCCAAACTGAGGGTGCAGGATGGGGAGACGTTTCAGTTCTTTCATTCCCCCCCGGGATGCTGCAGCCTGGCTGGAGTCTCTGCCTCCTATCCGCGAATAGTAGGCTCCCCTTCTTTCTTGCACTGCCTTGATGTTCCACTTGTGCTTACTATGGGATATTCTTCTTGGGTCTGTTTGAGCTGCTGCTGTGGTCTATGTTAACATGTGAATCGCGGCTACGCGGTGCCAGACCTGGGTACGCCGTTGCCCGCAGGGATGACCTGTGACTATGCCCTAGCAGCCTGCTCTATGTCATTTTGTAGGGTGGAGCTTGGAGTTACACAAGGAGCCCCTTTTTGTTGCCCGTCAAGAGGGCTATTTTGCATCGGGATGTCAGTGTCCACTCTGGAGGACTGTAACTAGTTATATTGCTCCTATTACTGGATGGATCTTTTCCACTTATTTGGCGCGTGGTTTTGGCGCCACATGGGGATTGGGGGGGAGGGCTGAGGCCACTGATGAAGACGCTGAACTGGCTCATAAATGAATACGTTGAGTGGACGTGCTCCCACCCTCCTCCCACCATCCCTGCACTTGGCTCCCTGCAACTTGTGCACCGCCGCGCACAGACGGCTCTCCCATCCATGTTTGCGGTCCTTGACTAGTTAACCGGTTCTGGGGGAAGACGGATGGCTGCAAGGTTACGGGGTGGGCTTTCACAATCACCTGGGATGGGCTGTACTCCTAAGTGGCACAAGGGACTGTTAGAGAGTTTCAATGTTCCTTGGGCAACTAAGTTTTGTACCCCTGGGTTTACCTAGGAGACTGATTATGATTGCTTTTACCAGCATCTCTATGGATCTTTTGGGGGATACTGCTCGCGATTAGTGCACGTCCTCCTTGAACTGATGTTAATGTTGGGGGTTTTGATACATCACCGGTTTTTGCTGGCGATGTGGGGTGGGGGGGGGGAAGTTTCTGCCGTTGCAGACATTTGGAGAATGTTTTTGTGGTTTTAGCTCTAAGGAGTTGCTTTTTTCAAATGCTGACATCGCTTAATTACATGTACATGGTGCTGCACCTGCTCTTATTATTTTGTACGTACATGGGAATGTATGTTCTCCGGGAGGGGGGGGATCTGCGGACTATGGCCCCTTCTTTACACACATTATACTATGGCAATAATTAACATTATCTCTTGGAACGTTCGGGGCCTCAATTTGGCTACTAAGCGCTCGCTGGTTTTTAAACTCTTGCAAAAATATAACCCGCAGGTGTGCATTCTACAAGAAACACACTTAGTGGGCAACAGAGTCCTTGGCCTTCGGAGGGCTTGGGTGGGAACCCACTATCACTCCAGCTATTCTACCTATGCCAGGGGCGTTGGCGTCCTGATCCGCAAGTCCCTCCCGCTTCAGGTGTTGGATGTCCCGACGGACCCCGGGGGACGGTATGTAATAATACATGTATCACTGTATAACAGGAAAATCGTTTTAGTGGGCCTGTATCTCCCTCCTCCAGCAAGCGCTCAACTCTTTTATATGAGGTTATGCAGATAGTGATGGGGTTCCACACTCAGGAGGTGCTTCTCTTTGGGGATTTTAACATGGTGCCATCACAGGACCTAAACAGACTGCATGCGGTTGGCCGTCCCTCTTCAGACCTACAAAACTGGGCAGATATGTTTGCTCTCGCGGATGTATGGCGCAAATTCCACCCTCAGGGAATACACCTGTCACTCTGCCTCCTATCGGGCCCTGTCCCGTATAGACCTGGCATATGCCTCATCTGGAGCATTAGGCTGGACAAGAGAAGCCAAGCATTTGCCCCGTGGAATTTCAGATCACGCCCCTTTACTTCTTAATATTTCCCTGGCTAGGCTTCTGGGCCTGAAGCTGTGGCGTCTGTCTAGGTTCTGGGCAATGGATGAAAAGGTTCAGGAGTCAATGGTGGAAGGTATTTGCAATTATTGGCTGCTAAATAAGGAATCTGCTAACGCTGCCATTTTATGGGATGCTTTCAAATCTTGGACAAGGGGGGAATATATATCACTAATCTCTTCCCTGCAGAGAGAGGCTTCTCGGTCACTTGAGGATCTGGAGGGGGAGGCCGTACGATGTGAGAGGGAATACACTCGTTCCCCTAGTGAGGCGGCTCACTTGTGCTGGCAGAGGGCCCTTCGAGACCTCTCCCTGCACAATGTTGAACTGACGAAGAAATCTATGCTATATTCTAAACAGAATATTTGAGCATGGCAATAAAAACGGAAGGTTGCTGGCTTGGCTGGCAAGAGCCCAGGCAGCCGCCACGCATATTGCTGCTGTCCGGGATACTCAGGGACAATTGGTGTCCTCTCCTGAAGACATTAGTGCTAGATTTTTAGAATTTTTTTCATGGGTTGTACTCCTCTAGGGCCGGTTTCTCTCCATCTGAACTACAGGAATATCTAGGAGCCATCCCCTTTCCTACTTTATCGGATGACCATAGGGCATTGTTGGAGAGGGATATATCGCTGGAGGAGGTTCAAGCTGCGATTGGGGGACTGCAAAGTGGTAAGACCCCAGGAGCAGATGGTTTGCCCGCGGAGTTCTATTCTCAGCAT
The DNA here is from genome assembly GCA_029206835.1 of Rana muscosa. Classification (NCBI taxonomy): domain Eukaryota; kingdom Metazoa; phylum Chordata; class Amphibia; order Anura; family Ranidae; genus Rana; species Rana muscosa. The sequence continues at coordinate 129,658,221 of CM055123.1, read as the reverse complement.
GCAGATCTCCTCGCCCCTAGAATTTAAACCCTCTTCTCTGGACTCGCGGGAAATGATGTTTTGCCTTAGTCTATGGCAGAAGCCATCATTGTCTTGATCCCCAAGCCTGGTAAGGACCTCCAGGACTGCGCATCGTACAGACCCATCTCGCTACTTAACGTAGACGCAAAAATATTGGCCAAAATTTTGGCCACCCGCCTGTCGTCAGTAATATCTACAGTAATACATATTGACCAGACTGGTTTCATGCCGGGTAAAGGCACAGACATTAATATCAGGCGTCTGTTCCTAAACCTGACTATACAACATGACAATGCTGGCTCCCGGGTGATCGCCTCCCTGGATGCGGAAAAGGCATTTGACTCAGTGGAGTGGGAATATCTCTGGGGTGTCCTGCGACACTTCGGATTTGGCCCCAATTTTGTGCGATGGATCCAGCTGCTCTACAGGGCCCCGAGGGCCAGGGTGCGTACTAATGACCGGATCTCTGACTCCTTCCGCTTGTATAGGGGTACGCGTCAGGGGTGCCCCCTGTCCCCCGGACTGTTCGCCCTGGCGCTGGAGCCTTTGGCTATTTTGGTCAAGGAGTCTATGGAAGTTAGGGGGTTACGGATTGGTGCTTTAGAGGAGAAACTGTCCCTCTATGCGGATGATGCCCTTTTATATCTAAACAACGCGGGCCCATCCCTGACTGCTGCCCTTGCGCTATTCGATGAATTCGGGTCCCTGTCGGGAATCCGTATCAACTGGTCAAAGTCTGTTCTTTTCCCCATCGATGATCGGTCCCGGGCTTCGTCCAATCCCACACAGTTGCAATGGGTTGAAGAATTTAGATACCTTGGGATACGGGTTGCTAGGACTTCTGCCCAGTATTACCCACTTAACATACTCCCCTTGCTCCAGCTTCTGAGGGAACGGTGTCAATCCTGGTCGGGCCTTCCGCTGAACTTGATTGGGCGTATAAACATCCTAAAAATGATTATCTTACCAAAGTTCACTTATCTGTTTCGGAACAGCCCGATCTGGATCCCGGCAGCCTTTTTTCAGGAGGTGGACAAGTGTATTACAGTATTTCCTTTATCTGGAATGGGTGTGTGCCGCGACTAGCGAAAGATACCCTACAATCCCCGACTCACCTGGGGGGCCTGGCCCTTCCAAACCTGCAGGTTTACTGCTGGGCAGCTATGCTGGTTACTGTGTATTGGTGGTTTGGGGCTCGACGCTCCAATGCTGCGGTCTGTGTGGAGGCAGCCCGGCTGGGCTCCCTGCAGGCACTTCAAAACTTAGCGTATAGAGGACCGAGAGCATATTTGGACCTGCCGGCCCCGACTAGGGCAACACTTAAGGTGTGGGTGGTGGCGCGGCGCAGATTCTCCCGGGTGGGGCGCTGGTCCCCGGTCCAGCCCCTCTGGGGGAATCCCAATCTGCCTCATTTTCGAACCATACCGGATCCGCAGGTGTGGGCGAGGTATGGCATCAAGACCTTGAGAGATATTATGCCGGCAGGAGTCCTACTGACATTTCCCCAACTAACCCAGATCTATGGCCTACCCGGCTGGATGTACTTTCGGTACGCCCAGCTTCGTCACGCTGCCAGGGCCCAATTTCCCTCACCCCCGTGTCTTCAGCTAGACCCGGTGGAGGATCTTTTAGCCGGTGAAGGCCTACAGAAACCCCTCTCTGCTCTTTATAACATCTTGCTTCCCATTAATTCCCTTAAAATGGATAGGCTCTGGGAGGCTTGGAGGGCGGACATACCGGCACTGGAGAGGGAGGAATGGGAGGAATGTCTGGAGAGGGGTCCCAAGCTGGTTGTGTCTGCGGGAGACAAACTTATACAAACCAAATTTCTCCACAGAGTGTACTTTACCCCTGTGCGCTTATCCAGAATATACCCGGATAGGGACCCGCACTGCCCACGGTGTCGGACGGCCCAGGGCACCTATATCCACATGTTCTGGACGTGTCCTGCTCTGGTGTCCTTCTGGACAGGGGTATTTGAACAATTGTCCGATTGGAGCTGGACGTTCCCATGACGCCTGAACTAGCCTTGCTGGGTGTCATTGGCGATGAGCACAGATCCCATCATAGTAAACTGTTGATCTCTTATCTTCTTTTTTATGCCAAAAAAGAAATCTTATGCAAGTGGACCTCCCCCACCCCTCCTTCGGTCTCTTCCTGGGAGGGAAAAATTAACGCGGCTTTGCCTCTCTATAAATTGACCTACATTAGTCGTGGATGTCCCTGGAAGTATGACAAGGTTTGGTTGGCCTGGACAACATTTTGAGGCACTGGTTATACCTGAGAGTGGTCCCCTCCCTCCCTGTTTGCCCCCCCTTCCCTCCTCTCCCTCCCCCTCCTCGCTTCTTTCTGCTCCCCCCTCTGTGTTTCTCCCTCTACCCCCCCCCCCCCCCGGGATGATCTGGTCAGGCTATTCGGTTTATTTTTTATATGCCTTCCTACCGTCTGGGTCTACTCCTCTGTCTTTCTCTTTGTTGTATATAATTTTGTGCCTGCAAAGTGTCTTGCTTTACTGGATTTCATATTGAGTATGAGTAACGTACATACCATGTGCTGTAGTGACTGATTGTACTGTATTGCTTTTGATGTGTTTATATTTTCTCCTGTGTGCTTGACGAACTGTCTGTGTTGATGACCTACTGTACTGTACTGAACCTTCAATAAAGCACTCCTGATTGTTAAAAAAAAAAAAACTCCTGAATGCAGGCTTTCAGAACGTGCACCACACCCGCAAGATATAATAAAAGTCTATGGAAAGTGCAGGAAAGCTGTAGGTGCACTGTGCAGCACCCATGGATCAGTGTAAAGGCAGCCTAATAATTGTTAGTACCTTTTATAGGTGCTAATATGCCAATTGCAAAAGCGCAGTGTATGTGATGTTTAATACACTGACCTTTTTTTGCCTCTGCCATCTTCTGCTGGCATCTCTCTCCAGGCTGCTAGAAAGGACCCAGGCAAAGTGCACTAGGTATCACTCCGCCTGCAACTTTGCTACAGAGGAGGTTCAAGGCACTCTGGTGCTCTGGGATGGACAGTCGGCAAGCCCATATCACGATCAACGGGTTGCCGACCCCGGCCAATCGCTTCCCAGGTTGGAGTCGAAGGCCACAGGTTGAGCAGCCTCTGCCTTAGAGCAACAGTTTTTCCAGCACAATACTTTTCCAGGGCAGAAGCATGCATCCCTGTTCATAAGACTTGGTGATGGATTTCAGAATCTGTTTTTAAAGCTCATGCTTGTCAAAGAATACAGCAAAAATACAATGAGTGCCCTTAAGACATTTTACTGTAACATTCAGTTTCAGTTGTTTTACATAAGGCAGATCAAATTGGTGAAATAAATAAAAGTGAGTGGCTGTTGTTAAAACCAGTTTATCTTCTTGTATAGGTTCAAAGCATCATTCGATCTCAGACCAGCATGGGTATGCGCCACAGGGACCGCTCTACTACTGGCAACACTCTGAAGACTGGATTCAGCTCTGCACTCACCACCTACTTCTTTGGTGCAGATCTGAAGGGGAAGCTTACTATCAGCAATTTTTTGGAATTTCAACGCAAACTCCAGCATGATGTGCTGAAACTCGAGGTAAGTCATATATTTTTGTTACGTCCTAGGTTGATAAAGGCTTTTACCATCTGTTTGACCATATAACAATATTAAAGTTTTGCCCATACAAAAGCAATTTAAGTTTAACTAAACAAATGTAAAGAAATGAACACTGTTGAACATCTTTAGGAATTTGAATCCTGTACAAACTGCTACTAACAAAAAAGAGGGAAAATTCGTTGATTTGACAAATCTAAAGCTTGTATGTCATGTTTCACTTCTGTTAGAAGCCATGAGGAAGGCGGTTTCTTTTTGTTTGGAGATCTGTACTCGTTCCTTAAAACATTCACAACAAAAGACACATCAATAATATCATTTTTGTTTAAACCCTTCTACTCTACTAAAAATGTGTTTTTGTTTGTGTCCTTATTAGAGAGATTTTTCATCACGTTCTATCTTGACAGGTGTAGAGAAATCTGTAGATACACATGGCAAAAAAAAAAAAAAAACCTTAGAGAGGCTCTTTCCAAAACTAATATTTTCTGGAGCAAGGTTTTATACCTAAAATACGGTAACTGACAAGTCAGGGTGGGACTGCATTTTGCTTTGCATCGGAGCAGGACTTGATTGTAATACTGATGATCTCTGCATCCAATTTTAGTTCTATTTAAGACATGCAACAAGCGGTCTCTCTGGTTAAGGCAGCTTTTTCTGCAACTATGTCACGGTTATTTGGACAACTAATGGCTTTCTTACCGCCATTACTCTCCAGTGCTCCTAAACACCAAGCCCCTTCTCCAGGACTATTTTCTTTACCTGAGTCCTATCCCGATATGCCTGGCCTAGAAGAGTTGGCCATAGAAAGGAATAAAGAGGATCCGGAGGTGGTGTTAGAGGAGGCTGTGGAAGAGTTCTCACTCTAAGACTTATATGCACCTGAGGTTGCAACTTCATACAATATGCATGCCAGTGGTGATATGCTCACTTTTGCCGTATGCAAAAGCCTCTGCATTGCAACTCTTGAATCTCTTCTGTCTTGCCATGTCCCTTTAGGTACAAATGGAGCTGCTGAATCAAAATAGACATTCCCTGTTCATGATCAAATAGAATGGATAATTTATGGTGATTGGGTCAACTAGGAAAAGATTTTTACTTCTCCGAAAATAATCGCTGAGCTCTGTCCAGTGGAAAGTGAAAGAGTTCAATATAAAATAGTTATGGTAGTTGATCCTGCCATCTCAGTCTTAAACAAACATCCCACTGTACATATTTAATATGTTCCTTCATTGATAGAATCTGTAGATGGGAAAGTTTGAAATGCTCTTAAAAGCACTTTTTACACTTGCAGGCCTAGCTCTACAACCAGCTATTGCTATGATTTCTACCTGTGAAACTGCAGCTAACTGGAATAGGGCAATGAACAACCAACGCAATTTTGTATTCCAGGACCATATTCTAAGTGAGCAATTACAGCAATTTTCTCCTGATCTGCTCTGTTTTTGGATGCTCTAGAACAGTGGTTCTTAACCGTCCTAGTGCCAAGACCCCTTGATAAAATTTCCCAAGTTGTGGGGACCCCTCGCAGTAAAATTATTTCTTTATCGTACACCACGGGAAACAGAGCCAGTCATTACATAATGGGTTAAGGGTCACCAGCGGTGATTGGACACTGGCACAACCAATTGAGGACAGTTCCCCTCCATATAACCCCTCCCATCAGGGAAGTACCTCAGTTTTTCCGCCAGTGTCTAAAAGGTTTGGACGCGATAGGATGCTAAAAGAAAGCTCTGCCAAAGAGACCCTCTGGGGGTAAAAGAGCTATGCTTTCAGATCCATCCAAGATGCCTAAAGTAAGCCAAAGCTGGATGGGATCCGGGCCTCACGCATGAGGCGTCACCTGTAATGTATCTCTTCGGAGGACTGGGCTCTAATATCCAGCACTTTCGCTACTTTGCGAAAAGTCTTGGTAAGAGTCTTTTACAAGGCCCAGGGGAGAGGTATCCTTTAAATAGGAACCCATATCCCTAAAGGTTGGCGCACACAGCCCGCCGTGATGTGTGAAAATTGGTACTGTCTGATTTCAGCAGAAAAACCTGCGGCGGGGACAAGGTAAGTGGTTAAGAGTCCTAAACAATGTTTAAGGACCTTTTCCTATATATTGGGTGAGTGTCTTCTCAAAAACCACCACTGGGGAAGTAAAGAGTTGAGTTTAACTCACCATGCTCTGAGTGTCAGTTTCCTTCTGGACAAGACACGTTTTTTTTTCCCCTTGGCTGCAGAGCTGCTTCAGCGCCTCCCTCCTTTTCCTCACAAGCTGTTCCAAGGTATGGTAAATGCTCAGGACACAGTAGGATGTTACACACAATGTGCGGCCATAAGGAGGGAGCTTTCCTCACACCTGTGATCGCCGCCATTGCCCAAGACGCACACGCGCAGGGGGGCGCACTTTAGCGGGGGGTCCACAAGCACGTGCACGAAAATGGCGCCAAATACAAACGCCATAAAGGACTGAGGCCAGCAAGCTCTATCCTTGAATGGACACAGCAGCATTACAGGGGACACGCAAGACTCCATGTGGTTGGGCTATTGCACTACCAAGAGAGACACTTACTTGTGCATTCAAACTGTGTGTTTAAAGTTGCATATTTTGTTGTAGATTGCTAAACTGAGCACAGTAGTATATGCTTTGGGGTACCTCGGCTTTGCTTAAAGCAGTATGACCAGGACAAAAATTAAAAAAGCACCGCTGCTTGAGACAGAAGGCTCTAACAATGCTGGCTCAGTACCTTCCTCACCGGTTTTAGCGGACGCAGCTGCACAGGGTGAGCCATTGCCGCTATCAGGAATAGCAGCTTCCCCGGTGAGGCCTGGGCCTGCATATGTCACTGAAGACACTTTGGCAGTAGCCCTAGGCAACTTAGAAGGGAGAATCGCTACGTTCATCGCCAAGTCCTTAAAGAAGGACAAAAAGTGAGACGGATCTCCTTCTGTGGTAGACCTCCTTTCAGAAAAATATGAGGATGAGGATGATGCTTCACCTGCAGAAGATGAGGAGTCGGATGGATCAGGGTAATCAGAGGAGCCTTTCTCTGCATCCCAGATTCTGAAGTCGCAGGTGCAATGTTATGCTGGAACAGTGCGTTCCGCATTTAAGTTACCCTCTTATTTAACTAAATCACCTGTCTCTTCCCTGGGTTCATTAAAATCCCAGCAGGGTGCATGCGCTTTCCTGGTTCACCCGTTACTAGAAGGGGTAATGTACGCAGACTGGCAACACCCAGATAAGCGTTTTTCACCTCCTAAGAAGTTTGATATTCTTTATCCTATGGAGGAGAAGTTTTCCAAGAAATGGAGCCTGCCTTCTGTTGGCGCAGCTATTTCTTGTATAAATAAAAACCTGACGTGTCTGGTGGATAATGTACAAATGTTTAAAGATCCTTCTGAAAAGAAATTGTAATCTTTACTAAAATCCTAATTTATTTTGGCCGGTTCAGTTACCCCAACCTGCTGTAGGTTGAGAACCACTGCTCTAGAACATGTAATAAAACTAATTTTTAGAATGGCTCTAGTCTCAAATCACACATGTAAAACCTTGTGACTCAAAGCCTGGTCAGCTGAAGCTGCCTGTAAAAGAGTCTTCACATGCATGTCATTTGAAGGAAGATATCTCTTGACAGATTCATCAAAGATGTCATAAGAGGAAAGGTTCTTCTCCACAACAGAAAATTAAACTAGCCCCTCCTCAGGAGCCTATCCCTTTTCAAAACGCATACCAACATTCTTATACCCAAGCTTCAGCTTAAAAACCTAAATGCAGCCCATCGTTTCAGTGTAAGACTTGGCCCCCAAAGCCCTTTTCTTAAGTGTGGGCGGGGGGGGGTCACAGATGTTCCAAACCTGTGGGTATAATTGGCGATTTCAAAGTGCTTGGTGCTTAAAAAATAGAGTTCAAAACTCTCCCTCTTCATTGCTTTCTTCTCTCAGATCAGCTAATATTTGCTCAAGGACAGTTAGTTTTGCCGGATGTCCTAAACCATCTCTTGTTCCACAGATAAGTCATTCCAGTACCCCACACAACATGGCTTCAAATTATTTTTTCTAGCTCGTGCTCATAGCTTGATAGATTTCCAGCCCAGCTATGATGATGGAGGACGTCTTTCCTTCCCTATCACTGGAATATTATATGACAGCTGCCAGTCTTTCAGACTGGGGAGAAGAGTTTTAGGTTCTCATGGTTCAAGGAACATGGTCATTGGTGGAAGCCAAGTTCCCCATCAGCATCCTGTAGCTCAGAGCAGTAAGGATGGCTCTGCAACACTGGCCGCCCTCCTTTATGCCTAGACACCCAATTGGGATACAGTCAGATAACGCCTTGGCTGTGGCCTGCATCAACCATTAAGGCGGCACCAGCAGTCATACAGTCTTGAAGGAAGCAAGCCAGATCATCTCAGAGATTCTCTGTCCAGCGATCTCTGCTGTCCATGTCCCAGGAGTGAATACCTAGAAAGCGATTTACCTCACCTGCCACTGCCTGGACCAAGGGAAAAATAGGCCCTTCACCCCAACATCTTCAACCCAATATGCCATATAATGGGGGCCCTGGATGTGGATATCCTGGCCTCCAGGTACAACAACAAGCTATCTCTGTTTGGGGACAGAACCAAGCATCCCTTAGCACCGACATTGAATGCCTTGATAGTCCCCTGGTCTCAGTTCTGGCTAATCTATGCCTTCCCTCCCAGTGTGAATTCTACCTTGACTGCTCCACAAAACAGAGCAAGAGAAGAAACTTGTGATTCTCTTTGCACCAGACTGACCCAGAAGAACCTAGTACACAAACATGCTCAGACTACAAGGAGATGACCTTGGCCTCTTCCCAACAGGCCAGACCAGTCTTGGGGCCTTCTGGTCCTTCCTGCTTCTAAGTCACTAGCTTTAACAGCTTAGCTGTTGATGCCCAGAGCTTAAGGGACAGTCTGTGATTTCTTCCTTGCTTAAAGCAAGAAAAGCTCTTACAGAAAGATATATTGTACCTGGAAATCCTTTTTTGGACATGGGCACTTCAATCCCAGAGATTACTCTGTGCCTTGTAATCTGGCCTTCTGAACCTTTGAATCCATGAGAGGCTTGGAGGATGTAGAAGTCTAAGCTTGCAAATGTCTTGGGCTTGGATTTGGTGGACTGAGGGATATGAAAAAAACTCTACTTACAAGAGGTAGTGGCATTATCGAACTGATATGTCTCGAAGCTGGTGAGTCACTTGTAAGGAGCCATTCCTCTTAACGAGGCAGTCTTCTGCCCAGTACTATCCTAAGGTTGTATCAGTCTTTAAACCTTAATGAAGATACAGTCCTTTCCCTCCTTGTGCCCTATTCTAAAACACCCAAAGGGAATTGTTCTTCATTTCCCGGGCATAGTCAGAGCCCAGAGATTTATTGAAAGCTCCCTGCAAGGTCCAGGGTGCTGCCTCCCTGCTGCTGACTCTCAGTGATCTGGTCACAGATGGTCATTTTAACCCTTCCTGCTTCAGCAGTTGGTTCGTGAGTATCCCAATTAGATTTTTCTCACTTCTTGTACTGACAGTGTAAGGCAGAGCATAGTTGCAAGGAAAGGGGTCCTGTAGGCCTTTGCAGCTCTTGATTGGACAGCTCCAGGATGGCTTGCATTATCCATCCAAGAGGCCCTGACACCAAAATCCTGGAACACTGTCCTCTGCTTGAGACCACTCCCTCCTTGGAGTCTTTTTTTTCGGCTTTCTTAGGAATGTCCCTCTCCTCCGTGTTATCCATGGAGGGATTTTCTAGCAAAGTCTCTGCGTTGATAACTTAATCAGAACCCAAGGGATGCAAGCGTGATTCCATGTTCTCTCCATTTGGAGTCTCTCTGATTTGCTTTTAGCTGTGGCTAACTCTTCACTCTTAGCTGAAGAAGAGGAATATTTGCCTTTTGGATGAGTAAATGCTCATGAAGGTTTAGTCAGCTCATATAGTTCTTGGGCTTAAGGCTACTGTTTGATCCTTACTTACGCTGTACACACATTGACTTGAGCAGCCTGCGTCAGACTTTTCTTAGGGTTACCAGTTTGTGTTCCTTTAAGAGTCCAAGCTGTAAAAAACCTTCCCAGGTCACTTGTTACTGCATCCTATTTTGTCCAGTGACTGGCTTAATTCTGAAAAAGCTATATTTCCTCCCAAGTGCTTGCTCAGCAAAATCCCATTAAGAAGATGCCAAGATTGTCAAGAGGTGGGCTGTTCCTATTGTGGATTCAGACATTTCCTGTGGAGGATATTCCATTGTTTAACCACTTCAATACCAGGGACTTATGCACCATCCTGCCCAGACCAATTTTCAGCTATTAGTGCTCTCACACTTTGAATGAAAATTACTTAGTCATGCTACACTGTATCCATTATTTTTTAACAAATAGAGCTTACTTTTGGTGGTATTTAATCACCGCTGGGTTATTTATTTTTTGCGATATAAGCAAAAATGTGGAAAAAATATATAATTTTTTTTTTTTTTTAGTTTCTATTGTAAAATTTTGCAATTAAGAAATGTTTCTTCATAAATTTGGGCCAAAATTTATACTGCTACATATCTTTGGTAAAAATAACCCAAATAAGTGGATATTAGTCCGTGTGGAAGTTAGTCTACAAGCTATGGTGGCACTGACAATTGATCATATCTTATCACACCTGATGTAAGAGGCATGGTGAGTTTTTAGAAGTTGTAGATTTTTCCAACAATTCTTGGGGAAAAAAAAAAATTTTTTTTTTTTTTACACAAACTTGTTATATTAACAGGTTATTTCTCACACACAGCATATGCATACTTGCAACTACACCCAAAAATTAGACTTTTACACAGCTTGGCCACATACAGAGGCACAACATCCAAGGAGCACCTCCAGGCGTTCTAGGAGCATAAATTACACATATAATTTTCTGACTACCGATCACATTTTTGAAGGCCCTTTATATTTCTAACACATAGCATGTACATACCAAATAACAACAAAAGATTACCTGTGGTTTTAGTAGTGCGGTGGTCCACAGAGGAGAGCATCGTCCAGGCAGCAGGCAGGGATGTGTTCAGTGACGGTAAAAACAATCGTCCAGGCAGCAGGCAGGAATACTGTCCATAGTTAGTACAGACAGAGATACTGTCAGCACAGCCAAGGTATTGGTCCAGGTAGCAGGCAGAGATGTCTAGGCAGAATTACTGCCCATAGTCAGTAAAGGCAGCAGGAAGGACCATCAAGCTTTGGGTCAGGGGGACAGGGGTAGAGGCTTCTCCCACCCAAATCTCTTTGAAGCCTCCGGACAACCAGACCCTGTTCTGGGAACACAGAAAACCAAAAACTGTTGTTTTTCTCTACTCAGAACACTATTCTGAAGCCCCTCACATATGTGAGACACCTGTGTAGTATAGTGGAAGGGCAAAAGATCAGTTCAAGTGGCAGGCAAAAACATGGACGATTTAACAGGCCGAGGTCGGTGCACGTGGAAGTCAGAAACGTGGTATAAAATGTCAGGCAAAGACATCGTCGGTAAACGGGCCAGGGTCAGTTAACATGGCAGGTAGAAACATGGTAGCAGGCAAATGATCCACACAGGTATTTGAAATGGGGAAATGGCAGTCTGTTTAAAAGAAGGGGAACTAATATCTAATGGATGTGTAGTAACTTCTGAAGCAATCTCTGATGCACAGGCCAGGTTCAGAGGGAAATTGGGTGCGATAATGGCTTGTATCTCTTCTAATTCCTCCTCTGCTGTATACACGACATTTCTTTTTGGCGTCTTTTGTCGACTCACACAATCAGAGCGAATGCTTCCTGGGGCAGGTCCTTGTTGGTAAATCAGGGCAGTGACAATGTCTTCAATATACTTAAGGTAGGTGATTTGTTGATTTTCAGTTGCTTTTTGGTAGCAGACAAACAAATTAAACAGGGCCATATGAAACAGATGAAATGCAACATTCTTATACCAGTAACGGGACTTACGGGTTGACAAATAGGGTTGTAGCATCTGATCGTTTAAATCCACCCCCCCCCCCATGTACAAATTGTAGTCGTGGACACATTCAGGCTTTACAACGGGGCTACGTCTTCTCTGGATCTCCACCAAGGTGTCATTGTGGATGGTAGAGAGGATGTGGACATTTTTCTTGTCCCTCCACTTCATGGCCAACACTTCCTCATTTCTCATGAATGCCGATTCTCAGTTTCTGTAATTTTTTTGTAAATAGATTTTGTGGGAAGTCCTTCTGTTTTTTTTGGATGGTACTGCAGGCCAGGATTTGTTTACGTTAAAGGTGGCAAAAAAGGGCAGGCTGTATAATGTCGACATATAAATGGTATCCTTTTTTAAACAGGGGGGAATGCCAGCTCCCAAGAAAATTTTCCCACTGGTTTCAAGATATGTGAGGCACTTGCGGGGCTGGAGCTGGGGAGTCTTTGCCTTCATAAATCCGGAGGGTGTATATTGTACCCAGTGGCTCGATCACACAGTTTATTAAATTTTAACCCGTACCTGGCTCTCTTACTTGGGATATACTGCTTGAAGTGCAGTCGGACAGTAAAATGTATAAGGGATTCCTCCACATAAATATTTTGGTCTGGGATAAACACTTCAGCAAATCGTTGGAAAAAGGAATTTATTAGGTGGTGTATCTTGTACAATTTGTCGTGGTTGGGATGATCTCCAGGAGGGCACTGCAAATTATCGTTAAAGTGTAGAAAACGCATAATCATGTTGTCCTGGGTGACATGCGGTTGTAGGATGAATTGGGGTTGGCAGCAATAAATTGCTCTGCATACAGATTGGTTTGGTCCGCCATATTCTGCAGCAAATCTTGTGGGAAAAATATATAAAAATTATCCAATTGGGAAAAATGTTGTAGTGTTGGGCTGCTGGCGGGATTATAGCGAACCCTGAGTTGGCAGGCAGCCATAAGGGGTTTGCCAGGGCATCGGGAAGGTAGGACTGGGCCTGGATTCTTCAGGTTGGGCGTGTACTTCCAGTATTGGTACTGGGCTCTTCTTCCTGGGGTCTGGCGCTGCTGGTGGTAGGCAGGTCTTCAGATCTTAGTCCTGATTTCCTTATTCTTTTAGGAGGGGCGGTTTCCGCCTCTGACTCGGACTCCGATACACTACCCTCTACTGGCTCGTATTCCAAACCAGAATCGGCTCCCCACTGCTCTCATCATCTGACGTTGTAAGGATGGCATATGCCTCCCCAGGTGTGTTAATACTTTGAGACATGGTGTTACTTAATGGCGGGCCTGTGTGATGGTACTGACAGCGGTACTAATGGCAGTACCGATGGTGGGCCTGTTTGACAGATGGGCTGTGACAGATCCAGATGGGCTGTGTGACAGGTTCTCTTTATTGGGGGGGGGGGACAGTGTTCTGCACTGTATTGTGTAAAATGCAGACAGTAAAGTTGTAACACAGATCTCTCCTTCTCTCTCCTCACATGATCGGTGTGTGAGGAGAGAGAAGGAGAGATCCCTGGAAACCACTGTTGTGTTTGTACTTATGACCGGCTGTGATTGGTCACAGCTGATCATGTGGTAAACAGGCAATTTAATTGGCTGTTTACCTTGATCGGGGATGGGCTATGTCCGAGGGATATGCACCATCCCTGATCACTGCAAGACGCGCATGAGGCACACATCCTCTTGTGTTGAGAAACGTGACCAGCTGTGATTGGACACTGCCGATCACGTGGCAAGTCAACAATAATGCTACCATGCTCCGCCTTAACATGCCTAAAAATGTAGGTCTTAATGGACATTGATGCACAAATTAAGGTGTGAATAGGCCCTTAAAGAGTTACTAAACCCAGAACTCTGCATTCACTATATCTGGTATCCTACAGTACAAAGAACATGGAAATGCAATTATTTTAGTAAATATAAACTGCTAAATACTTTTTCCGATCAGCAGTATATAGCCGTCTTATGACTTCTATCAGTGTCTGGTTAAAGCTTGTAGGAGTTTTCATTCTCCTCTGCTTGTCTTATGAGGCTGCAGGATCCCTGACCCCCTGTCTAGACAGTGCTGATTGGCCCTGTGCTGATCAAATGCACCCTCCCAAGAAAAAAAAACTCTTTAGCAGTACACACCGAACTGAGCATGTGCAGAGTGCCACCAAGGCTCTGTACTGTCAGGAGAGAGATTGGGGACTGTGAAAAAAGGGGAGGATCAGAGAAGATGGGGTCAAACCGCCTTTTTACATAATGTGCAGTACACCTTAGGTTCCACAGTGAGTACAACAAGCATGCTTTACTGCATATACAGACTGATTTTACTGTTGCGGGTTTTGTAACACTTGAATCTATGATTGCCAAAAGTGTGGCGTCTTCACAACAGGCCAAGGAATCTTTTCGGGCCATAATTATTTTTACTAAAGGTACTCTATTTTACTCATGAGTGATAGTTCAACTTTATCATAAGCATTTCTGTGCAAGTTTTCCAAACATTTTTTATAGCCTCAGTGGGTCCTGATATTTGATTGTATGGCCAGATGCCTGCTTCTTTTCATATGTTGCGAAAACGAATAAGCAATTGTATTTAATAAGAAGGAAAACATCCACCGAATGTTCTTTAGAAGACCAAGGTCTCTTAGGCCCCTTTCACACTGGGGCGTTTTTCATGCGGTTTAGCGCTAATAATAGCGCTGTTATACCGCATGAAAAAATCCTGCCCTGTGTCTTCAATGTGAAAGCCCGAAGGCTTTCACACTGAAGCGGTGCGCTAGCAGGACCGCTCCAAAAGTCCTGCTAGCCGCTTCTTTACAGCGGTAAAGGAGCGGTGTGTTCACCGCTCCTTTACCGCGGTCTCCCATTGAAATCAATGGGACAGCGCGGTAATACCGCCCGCAAACCGCGGCAATAGCCGCGGTTTGCGGGCGGTATTAACCCTTTTTAGGTCGCTAGCGGGGGTTAAATTAACCCCCCTAGCGACCGCATACCGCGGTAAGAACGACAGTATAGCAGCGCTGAAAATTGCGCTGCTATACCGCCACCGCACCTGCCCGCCCCAGTGTGAAAGGGGTCTTAGTATGGTTTAGCAGACAGGCCTAATAATATAGTATTCCAAAATAAGAGTAAACATTACTATACTCTCTGCACTCTGGGAAAAAAATTAAGTTGACAGCTACAAATCCTGTAGCTGCTGACTTTAATAGCAGGACACTTGCCTGTCCAGGGATCCAGCACCATCCTCATCCGGGCTAGTTCTTCACTAGCCCTCTGGTTCCCGGTGCTGACATCTTAAATGTGGGCAGCCGGCTGTGCTGTTTGCGGCTTCACTTCTGGCTGCCCACTGCACATGCGACAGCCGCGCTGCGCTTTATGAATGGTCCCCCAGTCTTCTATGGGATTTTAACCACTTCCTACCCAAGGTACGTCATATGACGTTCTTAACTTTCAGTGGGGATATCTGAATGATGCTTGCAGCTACAGGCATCATCCAGATATCATCTTTTACAGCTGGCGATTCTGTGCACAGTAAGAATGATCATAGCGGCAGTTCCGCTGCTTGATCGTTCTTACAGGCCTCGTTCTTACATCCCCCCTCCCGCTGCCCTCTGGTGCTTCTCCGGGCTCTCCCATGCCATCGGGGACCTGGAGAAAGAACCCGCCGCCGCTGGATGACGAGCATAGAGATTTCCAGTGACCAGATGGTCAGTGACTAGTCATCTCTATGACCGTCGGAGGCCCGGGCGCTACGTTATGACGTCAAGTCCGGGCCGCGGTTGTAAACAAAGCCGCGATTGTGGCTGGAAAGTATGGGATCATTCTTCTTTTCTTTTTTTTATATCTCATGCTTTCCAGGCTGGAAGAGATGTGGGGTCTTAAAGAACCCATATCTCTCCATAAAGAGGACCTGTCAAGCACCATTTCTATTACAAGGGATGTTTACATTCCTTGTAATAGGAATAAAAGTGATAAAAAAAAAGATAAAATGTAAAACTAAAAAAAATAGAGTAAAATAAACAATAAAAAATATTTTTTAAAGCGCCCCCATCCCCTTGTGCTCGTGCACAGAAGCAAACGCACACGCAAGTCCCACCCACATATGTAAACGCCGTTCAAACCACACATGTGAGGTATCACCGCGTGCATTAGAGTGAGAGTAACAATTCTAGCACTAGTCCTCCTCTGTAACTCTAAACTGTAAAAAATTGAAAGCGTCGCCTATGGAGATTTTTAAGTACCGAAGTTTGGCGCCATTCCATGAATGTGCGAAATTTTAAAGCGTGACATGTTGGGTATCTATTTACTGGGTGTAATATCATCTTTCACATTATACAAAAAAATTGGGCTAACTTTACTGTTTCTTTATTTTTAAATTGATGAAACATTTTTATTTATTTTTTAAACGCGTTTTTATATATATATATATATATATATATATATATATATATATATATATAATGTTTGGGGGTTCTGAGTGATTTTTACATGTAGGAGAGGAGTGCCAGAATAGGCCTGGACAGAAAGTAGTTAAAGGTGCCACACACAAAATATAGTAAAAAAAAATATATATTTTTTTTTATAATCCTTAACCACTTTAATACAGGGCATATTCACTCCCAGGGCGAGAGATCCCTCCTGCGGACGTCATATTACAATAGCCCGGTATTGAAGTGGTTAAAATATTTCATCAGATAACGACATTGAAAAATAAATTATTCATACAGTACAGCAGCAATGTATTCATCTCTACATGTTTTGCCAGACTATGGCTTCTTCAGGAGTATTGCATAACAGTTCACTACAAAAGAGCAACATATTAGTGTACAAATACATCAATATAGAGAGATACAAAAAATCTAACATTTGAACATTCAATCATGGTATACATTATTCACACAAATATGGGTAATTTAAACCCCTGATACAAATAAGCACACATACTTTTGGGTGAACTGGGGGAACCTCACCTTATTGTTTAATAAATAAATGTCTGATGAAAACTCATACTGCCCTGGGACATCAGTGACCGCAGAGGGGAAAACAGGAGCCAAATTGACAAACCCACTGCCTAAGGGGGCGGGGGGAGAGAGAGAGACACACCCTCCAATTAATTGTAATGAGATATAATGAAACGTATCCTATAAATTATTGAAATTGCCAGGCACATAATGCACAAGACTAATGACCTGTTATTATTTTTATCAGCAAGAAAGGATGTATGCATTTATCGAAACTCCTTGTATATATTATTTAAGAATGCGATTTTATTACTTTGTGTACCTCCGCTCTAGAAAAAAAATGCTAAAGTGTGCTGTTCTACATAGAAAATTAAATTCGTTGTAAAGGCCAAAGGTTTTTCTTTTACCTTTAATGTATCCTCTGTATTAAGGTAAGAAGAACCTTACAAGATTTACCCCCCTTCCGAATGTCCCCTGGAGAAGGACCTTTGCTCTCTGTGTGGAAGAAATGGTCTCTCTGCTGACGTCTGACACTTCCCCTGCTAAGTCAGACCTATAGCTCTCTAGTCATCAGGGAGCCTGAGATTTGCTAACTGCAAAGCTTATAGGTCTGACTCAGCAGAGGATGTGTCAAACATCTGCAGAGAGACCACAACTTACACACAGAGATCAAGGGTCCTGTTCTGCAGCATGCTGGCAGAGGAAAGGCTTTTCTACTCAGGCTGTGACTGCTTTCTACAGAAAGTAAACTGTAAGCCAATTCCTAAATCTGTATTCAACCCAAAAACAAAATGTAATGTATTTCAGCTTACAAATATTTAGATGTGGTAGCTACATCATTTTTTTTGCCTTTTTATTTTCACCTGCTAATATGGCCAGTTAGTCAGATTTTTCATCTTCTTTTAATAGAGCAAGCTGTCTATCAAAAGTGGTAATTGGATGTTTGAGACAAACCACTTAACACTGACAAGGGATGGTTACAATGGTCAGCTTTTATTCACTTATGTAAAACCTTTATCCCAAAAGTAGCAAAAAAACAACTGTTGCTGCAACTGCTTAAAAACGTCTAAACTGCAGTGTGGGTTTAAGGCCCCTTTCACACAATAAGCCCATTCGGATCCGCCTGAAAAACCAGCCACCCATTGACTCCAATGGGCACGCGGGTGTCAGCTGACACCCGCCTGCCATCTGATCAGCTCAAGACAGACGTATGGCGATACGTTCAGCCATCCGTCTGGCGGATTGGATGAGATCTGATGAAAATGGATATGCTGTCTGTTTTCGTCCGATCTCCCCTTAGGAATCAGCAGGGCTCTGATGGGTCCCTCCCTGCACATTGAGCAAAGACAGACCTGTAATCCGCCCATTTAGCGGTGATCAACGGAGCGATCTACCGCTGAGCTGGCAGACTCCGCTGAGCAGAACGGCCCTGTGTGAAAGGGGCCTAATTAGTCAATTCCATCTAAATTTTCTAGTGCAGCAAACATTACCCTCTTTCAAATTGACAATGCTGATGTCCAAATGTGTTTCTGTTGCCCCTCCAGTGGATTGGAGACACCCTATGATAGGAAGTGTGTTATTGGCTGGATCACCAGGTATAAAGGAAAACAGTCTAATAAAAGAAAACAAATGCAGCCATGACATTTTAGAAACAGTGAACTGCAAAATATATATATATAAAAAAAAATTTTTTATTCTTTTGTTTATCAGTTCCACCAACTAAAAGGAAAACAGACAGTGACAGATCAAAGCGAAAGCTTACACAAGGATCAGTCATCGATTGTAAAAGTGCAACTGCATACAGTGCATCTTGAAAGTATTCACAGCGCTTCACTTTTTTCATATTTTGGTATGTTACAGCCTTACTCCAGAATGTATTACATTCATTATTTTCCTCAAAGTTCTACAAACCATACCCCATAATGACAATGTGAAAGAAGTTTGTTTGAAATCTTTGCAAATTTATTAAAAATAAAAAACAAATCACATGTACATAAGTATTCACAGCCTTTGCCATGACACTAAAAATTGAGCTCAGGTGCATCCTGTTAACACTGATCATCCTTGAGATGTTTCTACAACTTGACTGGAGTCCACCGGTGATAAATTAAGTTGTTTGGACATGATTTGGAAAGGCACACACCTGTCTATAAAAGGTCCCACAGTTAACATTGCATGTCAGAGCACAAACCAGGCCATAAAGTCCAAGGAATTGTTTGTAGACCTCCGAGACAGGATTGTATTGAGGCACAGATCTGGGGAATGGTACAAAAAATGTCTGCAGCATTGGAGGTCCCAATAAGCACCGTGGCCTCCATCATCCGTAAATGGAAAGAAGTTTGGAACCACCAGAGCAGGCAGCTTTGCCAAACTGTGCGATCGGGGAAGAGAGGCTTTAGTCAGGGAGGTGACCTAGAACCCGATAGTCATTCTGACAGAGCTCCAGCGTTTCTCTGTGGAAAAAGGATAATCTTCCAGAAGAACAACCATGTCTGCAGCACTCCACCAATCAGGCCTGTATGGTAGAGTGGCCAGACGGAAGTCACTCCTCAGCAAAAGGCACAACAGCCCGCCTGAAGTTTGCCAAAAGGCACCTGAAGGAGACTCGGTCAATGAGAAACAAAATTCTCTGGTCTGATGAAACAAAGATTGAACTCCTTAGCCTGAATGGCAAGCATCATGTCTGGAGAAAGCCAGGCATTGCTCAACATCTGGCCATGGCCAATACCGTCCCTACAGTGAAGCATGGTGGGGGCAGCATCATGCTGTGGGGATGTTTTTCAGCAGCAGGAACTGGAGGTCTAGTCAGAATCAAGGGAAAGATAAATGTAGCAATGTACAGAGACATCCTTGTTGAAAACCTGCTCCAGAGAGCTCTGGACCCCAGATTGAGGCGAAGGTTCATCTTCTAACTGGACAATGCATCTAAGCACACAGCCAAGATAACAAGAGTGGCTATGGGAAAACTCTGTGAATGTCCTTGAGTGGCCCAGCCAGAGCCCAGACTTGAACACGATTGAATATCTCTGGAGAGATCTGAAAATGGCTGTGCACCGACGCTCCCCATCCAACCTGATGGAGCATGAGAGGTCCTGCAAGTAAAAATGGGAGGAACTGCCCAAAAATAAGTGTGACAAGCTTGTAGAATCATACTCAAAAAGACTTGAGGCTGTAATTGGTGCCAAAGGTGCTTTAACAAACTATTGAGCAAAGGCTGTTAATACTTACGTACATGGGATTTTTTTTCCGGTTATTATTTTTAATAACTTTGCAAAGATTTCAAACAAACTTCTTTCACATTGTCAGTATGGGGTATTGTTTGTAGAATTTTGAGGAAAATAATGAATTCAATCCATTTTGGATCAAGGCTGTAACATAACATAATGTGGAAAAAGTGAAGCGCTTTGAATAGTTTCTGGATGTACTGTACATTGTGATCTACAATATTATGTGTTGTGCCTAGAAGGAAGACACAAGTCTTAATTCAGAAATGTAGGCTAATTGGAATATCACATATTGATGGGATGGGTAAACTTTGCTGGAATCCAGCATTTCTGTTTAAAAAGTAGAAAGTGTGGAGAAAGTTTGGATAGGAGGAGGTGGTAATTAGTGCAAATTGATCAGGGAGTGGAAAAATAAATGGGTATTGAGGAGGGTAAGATTCTAGTGTAAAAGGTAGGGTAATGTTGGGGAGGAGGGGAGGGTAGAAGAAATGGGAGGTAGAGGCATCGGATAGAAATGCATCCAAGATACACTCTGAGGTGTTCCATAGATTTATTTTTGTTCACCCTAGCAAACCATTGACACAAAGTTGGGGGTGTGGACTGTTTCCCGTTCTTGCATATTTTTGGGGTTTGTTAATCAAAATATTACCCGTGAAGTGAGTAATGATATTTGTAACCTGATGCCAGAATGGGAGCAATAGTGGACAGTCCCAGATGATTTGCAGTAATTTTCTAGTATGTTACACCGCTAACATTTGTTGCTCTGAAGCTTGGCAACAGCATAAGGGGTTCTGTACCCCCAAGTCATAATCTTATAATTATTCTCTTGGTATTTGCTATAAATTGATGCCTTATAGGCAAATAAAAAAATTCTGTCGTCCTGCCTTTCTGTCAAGGGAAACTGTTAATCCTGTTCTGTTTCCATAAGAATGGCAGGTCTTGTTGGGATTTAGTGTCTGCTGTGAGGTAGTGTGTTTTGCAGGATACTGTGGCCCTTACAAAGATCCTCTTGGAGCATGGGCCCACAGAACAAGTTTGGTTTAGGCAGTGAAACTATAAAGCAAGAGAGATATAGTTGTCTCCAAGTGTAGGAATTGTAGGGTTGTTAGGACGATCAGTCACTGTCTTCCAACTTCTAGAGGTCAAAGACTTGTCTTCTGTGATGAGGTCTGGGTCTAACCATTGTCTGAAGATTTTGTCTGTGAAGCCTGGCATAAAATCTGAATGCCCTATTGTGGATGTCATAGAAGATGGGAATGTTTTAGTTGTACAAGTCAAGAGGCCTACTAGTTTCACACAGGATGGGACCAATGAGTGGGTGGTTATGCAGTACCCAAAGAGCGCTTACCACTGCTATTTGAGCAACCGCTAATGGGAATCATGTATAGTCCTGTTCTAGGGGAAACCAAAAGCTTGTAGGCCTTATGCCTGCACCAGTTGATGGTTCTGCCCATGTGAACAGCTGTATAATATAAAGCAAGTTTTGGAGACCTGATTTCTCAGATTTTAGGTAGCAGCAAGGTCTTTCTGCCTATTCTCGCAGGCTTTTTTTTTATAAAGTCTGAACGAATGGAGCGAAAGTGATGTTGGGAGATGAGACTTGGCAGGGTCTGCAGTGGATGGCGAAGTCACAGTATTGCATTAATTTTGAGCACATTACACCTCACAAACAAGGAGATGGCCAGGTATCCTTATTTTTCCGTGTCAGATCATTAAACACAGAGGGGAGGGAAAAAGTTCAATTGATGATTTTTTGAGGAGGAAGCTGAGTGCCAAGATATCCTATAGCCATGTCTGCCCGTTTTGACATGTTGAGTAAATGCAGAGTGTGGTTTAATAAATATATATTATTTTTGGTATTTGGGTTTAATATCCCTGTAACCACCTCAATACTGGACACTTTCATCCCCTTCCTTCCCAGGCCAGTTTTCAAATTTCAGTGCCGCCACTTTTTGAATGACAATTACTCAGTCATGCAACGCTTTACCCGAGTGCAATATTTTTTATGTTTTGGGGCGGAGATTTTTTTTTTTTTTTGGTGGTATTTATTCACAACTGGGTATTTTATATCATTTTTTTTGGGTTCCGCGGCTTGCTTGGACTCTCCTGTCCTACCTAGTCGGACACCCAAACAAAGCCGGGATCAGCTTTGATCAGGTCTCTGCTATGGTAACCCTGAAGCAATGGCCTGACATCACTTTTTGGTTTACCCAGATGTTATCCGCGCCATTTTAAATAAAAATGCAGAGGAGGGATTTGGGGTCTTATTGACCCCAGATCCCTCCATAAAGAGTAACTGTCATATGCCTATTGCTGTCACAAGGTTGTTTACATTCCTTGTGACCACAATAAAAGTGATCAAAAATAAATAAATTGTAAGTAACAGTGTAAAAATAAAAAATACAAAATAAATTGCTGATTAAAAAAATAAAGTGCCCTCCTGTGCTTGGGTGCAAAGGCGGTCCCATACTAAAATGGCGATTGTCCCACAAATGTGATGTATTACTGCAAACTGCAGATCATAGGCAGTACTTCTAGCACCAGACCTCCTCTGTAAATCTAAAATGGTAACCTCTAAAGGCTTTTTAAGCGTTGCCTATGGATAGTAAAAATTACGTTGTTTGACGCCGCTGCACGGGCGGGACATGTTTGGTATCTATTTACTTGGCATAACATAATTTTTTATATTTTCCCAAAAAATTGTGTTAAGTGTTTTGTGTTTTTTTTGCAAAATTTTCCAAAAAATTGCATTAAAAAAACTGTGTGACATAAAAAATAAATTGCAAAACCCACCAATTTATTCCCTAGGGCCTCTGCTTTAAAAAAAAAAAAATATGTAGTGTTTGGGAGTTCTAAGTAATTTTCTAGCCAAAAAAAAAAAAGATTGTTACATGTAAACAAAACGTGCCAGAAAAAGACAGTGGTTAAAATGCTGCAGCAACCAATCAGATCAGGAGAGGAATTATTACCATTGGAGCGCTTTTGCATTGCAACAAACACAAGAAATGGTATATCCCGGATCTACAAAATATTGGTGGCAATGGATAGACTGGAAATTACGCCATACATAAAAAAAAATTGAATAAGAATTGGGAGCATGAGGGAACAAACAACATTTAGGAAAAATTTTGAGGATGTTACATAGTTCTGCGGTAGATACTAATACAGTTGAAATGAACTATAAATGTCTGACAAGATGGTATATAACACCAGACAAAGCACATAAATACCAAATGGGGAAATCACCATACTGTTGGCAGGATGTAAAGTAGTGGGAACTATGTATGACCCACATTTGACCCCCCCCCCCCAAAAAAAAATAAAAAATTGGAGAGGTTTTGGAATTAATAAAATAGATTATTAATATAGAAATACTAGAAGAGCCTTGGACGTGCTTATTCCACAGGCTAAAAAGTTCAATAAAACAATATAGGCAATTGGTGACCCCTCCCTTAGACCCCTTTCACACTGAGGCGCTTTGCAGGCGCTATACTGCTAAAAATAGCGCCTGCAAAGTGCCCTGAAAGAGCCGCTGCTGTCTCTCCAATGTAAAAGCCCGAGAGCTTTCACACTGGAGCTGTGCACTAGCAGGACGGTAAAAAAAAGTCCTGCTAGCATCTTTGGAGCGTTGAAGGAGCGATGTGTATACCGTTCCTGCCCATTGAAATTAATGTGCACCACGGCTATACCGCCGGCAAAGCGCTGCTGCAGCGGCACTTTGCGGGTGATTTTAACCCTTTTTCAGCCCCTAGCGGGGGTTAAGAGCGCCCCACTAGCGGCCGAACAGCGCCTGCAAAATTCACGGTAAAGCACCACTAAAAATAGCGGCGCTTTACTGCCGAGGCACCCACCGCCCCAGTGTGAAAGGGGCCTTAATGCAGCCAAAAGTCTGATACCAGGACACTGGCAAGAAATGGAAAGCCCTACAATAAGGGAGGGGATTAAAAAAGTAAAAGATGCATATAACATGGAATATCTGAGATGTAGTGCGGAAGAGGAAATGGAGGGATTTGGAAATAAGTGGAAAGATTGGATAAAATATAAGAAAAGAAGGAGATATATGGAAACGGTGGGAGGGTAAGAGAGGGGGAGTCGGGAGAAACGGGAGAGGGTAGGTAATTAAAAGCTATAAAGAGAGAGGGTGGGACTGGGGGAAGGGAAGGGGGGTAATTGTAGAGATCAAATGTATTTTTTATTTTTTTAACCTTTTTGAAATGTTTTGTCATTTGATATAATGAAAATTATTAAAAAAAAAAAAAAATGCTGCAGCATATTAACCACTTCAGCCCCGGAAGATTTAGCTGCTCAATGACCAGGCCATTTTTTGCGATACGGCACTGCGTCGCTTTAACTGACAATTGCACAGTCGTGGACGCTGTACCAAAAGAAAATTGACGTCCTTTTTTTCCCCACAAATAGAGCTTTCTTTTGGGTGGTATTTGATCACCTCTGCGGTTTTTATTTTTGCGCTATAAACAAAAGAATAGCGACAATGTGTAAATAAACACTAACTTTTTTACTTTTTGCTATAATAAATATCCCCAATTTTTTTCCTCAGATTAGGCCGATATGTATTCTTCTACGTATTTTTTGTAAAAAAAATAGCAATAGGTGTATATTGATTGGTTTGCACAAAAGTTATAGCGTCTACGAAATAGGGGATAGATTTGTGACATTTTTGTTATTATTTTATTACTAGTAATGGCGGCGATCAGCGATTTTTATCGGGACTGCAATATTGTGGCGGACAAATCTGACACTTTTGACACATTTTTGGGACCAGTGACATTTATACAGCGATTAGTGCAATAAAAATGCACTGATTACTGTATAAATGACACTGGTAGGGTAGGGGTTAACTGTGTTGCCTAATGTGTGTCCTAACTGGGGGGGAGATGGGACTGACTAGGGGAAGAGAGAGATCGGTGTTCATACTTCGTATGAACACACGATCAGTCTCCTCGCCCCTGAGAGAACCAAGATTTGTGTGTTTACACACACACACACACACACACCCCCGTTCTTGTTCTGTAACGAGCAATCGCGGGTGCCCGGCGGTCATCGTATCGGCTCCGGGGACATGCACGAGCCGACGTACAGCTACGACGGCTCGCACAGGGGAGCCAGCCTGCTGAAGTATGCGTCTGATCCCGAAGCGGTTAAAATGTACATGTAAAAAATTTTGCATCCAGCTGGTCAGACTTACAAAGATGGCTGCCGTTCCGAGAGCCGGAAGTGGTGGTGTAACTTAAGCACATAGTCCCCTTCTATGGTATATACTGTATATTTTAAAGTTGATCAATCCTGATGTATTGACTGCCTATCTCATTTATTGAGGCCCTAAAATGTACAAATACTCCCTAAATGACCCCTTTTTGGAAAGGACAGTCCAAGGTATTTAGTATGAGGTATGGGGAGTTTTCTGAAGTTGTAATTTTTTGTCACAATTTAAAAAAATAATTAACCACTTAAGCCCCGGACCAATACGCAGCATAAAGACCAGGCCCCTTTTTGGGATTTGGCACTGCGTCGATTTAACTGACAATTGCGCGGTCGTGCGACATGGCTCCCAAACAAAATTGACCCCCACGTCGGCGGCGCGCGCGCGACCCCCACGTCGGGCAGTTAAAGGGGACGTACAGGTACGTGATTGCCTGTACGAGCCATTCTGCCAATGTATATATACAGTGCATAGTCGTTAAGTGGTTAAGAAATAAAAAAATTTAAAGTTCTCATTTTAACAAGTTATTTCTCGCACACAGCATAGGCAACGCTATAATTCCACCCCAAAACACATTCTGCTATGCCTCCCGAGTATGGGCATACCACTCGGGAGACTTTTTTTCACAACCTAGATGCATTGATGGGCCCAAAATCCAAGGATCACCTTTGGGCTTTCAGGAAGCATAAATTAGGCATCTAATTTCCTGTCTAACATGTTTTTGGAGGCCATGGAGCACCAGGACAGTGGAAGCACCCACAAAATGACCTCATGTTTGGAAGAGATCTTTTTAACACACATCATAGGCATACTTATAATTACACCCCAAAACACATTCTGCCACTCTTCCGGAGTCACATTGGTCACATCTATTACATTGTACCAGGAAGCTGTGATTGGCCCTGGTACATTGTGATTGCTGTGACCGATCACAGAGATCACACAATAGTAAGCAAGGTATCATAAATTAGAACTTTGTTTACTACTGTAACCGTGATCGATGTGATTGGTCACACCGATCATATGCTACCAGGGCCACTCAGAGCGGTCCAGTACAATGATCGTGCTCCTCTGTGTCCGGTGGAGATCAGAGAATGCGCAACTGCGTGCCCTTCTGCGAGGACGTATGGGTATGCCCACCCAGAACTAGAGCACATCCGACCGGCAGTTTTTGTACATCAACATGGAGGATGGTGGTTAAGAAAACAAACTTTAACTTTGAGCACTTTTTTGTTTTGATGTACCTGGAATGTATTTACCTGGAATGTATTTAGCTGATTTTCATAGTTCCATAGTCTGGTTGCAAAAAGACACAAGTCCATCCAGTTGAACCAATAAAATTTAACTTTAAATATTTAAACTGAAAGTACAATTGAGCTTTAACCATTTCCTATTCTGACCAAAAAAAAATCATGGTTTTAGACATGCTTTTAAGTTCGGTATACAGTAGAGTGAAAGACACAATTTAAAGCTTAAGTTTACTTATATTTCTGTTTACATTACATACCTTATTTTAGACCCAGCGACATCACTTCCTGAAAACTTTGCAGAACCCTTTACAGTACCCTGGATGTGCAAATGCCTAGATGTGTGGAGGTTGGTCTGGATATGTGGGTGTTTCTAGGCAGACTGCATTTGCATGCAGTTTCGCCTAGTTCGGTCCCACATATGATGCTGAGTCTCCATGTTTGAAAATTCTGAAATCCAATAAATAAAAGGTGTAGGCCAGTGACAGTATGACCTGGAAAAAAATTTGATGATGTATGTCAGTGCTCACACAGTGTAGCAGTCCTGTATTTCTTCCCCTTCTTTCTGTAGGGCTTCTGGGACAGATCAGAACAATTCTGATTGGTCAGCACTTGCACGTGACCGGTCTGACCAATTGAAATCACTCTGTTCCTTTCCTGAAGTGCCACAGAAAGGAAAGAAGAGCGAGAACTTCAAATCCCCCAACGGCTACACTAGTTGTGTGTGCACTGACCGCTCATCACTCATAAGGTTTGGAGCTAAGTGCAGCAGGATCGGGATGTAGAGTGTGTGAGTTCACCATTTTTTTCTGAAAGGGTAAACGTACACTTTCAGTACAGGAATGCTAGAACCCGTCAGATTTTTGTTGTCCTTGTTGCTTCTTTTTGTTTTGTGTCCCTGTTGCAGATTTTTATTTCACTTCCTGTCTAGTAAAGTGTTGTCCCCAGAGCAGAAGGTGAGGGGAAATCTCTTAGATTAGAGGATCTAACCTTTTCCACTCTAATAAAAAAAAAACTTCCCCTTTATTACGGTTCTTTTCTGGAGACAAAAATGTGTGAGTTTCTTTTACTTTCACTTTTAACCACTTGCTCACTGGGCACATATACCCCCTTCCTGCCCAGGCGAAATTTCAGCTTTTAGCGCTTTCACGATTTGAATGACAATTGCGCGGTCGTGCAACGTGGCTCCCAAACAAAATTGATCATCTCTGCAGTTTTTATTTTTTGCGCTATGAACAAAAAAATACTGTCAATTTTGAAAAAAACACTTATTTACTTTTTGCTATAATAAATATCCAATAATTATTTTTTTTTAACTTTTTTTTCTCATTTTAGGCCGATAGCATCGGCACCTGAGTGACGCAACGCTCACGGCCGGGAGGCCCGAGGACGTCATATGACGGCCTCCCGGCATTGTAGAGCCACCTTGTGGCCGTCATTCTACAATAGCCGGGACGGGAAGTGGTTAATGATAATGGTAAACAGGACAAATATAGAGGATGAATCTCCATAATGGGGATAGAGACAGCAATAAAGCTTGACAGGTGTTCTAATCCATATTCCCTCTATATAAGACAAAAAAAAAAAAAAAAATGTTTGCCTTTTAGTTATATTTTTATCTAAACATAACACGCTACCTGTGTTTTGCTGCAAGTTTTCCTCCTCAATTTCTGTGCCATACATCTAATAAAAACCGTAACACCCTTCATGTGTAGTAATTTCTGAAACTTCCCCTTTATGTCTACCCCGACTTGTTCCATATCTGAGTATATTTTACAGTATCATGACCATTCTAAATTACTTATTCAAGGGATGGGGATACAGTATGCTTGTGTATATTTAATAATTATTAAAGAATAGGTTAGGAAGACAAGCCAGATCAAAAGTATAGTGGGAAGACTATAACTGAACATAATTTCTGAATTATGGGTTTTCAAAATGTGCTAGCTCAAAGAGAAGTTAAAATGAAAGCTAAAATGCAGTCTTGAAAAATTTCCAGACTACAATTACTCATTTTGATCCCATATTCTGTGTTCCAGTAATAGCTACACAGCCCAGGGACCCATAGGAAAATCTGCATTTAAAGCACGCATTCCATTTAGTTTGGAGGACGACTGAAAATGTGAGCGAGACTATAGGCTGAAGATTATTTTGCCAGTGGCCTTGCTCACAACTCAGATTTCACATCTTTACATAACCTCTTTAATTGCTCATTAAGATGGTGAAAACTGCCAGAGAGCTGAATTAATTTTCTTCTAAATTCATGGCAGTGTAGACTCAGGACTGCAGTGCCAAGCTAAGAGCAGCAGTTAAAAGAAGTGCTTTTTACTCACGTTTTGTAGGGGAAGCAAGATAGTGTTCTGGTCATGCTTTTGTTTTTGCAAGAATGTATATAATGTTTATAAGTTTAAACCTGTCACATGCCTGCGCAATTCAAACTGAATGTGTATGTATGTATATGTATGTGTATGTATATATATAGGTTATACCGATACTGGTATTTACGCAAGTATCGGTACTCGCAAAAATGCTCCGATACCGGAAGTGATGTAATCTTGGGAGAGGACCACCTCCTCCTCCCCTCCAGACAGTGCCATCCCCGCTTCTCCTCCCAGTGACATCGCTAGGGGCCGCCGATTCTTACAAAACACCGGGCTGCCTGTCCTAACAGCCCACCAGCCTTGTCTCAGCAGTCCGCACTGCACACCTCCCCCAGCTCTGACTCACGACCACACAGAGCGCTGGGTCCTGGCTCTCCCTGGCTGGATGCTGAGGCAGAGAAAGGAGGGGCTCTGTATGAAGACACTGTGCGGTGATATCCTGTTGCACTGAGCAGCGGGGCTCTCTCACTCCTCCATGTGCTGTCCGGCCAGCTCCTCTCCTGTGCTGTTTCTTGTACCATACAGCCTCTGACTGTCTCTGTACCCATGCCTTCAGTCTCTGGCTGTCCTCTGTACCATGCCTTCAGTCTCTGGCTGTCTCTGTACCATGCCTGCAGCCTCTGGCTGTCTCTGTACCATGCCTGCAGCCTCTGGCTGTCTCTGTACCAAGCCTGCAGCCTCTGGCTGTCTCTGTACCATGCCTGCAGCCTCTGGCTGTCTCTGTACCATGCCTGCAGCCTCTGGCTGTCTCCTGTACCATGCCTGCAGCCTCTGGCTGTCTCCTGTACCATGCCTGCAGCCTCTGGCTGTCTCCTGTACCATGCCTGCAGCCTCTGGCTGTCTCCTGTACCATGCCTGCAGCCTCTGGCTGTCTCCTGTACCATGCCTGCAGCCTCTTGCTGTCTCCTGTACCATTTCTGCTGTCGCTTCTGCCTGTTGCCTCTTCCTTCCCTACACCAGCTCTTACCTCTGCCCCCATGTCTCCCAATAACCCTCCTATCCCCATCCTCTTCCCTCCCCAGTGATCACAGCCTTTTCCATCCCAACTCTCCCACCCCACAATCCTATTTCACCCCACCCTCAACTGCCTTGCCCTCACTTATCCTCTATACCCACCCTGCCCTCACCCAACTCCCTAACAACAACAACCACTGCCCACTTCCCAAACCACCCCTTTTCCTAGGTGATAGGTATCGGTAAAGTATCGGTACTCGTACTCTGTGTTAAAAAAGTGGCATCGGTGCATCCCTAATATATAAATATAATTTTATATAATCAGTGGGTACGGAAAGTATTCAGACCCCCTTAAATTTTTCAGTCTGTTATATTGCAGCCATTTGCTAAAATCATTTAAGTTAATTTTTTTCCTCATTAATGTACACACAACACCCCATATTGACAGAAAAACACAGAATTGTTGACATTTTTGCAGATTTATTAAAAAAGAAAAACTGAAATATCACATGGTCCTAAGTATTCAGACCCTTTGCTGTGACACTCGTATATTTAACTCAGGTGCTGTCCATTTCTTCTGATCATCCTTGAGATGGTTCTAGACCTTCATTTTAGTCCAGCTGTGTTTGATTATACTGATTGGACTTGATTAGAAAACCACACACCTGTCTATATAAGACCTTACAGCTCACACTGCATGTCAGAGCACACAGCTAAAATATCGAAGGAGTGGCTTCACAACAACTACGTGACTGTTCTTGAATAACCCAGCCAGAGCCCTGACTTATACCCAATTGAGCATCTCTGGAGAGACCTAAAAATGGCCGTCCACCAACGTTTACCATCCAACCTAACAGAACTGGAGAGGATCTGCAAGGAGGAATGGCAGAGGATCCCCAAATCCAGGTGTGAAAAACTTGTTGCATCTTTCCCAAAAAGACTCATGGCTGTATTAGATCAAAAGGTTGCAAATACTAAATACTGAGCAAAGGGTCTGAATACTTAACCATGTGATATTTCAGTTTTTCTTTTTTAATAAATCTGCAAAAATGTCAACAATTCTGTGTTTTTCTGTCAATATGGGGTGTTGTGTGTACATTAATGAGGAAAAAAATTAACTTAAATGATTTTAGCAAATGGCTGCAATATAACAGACTGAAAAATTTAAGGGGGTCTGAATACTTTCCGTACCCACTGTATGTGTGTGTGTGTGTATATATATATATATATATATATGTGTGTGTATGTATGTATGTATATATATATATGTGTGTGTGTGTGTGTAAATGAGGTTGTTTTTTTTTTTTTTTTTTTTTTTTTTTTAACATACACTATTAGGAGATTTACTTCACTGACAACAGTGTTTTTTTTTTTTTTTTTTTTTTTTAAAGATCTGCAGATTAGAGATGTTGGCAGCTGAATCTCTCTTTATCTCTATTTAGCTTCTGTAAAAGCAGATCCCTTTCATTGGTCTTACCTCCCTATTTATTTTTTCAAAGTCTATTTTCATAGGAGATTAATAGAAGCTACTATTACATTTTTTTTTTTTTTAGCCTTTTACAATGATTTTTAAAGAATTTTAGAAGTGTTTTACAGCTTCAGGCATTTTTGTTTAGCCAATAGAAAGCACTAGGGGGAGGGGAGATGAAATTTAGGGGTGGAGAGGTGCTGTTTGAGCAGAAAATGGGCGACAAACCGCTTAAGTCAGGCATCTCTATTGAAGTCTATGGGGCCTGCAGTGATGTTAACTAGGTTCATTGAAATACATTCTTTTTTTTTTTTTTGCATATGTGTACTGTGTTTAGGAATGCATTTGCATCAAGTGTACACGAACCCTGATGATTTGACTTGCTGGCCTACAACACTCATTTACAGCACGCTTGTTCTGGTACTAAGCCAAAGTCTGACAGTCCGAGGCTTTGGCGGTAGGATGGTGGTGGGTCAAGTTCAGCTTTCACAGGAAAATCCAAAGTGTTCTCATAACAGTATCTCTTTTGCTTTCTAATGACTTGCGTCTGCTTTTATCTGTCCTCTTTCTGTTCCTTTTTTTTTTTCCTGCAGACTATTTTTTTTTTTGTTTGCTTTACTATTTACTTTTGCTTTACTTCTCATATTTTTTTTTCTACAGCCTGCTGTTCTAAAGGATAAATAGAGCTCCCATTTTTACCTTTATTTTTTATACCATTGCTTGTTTATACACACAAGTTCAAAAGAATAACCTTACTGATTCCTCTGTTGGGCTTGGTCAGCTGTTTTAATTTGTGAAACATCTTATTGTACTTTATTGCTTTCCTCTTTTGAGTGAGTGGTAACTGTGTCCCATCAGGCCTGTTGGCTGTGTCTGTATTATGCCATGTAGGAAAGCCAATATACTGTAACTTTAGCTAAGATCTTCTGATACCTATATCTCTGGATCTGCTGATCAATTTAACACAAGTAAGGTGAAAAGAAGTTTCCCCAGGGTTTTTTTTAGCAGCAAAGATTTATGGAAAGTGATTAGTAATTGGTGTAAAAAAACATTTATTAGAACAGACAATAATGATTGCAATTGGACAATAAAAAAGTCTTCCTAAATGGGTAGTGCGATATAAACAGCAACAAAAAACATCACTCATGGCAGAGGACACCTCAGGTACAAGCATGGTTTGCCAAATATATATTAGTACAACATTTATATCCACATGAAAACCCCCCGATGCATTTAGACCAATTGGGTGGCTAAACACCCGCTCCCCTCTCCAACACATGTGAGACTCGATATGAGCTAAGGCATATCGCATCTTGTTAAAAAATTAGCAGGCATTCTCCTTGAGTCACCCTTGAGGTGACACTGAAGGGACGCATATCAAGCACTAACAGCCTATTCCTAAAGGCACCTGCATTTGGCTCAAACAGGTGAAACACTGTTTGAGCATAGGAGTAAATTACTTCTGGGCTATAAGAAGGCACACGCCCCCCCCTTTTTTCCCACTAATTGACGGTACTTAATATGCCCTTGGCTCTCCCCACCATTAATATTCATACCTAATATATGATTAAGCTGTAAATAATATAATCTCTTTATGTGGTAATTTTCATTGCAATGTTTCACTTTGCCCACTTTCCCGGTGCATGCTGCGGCATCCAGCTCCACGGCACTGGGTGGGCGCCCCTTTTTCGCCCTGCTTCCCGGGCACAGTGGGGAGACGCAGATGGCTCTGCGATTCTCCCCAGTATGTGGTTCCCCGCGGTTGAGCTCTTCCCCTGGGGCCACTGTGGGGTGCCTCCCCCGTCCCGGCGGCGTCCCTTGATCGCCGCCGGACGGTTTATGACACTCTGTACCACCTATTTATATGTCATATCTTTTTCCCCTCCCTTTTTCTATTTTATGCATCCTTTTATGTGTTGATTTTTAACAACTAAAAAAAAAACGAGAGTAAAAATATATTCAACCTAAAATGATCTGTTGCAAAGTGTAAAACTGTTCTGTGGTCAGATGAAGAAAAATTTGACGTTCTTTTTGGCAGCCATAGGTGCCGTGCCCTTCAAACTTAAGAGGAGAGGGTCATGTGACTCGTTAGTGTTACAAGGTCTCAGGTGTGAATGGGGAGCAGGTGTGTTAAAAATTGTGTTATTGCTCTCACTCTCTCATACTGGTCACTGGAAGTTCAACATGGCACCTCATGGCAAAAAACTCTGATGCCGTGTACACACAACCGTTTTTAATGACGTGTGTGGGCTTCAGAACATTTTTCACGACGTGAAAAACGGCCATGAAAAAAATGGAACATGCTCTAATTTTTCAAGTATGAGACGGGAGCGCTCGTTCTGGTAAAACTAAAAAGCACGAGGCTGAAAAGCACGAATCGTCGCTCAACGAACTTTACTAACATGAAGGGTGGCGCCATCCGAATGGAACTTCCCCTTTATAGTGCCGTCGTACGTGTTGTACGTCACCGCGCTTTATTCAAGCATTTTTTTCCACGATAGTGTGTAGGCAAGGCAGGCTTTAGAAGAATCACATCGAGAAAAATGCAGTTTTTTTCAATGACAAGAAAAACAGTCGTGTGTACGCGGCATGAGGATCTAAAAAAAAAAAAGTTGTTCTACATAAAGATGGCCTAGGCTATCAGAAGATTGCTAAGACCCTGAAACTAAGCTGCAGCACGGTGGCCAAGACCTCCGGACAGGACAGGTTCCACTCAGAAGTGGAATTTATTCAGTGTTGTCGCATTAAAAGATATAAGAAAATATTTATAAAAATGTGAGGGGTGTTCTCATTTTTGTGAGATACTGTATGTACTTTCTTTTAACTAAATTTGAGCTTTAATTGATAATCAAAACTGGTGCAAATCATCAAGAGTCAATTATTTGTCCTTCGGGTTATAGCTAAAATTAGTGAATCAGCAAAACTTTAGTTACAGGTCAAGTAAAATCAACTTGCCCAATGATCCCTTTGCAATGAAAACAAGCTGATTTTGACTTGACTTGACTAGACTTTCAGACCCTGAAAGGGTGGGCCTGGTTGTGACATACTTCTATTAGTGTTGGTCAGACCAGAGCATCTATGTTAAAGTCAGATAATATATTCGGTTAAGGTTAAACTAGCCTTTGTCATGGTTTCTGGGTAGCAATACAGCTTTGCCTGGTCCTGTGCTTTAAAACCTCACTCTCGTGCTTCAGTATGTCTAGGCGAGGTGCATTGGCCTGGTGGTGTTTTATGCGTTGATGTAGAGCTGGTCAGAAGATGGGAATATAGTTTATAAGGATTTAGCTAGCAGCCAAATATGTTTGTAAAATGTTTTGTTTTAAAGCAGAAGGATTTTAAAGGGGGGTTCCACCCGCGATTTTTTATTTTTTTTAAAGTCAGCAGCTACCAACACTGTAGCTGCTGACTTTTAATATGGACACTTGCCTGTCCTACTCGCCCGCAATGTCGGCCCCCCGAGGCCGATCCCTTGATCCTGGCAGCTCCCGGGCGCCGCCATCCTCAGTAAGGTGAAGCCATGCGGCTTCACTGCCCGTTTCCTACTGTGCATGCGCGAGTCTCGCATTGTTTTCTGAATGGGCGGCTTGCTCTCTGGGATACACACAGTTCCCAGAAGGCAGCGCGCCCATTCACCAGAAGACAAGGCGAGGAGGATGCGGGAAAAGACCAGCCGCGGATAAGGAAGAGGCAGATTAGGGACTTCCGCATAGCAACTCCGCTTTAATTATCACAGTACGCTAATTCTTTACTTTTAGTATGCAGCAGAAATATGTTTAAATTTGAAAAGTGTTTTTTTTTTTTTTTTGGCCAATGCCTTTTGCTTCTGCTTGTGGTAGGCACAATAACATAATGTATGTTTCTATCATCAAAATATATTACTACGAGAAAACGAAGCAATTGGGATACATTACAGTGGGAAATTCATCTTGAAGTCTTGTCATTTAATGGCTTTTACACTCTCTGCATGCAATCAGTTCGGTGGGTACGGTAAAACACCCCCCAGCACACAAGTCATTTCTAAAAAAAAAAATGCAATATGTGGTCTAAATGGACCTATTTTATTTTTCTTTAGCTGCCACTAAAATTACTGGTAATGTAAAAATGGCATCAGTGTATGCCCTGTTCTGTCTGTTTTATTGGTGAATAATTGGAAAAATGTCAACTTTTTTCTGTACTCAGGTTCATTTTGATACATACTTTTACTGTGAAGATACCTGAAGGACCCTTGTACCCCATCCAAATGGGTGGGGTGTCCCCGAGATCCAGGGATACAAGAGACGCCAGGAAAAGGTTTCTTGATGCTGTAATGGAGACCTTTACCTTTTTACTGACAGTCTGTATAATGCAGACACAGCTTTTATAAGTGGGTCTGCAAGAGTCTGTTATCGTTTATTATTAGCTGTTATTCTTTAAAAGAGGAGTATGGTTAAAGCATTTTTGGTCATACTTCCTTTCTGGGTCACAGGAGAGCACTTACTTTCTTTTTCGTACATCACGGGACACAGAGCGACTTAGTCATTACTAATGAGTTATATAGTTTACCTTCAGGTGCTGGCACTGGCAACTTCCAAACCGGAAGTACCCTCCCCTATATAAGCCCCTCCCATCCGGGAGCACCTCAGTTTTTTGCCAGTGTCTAAGGTGTTGGCCAAGAAGTAACATGTGTTTTCCTGGGCTTGCGTACAGGTTCTTTTACGGGCCTTAGTAAGCTGTTCCGGATCCCACCAAAAAAGCTTCATAGCTAAACGGTCGGTACCCGGGCCTTGCAACAGAAGAGCAAGGTATTGCCTGTAATGCCTCTCTTAGGAGGGCTGGACCCTGGGATCCAGAGCTCTGGTCATACCCACGACCAAGATGTTTTCTGTGCAGGGTGCTATACAGGTCCAGGGGAGTGGAATCCTTGGGAACCCGGTCCCTGAAGGTTTAATTACAATGCCTGCCGTGATAGGTGAAGTTTGGGCTTCTGTGGACCAAACAGAGTCCTGCGGCGGGGAACAGGTAAGTGGGGGCCCCCAGGAACTTGGTTCTATTGGGGGACCCCCAAGCCTAATTTGTCTTTCTGTCTGTTACCTAACGGTATTCCCGCTGATATCTGTGTATGCCTGTAACTACTGAAAAATGTAAAATTTTAATAGTAGTCAAGAAAAAAAAAAAAGAGGACCGCGGTACCTGTGTTAAACCACTAGAGGCCGCTGTGGTCCATTTTTTCTTGTCATGTGGATCTTTGGTTTTCTCAAGTCAAAAGATCCAGGCAGTTGGTAAGTTCTCTGTGGGAATCCACTTCCTCTGCCCTGTTGCTGCGCTCATCCACCGCACAGGCCCTCCGGCAAAAAGGGCCCTGGCTCCTAGTCCCTGCTTGGTTTTCGAAAAGGGCGCCAATGGCGCACGGGCGCGCGCGCACGCACGGGCGCGTGCACGCACCTCCTATGAAAAAAGGGGCGGGGCGGGTGGATGACGCTCGATGCGCGCCGCGGCGCTTCTGCGCATGTGCAGGCGTCCCAGCATGTATAAAAGACACAGTACAAGTGTCAGCTGGATGCAAACAGAGCTAGCAATAAACAGTGGCACACAGAGGCGGTTGATGCAGGCATCCCCATAGAAAGGCACTTTAGTGGACACCAGCTGGTATATAGCAGCAACTGTGTTAGACTATTACCAGCAAAATTGGTGTATGACGACGGGAATACCTCAGCTTTGTGCTTTAAGGATATGTCGTCCAGACGCTCCGGAAATAAGTCTTCCAGGAAGCCAAAGGGGTCTCCATTGGGCTCTGAGGATATTGGGCATGCTTGTACTGCACCAATCTCCCCTGAGAATTCAGAGGTCAGTAGCCGTAGGAACCCCGCAGGAGTGCCTGGTGCTGCGGCTGTCCCCAGTCCACCTGCTCCTGTATATATAACAGAGGAGGTTTTATCCTCAACTCTGGGAGGATTGGAAGAGAGATTAACAGCATTGATCGGTGCTTCCCTGTCACAGGGAAAGCGCGTCCGATCTCCGTCTCCTCCTTCAGAGTGCCTGTTAGTGGAGGAACAGTCCCACACAGAGATCGACCTACCTGAAGGGGATCAGGATGAGGTTGATTCAGTTATGGAGGAATCAACAGTGGAAGAACCTTTCTCAGCATCTCAGGCTGAAAGATTATGGGTTCAGTCTCTGACTAACATGGTCCGATCAGCATTTAAAATGCCTCTGGCGGAACCATCAACCACTACTGTTTCCTCGCTGGGGTCGCTGAAAGCTCCCCAGGCTGTCTGTTCCTTCCCAATCCACCCTTTATTGGAAGGGCTTATTTACCAGGATTGGGAGCATCCTGATAAAATATTTACTCCCCCCAAGAGATTTCCGGTGATCTATCCCATGGAGGATAAGTTCATAAAAAAATGGAGGGTCCCTACAGTGGACGCAGCCATCTCTTCTGTGAACAAATCACTGACATGTCCAGTAGATAATGTTCCAATGTTCAAAGACCCAATAGATAAAAAATTGGAGTCTTTACTAAAATCTGCTTTCTCTACAGCAAGCATGGTGACACAACCTGCGGTAGCAGCGATTGGAGTCTGCCAAGCGGTGAAAGATCAGTTGAAACAAGTCTTAAGGGACTTACCAGATCAGCAGGCTCTTGCCCTAGCTGACCTACCTAGAGCCTTGTGTTTTGCGGTGGACGCCATAAAGGATACAATCCAACAGGCCTCCCGCTTTACGCTGTCTGTAGTACATATGCGTAGGCTTCTATGGCTCAAAAACTGGTCTGCTGAAGCTCCCTGTAAGAAATTGCTGGTTAGCTTCCCATTTCATGGAGAACGCTTATTTGGAGAAGATCTGGACAAATATATCCAGAAAATTTCTGCCGGTAAAAGTTCACTCTTACCGGTTAAGAACAAGAGTAGAAGTCCTTCTTTTAAGAGGCCTACTTCTCCAGTCCCTGGCACATCGGCTGTGAAACAGTTCCGACGGCCTCCGCGGTCAAATTCAGGGGGCAGAAATCAGGGACCATCACAGGGTAACAAGAAACCCTGGGTCAAGAGAGGTACAAAACCTCCCCCTAAGTCATGAAGGGTTGCCCCCACTCAATCGGGTGGGGGGAAGACTTCAGTTGTTCACAGAGACCTGGCGGGACACCATCAGAGACAGATGGGTGCTCTCCGCAGTAAGTCTGGGATACAAGCTGGAGTTAAAAGACACTCCTCCTGCCCAATTTATGAGGTCAAACGTGCCAAGCGATCCCCAGAAGAGAGGATCCCTCCTTCTGGCACTAGAACAACTATTGCTCCAAGGTGTAATCATGAAGGTTCCCCTGGAAGAAAGCGGGTTCGGGTTTTACTCGAACCTTTTCACAGTCCCCAAACCAAATGGGGATGTGAGGCCCATATTAAATCTAAAAGGGCTAAACAAGTTCCTAAATATCAGGACTTTTCGGATGGAGTCGATCCGATCGGTGGCCACCGCCCTACAAGGGCAGGAATGGTTAGCCTCGATCGACATAAGGGATGCTTATCTGCATATTCCCATCTTTCCGGCCCACCAGAAATTTCTACGCTTTGCAGTAGAAGGGCGCCATTTTCAGTTCAGAGCCTTACCTTTCGGTCTGGCCACAGCACCACGAGTGTTCACAAAAATTCTGGCCCCACTATTGACCAATCTAAAAACAAGGTGTAACGATAATGGCATATCTAGACGACCTGCTACTAATAGACCACTCAGTGGAAAAGCTGGAAGTAGCTATTCACAAGACAATCAAGTATCTGGAATATCACGGTTGGATTATCAACCGGGACAAGTCAGCTCTAAGACCAGTCAGAAGTCTGGAATACTTAGGGCTAAGGCTGGATTCAAATCAGAGAAAGATTTTCTTACCTCCAGAAAAGGTGTCGGCTTTAAAAGATTTGACCCACTTAGTGGGTACAAAAAGAAAACCATCCATACGCCTGTGCATGAGGCTGCTGGGAAAAATGGTGGCTTCATTCGAAGCAGTACCCTACGGTCAATTCCATTCAAGGAACTTGCAGAGGACCATACTGTCAGCCTGGAACAAAAAAGTTCAGGCTTTAGACTTACCAATGTCCCTGTCCCCTTCCGTTCGCAAGAGCCTCCATTGGTGGTTGGTGCCCCAGAATCTGGAAAAAGGGAAACCCTTCAGTCCGGTTTCTTGGAAGGTGGTCACTACAGATGCCAGCCTCATAGGCTGGGGGGCAGTACTGGAGCAATGGTCTCTCCAGGGCAAGTGGTCAGAAGCAGAGAAGGCCCTGCCCATCAATCTCTTAGAGATATGAGCAGCCCGGTATGCCCTAGTAGCATGGACATCCAAACTCCAAGGGTCCCCTGTCAGAATTCAATCAGACAATGCCACAGCAGTGGCATATATCAATCACCAGGGTGGCACCAGGAGTCGTGCAGCCCAGAGGGAAGCGAATTGTATCCTGGAATGGGCAGAAAGATATGTCCCAGCCATATCCGCGGTTTTCATCCCAGGAGTGGAAAATTGGAAAGCGGACTTTTTAAGTCGCCAGCAATTATGCCCGGGGGAATGGTCTCTTCACCCCGAGGTTTTCCAGGCAATATGCCAACGGTGGGGAACACCGGATGTAGATCTGCTAGCATCCAGATTCAACGCAAAGGTGGACAGATTTGTGTCTCGCACAAGGGATCCCCTAGCTTGCGGCTCGGATGCCCTAGTGTTCCCTTGGGATCAGTTCAAGCTGATATATGCATTCCCACCGCCACAATTGTTACCGCGATTAATCCGCAGAATCAGGGTAGAAAAGAAACCAGTGATTCTGGTGGCTCCAGCGTGGCCCCGAAGGGCATGGTACGCGGAGATTGTAAAAATGTCAGTGAGGAGTCCTTGGACCCTCCCACATCGTCCGGACCTGCTGTCACAAGGACCGATATACCACCCTTCCTTACCAGCCCTAGGTTTGACGGCCTGGCTATTGAAGCCCACATTCTGAAAAAGAGAGGGCTCTCTAATCCTGTGGTATCTACCATGATCAATGCCAGGAAGCCGGTATCCAGGCAGATCTATTATAGGATCTGGAAGGCGTACATTACATGGTGTGAGGCCAAGAAATGGCATCCACGCAAGTACGTAATAGGTAGGATTTTGGACTTCCTACAGTGGGCTGTAGATAGGAAGCTGGCCTTGAGTACTATCAAGGGTCAGATTTCGGCCTTGTCAATATTTTTTCAAAGGCCCTTGGCTTCGCATTCACTAGTCAAAGCTTTCATACAAGGAGTGATGCGTATTAGCCCTCCGGTTAGTATTCCCATATGTCCATGGGACTTAAACCTGGTTCTGTCGGTTCTACAGAAACAACCGTTTGAACCATTGCAACACATTTCCTTGGTTCTTCTCACCAGGAAATTGTTTTTCTTAGTAGCCATTTGTTCGGCTAAAAGAGTATCGGAATTAGCCGCCTTGTCCTGTAAGGAGCCATATCTGGTTGTCCATAAGGACAGAGTAGTATTACGTCCTCATCCAGCCTTTCTTCCTAAGGTGGTATCGAGGTTTCATTTGAACCAAGATGTGGTTCTTCCTCCTTTTTTCCCCAAACCTAGCTCGGTAGAGGAAAAGTTATTGCATTCTTTGGATGTAGTAAGAGCAGTTAAAGCTTATCTAAAAGCCACTGCTCAGATTCGCAGAACGGATACTTTGTTTATTCTGCCGGAAGGCCCCAGAAAGGGTCAGGCAGCATCAAAATCTACTTTAGCCAAGTGGATTCGACAGGTCATAATACAAGCCTATGGCTTGAGAAAGAGACCGCCTCCATTCAAAGTTAGGGCGCACTCTACAAGAGCAGTTGGAACTTCATGGGCAGTGCATCACCAGGCCTCCCTGGCTCAAGTCTGTAAGGCCGCAACATGGTCTTCAGTACACACGTTTACTAGGTTCTACCAGGTGGACGTTAGAAGTCAGGAGGATGTCGCCTTTGGGCGCAGTGTGTTGCAGGCCGCAAAAGATCCTCATGCCTGATGGCGCCCAGCTTATGTATAGTGTATCCCTCCCCTCATTTGGCATTGCTTTGGGACGTCCCATTAGTAATGACTAAGTCGCTCTGTGTCCCGTGATGTACGAAAAAGAAAAAGGGATTTTTATAACAGCTTACCTGTAAAATCCTTTTCTTGGAGTACATCACGGGACACAGAGCTCCCACCCCTCTTTTTGGGACACTTATTGCTTTGCTACAAAACTGAGGTGCTCCCGGATGGGAGGGGCTTATATAGGGGAGGGTACTTCCGGTTTGGAAGTTGCCAGTGCCAGCACCTGAAGGTAAACTATATAACCCATTAGTAATGACTAAGTCGCTCTGTGTCCCGTGATGTACGCCAAGAAAAGGATTTTACAGGTAAGCTGTTATAAAAATCCCTTTTTTGCAGTCCTGTGACCCAGAATCACCTGACAGAAGGCTAAAGCCCACTGTCAATTGATGTCACAGAACCACTCCAAGCTCTGGAAGGATCCCGACCATATTGCCGGTATCCACCCAGCTGCCTGATTGACAGCTAGCGGAGAGCCAACACCAGCTGCATCTGCCCTTTCCCTGCCTGGCGCTCCAGTTAGTGCTAGAGGGGCAAAGCAGAGAGCGGTGATGAACAGTTGCCGCTCTCTGCGCAGAGCTGATCGAGAACTGAGCTATTTAGCCATTTTTGGGCTTAGAGCCAATGGGGGACAGCTTGCAGCATCACACCTTTAAACTTGTATCATTTGTGAAAACAAAAGTGATTACAAATTAGTTATTGCTTTGCAAAAGCTGGTGTAACCAAGCTGGAGCAAAAGCAGCACCATTACAGGCAGAAGCCATTTGTGTTTCATCTTTTGGATGAAGCAATGCATCCAACTGTTAACGTGCAGCTGCTCCGTTTTTACTCCTGTTTTTCAATTAAGGCTTTAAAAGTCTTTTTTAGTGCTGATGGTGCAGTCTTTTTATACACTTTCATGTAATAATTCTGTAATCAGGATAATTCATAGTATGATTTGTTGAAGCTATTTCAGTAAGTGACGTTTTAAAGTAAAAGTGCTTTTAAAATGCTGCACATTGCC
Source organism: Rana muscosa (assembly GCA_029206835.1). Lineage (NCBI taxonomy): Eukaryota > Metazoa > Chordata > Amphibia > Anura > Ranidae > Rana > Rana muscosa. Next base: position 129,616,179 of record CM055123.1, on the reverse strand, counting down.
TGTTTGCTGCACAGATCAGTGTTAGCCTTTGTCAGGTAGATGCATCTCCCACAGCAATCTGCATTAAAATTGAAAAGCCACCCTAATTGTTTGAATAAACTCATTGATTTACAGTTTACAATTCAGCCCTGACAATTTAAATGAAAGTTTGGGGGGGGGGGGGGCGGCAGAATAAAAAGCATATTTCTAGTTTGTCGGTGTGTGAATTAATATTACACTCATATTAAGTGCAAACCACCTGTCTTCTGCCAAGCTTTAAAACTCTTATCCCGTGTGCGCACATTGAAGATTTTCTTACCTTAATACATTAAGGTAAAAAAAACACCTGCCTTTAGAACCTCTTTAACCACTTCCATACCGCTGAACGTCATATGACGTACTCCGCTTATAGTGGAGATATCTGAATGATGCCTGCAGCTACAGGCATCATTCAGATATTGTTTTTTAGAGACAGCAATTCTAAACACAATAAGAATGCTCATAGCGGTTGTTCAGCTGCTTGGTCATTCTTAGCGGCGACAGGAGGGGAAGTCCCCTCCCGCCGCCCTCCGGTGCTTCTCTGCGTATCACTGCAAACATTAAAGCGAGAGCAATAATTCTAGCACTAGACCTCCTCTGTAACTCTAAACAAGTAACCTGTAAAAAAAATATTCAAAAATTAAACCGTCGCCTATGGAGATTTTTAAGTTCCGAAAATTGGTGCCATACCACGAGTGTGCGCAATTTTAAAGCGTGACATGTGAGGTATCTATTTACTCGGTGTAACATCATCTGTTACATTATACAAAAAAAATGGGCTAACTTTACTGTTTTGTTCATGGAAAAAAAAAAATCCTCAAATCGGGTTTGAAAAATTACAGCGCAAATATCGTGTGACATAAAAAGTTGCAATGACCGCCATTTTATTCCCTAGGGTGTCTGCTATAAATATATATATATATATAATGTTTGGGGGTTCTGAGTAATTTTCTAACTAAAAAAAAAAATTATGATTTTTACATGTGGGAGAAAAGTGTCAGAATTTGCACGGTATGGAAGTGGTTAACCACTTCGGTCCCGGAAGGTTTTTTCCCCTAATGACCAGAGCATTTTTTGCGATTCGGCACAACGTTGCTTTAAATCACAATTGCGTGGTCGTGCGACGCTGTACCCGAACAAAATTGACATCCTTTCTTACCTACTTTCTTTTGGTGGGATTTGATCACCTCTGCGTTTTTTTTTTTTGCCCTATAAACAAACAAAGGGCGCCAATTTAAAAAAAAAATATATATATATATATATATATATATATATATATATATATATTTTTTTTTTTTTTACTTTATGCTATAATAAATATCCCACGTTTTTTTTTTTTTTTTTTTTTTTTTTTTTTATTTGTTCATCAGTTTAGGCCAATATGTATTCTACATATTTTTGGTAAAAAAAAAAAAAAAACACAATAAGCGCATATTGATTGGTTTGTGCAAAAATTATAGCGGCTACAAAATAGGGAATAGATTTATGGCATTTTTGTTATTTTTTTTTTCCTAGTAATGGAGGTGGGACCATTGACCTTTTATGCAGCGATCAGAGCTAAAAATAGCCACCGATTACTGTGTAAATGTCACTGGCAGGTAAGGGTTTAACACTAGGGGGCGATCAATGGGTTACTGTGTTCCCTATGATTGTTTCTAACTATGGGGGGGTGGGCTTACTGGGACATGACAGTGATCACGGTTCCCGACCACTGGGAACTGTAGATCCCTGTCATGTCACCTGTCAGAATGAGGAAATGTCTTGCTTACATAGGCATTTCCTTGTTCTGTCTGTGTACAAGGCAATTGTGGGCCGCCAGAGGACATCGAGGAGTCCTGACCCACGGGCACGCTCCCGCAGCCTGCGTGAGCCGGCGTACAGCTAGGGCGATTGATGCAGGAGAGCCATTGTTCCGCTGTCAAACGACGGCGGCCGGTCTTAAAGCGGTTAATCACGCTTGTGCTCTGTAACATTAATATTTCCCACAAATACTTCCACTTTTCTAAAAATAATAAGTCATAAGTAATCATACTATAGTGCCACTGTTGGATTCATAAATCTCCAAGATCTCAATCTTGGTACCCATAAACGAATGCCTACTTGGAGTAACTTCCATTTCTGGTTGGCCCTCTTACTTCACCAAATGTATCTCCTCCATTTTGTGTGTTTTTTTGTTTTTTATATGTCCCTTTTAAAACACTGTATATAGCTGGTTGCCAAGAAGTGGGCCAGGAATCCAGCCGCTGTGTTTTTAACAACCGATGTGTCCTTAAAAACATCAGCTGTCAGCAGGGTTCCTCCCCACCCCAAAGCATCTTGGCCCCATGATGCTGGGGACAAGGGCCTCTATCCCACAACACTGGCCATGATGGGTCCATGACGACACAAGGAGTCGGGGTCTCTAGGTGACGTCACCGCATGGCCATGCCCCATAGCTATATATGAACTGTCAGACACCTGCGCCAGGATGATTGTTTTTTTGTTTTTTTTGTTTTTTTTTTGCGTGGCGACGGAGAAAGAAGACATTGTGATTTACATTGGAGCTATGATGGGGGACATTCTTCATTTTGAATAAAGGACAGTCTCTTGTTTTTTTGTAACTCTACATTTTTTTTTGTTGACTTAGTAGGGGTACCCCGTATTCATTCACATAGGGGGACCCTTTTTTCTTGAAGGGATCCTTCCAGATTCTGATGAGCCCCCTGCCCCAAAGCCCCCCCATTTTGGGGGCATGTGGCCTGGTATGGTTCGGGGGGGGTGCATTCGCTCGTCCCCCTCCCTTTCCTGGCCTGTCGGGTTGCGTTCTCGGATAAAGGTTTGGTATGGATTTGCGGAGGGGGGCCCACTCCATGTTTTTTTTTTTTTGACAGGGAGGGGCCTTTCCAAATCCATACCAGACCCAAAGAGGAACCTCGCTGACAGCTGATGACTGTAGTGCATTTTTGCAAAACGTAAACCACACAAAAAAGCATAGATGTGAACTTAGGGTAAATGTTGCAGTTTTGGCTAACAGTTAAAGTCGTGTTTAACTCCCCCAAAAAAATGCTTATTTTCTTTCTCGTACATCACGGGACACAGAGCGGCATAGTCATTACTATGTGGGTTATATAGATACCTTCAGGTGCTGGCACTGGCAACTTCCAAAACCGGAAGTACCCTCCCCTATATAAGCCCCTCCCATCCGGGAGCACCTCAGTTTTTTGCCAGTGTCTAAGGTGTTGGCCAAGAAGTAACATGTGTTTTTCACTGAGCTTGCGTACAGGTTCTTTTGGGCCTCAGTAAGCTATTCCGGATCCGACCAAAAAAGCTTCATAGCTAAACGGTCGGTACCCGGGCCTTGCAAGAGAAGAGCAAGGTTTTGCCTGTAATGCCTCTCTTAGGAGGGCTGGACCCTGGGATCTATAGCTCTGGTCATACCCACGACCAAGATGTTTTCTGTGCAGGGTGCTATACAGGTCCAGGGGAGTGGAATCCTTGGGAACCCGGTCCCTGAAGGTTTAATTACAATGCCTGCCGTGATAGGTGAAGTTTGGGCTTCTGTGGACCAAACAGAGTCCTGCAGCGAGGAAAAGGTAAGTGGGGGCCCTCGGGAACTTGGTTCTATTGAGGGACCCCCAAGCCTATTTTGTCTTTCTGCCTGTTACCTAAGGTATTCCCGCTAATATTCTGTGTATGCCTGTTACTACTGAGAAAATGTAAAAATTTTAATAGTAGGCAAGAAAAAAAAAAAATGTAAGACCGCGGTACCTGTGTTAGACACTAGAGGCCGCTATGGTTCTTTTTCTTGTAATGTGGATTTTTTTCTTCCAAAATCAAATCCAGGCAGTTGGTAAGTTCTCTGCTGGGAAGCTGTCTCCTCTGCCCTGTTGCTGCGCTCATCCATCCCTGGGCCCTGCGGCAGGGACCCTGGCTCCCATCTAGCTCCTTATTTTTTTCAAAAAAGGCGCACGTGCCCGCGCCTCTATATATAGAGGCGATCTGGAAAAAGGGGCGGAGCGGGTGGATGACGCTCGGTGTGCGCCGCGGCGCTACTGCGCATGTGCGGGCGTCCAGCGTGTTTTAAAGCACAATCATAGCTGGCTATTGAAGTGCACAGACAGAGCTAGCAACAGTATAAAGGCACACAGAGGCGGTTGATGCAGGCATCCCCTAGAAAGGCACTTTAGTAGACACCAACTGTTATATAGCAGCAATTGTGCTAGACTATTCTCAGTAAAAGTGGTGTATTACGGCTGGAATACCTCAGCTTTAGGCTTAGGAATATGCCGTCCAGAAGCCCCGGAACTGAATCTTCCAGGAAGCGAAGGGGGTCTCATCGGGCTCTGAGGATCTTGGGCATGCTTCTGCTGCACCAGTCTCCCCTGAAGTTCAGAGGTAAGTGACCGTAGAGACCCCGCAGGGGTACTTGGTACTGTGGCTGTCCTCAGTTCACCTGCTCCTGTGTATGTAACAGAGGAGGTTTTTTCCTCAGCTCTGGGAGGATTAGAGAGAGATTGTCAACATTGATCGCTGCCTCCCTGTCAGGGAAAGCACGCCCGATCTCCGTCTCCTCCTTCAGAGTGCCTGTTAGCAGAGCAACAGTCCCATACAGGGATCGACCTGCCTGAAGGGGATCAGGATGAGGTTGATTCTGTTATAGAGGAATCAACAGTGGAGGAACCTTTTCTCAGCATCTCAAGCTGAAAGATTATGGGTTCAGTCTCTGACTAACATGGTCCGATCAGCATTTAAAAATGCACCTTGCGGAACCATCAACCACTACTGTATCCTCGTTGGGGTCGCTAGAAGCCCCCAGACTGTCTGTTCTTTTCCACTTCACCCTTTACTGAAAGGGCTCATTTACCAGGATTGGGAACATCCTGAGAAAATATTTATTCCCCCCAAGAGATTTCCGGTGGTCTATCCCATGGAGGATAAGTTCATCAAAAAATGGAAGGTCCCTACAGTGGACGCAGCCATCTCTTGTGTGTATAAATCACTGACATGTCCAGTGGATAATGTTCAAGAACCCAATAGATAAAAGATTGGAGTCCTTATGAAAATCTGCTTCTTTCTACAGCAAGCTTGGTGACACAACCAGCAGTGGGGTCTGCTAAGCAGTGAAGGATCAGTTGAAACAGGTCTTGAGGGACTTGACAGATCAGCAGGCCCTTGCCCTAGCTGATCTACCTAGAGCCTTAGGCTTTGCGGTTGACGCCATAAAGGATTCAATCCATCAGGCCTCCCGCCTTACGCTGTCTGTAGTACATATGCGTAGGCTTCTATGGCTCAAAAACTGGTCTGCTGAAGCTCCCTGTAAAGAATGGCTGGTTAGCTTCCCATTTCATGGTGAACGCTTATTCAGGGAAGACCTGGACAAATATATCCAGAAAATTTCCAGCGGTAAAAATACACTCTTGCCGGTTAAAAACAGAGTTAGAGGTCCCTCTTTAAGAGGCCTGCTTCTCCAGTCCCTGGGGCATCGGCTGTGTAACAGTTCCGACGGCCTCCTCGGTCAATTCCCGGGGGTAAAAAACAGGGACAATCGCAGGGTAATGAGAAACCCTGGGTCAGGGGAGGTACAAAACCTCCCCCAAAGTTAAATTCATTGAAGGGTTGCCCCCACTCAGTCGGGTGGGGGGAGGACTCCAGTTGTTCGCAAGAGACCTGGCGGGACACGATCAAAACAGATAGGTGCTCTCCGCAGTATATTTGGGATACAGATTGGAGTTAAAAGACTCTCCTCCTTCCCATTTTTGAGGTCAAACGTGCCAAGGGATCCCCGGAAGAGAGAGTCCCTCCTGTTGGCACTAGAACAACTGTTGCTCCAAGGAGTAATTATGGAGGTTCCCCTGGAAGAATGGGGGTTCGGGTTTTACTCAAACCTCTTTACAGTCCCGAAGCAAACGGGGACGGGAGGCCCATATTAATTCTAAAAGGGCTAAACAAATTCCTGTATATCAGGACTTTCCGATGGAGTCGATCCGTTCGGTGGCCACTGCCCTACAAGGGGAGGCTTGGTTAGCCGCGATCGACATCAAAGATGCTTATTTGCACATTCCCATCTTTCCAGTCCACCAAAAATTTCTACGCTTTGCAGTAGAAGGGCGCCATTTTCAGTTCAGAGCCTTACCCTTCGGTCTGGCCACAGCACCACGAGTGTTTACAAAAATTCTGGCCCTTTATTGGCCAATCTAAGAACACAAGGTGTAATGATAATGGCATATCTAGATGACTTGTTGCTGATAGACCACTCAGTGAAAAAACTAGACGTGGTCGTTCACAAGACAATCAAGTATCTGGAATCTCACGGTTGGATTATCAACCGAGACAAGTCAGCCCTAAAAAACAGTCAAAAGTCTGGAATACTTGGGGCTAAGGTTGGATTCAGGCCAGAGAAAAATATTCTTGCCTCGAGGAAAGGTGTTGTCTTTGAAAGATTTGATCCACTTAGTGGGTACAAAAAAGACAGCCGTCCATACGCCTGTGCATGAGGCTGCTGGGAAAAATGGTGGCATCATTCGAAGCAGTACCCTACGGTCAATTCCATTCAAGGAATTTGCAAGGGGCCATACTGTCAGCCTTGAACAAAAAAGTTCAGGCCCTAGACTTACAATGTCCTTGTCCCCTTCCGTTCGCAAGAGCCTCCGTTGGTGGTTAGTTCCCCAGAATCTGGAAAAAGGGAAATCCTTCAGTCCGATTTCTTGGAAGGTGGTCACTACAGATGCCAGCCTTATAGGCTGGGGAGCAGTACTGGAGCAATGGTCTCTCCAGGGCAGATGGTCGGATGCAGAAAAGGCCCTGCCCATCAATCTCTTAGAGATACGAGCAGCCCGGTATGCCCTAGTAGCATGGACATCCAAACTCCAAGGGTCCCCTGTCAGAATTCAATCAGACAATGCCACAGCAGGGGCATATATCAATCATCAGGGGGGCACCAGGAGTCGTGCAGCCCAGAGGGAAGTAAATTACATCCTGAAATGGGCAGAAAGATATGTCCCAGCCATATCTGCGGTATTCATTCCAGGAGTGGAGAATTGGAAGGCGGACTTTCTAAGTCGCCAGCAATTATGCCCAGAGGAATGGTCCCTTCACCCAGAGGTTTTCTGGACAATATATCAGCGGTGGGGAACACCGGATGTAGATCTTCTAGCATCCAGATTCAACGCAAAGGTGGACAGGTTTGTCTCTCGGACAAGGGATCCCCTAGCTTGCGGCTCGGATGCCCTAGTGTTCCCTTGGGATCAGTTCAAGCTAATATATGCGTTCACACCGCCACAATGGTTACCTCGATTACTCCGCAGAATCAGGGTAGAAAAGAAACCAGTGATTCTGGTGGCTCCAGCATGGCCCCGAAGAGCGTGGTACGCGGAGATTGTAAAATGTCAGTGGGGAGTCCTTGGACTCTCCCACGTCGTCCGGCTTTCGCAAGGACCGATATACCACCCTTCCTTACCAGCCCTAGGTTTGACGGCCTGGCTATTGAAGCCCACATTCTAAAAAAGAGAGGGCTCTCTAATCCTGTGGTATCTACCATGATCAATGCCAGGAAGCCGGTATCCAGGCAGATCTACTATAGAATCTGGAAGGCGTACATCGCGTGGTGTGAGGCCAAGAAATGGCATCCACATAAGTACGTAATAGGTAGAAGTCTGGACTTCCTACAGTGGGCTGTAGATAGGAAGCTTGCCTTGAGTACTATCAAAGGTTAGTTTTCGGCCTTGTCAATATTTTTTCAAAGGCCCTTGGCTTCGCATTCACTAGTCAAAGCCTTTAGATAAGGAGTGATGCGTATTAGTCCTCCGGTTAATATTCCCATATGTCCATGGGATCTAAACCTGGTTCTGTCGATTCTACAGAAACAACCATTTGAACCATTACAGCATAGTTCCTTGGTTCTTCTCACCAGGAAATTGTTTTTTCTAGTAGCCATTTGTTCGGCTAAAAGAGTGTCGGAATTAGCAGCTATGTCCTGTAAAGAGCCATATCTGGTTATCCATAAGGACAGAGTAGTGTTACGTCCTCATCCAGCCTTTCTTCCTAAGGTGGTATCAAGGTTTTCATTTGAACCAAGATGTGGTTCTTCCTTCTTTTTTCCCCAAACCTAGTTCGGTAGAGGAAAAGTTATTGCATTCTTTGGATGTAGTAAGAGCAGTTAAAGCTTATCTAAAAGCCACTGCTCAGATTCGCAGAACGGATACTTTGTTTATCCTGCTGGAAGGCCCCAGAAAGGGTCAGGCAGCGTCAAAATCTGCTTTAGCCAAGTGGATTCGACAGGTCATAATGCAAGCCTATGACTTGAGAAGGAGACCGCCTCCGTTCAAAGTTAGGGCGCACTCCACGAGAGCAGTTGGAACTTCATGGGCAGTGCATCACCAGGCCTCCCTGGCTCAAATCTGTAAGGCCGCAACGTGGTCTTCAGTACACACGTTTACTAGGTTCTACCAGGTGGACGTCAGAAGTCAGGAGGATGTCGCCTTTGGGCGCAGTGTGTTGCAGGCCGCAAAAGATCCTCATGTCTGATAGCGCTCAGCTTATGTATGGTGTATCCCCCCCTCATTGGGCATTGCTTTAGGACATCCCACATAGTAATGACTATGCCGCTCTGTGTCCCGTGATGTACGAGAAAGAAAATAGAATTTTTATAACAGCTTACCTGTAAAATCCTTTTCTTGGAGTACATCACGGGACACAGAGCTCCCACCCCTCTTTGGGGACACTTATTGCTTTGCTACAAAACTGAGGTGCTCCCAGGTGGGAGGGGCTTATATAGGGGAGGGTACTTCCGGTTTTGGAAGTTGCCAGTGCCAGCACCTGAAGGTATCTATATAACCCACATAGTAATGACTATGCCGCTCTGTGTCCCGTGATGTACTCCAAGAAAAGGATTTTACAGGTAAGCTGTTATAAAAATCCTATTATAATGCATCTGATCAATTCTCGGATGCAGTGGCTGCATTTGTATTGTTTTTTTTTTTATGCCTTTTTTCTATTTACACTCAATCTTGCCAGTAAATATGTTATTTTTCAGCAGATCAAGCTAAAGCCATTAGTTTGAACATATTTATAAGGGATCCAAAATGAATATAGTTTGTCTTTTATTTTTGTTCGATAAAAATGTGTTTTGACTACGACTCCGATAATTTACTCTAGTATACTGATGCAGGGCTGCAGTTGGAAATCACGTAAAACAATATTATCACTAAAAGTACACTAAGATCATTATTAGCGGACACAATATAACTTACAAATATCCTGCTAAATTTAAGTGATAAAACTGTATTGAGTTCATAAAGCTCTGTGTGTGAATTGGATCTTTTTTTTTTTTTGTGTGGCTGGAGCGGAGTGCAGACATCCTACATTATGCTATGAGGACCCAGCAGCTGTATGAACACAACTGTAGGTCCTAATTTGACAGATGTTAGTGCAGGTCTACGACTTCGGCAGTGTGCATTTGGTGCCACTCATGGGATTGTACACCCCATTAACACCCATCATACCATAAGAACATATCTAAAATCTAAAATAAAACACACAACAAGGATTGTGGAAAAGTTTAGGCCGCGGCCCCTTTATTGGGTTTAAAACAATTTTAATTATGAAATGAACTTAAACCTTTTAATACCAACAGAATCGCTGTTAACCATTAACAGACCAACATGCTTAGTCACTAAGACTCAAGCAGCAATATCTTATACCAACCAAATACCAGTTTACCAACCACTTGTCCACCCACAAAGTGGGCGAAATTACCCAAAAAGATAGACCTTCAATATCAAACAGAACTGTTGGTAACCAATAACAGACCAACTTGCTTAGTCACTAAGACTCTAGCAGTAATATCTTATATAAAACAAGTAACAGCGTACCAACCACTGTCCACCCACAAAGTGGGCGACATTACCCACATAAAGGGGGACCGCGACGGGGGGAAATAAAGGGGAGGGAGGGTGGGAGAGCAGGTCAAAAGAACCAGAAGGAAGGCTGAGGAGAATCCAGAGGTGAGTCCAACTGACAGACCTGAGGTAAATGCTAACTCCGCCCAGTGACAGGGGAGGATATAAGTAAAAGGTTACACTCATTGGCTAGATGTTTCCCACCAAAGGATTTGTCACCAATCCAGTGCTCTACAGCTGAGGTAAATCTTCCTAGCAACAGCAGGCAACTTGTCACCTGAAACACAAAACAGAAAGAACCGGCAAAGCAGCCATAGAGAGACATGTACTTATCATAGCCCTCTATTAAGAGTAAAATTTATTTATTAAACAAATGGGTGTTAGGGGTGACAATCCCATGGGGCCACTTCTCTATTTTATTCTTTCACGGCCCTGACATTCTTACCTGCACACCTGTTAAATTAGGATCTGCAGCTGTGTTCCTACAACTGCTGCTTCCCTATAGAGTAACGGGCGGTTCCAGCCCCACAAACAGACCATGTGGGCCAGACAATCTGTGTGAATGAGCCCTCTTTTTTTTTTTTGTAGCACAATGCTGTTCAGTTAGCGAGGGCGGCTTTGGTATAATATCAAAGGAGACCGTGTCTCACTTTTAACACTGAGAAAGGAATTGAACACACAGATGTCCAATCCCTTCTCTGCTTCCTTATCTGAGCTTAAAGCTCTGTACAGAAGCTTACTGATCATTCAAAAACTGAAGCGTAGTAAACATTTCCCTATGCTTCCGATCTGTACCAATAATTCACTGTGTTAATTTAAACAAGGAAGGGGCCAGTAAAAGAGTTATTTACCGCCATTCCTTCCTCCCCGCTTTCCTAAGGGGAAACGGGCAGCATTGTGGGGGGCAATAGCCCAGAGTGGGGCCCGGGCAGCAGGGGGTGATTGGTGCGGCAGAGGAGCATATACTGAAACCGATCCCCTGTAGTTCTGCCCCATACAGCAGCCGCCTTCTCCTCTCCCTTCTGCTGGTTTTAAGCTGCTGCAGGGGGGGACTAAAGGGCATCAGTTCCAGGCCCCCCGCCACCACAACATCAGTCACCCCCTCACATTCAGGATCTTCTTCCCCTGCTGGTCAGCTGCTTGGACCCCTCTGTTGAACTGATGGGGGTGGGGCCCCATACAGGAGGACCAGCAGTACCCCTTATCAGTGGTCCTGCATTGAATCATTTTCTTCTAGATCTAAAATGTTTTTTTGTTCAGTGCGTAGTTTGCTGTATGTTTTTTTTCTTTCCATAAGTGAAATTGCAGTTGACAGGCAATAAGACAGTCCTTGCAAATTTCATATCTCTGTTTTCAGTCTTGTTTTTTGTTGGCTTCCCCCATATTTGGTTGTCTGTTTTGATTAGTGTAATCTGTCTCAGAGCTTTATCTCATCACCTTTGCTGTAAAGTATACTTTGTTTAGTTTATACTAATAGAAGATGAAAGCAAGATGGGATGTTTTTCAGTATAACCCTAGCGTCAACTAATATTTGTATGCTGTGTCGTGCTTTGTGGCTACAGGGAATGTGGAGACAGGGTGAAAAGTTACAAAACCTTTTCTTCACAACATGCAATTAATATCTGCATTTTAATTATAAACAAAATTGTGTGTCATCCCCAAATGTACCTTTAACATTTCAGTTGCTGTTTTTTAGCTGTGTGCTGGCATCAAGTTTAGTCAATTGCAAGCTATTTTTTGAGAACTGGACATAAGAAAAATGTTGTTGCCCATTACAGTTTATCAGAATGTATTAATTTCCCAGAGCTCATTAATAGGTAAATCTTGAATGCCCTGGGCTACGACATCATCTTTCTTTAGCTTTCGTTTTTATAAGCTGGTCCCATTGTTTTATGCCTTTAAGTCCAGTTTTTCAGACAGCATGGACTGGGATAGTAGGATTTTTAAAACAGCTTACCTGTAAAATCCTTTTCTTGGAGTACATCACGGGACACAGAGCAGCATAGTCATTACTATGTGGGTTATATAGAATTACCTTCAGGTGCTGGCACTGGCAACTTCCAAAACAGGAAGTACCCTCCCCTATATAAGCCCCTCCCATCCGGGAGTACCTCAGTTTTGTAGCAAAGCAATATGTGTCCCCAAAAAAGGGGTGGGAGCTCTGTGTCCCGTGATGTACTCCAAGAAAAGGATTTTACAGGTAAGCTGTTTTAAAAATCCTACTTTCTTGTTCATACATCACGGGACACAGAGCAGCATAGTCATTACTATGTGGGACGTCCCAAAGCAATGCCAAATGAGGGGGGGGATACACCATACATAAGCTGGGCGCCATCAGGCATGAGGATCTTTTGCGGCCTGCAACACACTGCGCCCAAAGGCGACATCCTCCTGACTTCTAACGTCCACCTGGTAGAACCTAGTAAACGTGTGTACTGAAGACCATGTTGCGGCCTTACAAATTTGAGCCAGGGAGGCCTGGTGATGCACTGCCCATGAAGTTCCAACTGCTCTCGTGGAGTGCGCCCTAACTTTGAACGGAGGCGGTCTACTTCTCAAGCCATAGGCTTGTATTATGACCTGTTGAATCCACTTGGCTAAAGTAGATTTTGATGCTGCCTGACCCTTTCTGGGGCCTTCCGGCAGAACAAACAAAGAATCCGTTCTACGAATCTGAGCAGTGGCTTTTAGATAAGCTTTAACTGCTCTTACTACATCCAAAGAATGCAATAACTTTTCCTCTACCGAGCTTGGTTTGGGGAAAAAACCTCGATACCACCTTAGGAAGAAAGGCTGGGTGAGGGCGTAATACTACTCTGTCCTTATGGATAACCAGATATGGCTCTTTACAGGACATGGCGGCTAATTCCGACACTCTTCTAGCCGAGCACATGGCTACTAAAAATATCAATTTTCTGGTGAGTAGAACCAAGGAAATGTGCCGCAAAGGTTCAAACGGCTGCTTCTGCAGAACAGACAGAACCAAATTTAGATCCCATGGGCATATGGGAGCTTTAATCGGTGGAATAATACGAGTCACCCCTTGCATAAAGGTTTTGACAAGTGAATGCATAGCCAGGGGCCTTTGAAATAGTATTGATAAGGCCGAAACCTGGCCCTTGATAGTACTTAAGGCAAACTTCCTGTCTACAGCCCACTGCAGGAAGTCCAGAATTCTGCCTATAACGTACTTACGTGGATGCCATTTTCTGGCCTCGCACCAAGTGATGTACGCCTTCCAAACTCTATAGTAGATCTGCCTGGATACAGGCTTCCTGGCATTGATTATAGTTGATACCACAGAGTTAGAGAGACCTCTCTTCTTTAGGATGTGGGATTCAATAGCCAGGCCGTTAAACTTAGAGTCAGTAAGGAAGGGTGGTATATCGGTCCTTGCGAAAGCAGGTCCGGACGACGTGGAAGGGTCCAAGGACTCCCCACAGACATTTTGATGATCTCCGCGTACCAGGCCCTTCAGGGCCACGCTGGAGCCACCAGGATCACCGGCTTCTTCTCCAACCTGACTGCGAAGGAGTCGAGGCAACAATTGTAGCGGAGGGAATGCATATATCAGTCTGAACTGATCCCAAGGGAACACCAGAGCATCCGAGCCGCAAGCGAGGGGATCCCTTGTCCGGGAGACAAATCTGTCCACCTTTGCGTTGAATCTGGATGCTAACAGATCTACATCCGGTGTTCCCCACCGCTGACATATTGCTCGGAAGACCTCGGGATGAAGGGACCATTCCCCTGGGCATAACTGTTGGCGACTCAGAAAGTCCGCCTTCCAATTCTCCACCCCTGGAATGAAGACAGCTGATATACATGGGACATGCTTTTCTGCCCATTCCAGGATGTGACTTACTTCCCTCTGGGCTGCACGACTCCTGGTGCCTCCCTGATGATTGATATATGCCACTGCTGTGGCATTGTCTGATTGAATTCTGACAGGGGACCCTTGGAGTCTGGATGTCCAGGCTACTAGGGCGTACCGGGCTGCTCGTATCTCTAAGAGATTGATGGGCAGGGTCTTTACTATATTTGACCATCTGCCCTGGAGAGACCATTGCTCCAGTACTGCCCCCCAGCCTATAAGGCTGGCATCTGTAGTGACCACCTTCCAAGATATCGGGCTGAAGGGTTTTCCCTTCTGGAGATTCTGGGGGATCAACCACCAGCAGAGACTCTTCCGAACGGAAGGGGACAAAGCCATCGGGAAGTCTAGAGCCTGAACTTTTCTGTTCCAGGCTGACAATATGGCCCTCTGTAAATTCCTTGAGTGGAATTGGGCGTATGGCACAGCTTCGAATGATGCTACCATCTTTCCTAGCAGCCTCATGCACAGGCTTATGGACGGCTGTCTTTTTGCACAAAGCAGACGGACCAAGCCCCTCAAAGAGGATACCTTGTCTAGAGGTAAGAAAATCTTCCTCTGGTCTGAATCCAGCCGTAGCCCTAGATATACCAGGTTTTTCACTGGCTGTAGGGCTGACTTGTCCAGGTTGATGACCCAACCGTGAGATTCTAGATACTTGATTGTATCGACAATTACCACTTCTAGCTTGGCAACTGAGTGGTCCATCAACAACAGGTCGTCTAGGTATGCCATTATCGTTACACCTCGTGTTCTTAGATCGGCCAACAGTGGGGCCAGAATTTTTGTGAACACTCGTGGTGCTGTGGCCAGACCGAATGGTAAGGCTCTGAACTGAAAATGGCGCCCTTCTACTGCAAAGCGTAGAAATTTTTGATGACCTGGAAAGATGGGAACATGGAAGTAAGCATCTTTGATGTCGATCGAGGCTAACCATTCCTCCCCTTGTAGGGCAGCGGTGACCGATCGGATCGACTCCATCCGGAAAGACCGGACGTTTAGAAATTTGTTTAGACTCTTTAGGTCCAATATGGGTCTTATGTCCCCGTTTGGCTTCGGGACTGTGAAAAGGTTTGAGTAGAAACCCAACCCCCACTCTTCCATAGGAACCTCCATAATTACTCCTTGGAGCAATAGTTGTTCTAACGCCAATAGGAGAGACCCTCTTTTCAGAGGGTCTCTTGGCATGCCTGACCACATAAAATGGGAAGGAGGAGACTCTTTTAACTCCAACTTGTATCCCAGAGTTACTGCGGAGAGCACCCATCTGTCTTTGATCGTCTCCCGCCAGGTCTCTGCGAACAACTGAAGTCTTCCCCCCACCCGTTTGAGTGGGGGCAGCCCTTCATAGGCTTGACTTGGAGGCTGGTTTAGTACCCCTTCGGATCCAGGGTTTCTTATTACCCTGTGACTGTCCCTGATTTTTACCCCCTGAGTTTGACCGAGGAGGCCGTCGGAACTGCTTAGTAGCAGACGTCGCAGGGATAGGAGAGGTAGTCCTCTTAAAAGATGGACCCCTAGACCTCTTCTTACTCGGTAAGAGAGTACTTTTACCACTGGAAATCTTCTGGATATACTTATCCAGGTCCTCGCCAAAAAGGCGTTCCCCATGAAATGGGAAGCTAACTAAGAGCTTCTTACAGGGAGCTTCAGCAGACCAGTTTTTGAGCCACAGAAGCCTACGCATATGTACCAAAGACAGCGTGAGGCGGGAGGCCTGATGGATAGAATCCTTGATGGCGTCAACCGCAAAGCATAATGCTCTAGGCAGATCAGCCAGAGCCTGGGCCTGCTGGTCTGGCAAGTCCCTCAGGACCATTTTCATTTGATCCTTTAAAGCTTGGCAGACCCCAATAGCTGCCACTGCTGGCTGTGTAACAGCCCCTGCTGTGGAAAAAGCAGATTTTAATAAAGATTCCAATTTTTTATCCACTGGATCTTTGAACATTTGAACATTATCTACTGGACATGTCAGTGATTTGTTCACAGAAGAGATGGCTGCATCCACCGTAGGAACATTCCATCTCTGGGTGAACTTTTCCTCCATGGGATAGATCACCGGAAATTTTTTAGGCGGAACAAATATATACCAGGACTGGGAACATCCTGATAAACTAAGTCCTTCCAATAATGGATGTATTGGAAAGGAGCAATTAACCTGGGGAGCTTTTAGCGACCCCAATGAGGAGACAGCAGTAGTTGATGGTTCAACAAGAGGCATTTTAAATGCAGATCGAACCATGTCAGTTAGGGTCTGGACCCACAATCTTTCAGTCTGTGATGCTGAAAATGGTTCATCTACTGTTGATTCCTCAAAAACAGAGTTAACCTCCTCCTGATCCCCTTCAGGTAGGTCGGTCCCTTCCTGGGACTGTTGCTCTGCCAACAGGCACTCTAATGGAGGTGATGGAGATCTGGCGCGCTTTCTTTCCTGTAGAGAAGAAGCGATCAATGCTGCCAATCTCTGCTCCAATCCCTCCAGAGTTGAGGAAAAAACCTCCTCTGTTATATATGCAGGAGCAGGTGGACTGAGGACAGCCGCAGTACCTGGCACTCCCGGGGGTTCCTTATGGGTATTAACCTCTGATTTCTCAGGGGAGGAGGGTGCAGATGACTGCTCCAGATCCTCAGAGCCCGATGGAGACCCCCTACACTTCCTGAGAGGTATATTTTGGAGTTTTTTAGGCGGCATATTCCTTAGTTCAAAGCTGAGGTATTCCAGCCGCAATACACCCCTTACTGAAATAGTCTAATGCAATTTTGCTGCTATGTACATCAGTGGGTGTCTACTAATGCGTCTTTCTGGGGATGCCTGTATCAACCGCCCGCTGTAAGCCCCTATACCATGCTACCAGCTCCTTTTCATGCTCTGTGTCCATAGCAAACAGCGTGGACTGAGTCCTTTTATCTTGCTGGGACGCCCGCACATGCGCAGAAGCGCTGGGCGCACAGAGCGCGTCATCCGCCAGGCTCCGCCCCCTTTTTTGAAGCTAAATCTTATAAAAAGAAAGCGTGTGTGCGCGCGCGCGCGTGCACGTGTGCGCTCTTGGCGCCATGTAGGGAGAGGAGCCAGGGTCCCTGTTTCACCAGGACTCGGGGATGGAAGGAAACTACTTGGCAGCATGACAGAGGAATGCAGCTTCCCTGATAGAGAGCTCACTCAACTGCCTGGACTTTCACCATGGAAGGAATAGTCCCAAGAAAAAAGACGTTCCACAGCGGCCTCTAGTGGACAAACACAGGTACCGCACTTTTGTCTTTTTTTTTTTTTTTTTTTTAAAACCTCCTTTATGAAAAACATTTCCAGGTTTACAGTTTTTAAAACTTCCCTTATGAAAAAACATTTCTAGGATTTCTTAGGCATATACAGCTATTAGCGGGAATACCTTTTAGGTAACAGGCAGAAAGACATATTAGGCTTGGGGGTCCCCTCAATAGAACCAAGTTCCTGAGGGGCCCCCACTTACCTTTTCCCCGCCGCAGGACTTTGTTTGGTCCACAGAAGCCCAAACTTCACCTTTCACGGCAGGCATTGTACTAGACCTTCAGGGACCGGGTTCCCAAGGATTCCACTCCCCTGGACCTGTATAGCACCCTGCACAGATAGCCTCTTGGTTTTGGGTATGACCAGAGCTCTGGATCCCAGGGTCCAGCCCTCCTAAGAGAGGCATTACAGGCAAAACCCTGCTCTTCTCTGCAAGGCCCGGGTACCGACCGTTTAGCTATGAAGCTTTTTTGGTCGGATCCGGAATAGCTTGCTAAGGCCCAGAGAACCTGTACACAAGCCCAGATGAATACATGTTAACCTTGGCCAACACCTTAGACACTGGCAAAAAACTGAGGTACTCCCGGATGGGAGGGGCTTATATAGGGGAGGGTACTTCCTGTTTTGGAAGTTGCCAGTGCCAGCACCTGAAGGTAATTCTATATAACCCACATAGTAATGACTATGCTGCTCTGTGTCCCGTGATGTATGAACAAGAAAATGTTTTTTTCATCAGGCACAGAGAAAACAAGCCTTTAAGGCCAGTTCACACCAGATGCAGTTCTGTGCGCTTTTTTTCTGCACAAAATGCATGCACAGTGTTTTCCATGTATTCCGATGGCTCTAGTTTACACCATGCAGTCACCGGTGCAGAAACGGACCGGAAACTGGCTGCACTGGTGTGAACTAGAGCCATCGGAATACATGGAAAACACTGTCCATGCATTTTTAGTGCAGAAAAAAAGCGCATGGAACTGCATCTGGTGTGAACTGGCCCTCAAAGTAGAACTATGGGCTCCTATTAAAAAAATATGTTCTGCAAGACTTATTGTAAGTGCTTCTGCAAGTACTGTTTTCATTTAGCCCCCTAAGAAATCCACCTCATGCAACTTGATGTAAAGTAGTGACAGTGCTACTGCACTGCTCCCAAAATCAGAGCAACATCACCCTCTGTGTCTGGTTGCACTTCAGGGAGATCACCTACACAAATTAATTTTATTTCAAATGATGTATTGTTTGTAAGCAACCTTGATTGATCTATCTGCACAGATGATACATCCATTTACTAGGATGAGAAGTATGCTTTTTTTTAATATATTGCGGTCTGTTTAATAAAGTCCCCATCTCACCTAGGGGGTTTTAAACAGTCGAGTTGATAATCTATTTTCCAGCAAACTAGGTGTCAGTAAAATAGATACAAATGTATGTCTACAGGGATAACTTAGAAGCTCTGAGGCCGAGTGGCTTGATTTTCTATGCCTTGAATTTTATCAGCCTGTAAATGAGCAGTATGTGAGGCGCATATTAAATGGACGTCAATAGTAGAATGGTCCAGTGTGATACATTCAGTATTCTAGAAACAAAATGTATACATCGAAGACTGCACTCTGCCTGGTATATGAACATTACACCCCAATAACTATGTATATACACTGTACGTTAAAGAAGAAAACATAGGAACTGAAGTGGAGTTGTGGCTAGTTATGGGAAGTCAAATTCATTGATGGGCTTCATTTACACCTATGCAGGTACAACGGAGCTACCATGTTTTTGTGCAATTTAACGAAGCCCATTCATTTCAATGGGTTGCCTTACATGTAGAAAAGAAGTGTATGATCCTTTTAAAAAATCACATCACATGGTACTTTATTAATATTTGCTTTGGCGTGCATGTTACCAAGGTAGGTGGGGTGCCATTAAGAATCAATGGCACGGCTGCACACCTGTATAAGGGCTGCGTGTTTTTTTGCATTGTGGGAATGCATGCAATTCCAACAATGCACAAATGTTAACTTAGCCTTAAGCCTCATTGACACTGGCATATTTATGTGTATGAAAACTGCAAAACAATGTTGCGCTTGTGCTGAATCCAAAAAATAATACACAAAATACAAGTATAAGAGCTGCAACAAATAAATGTGAGATATAGACACAACAGAAAAGTGACCACGAAAAAATAGGTTGCACTCAAAAAATTTAATACAGGAAAAATTATATATAAACAAATCATAAATGTGCAAAAAAAGTGTACAAAATAGGGTCTCTCTATAGTCCTAAAGCACAATAGCTAAAATCACAGAGTCAGATAGCTATGGAACAAACTGAATATTTATGTGTATACCCATGCAAAGGGCTGCCTTTGCTTGTACAGGATGAGCAGGTGTCCTGTGTATCCATGTGCAGGCAGTCCCATTTATGTCTATTGGGACGCAGTGGCTGCACACACACAGACGTTGGTCCCAATTTGACAGCCGTGCAGGTGTGTGTGTCACTGAACCCACACTGTCTGCATTTGACAAAGAAATGGACAACAAGCTTGAGAAATAGAAACATTGCAATGTAAACTCCTATTTTCTGTAATCCTGATACTATCCCATAAATTGTGGTTTGTCCATCACTGGATCATTATGTTTCTGTTTCATAATGATTTTGGATTTTTAATGGATGTACACTTTAAAGCAAGCTGTGAACTATGTTTGGATATCTCATCTGTGGTGACTGTCAATGATATAAGAAATTAGTGTATAACTTAAAGTGGTTCTAAAGGCAGAAGGTTATTTTAATACATTCTATACATTAAGATAAAACACCTTCAGTGTGCAGCAGCCCCCCTAATACTTCTCAATCCAGCGATGTGCACAAGTGCCTTGGCCGTCCTGGACTCTCCCTCCTAATTGGCTAAGACACAGCAGCAGGGCCATTGGCTCTTTGCAGTCAATCAAAGTCAGTTAGCCAATGAGGAGAGAGAGGGGACGGGGCCATACCGTGGCTTTGTGTTTGATTGGATATACAGAACTGCGGCTCGGGTGCATCCATAACAAGCTGCATGCTGTGGGGACACTCGACAGGAGCACCGACGAGGGACCCGAGAAGAGGAGGATCCAGGCTGCCCTGTCCAAAACCACTTCACAGAGCAGGTAAGTATAAAATGATTGGTATTTTTTAAAGGAAAAAAAAACGACACTTACTCTTTCGTCCATGGACCGACACAGCTTCTCTATTGACAAAGTGGGTATTATCCGTTAATTAGGAGTGACTAGGCAGAAAAACTTGTAAAAAGTGTTGCATCACACCACCTACAGTACCGCCCAGGGGGCGGACCCTCTGGGTATACCCTCTCAGTCTGCATCTTCGCAGATCAGTTTTTTTTTTTCTGTCTAGCAAGGAGTAGGACATGGCTCCCTTCGGGCCCATTGGTCCGGGGAAAAAAGTCTCCCCAGTTTCGGCCATCGAGCGTGTGCCGACCCTAGCTACGCGCTGGGTTTTCCACGACATGCCCGTCGCTCCACGGGTGGCCGGTGAGCTTACGCTCCAGGGCCTGCATCGGACCGCTCAGCTTCGGCTGACCTTACGACCGAGTCGCAGCAGCCTGGCCGGTGAGCTTACGCTCCAAGGCTTGCATCGGACCGCTCAGCTTCGGCTGACCTTACGGCCGAGTCGCAGCAGCCTGTCCGGTGAGCGTCATGCTCCAGGGCATACATATGATCGTCCCTTCTGGGTCCAATCACAGCATGCCTGGCCAACAGTCACCTTCCGTGCGCGGACGATGATCTGTTTGGAATGTCTTCCAGCAGAATACATGCAGGATAGGTAAGTAAAACTCCCCTGCCTCGGCTGGGTGATTTAGCTGGACATTCCTGGAGAGATCAAGTAAGTGGTTGTGGCCCCTTTCTTCCCTCTCTCCCTGCCTTTCCCTCCTCCCTGGGCTTCTAGCTAAAGGTTGCTGGGTGCTGGGGGTCACCTAGGGGGTCCCACTGGAGCGGGGCTGGCTGTAACTAACATTTAAAAGAAATGTCATTTTTGCTTACCTGTGTTTGTGTCTCCATGCTGTCGGCGGCCATTTTGAGGTGGTCCATGCCAAGTTTGGCCTCTTGTAACTGCCTGGCGGCCATCTTCCTGTGGTTCGGCCACACCCACTGGCCCCTATCAGGTGATCGGCGGCCATGTTTGTCCACCCTGTATGCAGATATTGCCGTTCGGCGGCCATCTTTTTGTGGGCTATGGCTGCCTGACCTCTATCTTCTGTCGGCGGCCATTTTCTTAGAGCCCACATTATCTTCCATACAGACGTTTTTGGCAACCATTTTGCGAGAGCCTCCGGCCTCTAGGGTGCATTACACTGGCGCGAAAATTCACACAGGAAGTGCTGATAAAAGAAACAGACTGACACAGCAGCAAGGGGACAGCATCACAGGCGCAGCATAGCAGTACCTATCCAGGGTGGTGAGTCCTCTGGGTAACCCAGCATCTCTGCAGTGCAGGAGGGTGGCCTATTGATATCTTGCCTGGAGCCCTGTGAGTGTCAGCGTGTGGTCAGCATGGCATCTGAGCCAGATGTCTTCTCCCCTGAAACACCAGATTTAGCAGCTGGTGTCCCTGAGGTGTCTATGGACGCTATGTCGGCAATCCTAGAGGCGTTTGCTGCCAGGGTGGAAGCAGCACACGGGAATACAGGGGGTAATAAACGCCCCCGTCCCCTGCAATCTTCTGGGGATATTTCTGATGCAGAACCAGGTCCAGCTACGGCTCATGGCCCAGATTCTGATGCATCAGAGACTGCAGACCGTGACCGATCGGACAGTGAGGAGGACTCCAAGTCCAGGTCAGTACGCAAGACGGCTTTGGTATCTGACCTTATTACTGCAGTGCGGGATACGCTAAAGTTGGAAAGGACTGAAGAAGTAGCAGATACTCCAGTCCCCTTTGGGTTTCGTAAACCTGCCCGCACTGCTAAGGTGTTCCCTTGTGTGTCTTATTTTGACAAACTCTTATACAAGGAATGGGAGAACCCACTGAGGGTCTTTACAGCCCCAAAGAGGTTTGCAGTACGGTACCCCTTTGAGGAGAGTTTTCTGAAGATATGGACCTCTCCCCCTATAGTGGACCCTTCGGTGTCCAGACTTAATAGAGCCACCACTATTCCAGTAGAAGGGGCTCCTGTTTTCAAGGACCCTGTGGATAAGAAGGCTGAAGCACTCGCTCGCTACCTATACTCAGTGGTAGGCTCGGCAGTACGCCCGGCATTGGCGGGGGCCCTAGTGTCTCAGACACTTACTGAATGGGCAAAATTGCTACTCCAGGGGTTAAAGGAGCGAGATGCTCCTCCTAATGAGATAACTTTGGCCGACCAGTTGGTCCAGGGCCTTAAGTTTGTCTGCGAGTCAGACATGGATACTATTCCCCTGCTGTCAAGAGCTTCGGTTTATGCAGTAGCAATATGCCGCCTGATCTGGCTAAAGGGCTGGTCTGCGGACCAGACTTCCAAGAAAGCCCTATTGGATCTGCCTTTTAAGGGCGACAGACTTTTTGGGGCTTCTCTGGATGACATCATCAAGGATGCCACAGGAGGTAAAAGCACTTTGCTTCCCCAAACTAGCAAGGGTAAGGGACCACGCCAAGGGCAAGGGCCCTCCTTTACTGCACGTAAGCGTTTTTTTCGCCCCCTTAAGGCGACAGGGAAAAGACCCCAGGCCGATAAAGCGCCTGCCCAAGGACAAAAGCGTCCTTGGTCCCGCAGACCCAACAAGCCTGCGGACAAATCTGCGTCCACATGAAGGTCCGCCCCCACCCAGCTCTCGGGTGGGGGGACGTCTTCGCAAATTCGCGACTCAGTGGACTGCTCTAGTCTCCGACAGGTGGGTTTGCGAAGTAATCTCCTCAGGCTACAAGATAGAATTTCTCTCTTGTCCACCAGACAGATTCATCACCTCCAATCTCCAGCTACTACCGACCTGTCGGGAGGCCCTGTATGGGGCGGTCCAGGGTCTACTGGAATGCGGGGTAGTTATTCCAGTTCCAGAACAGGAACGGGGTCAGGGTTTTTACTCAAATCTGTTCATTGTGCCAAAGAAGGAGGGGGTTCGTCCAATCTTGGATCTCAGAGCCCTCAATTGCTTTGTGAAGGTACAAAGATTTCGGATGGAGTCGGTTCGATCCGTAATCACGGCTCTCCATCCGGGGGACTTTCTGGCCTCCTTGGACATCAAGGACGCATACCTGCATGTCCCCATATACTCCAGACACCAGAGGTTTCTGCGATTTGCTATCGGGAAGAACCACTACCAGTTTGTGGCCCTCCCGTTTGGCCTTGCCTCAGCACCTCTAAGACAGCGGGGTATCGCTATCACAGGTTACTTGGACGACCTTCTGCTGAAGGCCCCTTCAAGCTCAGAATTAGAGGTAAGCGTGTCCATTACCTGTCAGACTCTTCGAGACTGTGGTTGGATACTAAACACGCAAAAGTCAGTATTGGTGCCCACTCAACGCCTAGTGTACCTGGGGTTGATTCTGGATTCCTCAGAGGCAAAGGTATTCCTCCCTGTGGAGAAGTTGCAGACCCTCCGGGCTGCAGTACGGCAGCTGACTTCCAGGAATTGGTCGTCACTCCGTTTTTGCATGCGAGTGTTGGGCCTCATGGTAGCCTCCTTCGAGGCGGTCCCATATGCTCAATACCACACTCGAGTGTTACAGAAGGAAGTTCTGTCCAGATGGAACAGATGCCCTTCATCTCTGGATTATCAAATCCGAGTGAGCCACCTAGTCAGGAGATCCCTGGTATGGTGGCTGACAGCACCGGCTCTAATGGCCGGGAAGTCTTTTCTTCCGGTTTACTGGATAGTGATCACGACGGACGCCAGCCTTACAGGTTGGGGGGGGAGTCTGGGGTGTCCAGTCGGCGCAAGGTTGCTGGACCCCAGAGGAAGCCCTCCTGCCGATCAATGTCCTGGAGATCCGGGCGATCAAGCTGTGCCTCTTCAAATGGTCTCAGAGACTGCAAGGGCGTCCAGTCAGGATCCAGTCAGACAACGCCACAGCAGTGGCATATGTCAATCATCAAGGAGGAACAAGAAGCTCAGCTGCAGCATCGGAGATCGCTCGCATCCTGAAGTGGGCAGAGAGGAGCGTACCGGCACTGTCGGCCGTGTACATTCCGGGTGTGGAAAACTGGCAGGCGGACTACCTGAGCCGCCAGATGCTGGACCAGGGAGAATGGTCCTTACACCCGGAGGTGTTCCAACTCCTCTGCCAAAGATGGGGCACACCAGACGTAGATCTTCTGGCTTCCCGACTCAATCGGAAGGTATTGAGGTTTGTGGCCCGGTCAAGAGACCCATGGGCAGACGCAACGGACGCGTTGGTAGCATCGTGGGGTCAGTATCGGCTAATCTATGCCTTCCCTCCCTTAAGGCTTCTTCCTCTTCTGCTCCGCAGAGTGGAGGCAGAGGGAATTCCAATGATCCTAATCGCTCCAGATTGGCCTCAGCGTCCTTGGTACGCCGATCTAGTACGTCTGGTAGCAGACGTCCCCTGGCGCCTACCACTACGGAAGGACCTGCTATCGCAAGGTCCCATATTCCATCCTGCTTTACAGTCATTGGCTTTAACGGCATGGCTGTTGAGAACCAGGTACTGAGAGATCGGGGCCTGTCAGACTCAGTAATCTCTACTATGAGAAGTGCTCGGAAACCGTCCTCTAGGAAGGTCTATCACCGCACTTGGAGGGCCTACATCTCAATGTGTGAGGAAATGAAATGGCATCCGCGTACCTATTTGGTTTCCAGAATCCTGCTGTTTTTACAGCATGGGGTAGACCAAAGGCTTGCCCTAAGTACGATTAAGGGACAGATATCTGCCCTGGCTGTCTTTTTTTCAGCGACCCCTGGCGACTCACTCTCTCGTGAGTACATTTGTGCAGGGGGTTCGACATGTGGCCCCTCCGGTCTGCCCCCCGTTACCTCCGTGGGACTTGAACCTGGTCCTCTCGGTGCTTCAGAAGGCACCGTTTGAGAATATTAGAGATATTCCCCTGTTGACACTTAATCAGAAGGTGGTCTTTTTGGTGGCTGTTACGTCAGTTAGACGAGTCTCTGAGCTGGCAGCCCTGTCCTGCAAGGCTCCCTATTTGATTTTCCACAAGGATAAGGTGGTGCTGCGGCCGCAGCCTTCCTTTCTTCCGAAAGTCGTTTCGGCTTTTCATCTCAACGAAGACATTGTACTTCCATCCTTGTGTCCTCAGCCGTCGAATCCTAAGGAGTCGGCGTTGCATTCCTTGGACGTTGTCCAAGCTTTGAGAGTATACATATCTGCTACTTCCCTGTTCCGGAAGTCAGACTCACTGTTAGTTTCGGTGGCTGGTCCCAAGAAGGGCCAAGCAGTCTCATCGGCCACCATCTCTAGGTGGATCCGACAGTAATCCAGGCTTACGCCTTAAAGGGTCAGGCGCCCCCCTTTCCTGGCACGGCGCATTCGACCAGGGCAATAGGTGCCTCTTGGGCTTTCCGAAATCAAGCGTCTGTTTCCCAATTATGTAAAGCGGCGACTTGGTCGTCCGCTCACACTTTCACAAAATTCTACAAAATTGATGTAGGTGCATCTTCGGATGCCTCTTTTGGCCGCAAGGTTTTGCAAGCGACTGTTTAGAGTTGCAACTCCTCCGTTGGAGGAGTGCTGTTTTGTGTTTGGGGTGAAGTTTATTTTTATGCTGTTACCACCCCTCGTTTTTTCTCTGACACTGCTTTGGGACGTCCCACTTTGTCAATAGAGAAGCTGTGTCGGTCCATGGACGAAAGAGTAAATAGGATTTTTTACTCACCGTAAAATCCTTTTCTCTGAGTCCATGGACCGACACAGCACCCACCCCTCCTTTTAAGTTTGTACTGCTTTTTGACGAACTGATCTGCGAAGATGCAGACTGAGAGGGTATACCCAGAGGGTCCGCCCCCTGGGCGGTACTGTAGAAGGTGTGATGCAACACTTTTTACAAGTTTTTCTGCCTAGTCACTCCTAATTAACGGATAATACCCACTTTGTCAATAGAGAAGCTGTGTCGGTCCATGGACTCAGAGAAAAGGATTTTACGGTGAGTAAAAAATCCTATTTTAGTATCACTTTAACCACTTAACCCCCGGAAGGTTTTACCCCCTAATGACCAGGCCATTTTTTGCGATATGGCTTTTAATGACAATTGCGCGATCGTGCGACACTGTACCTATTTTTTGAAAAAAAAAAGAATATTTTTTACTCTCTGCTATAATACATATCCAATAAAAAAAAATTCTTCATCAATTTAGGCCAATATGTATTCTGCTACATGTTTTTGGTAAAAAAAATCCCAATAAGCATATATTGATTGGTTTTCACAAAAGTTATAGCGTCTACAAACTATGGGATCTATTTATGGCATTTTTATTTATTTTTTTACTTGTAATGGCAGTGATCGATGATTTTTAGCTGGACTGCAACATATCGGGCACTTAAGACACTGTTTTAGGAACCAGTGACTTTATTGCAGTGATCAGTGCTAAAAATATGCACTGACATTGTACTAATGACACTGGCAGGGAAGGGATTAACAGGGGTGACCAAAAGTATTTATAGTGTTCCCTCTCACACTACCCTCTCCCCTTTCACGCTACCGCAACTTCAAAGTGGCGTGATTTTGCTGCAATTTTACAGCGATTTTGCGGCCGCGATTTCAGGGAGATTTGAGGTCTATGAACCTGAACTTGCATCAAAGTCGGACCGAAGTAGTGCATGGACTACTTTGAAGTTGGCACGACTTGAAGTCCTACTAATATGAATGGTTATTATTGGAAATCATGGGGAACGAAGTCCCAAGTCGTAGGACAAGTTGTACAAGTGTGAAAGGGGCCTCAGTGTGTTTCTAACTGTGGGGGGATGGGCTCACTGCATGAACACTCTGATCCGTGTTCCTGAATAGCAGGAACGCTAGATCAGAGTGTCCATGCCTGACAGCACAATGGTCTGCTTGTTTACATTGGCAGACTGCCGTTCTGTTTCTGCGGGAAGTGATCGTGGGTGGCCGCTGGACATCGCGTCCGCCGATCCCGCTGATTGGCTCCCCATGTGGGCAATCAGCGCACAATTGCGGCTCCGGTGGTGTGCGTGCGCCCCTCCCAGTGGCCATTGACAAAATCACAAAAGTACAGGTACGTGATATTGCGTAATAGAGCCACCTTGGCGCAGTATATGTACGGCAGGCAGTCGGGAAGTGGTTAACTAAGCAACTTGGTGGTGTTGGCCTAAGTCGTAAATGCCGCTTAATGTGGAACCTTTCAATATTCTTTCAAAGTTGCAGTGCATTCTCACAAATTACCCATGCTGGTAAGTTAAGTGCATTACACTTTCATTTGTGCCAAGTGTAGGTCTGTAATTCAATTATGGCTCTTCTGTAAAGCACTGTCTTTGCAATAAAAAAGTGGGTTATTCCTGGCTATCTCCTCAGAATGTCCCAAACTATAAATGTGTGACAGCTGCAAACCAAAATATTGTGTTCCCACAACTAAAAAGGTGTAAATAAGATACTATGTATTGGTTGTGCTTATCAAAATAAATATCATGATTGAATATCAACAACAAAATCCTTCAAAAGTGCAAATATCAGAAAATGCATGCATGTGCAACAATCTCCGACACCTTTTCACCACTGCACTCACCTCAATGTTAAACCTGTATTGGGTCCAACCTTGCCTTCACCAGCTGGTGTGTAATCCAGGTTTTAGACGGCTGATCGACAACCTTCTCCTCCCCTCTCCAAGTTTCACTGTGTACTTTATGTCAACTTCCATTTGCAAATAATCACACCAACTGTTGTCACCCTCTCATCAAGCTGCTTAGCAATGGTTGTGTAGGTCTACAATCTTGTCCTGACATCCTTGGACAGCTCTTTGGTCTTGGCCATGGTGGAGAAATTGGAATCTGATTGATTGCTTCTGTGGACAGGTGTCTTTTATACGGGTAACAAGCTGAGATTAGGAACACTCCCTTTAAGAGAGTGCTCCTAATCTCAGCTTGTTCCCTGTATAGAAGACACCTGGGAGCCAGAAATCTTGATGATTGAAAGGGGGTCTAATACTTATTTCACTCATTACAATGCAAATCAATTTATAACTTTTGTTGAAATGTATTTTTCTGCATTTTTTTGTTCTGTCTCTCACTGTTAAAATAAACCTACTATTAAAATTATAGACTGATCATTTCTTTGTCATTGGGCAAACGTACAATATCAGCAGTGGATCAAATATTATTTTTCCCTCACGAAGTATAAGGGGCTGGGGGAAGCTGCTTGCAGAAAGTTTTTTAACTTAATGTAGAGAATGCAGTCAAGTAAAAAAAACATCTGCCCTTACACTTTATTGGATTTCATTGCTTTCTTTTAGTGAAGTGACTAGTTGATTTTCATGTATTCATGGTTTTTCATAGTGAAAATAATGTTATAATGTAGTACTGGTGTTTTTGAAGAACCTGTTTTCCAATCCTGTATTATTTGCATCCACAGTTTGAGCGCCAGGATCCAGTGGATGGTCACATCACTGAGCGCCAGTTTGGCGCTATGCTTCTGGCATATAGTGGAGTGCAGTCCAAGAAACTCACTCAAATGTTAAAACAGCTGAAAAAACGCTTTAAGGATGGAGAGGTGAGTGCTAATTCAAGAGATTATTTATGGTGGCTATGAAGATAGATTATTGATATTGTCAAATCCTTTTCAAAACAAAGATTAAAGCTGAACTTCATCTTTGGATATACTTTTGGGCCAGCTTGGCACTAACATGAAAGGCCGCTGGATGTGCGGTATAAACTATATGTAGCTGAGGTATAAGCTCTGATTGGCAGAGAGGCAGGCTGATGATGTCACAACCTCTGACTCTACTGTGTTTCGGGTATGAGACTGGAAGTCTCGCCTCAAACCCAAAACACAGCACGGTACGCTGTATGTGGCCTCAGCCATATACAGTTTATACCGCACAGCCAGCGGCCTTGCATGTTAGCGAGGGACATTAATTCATTTGGACCAAGCTGGCTTGGTCCAAGTTTATCCAAAGATGGAGTTCAGCTTTAAGTACTGTGGTTAATGATATTTGTTAATGATATAATGATATTTGTGCTACAAAATTTAACACATTTTAAAATACATTTGGGTGCATTATTAGTGAACACACATTTTATGTATAGCATCACATTTGGATCAAAAATACAGCAGGACATGCCTTTAGGGCTAGTTGCAGTCTTTAAGGCCCTGTTTACATATGGGCAATTTAAAATGACGGGGGCAGAATAGCTGCGATTCTGCCCGCAATTCCAAATCATGGCAAAACATGTGACATGCCTTTGGGTCCATTTTATCTTGAATGGCATCCCAAACTCGGCTCGATTTTGCCACAATTGTTGAGCGATAAGACACACGAGAATTGCTGCACAACGAAAGTGCAAAATAGCTCCTGGCTTAGGGCCAAAGTTGGTCCCAAGCTTCATTGGAGCATTATTCGCTACTATGTGTAGTGTTCACAAGGCCAAATGTGTATAAGCCGGTCTGAAGAGCATGAGGTTTTTCAAGCATTTAAAAAAGTGTTTAGCAGCATTATAAACAGCTTATGAAATATTAGTCAGCCCCAGATCGGGGGTACTGAATTCAGCCTTTTACTAGGCTTAAAAAAAGGAAGTTGTTTAAAGGCAGCATTTACAAGTAGAGAATACACGCTGCAGGACCTCTAGCACATAAGGTGAAAAACTTTTACTCTAGCACATAAGGTAAAAAACTTTTATAAGTTCTATGGGCATAATAAATAAAACCATTATCAACAATCTGAAATATACAGTATTATCAGCAGGTTGTGACCAGCTGTGAATATGCTTTCCTTTGAAAGCACATCCACATTCTGCTTTAAAAAAAATAATAATAATCTTAAGTTACCTTTTGAGTGTACACGTATTTCTTTCTCGTACATCACGGGACACAGAGCGGCATAGTCATTACTATGTGGGTTATATAGTTTACCTTCAGGTGCTGGCACTGGCAACTTCCAAACCGGAAGTACCCTCCCCTATATAAGCCCCTCCCATCCGGGAGCACCTCAGTTTTTTGCCAGTGTCTAAGGTGTTGGCCAAGAAGTAACATGTGTTTTTCACTGAGCTTGCGTACAGGTTCTTTTGGGCCTCAGTAAGCTATTCCGGATCCGACCAAAAAAGCTTCATAGCTAAACGGTCGGTACCCGGGCCTTGCAGAGAAGAGCAAGGTTTTGCCTGTAATGCTTCTCTTAGGAGAGCTGGACCCCGAGATCCAGAGCTCTGGTCATACCCACGACCAAGATGTTTTCTGTGCAGGGTGCTATACAGGTCCAGGGGAGTGGAATCCTTGGGAACCCGGTCCCTGAAGGTTTAATTACAATGCCTGCCGTGATAGGTGAAGTTTGGGCTTCTGTGGACCAAACAGAGTGCTGCGGCGGGGAAAAGCTAAGTGGGGGCCCCTCAGGAACTTGGTTCTATTGAGGGGACCCCCAAGCCTAATATGTCTTTCTGCCTGTTACCTAACGGTATTCCCGCTAAATATCTATGCATGCCTGTAACTACTAAAAAATTTAATATTTTTAATAGTGGTCAAGAAAAAAAAAATATATAGACTACGGTACCTGTGTTAATCCACTAGAGGCCGCTGTGGAACGTTTCTTGTCATTTGGACTGTTTTCTTTTCATCAGAGCAAGTCCAGACAGATGGTGAGTTCTCTTGTGGGAAACTGCTTCCTCTGCCATGTTGCAATGCTCGTCCATCCCCCGGCCTGCGACAAAAGGGCCCTGTCTCCTGTCCCTAGTTTCCCTTTTCAAAAAAGAGCGCCGAAAGCGCACGTGCCCGCGGGCGAGCGCGTGAAGGCGCCTCTATATATAGAGGTGAGCTGGGAAAGGGAGCGGAGCTTGGGGGATGACGCTCTGTGCGCGCCGCAGCGCTTCTGCACATGTGCGGGCGTCCCAGCATGTTAAAAGGCACAATTATGTGTTGTGAGCTGGCTATGGAGTGCAGAGACAGAGCTGGCAACATTTAAAAAAGGCATACAGCAAGCGGTTGATGCAGGCATCCCCATAGAAAGGCACATTAGTAGACACCAACTGTTTTTATAGCAGCAATTGTGCTAGACTATTGTCAGTAAGTGGTGTATTTCGGCTGGAATACCTCAGCTTTGGGCTTAGGAATATGCCGTCTAAAAACTCCGGGACTAAAAATCCCAGGAAGCATAGGGGGTCTCCATCGGGCTCTGAGGATCTTGGGCATGCTTCGGCTGCACCAATCTCCCCTGAAGAATCAGAGGTTAGTGACCGTAGAGCACCCTCAGGAGTACTTGGTACTGTGGCTGTCCTCAGTTCACCTGCTCCTGTGTATGTAACAGAGGAGGTTTTTTCCTCAGCTCTGGGAGGATTGGAAGAAAGATTGACAACCTTGATCGCTGCTTCCCTGTCACAGGGAAAGAGCGCTCGATCTCCGTCTCCTCCCTCAGAGTACCTGTTAGCAGAGCAACAGTCCCATACAGGGATCGACCTACCTGAAGGGGATCAGGATGAGGTCGATTCTGTTGTAGAGGAATCAACAGTGGAAGAGCCATTCTCAGCATCACATGCTGAAAGATTATGGGTTCAGTCCCTGACTAACATGGTCCGATCAGCATTTAAAATGCCCCTTGCGGAGTCATCATCCACTTCTGTCTCCTCGTTGGGGTCGCTAAAAGCTCCCCAGACTGTTTGTTCCTTTCCAATCCATCCTTTACTGGAAGGGCTCATTTACCAGGATTGGGAGCATCCTGATAAAATATTTACTCCTCCCAAGAGATTTCAGGTGGTCTATCCCATGGAGGATAAGTTCATCAAAAAATGGAGGGTCCCTACAGTGGACGCAGCCATCTCTTGTGTGAATAAATCACTGACATGTCCAGTGGATAATGTCCAAATGTTCAAGGACCCAATAGATAAAAAATTGGAGTCCTTATTAAAATCTGCTTTTGCTACAGCAGGCTTGGTAACACAACCAGCAGTGGCAGCTATTGGGGTCTGCCAAGCAGTGAAGGATCAGTTGAAACAGGTCTTCAGGGACTTGCCAGATCAGCAGGCTCTTGCCCTAGCTGATCTACCTAGAGCCTTATGCTTTGCGGTTGACGCCATAAAGGATTCAATCCATCAGGCCTCCCTCCTTACGCTGTCTGTAGTACATATGCGCAGGCTTCTGTGGCTCAAAAACTGGTCTGCTGAAGCTCCCTGTAAAAAA
Organism: Rana muscosa; assembly: GCA_029206835.1. Lineage (NCBI taxonomy): Eukaryota > Metazoa > Chordata > Amphibia > Anura > Ranidae > Rana > Rana muscosa. Next base: position 129,583,882 of record CM055123.1, on the reverse strand, counting down.
TTGCTGGTCAGCTTCCCATTTCATGGTGAACGCTTATTCGGGGAAGACCTGGACAAATATATCAAGAAAATTTCCAGCGGTAAAAGTACACTCTTGCCGGTTAAAAACAGAGTTAGAGGTCCCTCTTTTAAGAGGCCTGCTTCTCCAGTCCCTAGGACATCGGCTGTGAAACAGTTCCGACGGCCTCCTCGGTCAAATCCCGGGGGTAAAAGTCAGGGACAATTCCAGGGTAACAAGAAACCCTGGGTCAGGAGAGGTACAAAACCTCCCCCAAAGTCAAATGCATGAAGGGTTGCCCCCACTCAATCGGGTGGGGGGAAGACTTCAGTTGTTCGCAGAGACCTGGCGGGACATGATCAGAGACAGATGGGTGCTCTCCGCAGTAAGTCTGGGATACAAATTGGAGTTAAAAGACTCCCCTCCTTCCCATTTTATAAGGTCAAACGTGCCAAGGGATCCCCAGAAGAGAGGATCCCTCCTGTTGGCACTAGAACAATTATTGCTCCAAGCAGTAATTATAGAGGTTCCCCTGGAAGAATGGGGGTTCGGGTTTTACTCAAACCTCTTTACAGTCCCAAAGCCAAACGGGGACGTGAGGCCCATATTAAATCTAAAAGGGCTAAACAAATTCCTACATATCAGGACTTTCCGGATGGAGTCGATCCGATCGGTGGCCACTGCCCTACAAGGGGAGGAATGGTTAGCCTCGATCGACATCAAAGATGCTTATTTGCACATTCCCATCTTTCCAGTCCACCAAAAATTTCTACGCTTTGCAGTAGAAGGGCGCCATTTTCAGTTCAGAGCCTTACCCTTCGGTCTGGCCACAGCACCACGAGTGTTCACAAAGATTCTGGCCCCATTATTGGCCAATCTAAGAACACGAGGTGTAACGATAATGGCATACCTAGACGACTTGTTGCTGATAGACCACTCAGTGGAAAAACTAGAAGTGGTTGTTCACGAGACAATCGAGTATCTGGAATATCACGGTTGGATTATCAACCGAGACAAGTCAGCCCTAAAACCAGTCAAAAGTCTGGAATACTTGGGGCTAAGGCTGGATTCAGACCAGAGAAAAATTTTCTTGCCTCAAGAAAAGGTGTCGTCTTTGAGAGATTTGATCCACCTAGTGGGTACAAAAAGACAGCCATCCATACGCCTGTGCATGAGGCTGCTGGGAAAAATGGTGGCATCATTCGAAGCAGTACCCTACGGTCAATTCCATTCAAGGAATTTGCAAAGGGCTATACTGTCAGCCTGGAACAAGAAAGTTCAGGCCCTAGACTTACCAATGTCCTTGTCCCCTTCCGTTCGCAAGAGCCTCCGTTGGTGGTTGGTTCTCCAGAATCTGGAAAAAGGGAAATCCTTCAGTCCGATTTCTTGGAAGGTGGTCACTACAGATGCCAGCCTTATAGGCTGGGGAGCAGTACTGGAGCAATGGTCTCTCCAGGGCAGATGGTCGGATGCAGAAAAGGCCCTGCCCATCAATCTCTTAGAGATACGAGCAGCCCGGTATGCCCTAGTAGCATGGACATCCAAACTCCAAGGGTCCCCTGTCAGAATTCAATCGGACAATGCCACGGCAGTGGCATATATCAATCATCGGGGTGGCACCAGGAGTCGTGCAGCCCAGAGGGAAGTAAATTGCATCCTGAAATGGGCAGAAAGATATGTCCCAGCCATATCCGCGGTATTCATTCCAGGAGTGGAGAATTGGAAGGCGGATTTTCTAAGTCGCCAACAATTATGCCCAGGGGAATGGTCCCTTCACCCCGAGGTTTTCCGGACAATATGTCAGCGGTGGGGAACACCGGATGTAGATCTGCTAGCATCCAGATTCAACGCAAAGGTGGACAGGTTTGTCTCTTGGACAAGGGATCCCCTAGCTTGCGGCTCGGATGCCCTAGTGTTCCCTTGGGATCAGTTCAAGCTGATATATGCATTCCCACCGCCACAATTGTTACCTCGATTACTCCGCAGAATCAGGGTAGAAAAGAAACCAGTGATTCTGGTGGCTCCAGCGTGGCCCCGAAGAGCATGGTACGCGGAGATTGTAAAAATGTCTGTGGGGAGTCCTTGGACCCTCCCACATCGTCCGGACCTGCTTTCGCAAGGACCGATATACCACCCTTCCTTACCAGCCCTAGGTTTGACGGCCTGGCTATTGAAGCCCACATTCTAAAAAAGAGAGGTCTCTCTAATCCTGTGGTATCTACCATGATCAATGCCAGGAAGCCGGTATCCAGGCAGATCTACTATAGAATCTGGAAGGCGTACATCGCCTGGTGTGAGACCAAGAAATGGCATCCACGTAAGTACGTAATAGGTAGGATTCTGGACTTCCTACAGTGGGCTGTAGATAGGAAGCTTGCCTTGAGTACTATCAAGGGTCAGATTTCGGCCTTGTCAATATTTTTTCAGAGGCCCTTGGCTTCGCATTCACTAGTCAAAGCCTTTATACAAGGAGTGATGCGTATTAGCCCTCCGGTTAATATTCCCATATGTCCATGGGACTTAAACCTGGTTCTGTCGATTCTACAGAGACAACCATTTGAACCATTACAGCATATTTCCCTGGTTCTTCTCACCAGGAAATAGATTTTTCAAGTAGCCATTTGTTCGGCTAAAAGAGTGTCGGAATTAGCCGCCATGTCCTGTAGGGAGCCATATCTGGTTATCCATAAGGACAGAGTAGTGTTACGTCCTCATCCAGCCTTTCTTCCTAAGGTGGTATCGAGGTTTCATTTGAACCAAGATGTGGTTCTTCCTTCCTTTTTCCCCAAACCTAGTTCGGTAGAGGAAAAGTTATTACATTCTTTGGATGTAGTAAGAGCAGTTAAAGCTTATCTAAAAGCCACTGCTCAGATTCGCAGAACGGATACTTTGTTTATTCTGCTGGAAGGCCCCAGAAAGGGTCAGGCAGCGTCAAAATCTACTTTAGCCAAGTGGATTCGACAGGTCATTATGCAAGCCTATGGCTTGAGAAGGAGACCGCCTCCGTTCAAAGTTAGGGCGCACTCCACGAGAGCAGTTGGAACTTCATGGGCAGTGCATCACCAGGCCTCCCTGGCTCAAATCTGTAAGGCCGCAACATGGTCTTCAGTACACACGTTTACTAGGTTCTACCAGGTGGACGTTAGAAGTCAGGAGGATGTCGCCTTTGGGCGCAGTGTGTTGCAGGCCGCAAAAGATCCTCATGTCTGATAGCGCTCAGCTTATGTATGGTGTACCCCCCCCTCATTGGGCATTGCTTTAGGACATCCCACATAGTAATGACTATGCCGCTCTGTGTCCCGTGATGTACGAGAAAGAAAATAGGATTTTTATAACAGCTTACCTGTAAAATCCTTTTCTTGGAGTACATCACGGGACACAGAGCTCCCACCCCTCTTTTGGGGACACTTATTGCTTTGCTACAAAACTGAGGTGCTCCCGGATGGGAGGGGCTTATATAGGGGAGGGTACTTCCGGTTTGGAAGTTGCCAGTGCCAGCACCTGAAGGTAAACTATATAACCCACATAGTAATGACTATGCCGCTCTGTGTCCCGTGATGTACTCCAAGAAAAGGATTTTACAGGTAAGCTGTTATAAAAATCCTATTATATGCGGCCTCACAGGGTCTTCCTTCACATATGAGTACGTTCATGTATTTGTTCTGAGAGCGAGCTGCACAGCGCACACTCCCAGCATAGGAACACAATTTTTTTCAATAATTAATAAAGAAGGAAAGGACCTCAAATGCAGTAACTGTCTAGCTTCCAATATCAATACCACCCTCACGTCACCCATAATATCTTGCATAAGTATTATGTGTGGGGTGTCTATTCCAGACCCCAACAGAGCTGGACACTGCCCACTCCGGGTCTCATACTAAAGATTAGGATCCGGAGGACCAGCTTTCAAACATAGCAAAAAAAGAAGAATTTCTTCTGGACAGCCGCACTCCAAATAAAAATTGTCTTTATTGTAAAATTCAACACAGCACTACAAGTCACAGCACGCTGGACACCTGACGCGTTTCACACTATACTTAGTGTTTAATCATAGTCAAAGGTTGTGGTGAAAGGTCAGGGTCAATGTCTTTTTTTTTTTTTTTTACTGGTATCAATAGTTAGTGTCAGTGTGGTTTACTATTTTGAGCTTCTTTTTCTTTGATAACCACTTAAGCCCCGGACCATTTGGCTGGCCAAAGACCAGAGCACTTTTTGCGATTCGGCACTGCGTCGTTTTAACTGACAATTGCGCGGTCGTGCGACTTGGCTCCCAAACAAAATTGACGTCCTTTTTTCCCCACAAATAGAGCTTTCTTTTGGTGGTATTTGAACAGCGCTGTGGTTTTTATTTTTTGCGCTGTAAACAAAAAAAGAGTGACAATTTTGAAAAAAAAGCAATATTTTTTTTAACTTTTTGCTATAATACCCATATATATTCGAGTATAAACCGAGTTTCTCGGCACATTTTTTTGTGCTGAAAATGTCCCCCTTGGCTTATACTCGAGTCACCTTTTTGCGCCTGATCTCCCGGGCGTTGGGGACCCGGTACCGGCCGGCCGTAGGTCCCCCTGGACCCCAAACCTGGCACACATGTATCCCCACTCTTCTAATACAAGTGTGAAAAGTTTGTTGTCCGAGGGACCTACGGCCGGGGAGCACTAATTTTTTCTAAGCCGGGCACCCCTTCCATAGACTCCCATGTTAAACGGTAATTTCTCCAGTGAATTTGGGGACCCGGTACCGGCCGGTCGTAGGTCCCCTGGACCCGAAACTTGGCACACATATAGCTCCATTTCTCCTTTATAAATGTCCAAAGTTTTTAGTCTGGGGAACCTACGGCCGGGGAGCACCGATTTTTCAAAGCCGGGGCACCCCTTCCATAGACTCCCATGTTAAACGTCAGTGAGGCATGGATACAGTGAGACACAGTGAGGCATGCACATGGACACAGTGAGGCATGCACATGGACACAGTGAGGCACAGTGAGGCATGCACATGGACACAGGCACAGTGAGGCATGCAGATGGACACCCTAGGCTTATACTCGAGTCAATACGTTTTCACAGTTTTTTGTGGTAAAATTAGGTGCCTCGGCTTATATTCGGGTCGTCTTATACTCGAGTATATACGGTAAATATCCCCCAAAAATATATAAAAAAAAAAATTTTTTCCTCAGTTTAGGCCGATACGTATTCTTCTACATATTTTTGGTAAAAAAATCGCAATAAGCGTTTCTTGATTGGTTTGCGCAAAAGTTATAGCGTCTACAAAATAGGCGATAGTTTTATGGCATTTTTATAAAAAATTTTTTTTTTTACTAGTAATGGTGGCTATCAGCGATTTTTATCGTGATTGTGACATGATGGACACATCGGACACTTGTCGCTATTTTGGGACCATTGTCATTGATACAGCAATCGGTGCTGTAAAAATGCACTGATTACTGTAAAAATGACACTGGCAGTGAAGGGGTTAACCAGTAGGGTGCGCTGAAGGGGTTAAGTGTGTTCTAGGGATGTGTTCTAACTGTAGGCGGGATGGGCTACGTGTGACACGACACCGCTCCCGATTCCAGGGAGCTGTGATCAGTGTCCTGTCACTAGGAAGAATGGGGAAATGCTTGTTTACATCAGCATTTCCCCGTTCTTCCTCTCCGAGAGACAATCGCGGGTACCCCCGCGGATATCGAGTCCGCGGGATTCGCGGTCGGACTCACGGAACTCGCCGTGGTGCGTGCCCACAATGCCGCATCTTAAAGAGGACGTACCTGTACGCCCATCTTCCCAGCCGTGCCATTGTGTCGACGTATATCGTTGTGCGCTGGTCGGCAAGTGGATAATAAAAAAAATAAGATATGTCTGTTACCATTTGCCACCAACTCAAAGCTCAATTTGTCCTGGATTACATTAAAGCGGAGTTCCACCCAAAAATGGAACTTCCGCTTTTCGGAACCCTCCCCCCTCTCCGGTGGCACGTTTGGCACCTTTCAGGGGGGGAGGGGAGAGCAGATACCTGTGTAATACAGGTATTTTGCTCCCACTTCCAGGCATAGATACCTGAGCCACCCGCGGGTATCTACGCCACTTCCGGCACCTTCTCCCCCCCCCTGCTGTCTTCTGGGAGACGCACGTCCCAGAAGATGGCAGGGAGCAGTGGAATAGCGCTGCGTGAGTCGTGCATGCGCAGTAGGGAACCGGGAAGTGAAGCCGCAAGGCTTCACTTCCTGATTCCCTTACCGAAGATGGCGGCGGCAGCACACGGGAGGCGAGCGTTCGGCTTCTGGTGCCAACATCGCGGGTGCCCTGGACAGGTAAGTGTCCTTTTTTTAAAAGCAGTATTTGTAGCTGCTGACTTTTAAAAAAATAAATAAATTTGGAAGACCTCCGCTTTCAAGCAATTGCAATGATTTTTTACAGTTTTATGAACACAGTGTGATTTAGGTAGCTTAAAAATTGTGACGCACACACTATTATTTGGCCCCATTATGGGTATAAACAACAAATACCATACACATACAGGTATGTGGTATCGTTGCGATCGTCAGCAGTAGGAGAATTTTATTTTAGTGGTGTTTGGTGGTAGGTCATAGTAATAAAAATGGACCGCTTAATTTGAAAAAATTATATATTTTTTATTAATTTGAGCCTGGTTTCCTTTGCTGATAAAAAAATAAAAACAAAAAAAAAAATAAGCTATGTCTATTACCATTTGCCACCAACTCAAGGCTTAAAGTTGAAAAAACCCTTTTGGGTTTTACCTTGCATCATGAAGGGGTTAATCAGTTACCAGAAACCTCTAAGCAGAAAGTCTGGTGTACATACTTATTTCTAGTTGATGTTTACAATTTGTTCTTTTCTCAAAAATGTATAGAATATATTTTTAGAAGTGTTTTCTTTATAAAAATGAGATAAGGAACATCCTAAATATGTTCTTGTAAGTCCTAGTACTTGAATGTTTTTCTTTGAACAGTATTAGCAGAGATAGACCTGGGGTTAACAAGCCAGCAAGTCTTGTACTATTTATGTACAAAGATGGCCACTTTCATGTAAGCTTCTGCTTGTTGCCCTCTAGTACTGTTTGGAGGCTTTAGGCCTTCTTTTACGAGACAAATAACGTTTTGGAATTCCATTAAAGCTACTCTATTGGCCTTTTCATTCAATCTGTGGCAGTTCATCAAGAGCCAGTAGCTGTGTAGCACGCCATAACAATTTCTCCTTATCTCTGCATAAAGCTGTAATCTTCAGCTTAGCATTCAGTGTTTAAAGCATTTCAAATGTAATAGTAAGAAACAAAAAAAAGTCAATGCTATTGGAAAGGGGTGAAGGCAGAACATAGAATGAAGGCACATCAAACACACAGCTTGAAAACACCTCAAGATAGAATATTTATGTACTGGTATTAATGAGCTTAGAAAATTGTTTCAAAGCACCGGGTTGTAGTTTTCATGCATTTAACACCATTTTAATAGATGTTTAGAATAATTTACCATGCCAAAATAAGCCTTCTTATGGACAACCAGTTTAAAAGCACTGCACAAATGGACCAAAATGCTGGAAAATACTGGTAGGGTGAAAAGAACATTAGACAAAGTCCATTTGATTTCTGAAATCACAGAATCATGTTTTCTTTTTTAGCTGGAAACATGAAGGGTGGCTACATTTATCAATAGTCATTTGTAACAAGATTGTGGTCTATTTAAGCATCCATTCTTCTATCGTGTTACTTGGCTTTGCTAAGACATTATTATTATACAGGATTTATGTAGCGCCAACAGTTTGCACAGCACTTTACAATGTTAGGCCAGACAGTACAATTGCAATACAATTCAATACAAGAGGAATCAGAGGACCTCCCTCCTAGAGCTTACACAATAGGAGGGAGGGCTAAGTGACACAAAAGGGTGATAAACTGTGGGGGCATAATCTAATGAAGAAAATTAAAGTACAGTTGTTACGTGGAGGCAGGATAGGCTACTCTGAAGAGAAGTTTTCAGGGATGACCTAAAAGTGGGTAGATTTGGAGATAGTCTGACAGATTGGGGTAGCGAATTCAAGAGAATGGGAGAGGCTTGGGATAAGTCCTGGAGGCGAGTATTGAAGGAGGTGATGTGGGAGCTAGAGAGCAGGAGGAATGAGGAGGATGATTAGGTTGGTATTTTGAGACTAGGCTAGTGATGTAGCTGGGGGCAGATTTGTGGATGGCTTTTTAAGTTCTTTTTAGTATTTTGAATTTAGTTTGTTGGGTGAGTGGCAGTCAATGGAGGGATTGGCAGAGAGGGGTAGCAGACACTGAGCAATTTGTAAGGTGGATAAGTCTGGCAGCAGCATTCATTATGGACTGAAGGGGGGATAGCCTATTTAAAGGTAAGCCAATGAGGAGGGAGTTGCAGTAGTCAAGGCGAGAGATAACCAGGGATTGAATCAGGAGTTTTGTAGTTTAATTGGTTAGAAAGGGACGTAGTTTGGAGATGTTGCAGAGGTTGAGGTGGCAAGCTTTGGAAAGGGAGTGGCTGTGGGGCCAAAAGCAGAGTAAAGGATCCAGGATAACACCTAGCACCCTGGCATGTGGAGATGGGTGGATGGTTGTGTCATTGCTCTTGATAGAGAAGTCAGGGGGAGGAAATATTATGAGCTCTGTTTTGGACAAGTTGAGTTTGAGGAAGTGGTGTGACATCCATATGTCAGTGATGCGTGAAGAGACTGATGGAGTAAGCTGAGGGGTGGAGAGATAGATTTTGGTGTCATCAGCATACAAATGATATTGGAAGTTATGTGAGCCTATCAGCTGACCCAGGGAGGAGGTGTAGATTGAAAATAGGAGAGGTCCAAAAACAGAACCTTGGGGGGCCCCGACGGAGAAAGGCAGAGGAGGAAGTAGAATTGTAGGTGACCCTGAAGGTGCGGTGGGATATGTAGGATGAGAGCCAGTGAAGAGCGCAGTCACGGAGACTGAGCAAGTAAAGCTTTTTGAGGAGGAAGGGGGTGGTCAACCGTATCAAAGGCAGCCGAAAGGTCCAGAAGTAGGAGTACAGAATAGTGTCCGTTGGTTTTTGTTGTTAAGTCATTTGTGAGTTTTAGAAGAGCAGTTTCTGTGGAGTGTTGAGGGCGAAATCCAGACTGAAGGGGATCAAGAATGTTATTCCTAATGAGGTGGTCACTCAGTTGGTTGTAGACCAGGCGTTAAAATAGTTTAGAGGAAAAGGGGAGCAAGGAGATAGGGCGTAGATTGTTAAGATTGGTAGGAGGGTCCAAGGACGGCTTTTTAAGCATAGGGGCATGGGCGTCCGCAGGTAGGGGCGAGTGCCCCCCCCCGGGTAAGGTGTCTGCCATAGGCATACGCACGGGTTGTGCCCAGGCACACCCTAATCACCCGAGCGCAGCGTGCAGACTGTCAGTGGGTGCCGGGTGCTGGGACGCTCTCCATGTACCAGCACAGGAAGGAAGATTGCATTGTTGGCAGCAGCTGGCAGAGCTTTTCATCATCCGGAGCTTCTGCCACCTCCAGCGCTGGCCTCTAGCATCGGGAATCAGCACACACAAAATCCTTCCTGCTCTCCCAGCTCTGCATATACAACAGAGGAAGGGCGGGTTATCCACACTGCCGCTTAAGCCTGCAGTGTGTATCAACCGAAAAAAAAAATGATTTCAAAATGATTCAAACCGCGCTCGTATCAATGTGATATAAAGTGCTATAGTATTAACCATGACATGTTAATATAAATCATACATTGATATCATATACCATAAACAAAGTGCAATGTGCATATTAAACAAAACAATCTGCACCCTGTACATAGCACATGCCTGGAATAAAGTCTGTCGTTTCCCCTTTAAAAATACTTGTGAGTTGATATTGTCAAAAGGGGGTGGAGCATGGGTGACCTTAAAATGATGCCCCCCCCTGAAAAAAGTTCTGCGGATGCCCATGCATGGGGGTGACCAGTCTGTTTTAGAGCGTTGGGGACAATATGGGTTAGAGAGTGTAGGGTAGAGTCAGAGGGTCACTGTAGTATTTGAGAGGGAATAGGGTCCAGGGGACAGATGGTTAGGTGGGCGTTTAAAATGAGTTTAGCAACTTTGTCTATAGTATCAGGTTTGAATAAGGGGAGCGTTAATTGTACCTAATTGTAGGCCTGTTTCTGTGCGTAGTGAGGGGGGCTAGCTCGTCCAGGGTTGAAGACAGGGCTTTGTTGTATACAGAAGTGGCTACATTGGGACAGGACAGAGGTGATATTTTGTCATAGAGGTGGTCAGTAGCAGAATAGATGAGAAGGGTTGAAGTAGCGAAGGTTTTTACGGGTGATGGTTAGGTGATTGGAGGGAAAGGTGGGGTGGAAGATGGGGAGAGAGAGAAACTAAAGTGGTGATCAGAGAGAGGAAAAGGATTGTTGGAGTGCATTGGTAGGAGAATACAAGGTCAATGGTGTTGCCATCAGAGGATGTATAAGCCTGTACCCATTGCTTCAGGTCAAATTAGGAGGTTAGACTAAGAAGTTTAGAAGTGCTTGTATTAACAGGGATGTTAAAGTTGCCAACAAGGATTGTGGGAATTTCAGAAGAGAGAAAGTAGGGTAGCTAGGCAGAAAAGTCATCAAGGAAAGTTGATAATGTTCCAGGGGCGGATAGATCACAGCAGTTCTTAGAATAGACGTATACAGTGAGCTTCAAAAGAAGAAAGGGACAAAGAGGGAGGAGAGTGAAGAACCTGGAAGGTGCTCTGTGGGGACAGGATTCACACTCCAACTCCCTTGCGCCCATTAGGTCTAGGGGAGCGAGTCCAGAGCAGGCCACTGTGGGAGAGGGAAGGAGGAGAAAAAGTGTCGGATTCATGAAGCCAGGTTTCGGTGACAGCTAGTAGATTAAAGGCATTAGTGACAAAGAGGTCATGAACAGCAGTGAGTTTGTTGCAGACGGAGTGGGCGTTCCAGAGGGCACAGAAGAAGGGGAGGCTGGTTTTGGGAGTAAATGGAATGGAGACTAAATTACAAAGATTACGGCTACTGCCAGTGGATTGGATAAATGGTGATGGTTGTGTTGGATACAGTTAAATAATGGAGTTCCAGGGTTTGGGGATATATCTCCAGAGGTTAGGAGAAGCAGAAGAGTAAGGGAAGTAATATGAGAATACGATTTATATGAGGGGATATGTCTCGGCAACCGGGGGGTTTTATTAGCATGTGGAATTATAATTAGGAGGCGATGAGTGCAGTAATAAGGAGAGTGCAGATGTGAGGGTGATGTGTACAGATTGTTGGTGGAAAAGAAGGGTGAAGAAAGGAGTTTGAGGAGAGGGGCTGCAACTGTGAAAATGAGAGGTAAAAAGTGCATGTTTCAGAGAGGAAGGAGAGATGATTTGAAAATGAGGTCACCTGCAGTCTGGTGTTTTATAAAGTAGTTTGCTGTTGCTGTTTGCTTTGTGCAAATTGCTGAAGTACAAGAGCAGAAGTGCCACTTATTTAAAGAACCCCACTTACTGTAGAGACATACTGTAGGTTGGGCACCTGGTTTCTGGGGTATAAAGGAATGATTCATTTTGTTTGAATGATAAACCCTTTGATTTTTTTTCTTTGTGGTAGAAGAAAATACTTTGTTCTAGTGTGTTGTTTTTTTTTGTGTGTGTGATTTCTGGTGTGTTTTGGCCCTGCTTGCCAAGACTACATTGGTCACTGAAACACAGTATGGCATAGACTGCTGTGTCTAAATGACAGGTTCATCCTTGGAAATTACACACCTTTTACAGTAGAACAGAACAGAGCAGCGAGCAAGAGGCCCAGAAACAGAAAAGGAGTGAGAAGGAGAAAGGAGGGCCCCCCCAGGCTGGAGACTGGATCAAATTAAATTTAGAGTCCTAGACTAGTCGGGTTAGAGTAGGGAGAGCGTAGGACCACCACGGGGCCCACACCTTAAGGAATTTTGCATGGGAATCGTGGAGGACGCTGGACATTTTTTCATGGATCATAAGGGTCGTCAAGGTATTCTTTAACTCTGAAAATGAGACAGAAGGTTTTTTCCAGGCCCCCGCTATTGTTTGTTTGGCAGCGATAAATACGTTTGTGGCTAGTTTCTGCTGGTGAGAGAAAAGGCCCGGGATCGGGCAATGAAGTAATGCAATTTTGGGGTCCTTGCGAAAGGGCACGTGAATAAGGGAGGATAGTAGGCCAAAGACCCTTGACCAGAATCCTACAAGACGGGGGCAAGACCACCATGTGTGCAGTTCATTTCCTCATTGACCACAACCCCGGAAGCATCTGTGATTGCAGGATGGGTTTGACTTGGCGATACGGGCTGGGAACCAGTACCAGCACAGGAGGACCCTTTAGGCTGCCTCCAACTTGGCAGTGTTAAAAGAGCATTTTGCTATGCTGGACCAGGCCTTGCTCCAGTCTGCAAGATCTATGGGGGACAGGTCACGTTCCCATTTAAGCACATAAGAAAGGGTAGTAGAAGTGCTGCCGGCAGTCAGTAAGGAGTAAATCATAGAGATGGTGCCGCGAGCACCTGGGCAATACTGGCAGGTGCGCTCAAAGGCAGTCATTGGATATGGAAAGTAGCAAAGGCGCCGGAGGGAAGTTATCCAGTGTCGCAGCTGAATGTAATGGAAGAGTTCGGCTGGCGGAGCTTCATGGGTCTCTCGAATCGAGGACCACATGGGGAAGGCGCGGGTACTAAGAAAGTGATGAACCAGTGAGAACCCATGGGCAGGCCACCACGAAAAAATGCGGGGTTATTCCAAGCCACGTGGTAACATAGGATTATTCAAGAGGGAATGTAGCGGCAGAAATAGGGACATAAGTCTGCCTGAGTACCGTATCGAGTCCCATAATTTCAGACTGTGTATCATGAGGGGGCTGGCAGAAGGAGGACGCATTTTAGGGGGTAGCCACAGTAAGGCAGAGATGGGGACCGGCGCACACATTTTACTTTTTACAACCTGCACTAACTAAATGTTTTTTGCCCATTTGTTCCTGGCAAAATTGTAATAGGTTTACCTGTATCGTGTCTTTAATACAGGACAATGTGTATGTCTGTTGTATGTAACCTAATCGCAAAATTTAGCCTAACGTTGCCTTTACGGTAAGACATTGAGTGAATAATTGCTGGCTTTCCTGCATTCTAAATGCTGTTAAAAGGGTTAGCCTAATATGCAAGTGTCATTTGTCTTCTTAAAATATATTATGTCCTATATAAAGTAATCTGATTTTTAGATCCAGTAGAGGAAATAGGTAAATGAAATGTATTTACGCAGACTTGTCTCGCTGTGCTCTGATTAATGGCCTTACCTCTAATGGAATTGCACTGCACAAAAGCTGTGAAAGAAAATCTGTGAATAAAACATGACCGTGATACGTTGTGTAAACACTAAAATTGTTTTGCTTTTATTGCCAGTTCCTAATTTGTTCATAATCATTACACAGTAAGTACACCTGTAAAATTATATTCTAAAAGTTGTGCATTGGAGACCCAAATAAGTTAAATAACTTGGCAGAGTCTTGTATCTCTTAGAGAGCCTAATGATTAGATATTACCGTTGTAGTTCCTGATTCCAATTTTTCTAAAACCCCAATTACGGAAAGGCTGGGATGCTGTGTTAAATCTACATAAAAGCAGAATACAATGATTTGCAAATTTCATAAACCCATATTTTATTTGCAGTAGAAAAAAGAAAACACATCAAATGTTTAAACTGAGAAAAATCTACCATTTGAAAAAAAAAGAATTGAAATTGATGGCAGCAACACTTCTTAAAAAAGTTGGGACAGGGCAACAAAAAGCTGGCACCGTAAACTGTCCTAACAAGGAAGAGCTGGAAGAACTTATTGCAAATAGGTTAATTGGGAACAGGTCATTAACATGATTGGGTATAAAACGGCATCTTAGAGAGTCAAAGTGCCTCAGAAGTAAAGATCTACAGTGCCTTGAAAAAGTATTCATACCCCTTGAAATTTTCAACATTTTTGACATGTTCCGACCAAAAACGTAAATGTACTTTATTGGGATTTTATGTAATAGACCAACACATAATTGTGAAGTGGAAGGAAAATGATAAATGGTTTTCAAAATCTTTTACAAATAAATATGTGAAAAGTGTGGAATGCATTTGTATTCCTCCCCCCTGAGTCAATACTTTGTAGAAACACCTTTCTCTGCAATTACAGCTGCAAGTCTTTTTAGGTATGTCTCTACAAGCTTTGCACATCTAGAGAGTGTCATTTTTACCCATTCCTCTTTGCAAAATAGCTCAAGCTCTGTCAGATTGGATGGAGAGCATTTGTGAACAGCAATTTTCAAGTCTTGCCACATATTCTCAATTGGATTTAGGTCTGGACTTTGACTGGGCCATTCTAACACTTGAATATGCTTTGATCTAAACCATTTCATTGTGACTCTGGCTTTATGTTTAGGGTCGTTGTCCTGCTGGAAGGTGAACCTCCGCTCCAGTCTCAAGTCTTTTGAAGACTCTAACTAAGATTTCCCTGTATTCAAAGTGTGCAGATGATTGTTAGAAGACATTTTAATGTAGCTTTAGCCTACATTCTTTGAATTTGAAGGGAGCCCTCATTGGAAGGTAGAGTAGGTTTAGCACATTTTGCTGCTATACCCATGTTTTTTTTGGTAAAGGTGATTTTACACTTTTAATCCCATGAGCAAGAACATTTCTAGGGGTGTCCTGTATACTGTGTACAGAATGCCTTCAGAAATATAATTTCCTCCCCTGGTTTCTATGGTTACAAGAAGGCAACAATTTGGTTACTTTGGCAGTTTAAAAAAAAAACAAATCTGCTTCAGGCTGCAGTTGAACAATATACATTTATATCATCAAATTACACTGTGACTTGTGGCAAGTAATGTAAACATCCTTGTGACAGTAATAGGCATGTGACAGCTACTCTTTATGGAGAGATCTGGGGTCTATGAGACCCAAAACACCAATATCTGTGTTTTTGAATGTTTTACATTTTTAAAAAATGGCGCTGTTGACATCCGGGTAAACTAGAATGGATGTCAGGTCATCGCTTTCGGGTTACTATAGCAGAGAGCAGATCCCGGCTTTGTTCGACTGTCCGACCAGCCGGCAGATACGCCTGCTGGTTGTTCAGGTCTCCCGATGGGACGGGAGAGCCCAAGCAAGCCTGCGGAAGGCGAGGGGAGGGGACATCCCCTCCCGCAGGCATCATCCCGGTGCAACCACTTGTAGTCCAGCGACATACAGATATGTTGCTGGTCGGCATTCAGCTCCAGTTTGTAAATGTTAAACATAGATCCTAATGGGAATGCTGATTGTCCCTTTAACCACTTAAAGCGGAGGTGCAGCCACTTTTTTTTTTCTTAAAGTCAGCAGCTACTAACAGTGTAGCTGCTGACTTTTAATAAGGACACTTGCCTGTCCTACTCGCCCGCGATGTCGGTCCCGCCACGGCGATCGATCGCTGCTGTCGGTCCCAGGTCCTCCATCCTGACTAAGTGAAACAGGCAGTGAAGCCTTACGGCTTCACTGGCCGTTTCCTACTGCGCATGCGCCACTCGCACGGCGCGTCCCATTCACAAGAAGAGGAAGTGGAAGGAGACCCACCGCTGACGAGAAGAGGCACATTAGAGGCAGATTAGGGGACTTCCGCATAGCAACAGGCATTTTAGGGTGAGTATAATTTTAATTTTTTTTTTCTATTAATTTTTAACTTTTTTTGGGGGGGATTTTTAATGTAAAACATTTTTCAGGGTGGACCTCCGCTTTAAAGACCCCTCACTGTATATATACATCGGCAGAATGGCTCGTACAGGCACAATCACGTACCTGTACGTGGCCCTTTAACTGCCAATGTGGGGGTCGCGCGCCGGCGCGCTCGCGACCCCCCCTGCCTTCCCAGTGAGTCGGACCGCGGGTCCCGCGGACTCGATCGCTGCGGGGATCCCCGCGATCGTCTCACGGAGGCATGGAGCAGGGAGATGTTAGTGTAAACACAACATCTCCCCGCTCCCCTACTGACAATGTCAGCGATCTCCGCTCTGTGTAATCAGAGCGGAGATCGGTGACGTGTCACTAGTAGCCACGCCCCCCCTCAGTTAGAAACATGCCTCTAGGCACACCTAACCCCTCCAGCGCCCCTAGTGGTTAACCCCTTCACTGCCAGTGTAATTTTTACAGTAACCAGTGCATTTTTATTGCACTGATCGCTGTAAAAATGACAATGGTCCCAAAAATGTGTCAAAAGTGTCCGATGTGTCCGCCATAATGTCGCAGTCACGAAAAAAATCGCTGATCGCCGCCATTACTAGTAAAAAAAAAAAATAATAATAATAAAAATGCCTTGAAACTTCCCCTATTTTGTAAACGATATAATTTTTGCGCAAACCAATCAATAAACGCCGATTGCGATTTTTTTTTTTTTTTTACCAAAAATATGTAGAAGAATACGTATCGGCCTAAACTGAGGAAAAAAAATATTTTTTGGGGATATTTATTATAGCAAAAAGTAAAAAATTTCATTTTTTTCAAAATTGTCGCTCTATTTTTGTTTATAGCGCAAAAAATAAAAACTACAGAGGTGATCAAATACCACCAAAAGAAAGCTCTATTTGTGGGAATAAAAGGACGCCAATTTTGTTTGGGAGCCACGTCGCACGACCACGCAATTGTCAATTAAAGCGACGCAGTGCCGAATCGCAAAAAGGGGCCTGGTCTTTATGCTGCGTATTGGTCCGGGGCTTAAGTGGTTAAACAAGCTGCCAGCAGGCTTAAAGGGGTTGTAAAGGTTCGTTTTTTTCACCTTAATTCATCCTATGCATTAAGGTGAAAAAAAACCTGGCAATGGCGGCCCCCCCCATTTTACCTACCTGAGCCTGTTCACCTGCTGCGCTCGCCCCCGGCGTCCTCTTCTCCACTCAGTCTGGCCGTTGATTGGCTAGATTGGATGGATTGATAGCGCAGCCATTGGCTCGTGCTGCTGTCAATCGCATCCAATGACGCGGCACGCCGGGGGGCGGGGCCGAGTGATACAGTCTGCGGCTATAGCCGCCGGCTGTTTCACGGGAGCGCGCCCGCAAGAAATAAGCCCCATGGGATAGAGCTCCAATGAAGGGAGTTAGTTGTTGCGGGGAGGAGCCGAGACAGCCGCCGAGGGACCGCAGAAGACCAGGATCGGGCCCACTGTGTGCAAAACAAGCTGCACAGTGGAGGTAAGTATAACATGTTTGGTTTTTTTTTGGGTTTTTTTTAACGGGAACCTTTAGTGTCCCTTTAAGCCCGTGTGAAACAGGCCAAAATAAATATTTTTTTTATTTAACTTCCAAATATTCTAAAATATACTAAAACTGTGTCCCTTAACTATCTGTTTCTGTTGTGTTTTCCAGGGCCTGACTTTTAAAGAAGTTGAACATTTCTTTACTTTCCTAAAGAACATTAATGATGTGGACACAGCTCTAAGTTTTTACCACATGGCAGGTGCCTCCCTGGATAAAGGTATTTCCCTCTGTGGTCCTGGCCGTCCTACTTTATACTGTTATGTGGTGCATTAACCCTTTCGCTGCCAGTGACATTTTTGCTGTTTTTTGTTTTTTTTCAATACAGGTTTAAAAAAAAATTAGGCCTAAAGATTGCTTAAAACTCCCAAAATATTATTAAAATCTGAAAGCAAACACCCTAGAGAATAGTAAAATAGTGGTAGTTACAATCTTTTATGTCACGTGATATTACCAAAGGTCTAGGAAAGCCAAAGTTTCAGTAAAAAATACACTAAAGTTAATTTTGGAGTACACAAATGCAGTAAATTACCCAATGTTGAGGTACAATATAAAAGCTGAGGTTGCACCGAGTAAATAGGTACCCAACATGTCAAGCCTTACATTTGCATGAGCCTGTGAAATGGCAACAAACTTAAGTATCCTATATTTTCCATAGGCAATGCTTTAAAAGCATCAGTTTAGTGTTAGAGGAGGTCTGGTGCCAGAATTATCACTCTCAGTGCAGTGTGCATAGCGATATGTAACATGTGTATCACAAAATATGTTTTCATGTGTAGGGACCCAAAAACGCTTGCAGTTATGTTTGTGCATGAGTATACGTGGGGGTAGAAGCCTCATTTTTAGGGGAGGATTATATGTGGTTGGTTGTAACCCTAAATTTTTTACAATTTGAAAAAAAAAAAAGTTACACGGGACAAAATTGTGATGATTATTTTGGTGACAGGTTCTCTTTAACGAGTCATCAGGTGTCTTAAAGACCCTGGATGTCTCCCCTTGCCCCAATGATTCTAATGCAGTGCAGAACACATTGCATTACATTTCTTCCCGGCCAGGGAAACTGACGGGGGACCTTGAAGTAATGTATTGTGCAACACTTCCAGACAGCAACAAGAAGGGGGAGGAAAGCAGATGCTTGGCCCACTCTACACAGTGGCACTCTCCATGCTGGAGTGTGTGGAAGTAATCCTCCAGCCAGAAGTCGGCTTGTCCGGTATACACATTGTATAAAACTCCCCTGGTGTCAGGTCCATACGAGGTACGGATCACTTATGGATTGCTTAACCAGTTCCGGACCGCCGCACGCATCGTGATATACGTCGGCTGTTTGAAGAGGGATATCTTTGTTATAGCAGCAGCTAGCTGCCATAACCCAGGTATCCTCTTCAGCGGGCGGTCCGGTTTCCGATAATAGTGGTCTCTGCGGTGGATTCACAGCGAGATCGCATTTATCGGCGGCAGGAGAGGGGCCCCCTCCTCTCCCGCCGCTCTCCTGTGCCCCCCGCCGCTTACCGGAGCTGTCGGCGGAGACTATCGGGTCCGCTTTCGTGCTTGGTATGGAGATGAGTGAGGGGAAGATGGCCCCCACCCTTCTCCATACCATTGCACGGCGTCAAAACGTCACTTCCGCCCATAGCTCTTAAAGGGACATTTTTTTTTTTTTTTTTTTTTCGTTTTTCCTTTTCAAAAGACACTTTATTTTTTTCTTTATGCCATTTTAGTATAAATATGAGATCTGAGGTCTTTTTGACCCCAGATCTCATATTTAAGAGGTCCTGACATGCTTTTTTTCTATCACAAGGGATGTTTACATTCCTTGTAATAGGAATAAAAGTGACACTTTTTTTTTTTTTTAAAGAACAGTGTAAAAATAAAAAGGTAAAATAAATAAGTAAAAGTTTGTCGCCATTCCACGAGCGGGCACAATTCTGAAACGTGACATGTTGGGTATCAATTTACTCGGCGTTACATTCTCTTCCACAATATAAAAAAAATTGGGCTAACTTTACTGTTTTATTTTTTAATTAAAAAAAGGGCGCTTGTAAGACCGCTGCGCAAATACCGTGTGACACAAAGTATTGCATCTCTAGGGTGTTAGAAAAAAAATGTATAATGTTTGGGGGTTCTAAGTAATTTTCTAGAAAAACTGTTTAACTTGTAAACAACAAATCTCAGAAAGAGGCTCGGTCCTTAAGTGGTTAATCACAGCAACTTTTTTCTTCCTAAGGCTAAGAGCAGAGAGTATATTTAGAGAAAAATATTTGCCCAAATAGCCAGGGTATTAAAGCTGTCCGATATATTTGGTATTAGTTAACTCTTTAACCTGGACTATATTGATGATTTTTCCATTCTAGATATTGTAGATAGTAAAGAGAAGCAGAGACTGTAATTCTGGCTGTTTGCTCTGCTTGCGTCAGTGGTTTGCTTCAAAACAGAATTCCAAATTCATCCTGGTCTATTAGTTTGTGAAAGTTGTTAATTACCATGAAAAAGGCAACCATTGTACTCTTCCAGTGATTAAAACTGATCTAATCTGTTGAGAATGATGTGCAATGTGTGGATAGACCAGATGCTGCATAACATTTTTCAGAATGCAAACATCTTTCTAGGGACATGCACGCTATTTCTTCCTAACATTGATTTTCAGTACAAATTAATTATTATTTAATATTGTAACAGTATTGCAGCAGTGCAAGAAAAAGTTTACTTAAATTGAAACTTTGCCACTTGGAGAATTTTCATTACCACCTTTGTACGTTTAGGATAACAAACAAGGTTCTGCTGCAATGATTACTTATATTGGATAACAATGCATTTAATGTAGGTATGTAATTAATATCAACCAAAATCTGCTTTTCATTTTTTTTATATTGCAGCTTTTAGGGAAAATCTTGGGATGATAAATATATATTTATTTTGCTGCCACCCATGCAGTCCTGCACTCTATTACATCCTTGCTTATTATTAATATTGTTAACTAGACTGGGTTACATTAATTAAAGCTGGACTCCGGGCACAAAACCTTTTTATTAAATAGCCACAAAGGTTACAAATCCAGATATTACCTTTTTTAAAAGTAGCTATGACATCATCATTGTGCTGTGCTAATGAGACACTCGGCCACTATCACAAGCAAGGGGAGGGGATGCCCCCACTGCCTTCCGCCGCTCCGCTCTCACATCCCACTGGGAGACCCAAGCGACCAGCCGGTATGTCTGCCGGCTGGCCAAAGTCCCAAACAAATCCGGAATCCGCTGCGATCAGGTCTCCGGAGTAGTAACCTGGAAGCGAAATCGCGTCACTTCTGGTTTACTCGGCAGCCAACGACACCGATTTAAAAAAATATAAGGTATTCAAAAATGCATATTTTGGCGTTTTAAATATTTGTAAGTGCAGAGGAGGAGTTTTGGGGTCTTTTAGACCCCAGATACCTCCATAAAGAGTACCTGTTACTGCCTATTGTCACAAGGGATGTTTACATTACTTGTGACATCAATAAAAGTGATCAGATTTTTTATTTTTTTAAAGGAACAGTGTAAAAATAAATAAGAAAAAGCGCCCCTGTCACCGCATGTTCGCACACCAAAGAAAACCCATATGTAAGTCGCACCCGCAAATATAAACAGTGTTCTAATCTCACACGTCGGTTATCGCCACGATCATTAGAGTGAGAGCAATAATTTTAGCAAAATACCTCCTTTGTAATTCTAAACTGGTAACCGTTAAAATTTTAAACGTCACCTATGGAGATTTTTAGGCACCGTAGTTTGTCGCCATTCCATGAGTGCGTGCAGTTTTAAAGCGTAACATGTTAGGGATCTATTTTCTCTGCGTATCATCTTTCACAATATGCAATAAAATTGGGCTAACTTTTTACTGTTTTCTTATTTTTTAATGTAAAAAAAATTGTTTTTTTCTAAACAACATTGCGTTTGAAAAGACCGCTGCAAAAATACCGTGTGACCACAAATATTCTAACGACCGCCGTGTTATTCTCTGGGGTCTTTGCTAAAAAATATATATTATGTTTGGGGGTTCTAAGTAAATTTTCTAGCAACAAATAATTTATTTTAGCTTGTAAACAACAGTTGTCAGAAATAGGCTTGGTCTTAAAGTGGTTAAACTGATCAAAGTATGAGGGCTTTGAAAGTGCCAAAACTGTAATTTATCTATTCTTCATCCTACCGTAGACATGATTGCTTGACATTTTGTAGATACAAATACAGTGCACACATAGATTTGTAATGTAATATATGACCCTTGTTGACCTGACCCCTTTATAGATCTTGCTCTGAATGAATAGAACAGGAGAGTAGTTTATGAAACACATTTTCTTTCCTTCCAGCCATTGATTCAGATCCATAAAACGAGGGCAACGCAGAAATATACGTGCATTCAATTCTAGACTTTGCAGTTATAACAGGAAGTGGCATAAATATTGCTTATTGCGCGGTGTCACTTCTACAATGCTCATTTATCCATCTTTGAGTTTTGTGTCTCCCACACTAAGATTTTATTGCACCCATAAATAATATTGGTATCTTGGCAACTTAAAATGTGGAAGCAAGCTCTGATCAAACTATCATACACCTGTCCTTAGAAACATTACTATGCATTATTTAAATCGGTACAGTGTAATGGTTTCCGTGGGATAATAGTTAATTATGGTTGCTTGCTTGCTACCTAATACTCAGGTGAGCCTTCATTGTTTATGTAATATTAAATTTATGCCTTTGATCAGGGCTCGACAAACCCCGGGCGCCAGGTCGTCATTGCGACTAGAATTAGCGACCTGGCACCTGGGGCAGCACAGCTGGGGTGGGTATCCTGTGTCTCTGCGCCCCCCCTCCGCGCCGCGGGATCGCGTCGGGCAGCGCTGGCCGGTAATTGAGGCCGCGGCCTTCTGCAGGCCTATGCTTCCTTCTGTGATCTAGCGCCATCTTGTGGTGGCAGTTGGTATGACAACCAGCAATGCAAATGGAGTTTCCCTGTCTGTTTTCCCTGCCATCTCCTTCCCTCTAGTTAGAGCCCCCAAACATTATATATATTTTTTATTCTAGCACCCTAGAGAATAAAATGGCGGTCGTTGCAATACTTTCTGTCACACCGTATTTGCACAGCGGTCTTACAAGCGCACTTTTTTGGGAAAAAATACACTTTTTTTTAAATAAAAAAACAAGACAACAGTAAAGTTAGCCCAATTTTTTTTTTATTGTGAAAGATAATGTTACGTTGAGTAAATTGATACCCAACATGTCACGCTTCAAAATTGTGTCCGCTCGTGGAATGGCGACTAACTTTTACCCTTTAAAATCTTCATAGGCGACGTTTAAAAAATTCTACAGGTTGCATGTTTTGAGTTACAGAGGAGGTCTAGGGCTAGAATTATTGCTCTCGATCTACCGACCGCGGCGATACCTCACGTGTGGTTTGAACACCGCTTTCATATGCGGGCGCTACTCACGTATGCGTTCGCTTCTGCGCGCGAGCTCGGCGGGACAGGGCGCGTTCCTGGCTCCTAACTTTTTTAGCTGGCTCCTAGATTCCAAGCAAATTTGTCAAGCCCTGCCTTTGATGATGTCTGGGTTTACCATTAGCTGTAGCTCCATGTGAAACAAATTGCTGGAAAGCCAGGTTTACGGTTATCTGACTGACCACAGACTGGACAGGTGAGGGAATTTGGTCGGCTTGCAGCTTAGGAATGATAGGAATCTCTTAGCTTCAAATGTCCACTGACAATAAAATTCCTCTCTAGGTTTTAAACCTTGGTATATAAAAAGGTCAGATTTTGATGGTATCATGAAAGTTCACTTCATTTAGGGTGGATATCACAAAATGAAAGATGCTCAAACAACATTTCTGTGAGGTCAGAGACAGAGGGTCTCACCCCCAGCCAGGAGACAGAGGTCATGAGAACCCTAATCCTTAGGTCAGAGGTGGGCAGTGCAGCGGGGCACTGTAACTAATGGCTAAAAGAGCCAATTGTTCAAGAAGAGCTGGACAATACAGTCAAAGGGACTGATGAGGCTTCATGTACATGGGACGTTGTTCAACCTCTCCTGAACGATTTAACTTGACAGCTAGAAGCCAGCGTCTAAAAACGGCCGTTGAGCCGCGTTTAGCCGTGTTTAGCTGCGTTTAGCAGCGTTTGCGTCTAGAAGCATTCGAAAAAAATATATATATATATTTTTTTGGTTAAAATGAAAAACGGCCCTAAACGGAACACTGCTAAACACGAGTTGCCATGTTTAGTCGCATTTAGCCGTGTTTGGCGCTTCAACTGCCTCTAAACACAGCTTCTGAACGCATTTTTTTGGGTACAAGAAAAAGTCTCTAAACACAACTGCCTAGAAACGACTATAAACGTACCAGTGTACATGTACTGATAAGATAACATAGAGGAGGGTTCAGGAGCAGTTGAAAAAAATGCTCAACTGCTCCTAAACGTCCGTTTACCAGCAGCAGTGTACATGAGGCCTAAGAGGAGCAGCAGTGCTACTATCAAGTGAGCCAAGTGGCTCTGTATTTTCGTTTATGCATGTTATGTGGAAGATACCCCTGCGTGGACAACTGATGTACAAGTGAACTTAACCGGTTTTTAAATAAAAGTGGACTGCCATACCCTAAAATACAGTTTTGGACTGGCGCAACTCATTGTAAACGCACCTATCGTTTTGGGTAATCACCCCGATCTCACACTGTTTATGTCCTTTCTCATCATCTGCCCTTCTGTGTTCAAAAAGTATAAGTATGGCCAAAGCTTTTTTTGTCAATAGTTGCGTCACGGGGTGCGCTTACTTTTGCTCTCCTATGACCCAAAATTCAGCCGACAGCAGGCTTTTTCTTTGGCTGACGTCACAGAGCCACTCCAGGCTCTGGAAAAATTCTGACCATGTTGTTTACATCCACATGGATGCCTCACGGCAGTGTGGCAGAGGGCAGGAGCCATCTGTGCCTGTCCCCTTCCCAGCACAGCCCTCCAGTGAGCGCAGAAGGGGCACAGCATAGAGCAGTGACTGATAATTATCGATTTTCAGCTCTGAGCAGACCGAGAACTGAGCAATTAGCGGTCATGTGATTGCTCAGTTCTTGGGCTTAGAGCTGGTGGGGTCAGTCACAGCATGGAAGCGAGTATTGGTTTTGTTTTTTCTCCTCTAAGAATGGGTATCCAATTTCTCAGTCCAAGGTAAGAAAATTGCTGTAAAAAAAGTTAAGCTCTGCTTCTCCAAAGGCTTCACATCTTCCTTGAAGATTACCAGTTTGGTTATGGCCTGCCACCAACTTTCTAGGTTGACAGATATCTGCTTGGAATAGAAAATGCAGTTGCTATGTACAAGGTCTTTTCTGTTTTTCCCCCACATAATACTGGTAATAGACACCAGTCTGAACTGCTCCCAATTGCCAGAAATCTGAGTTGGTGGGATGCGTGTATCCAAAGTAAAGAAAAATACATGGCTAACTCCGCCTGGTGTGGCCAGCTTAAAACAGAACTCTAGGCAGATATTTAAAAGAAAAACGCAAAAATTGCAACTCAATATTAGTTCATCCTGAAATGTAATTTTTGAAACGCAATCAATTTACTGTATGTACCTACATTTGGCTTGGTATCAGCCTGTTGCAGTCCCTGTACAGCAAAGCTTACATTGGGACAGAGATTAGCAGCACAAGGGAACCCATTGGGTGTGGTGCATTTTAAGGAGCGTGCTGATTGAAGGAGTAATTGAAGTATCCGTGAGATGAGCTCATCAGTCTACTGCTTCTCTTTTCATTGTCCATTCACAGGCTGGGGGGGTGGGGATAGACCTGTTCTGTGGCACTTCTGTGTAAATCTCAGGACTAGATAGGCAGGCAGAAATTTGCCAAATAAACAGCTCCTATATTTGTGTTCAGTTTTATGCCCCGTTCACTCTAGGTGATTTGGAATCATGTACAGACTTGTCAGAATTCTGCCCACAATTACAAATCGCAATAAAATCTCAGCAAACCACCCAACATTTGTTTGGGTGCCATTCATCCTTAATGGCACTCTAAACGCAGTGTGATTTTTGCCTCCATTCACAATTATGCATGTATAAACCCACCTGGCTCTGGGTCAAAGTTTGCTCCCTGAACTTCTTTGCTGCTACAAATGTGCATAGGGCAGCCTATTAAATGCATAATAAATGAATAAACTGTTCTATGCACGACATGAGGAATCACGTGGAAATTGAGGATTACTACATTATCCTTTTAGGTCTTAGTTTATATATTTTAATTAATATAGCTGTTGCTATTTGAAGTTGTTCTAAACCCTTAAAGTGGATGTAAACCCGAAAAAAAATGAAAAAAATATTTTGATGTCACAATGTAGAGTATAAGATTTCCTATCTTCTGTGCCCAGTCTTGCCACAGAGTTAATGCAGCTCTGAGCAATCGTCTTTTATTGTTCAGTGAGATAAATCTTGACAAACAGAGAAAAACTTTTGTCAAATCCTCCCCCTTGCTTTGAGTGACAGGTGATTTACATATCTCGTGCACTAGCCTGAGACAGGCACATCCTGTGTAAAAAGTTCACAATTCACATCCTGCCCTCCCTTCTCCTCCTCTCCAGCTCTCCCAGGATTGGCTGCATTTACTGTGTTTTGACTGGATGTTTCTCATCATGGGGTGTGATCCACAGATCAGGATGATGAGGAAATGTATGCTGCAGTGAACAGCCAGCAGAATATACATAGACAAGTGTTTAGGGGGGGATATGTATCTGGGCAGAGGAGAAGCTCCGGTGATGATTATTGTTATGGTTCAGTGTGTGTGTGTGAGGTCACCTGGTCACAGTTGCAACATTCCTTTCCATCACCAGGATGTGTTATGTGAGGGAGGGGTGGATTTCTCACTTTTTATAATTACACCCAGTAAGGCTGAATGAGCTTAGGGCTTGTTCATATTAGTGCGCTGTGCGAGATCGCATGTGATTCGCACCGCACTTCAGTGTAAATCACATGCGATGTTCGTGCAGTGCGACTTAAGCCATTCAGATAGTATGGCTGATATCGCACCGCATTCGGACCAAACTTGCACATGACCCTTTTTTTGGTCCGCACCAGAATCGCATGGGTGTTCACACCATGTTCACACCATCGCACCAGTGTGGAACCCAGCCTCAAAGCATACAGCCTACAAATGTCACCTGACTGCTCCCACCAAGTCTCGGCGGTTCACACTGGTGCGATTCGGGAACCCTGCAAATTCACTGCGGGTTCCCACATCGCAGCCGACTCGCACGGCAGTTCACACTGCCATATGCGAACTGCTGGGGAGTGTCATACAATGTTAATGACACCCCCATTTCAGCTCGCATATCGCACTGCGAACTGACAGTTTGGACATGAATCGGATTGCATAGGTTTAAACACCCATGCGATTCTGGTGCGGACCAAAAAAAGGGTCCTGTGCGTGGTTGATCCGAATGTGATGCGATTTCAGCCATACAGTTTGTATGGCTGAAATCGCATCGCACAGACATTGCATGTGATCTGAACAGCAATGCGGTGCGAATCACAGGAATGCAGAGTGTACCGTGGTGGGTAGTACGTGCAGGATGGTGTCAGGATAGTGGACAGTGTCAGATTATTTTTACAATTTAATTTTATTTATTTTTTTCCAAAAAGTTTTTTGGGACCAGTGGATTTTTTTTATTTTTATAAATTTTTACAATTTAATTTTTTTCATTATTTTTTTTACAATTTATTTTTGTACTATTTTAACAATGATGGGAGTGTGGGGTTTTATTTTTTAAATATATTTTTTCCACAGTGCTTTTGGGAAAGGGGGTGGGGGTATGGGGCAGTGGTTGGTGTCGGTGGGGCAGTGGACGGGGCCGGTGGGGCAGTGGACGGGGCCGGTGGGGCAGTGGACGGGGCCGGTGGGGCAGTGGACGGGGCCGGTGGGGCAGTGGACGGGGCCGGTGGGGCAGTGGACGGGGCCGGTGGACGACGTCGGTGTCGGTGGGGCAGTGGACGGTGTCTGTGGACGACGTCGGTGTCGGTGGGGCAGTGGACAGTGTCTGTGGACGACGTCAGTGTCGGTGGGGCAGTGGACAGTGTCTGTGGACGACGTCAGTGTCGGTGGGGCAGTGGACGGTGTCTGTGGACGACGTCAGTGTCGGTGGGGCAGTGGACGGTGTCTGTGGACGACGTCAGTGTCGGTGGGGCATTGGACGGTGTCTGTGGACGACGTCAGTGTCGGTGGGGCAGCGGACGGTGTTCTTGGGGCTCTGGACTGTGTCGGTATGGGGGGCGGTTGTGGTGTCGGTTGTTTTGTTTGTTTTTTACAATTTTGGAATTTTTTTTTGATCAGCCCTGTTGGGGGCTTTGGTGACATGTCAGGGATCTAAACAGAGACCCCTGACATCTCCTATTTGAGACAGAGAAAAGACAGAGGACACAGATTCCCCAGTCCTTTTCTCTGCATTGAAGATGAATGGAGGGAAGAGAACGGCTCCTCTCCATTCATAAACTGAAGCAGAGTAACACATAGGTCATTCTGCTCAGTTGTCACAGGTCACACAGCGATCAGTAACGAACGTTCTGTGTCCCATTCAGAAAAGAAAGTGGCTGATAATTGAAATACTAGACCCCCTTTCTCAGCTCTCCATCCTGACAGATCCCCCGCCCCCCCTCGCAGCACCCTGGAGAGGAGAGGAGAGGGAAGCCAGCGGCTGCGGGGACGAGAGGGGGCGGGGGAGGAAGGTACAGCGGGGGGGATGTGGACACACGGAGAGGGACAAGGGAGGTGGAGGAAGACACTGAGGACAGTCGGGGATGATCGGTGCGACGTAGACAGCTGTGAGCACCAATCCCCCCTGCATGGCTTTTCAGGTGAAAGCCGCGGGAGGGAGAGAAGTAGATGATGAAAAGCCATGCAGGGGAGGGATCGGTGCTCACAGCTGTCCCATCGTACCGATCATCCCCCACTGTCACTGGAGCGCGCTCTGCTTTTACCCAGAATGCGCTCTGCCTCTCCTGTGCATGCTCTGGCCAAGGGGAGTGTAGAGGTGGGCGGGGAGTCTGCTAACATCATGACTCCGCCCACCAAGCGCCGATAACAGACCCGCCCACTGAATCTGCTGTTTTTTGGGGCTTCAAACTACTAAACGGAACACATTTGACAGGTAAGGATACATGCAGGAGGCATGTATATCCTTATAGTTCAGCACTATGGCAGTACTTTATAATTGATGAGTGGGTTTACATCCACTTTAACATTTTTTTTACCTTAATGCATTCTCTCTTAAAAAGATAGTAGTTTAAACTACCGAAGGTTGTACAAGCAAGGCAAGATACTGCAGCTGACTATGCTAAAGCTAAAGGATTTCAGCAAATTTTAGTATACCAAGGGTCATATTTTTGCAAGAAGTAGAAGTGTGTGAAATGAAAAATGTGTGGGAAAAAAAGAGTCTGTATATAAGGAAGAGCAAGATGTACAGTACAATCCTCAGAAAGTAAGCATGTTGACTTTGCAAATTGTTGACTATGTAGCTGCATTAGCTTTTAGTGTGAATACTTTCTTTTGAAAATACTTAAATATGGATTTTAAACAATTAAGGTAATTAAACCCTGTCATATATTCATTTTTTATTTTTTGCTGTTTGTGCTTTGCTAGGGAGACTTCTCTTTGCTTCCTTTTCCGTATACAAAACCAGAAATAAGTAGACATCTATACAAAGGGATTGAAATTTGGACTGTTCAGCAGGAACCACCTGAATTTTGTTCCACATATGGTCAGGCTGGTTGTACTGAAGTTAGTTCATCGATTGACTTCAGTACAACCAGCCTGTCAGATTTTTTTAATTTGATCACTGCCGGCAGCTATAGCCATAAGCCGTTACCATTGTATTCGAAGGGCTGAGAAACCACCAGCTGTTAGAATACAATAGCTTTGTGGGAGGAACCCCCCCCCCCCCCCCATCAACAATAACTGTGTTGATGGGAGAATTGAGCTAGTCTCAAACTGGTGGCCCTCCAGTTGTTGCAGAATTACAAGTCACATGAGGCATTGCAAGGCTGACAGTTACAAGCATGACTCCCACAGGCAGAGACATGATGGGATTGGAGGCTTCAGGTTAATAAAGTAAACGTATATTTTGTTTGTACGCCTTTTTGCACGCTGCTGCTGCTGCAAATAGCAGGTATAAGTTGAATTTATAGTGCAATATATGGTTTGATTTCAAATTTTAAAAAAATTGCAGTCAGTACATGAGTTTGAGTGGTCAGTCTAGCTTCATCAGGATTTTTTAGCAGAAGAAAAACTTAAAGTGGTTCGAAAGCCTTAAGGTTTTTAGCCTTAATGCATCTTATGCATTAAGGTTAAAAAAAACAAAAAAAAAACTGTGTTGCAGAATCCCCCCCCCCCCCCCTCTTTATACTCGTACACTTTTATTTTTATTTTTTTATTATTTTTATGAAAGCATTTTAAACAAGACATACAAACATTGAAAATGGGTGGCCTTGGCAAAACACCAGGCCCCTCTGACCAACATGGTCAACAATACACAACTTGTACAATCTACCTAACATAGGTAACTGACTGCACGTACTTACTGAAAAACCTAACCCCAAACCCCCCCCCCCCCCTCCTACAACAACCATGAACTCGGTTCACCACATTCCTCGGATGGCAGATTCACCAAGAATAAGGGGATACACAGGTCTACCGACCACAGGCATGTACTTGTGGCCAAAAAGCAATAACATGATGATGCATTTCTAACACCAGCAGACTGACACCATAACCAGAGGCCTGACCAATAGTTACGAAAGCCCCCCCCCCCCCCCCAGCATGTCAGGGCAATATCAGCGAACCCTCCGGACCTGGCCCAGGGGTCTGTTATTCATAGCAGGCTAGACAACTGGCCGACCTAGCCAACAGTTGTATCAGAGTTAAACCATGCTTGCCATATTTTTTCGAACTTCTTCTCACACCCCCTGGAGAGATACGTTGCCTTATAGTAGGGCATCATGGAATTCACAAGCCCCTTCCATAAGGCAATACGAGGAGAAGCAGGCGATCTCAATTTAAGCAATATGGCCTTAATCCCATAGAAGAATAGGATGTTTAGCAATGTCCTGAGAGCTCTGGAGGGAACCACCTCCTCTACCAGGCCCAAAAGACATACCTTAACTTAACTGATGGGGGGATAGGCAATTTCAAAATGTCCTCTATACAGGAGACCACACCCTCCCAGAATGTCTTGATCTGAGGGCACGCCTAGAAGATGTGTTTAGCATCAGCCGGCGAAAAGGAGCATCTCCAGCACTCTGAAGAGACAGACGGGTAGATAACTGAAAGC
This sequence comes from Rana muscosa, assembly GCA_029206835.1. NCBI lineage: Eukaryota > Metazoa > Chordata > Amphibia > Anura > Ranidae > Rana > Rana muscosa. Next base: position 129,553,321 of record CM055123.1, on the reverse strand, counting down.
CTGGCAGGGGTGAAGTAGATACTCATACTCTCTTGATCCAGGGTTGTGCACAGGAGCACCATCTCTCTCCCACCTCACTGGGCGGATTGATAGCAGCCGGAACCATTGGCTCCTGCTGTTGTCAATCTTATTCATTGATGAGGAAGCGAGGGGTGGGGCCGAGCTGCCCTGTCTGTGTTAATTGCTTGCTTCATAACGCACAACTCCTTGCACACTGGAATACAAATTTCCAAGATTCTCTGGGTGCAGAATTCTGTCTCTATTGAGTAAACAGATCCTGAGAAATGATTGCTCCCACAGCTTTCAATCCGGTTCTGGCATGCATTTAATGAAAGTCCTTTTTTCTCTTATCATCCATGGACTGACACAGCTCTCATACTGTTTACGTGTGAGTATATGTCCATGCTTGCAGGAGAAGACCTAGGCAGAATGTTAGATGTTAGAAACATTCTAGAACAAAACCAGAGCTGAACAGCCCCGCCCAGGGGGCGGTCCCTCCGGACATAACCCTCCTACCTGCAGCCAGCAGCCTCGGTTTTTTTCTGCCTAGCAGAAGGAGAAGACGTGGCTCGCTCAGGAGCCAGTCTCCTGGAAGATTTTACTTTTAATTTTTATTCCTTTTTGGAATTTTATTATTTTATTTTTGAGACCTATAATCAACTGTCGGCTGGGCAACAGGTTGGGTACACTGGTATCCTCGTAGTCTTCCCTGTCCGACCATCGAGCGTGCTGATCCTTGCCTTGTGTGCGTGAGACTCAGTTCACGACATACCCCATGACACCAGGGGTGGCCGGGCTCCTTTTATGCTCCCGCGGTCCTCTCAAGATTGAACAGTATCTGACTGACTGTATCTTTCGCGGTGGACCGGACCGGGCCGACAGCTACGCAGTACTACTTTGTGATAGGTCTGTCTGAAACAAGCCAGTGGGTCCCTTTGAGACGGGTAAGTAGTCTCTCCTGATGCAGGTGAGTACATGCTGGCTGTGTTTCTTTATATGGGGGGTTCTCCCTGTCTCCCCCCTGTTTATGCTGCTCTCTGCACCCTGTGCTGTGCTGTGTGGGGGTGCTTGGGGGGTTGCTCTGGCCTGAGGGGGGCGCTCATTTCTTTGAACTCTGGGAGTGGAGCAGTGTTCTGGTGTGGAGTGTGTGGGACTTTATTGCGTGTGCCATTAGCGCTGTTTTTTTAATTCAAATAGTACGCTCGACGGCCATCTTGCCGTGGCTCAATTGCGCAGTTATACAGGCGGCAGACCATTTTCTTGTAGCCCCGGCGCTTTCACTTTCGGCCTCTAGCAGCGCTGCTGCGGCGTGAATTTCCTCAGTCTCCTCACAGATTCTTTACTCTCTTCAGGCTCTCCTCAGGCTTCACTCGCGCTGCAGCGCGGCTCATACAGTGGAACGGAGCGGTCCCTACGGGTGGTGAGTCCTCCGGGTATCCCCTCCTCAGCCTCAGCACAGCCAGTGGGTGGACTGTATTGTTCACTATAATAGTGAATAAGGTCTCAGAGGGTGGCAGTATGGAGTCTGGTTCACCTGCTTCTCCACACTTGTCAGAGGGAACTGGCAGTGCTCCTGCACCTGCGGTCCCTATGGACCAGTTGTCGGCAATCCTGTTATCATTCCTTGTAAGGATGGAAGCTGTGTGCGAGAGCACGGGAGCTGTAAAGCGCCCCCTCCCCACACATTCTCCTGTAGGGGAGTGCTCTGTCTCAGATATGGGCCTAGCTACTGTAGCTCTGAGGATTTTGATGTGTTTGGACAGGACATTCCTTGTGAGGAGGACCCCTGTCTTGAACCAGCAACTGACAGGGTGCTTGTAAGTGAACTCATTGATGCTGTGAGGGACACTCTCAAGCTGAATGTTGAGGCTGAGGAACCTCAGGTGGAAGCTGTCTCATTTGGTTCCTTTAAAGCCGTTTCTTCAAAAAAGGTCTTTCCATATGTGCCTTTTTTTGATACATTCATTGACCAAGTCTGGGATAAGCCGCAAAAGACTTTGACGGTCCCGCGGCGCCTAGCTTTAAGGTACCCCTTTTGAGGAGAACCTGGTTAAGAAGTGGACTCTCCCCCCAGTGGTCGACCCCCCCGGTCGCTTGTTTGAATAAGGCTACCACACTCCCGATGGAGGGGACTCCTGGATTTAAGGATCCCACTGACAGGAGGTCAGAAGTGGTGAGTAGAACTATGTTTACCTTATTGGGGTCTGCTTTACGCCCTATAGTGGCGGCGACGCTTGTGTCTCAGACACTCACAGGATGGGCAAAGATTTTGCACCAGACAGTGCAGGAGCATAATCTCCCTCCTGAGACCATTGCCCTGGCTCACCAACTTTTGCAGGGTTTAGTCTTTGTGCCATGCTACTTTGGATGCGACCCCTCTAATATCAGGGGCCTCTATCTCTGCTGTGGTGCTGCGTAGCCTTATCTGGCTGAAATGCTGGTCGGCCGACCTAGCTTCCAAAAAGCTCCTGGCTGACTTGCCCTTTAAGGGCGGTAGACTGGGGCAGCCCTGGATGACATTATTAACGATGTCACAGGAGGTAAGAGCACCTTCCTTCCCCAGTCTATTAAGGGAAAGGAGCCCCACCGCAGGCCGGGCCCTTCCTTTCCGGCGAAGAAGATGTTTTCTCGTCAGTCAAAATCCACGGGTAAGCCTGCCCAGACTGAAAAAAGTGCGGCTGGGGGACAAAGGCGTCCCTGGGTGCGTAAGCCTACCAAGCAAGCTCCCAAGCCCACGACCGCATGAAGTCTTGCCCCTGCCCGACTCTGGGGTGGGGGGACGTCTTCGCAGGTTCACGGTGCGGTGGACCTCCCGAATCTCCGACCGGTGGGTGTGCGAGGTGGTCACCTCGGGATACAGGATAGAGTTCCGCTCGTGGCCCCCAAACAGGTTCTTTCCCTCGAACCTCCCTCTCCTTCCTGCCTGCCGGGCGGCCCTCTTGGGGGCCGTACAGGATTTGCTCATGTGCGGAGTAATTGTGCCGGTTCCGTCGCAAGAGAGGTTTCAGGGGTTTTACTCGAACCTGTTTGTTGTCAAGAAGGACGACCGGGTCCGGCCAATCCTGGACCTCAAGGCCCTGAATGTCTATTAGAGGGTACTAAAATTCCGGATGGAATCCATTCGCACGGTGATCGCGACGCTCCACCAAGGGGATTTTTTGGCGTCCTTGGATATCAAGGACGCTTACTTGCACGTTCCAATCTGCGCAAGTCACCAGAGGTTTCTGCGCTTTTGCCATAGGCGAAGTCCACTATCAGTTCGTGGCTCTTTCCTTCGGCCTAGCATCGGCACCACGGGATTTCACCAAAGTGCTTGCCCCGGTTCTAGCTTTGCTGAGGCAGCAAAGAATTGTTATCGTGGGCTATCTGGACGATCTCCTTCTCAGAGCAGAAAATGGCTCAGAATTGGAGGAAAATGTGACAATAGTCAGTCAGACCCTCCGGGACTTCGGATGGCTTCTGAACATGCAGAAGTCGGTTCTAGTCCCGACTCGATTGGAGTATCTGGGTCTGATCCTGGACACTAAGGCAGCGAAGGTGTTTCTACCCTCAGAGAAGTTACTGACACTTCAGTCGGCAGTGCGGGTTCTGACGTCCCAAAAATGGTCGTCAATTCGCTTCTGCATGAGAGTCCTGGGACTAATGGTGGCCTCCTTCGAGGCGGTTCCGTATGCCCAATCACACACTCGGGCATTGCAGAAGGGAATTCTGTCTGTTTGGGACAAGTCCCCATTCTCATTGGATCTTCAGATTCAGGTGAGTCACTCTGTCAAGGCGTCCCTGACCTGGTGGCTGAGATCGCTGGCTCTTCGGGCCGGGAAGTCGTTCCTCCCCATCCAATGGACGGTGGTCATGACGGACGCCAGCCTGACGGGCTGGGGAGGAGTGTGAGGAGTCCTGTCAGCTCAAGGGCTCTGGACTCCGGATGAATCTCATCTCCCAATCAACGTCCTGGAATTGCGGGCGATCAGACCTTCATGGTCGAAGAGGCTACAGGGCCGCTCAGTCAGAATCCAGTCGGACAACACCAGGGCCGTGGCGTATGTCAACCATCAAGGGGGCACTCGGAGCTCGGCTGCAGTACCCGAGGTTGCCCACATCCTAAGGTCGGCGGAAAGAAGCGTGCCGGCGCTGTTGGCCGTCTACATTCCGGGCGTAGAAAACTGGCAGGCGGACTATCTGAGCCGCCAGTCCCTGGACCAGGGGGAGTGGTCCTTGCATCTTGAGGTGTTTCAACTCCTTTGTCGGCGGTGGGGCACTCCGGATGTGGACCTGATGGCATCTCGACTCAATCGCAAGGTTTCGAGGTTTGTGGCCAGGTCCAGGGACCCCTGGGCGGATGCCTCGGACGCGTTGGTGGCCCTGTGATGTCAGTATCGCTTAATGTATGCCTACCCTCCGCTGCAGTTGCTTCCTCCTCTGCTGCGCAGGGTAGCGGCCGAGGGCATCCCGGTGATCCTCATTGACCCGGACTGGCCCCGGCGTCACTGGTACACTGACCTGGTACGTCTCATTGCGGACGTCCCTTGGCGCCTGCCCTTGAGGGAGGACCTTCTGTCTCAAGGTCCTATCTTTCATCCTGCTTTACAGTCTCTGGCTTTAACGGCATGGCTATTGAGAGCCAGGTGCTGAAGGACCAAGGCCTGTCGGATTCGGTAATTTCAACCATGCTTAGGGCAAGGAAGTCTTCTTCTAGGAAGATCTATCACCGTACCTGGAGAGCTTACATCGCTATGTGCGAAGAGCTAGACTGGCGTCCACGGACATACTCTGTCCCCAGAATCCTGACGTTCTTGCAGCGTGGTGTTGCACAAAGGCTGGCTTTGAGCACTATTAAGGGTCAAATTTGCCTTTGCCGTTTTTTTTCAAAGACCCCTAGCAGGTCATTCCTTAGTTAGCACTTTTGTACAGGGGGTACGCCATGTGGTTCCACCTGCCAAGCCTCCACTCCCTCCTTGGGATCTGAACTTAGTGCTCTCGGTTCTTCAGAAACCTCCTTTTGAAAATATCAGAGATATTCCTCTTTTAACTTTGTCCCAGAAGGTGGCTTTCTTAGTGGCCATCACTTCTGTTAGACGGGTGTCTGAGTTGGCGGCTCTGTCATGCAAGTCGCCTTACCTGGTCCTCCATAAGGATAAGGCGGTGTTGCGACCGCGACCGTCTTTGCTTCCTGAGGTGGTTTTGGCTTTTCACCTTAATGAGGACATTGTCCTCCCGTCCTTGTGCCCTCACATATCGCATCTTAGAGAGTTTGCGCTTCACAATTTGGATGTGGTGCGTGCCTTACGGGTATACCTGGCGGTTACTGCTTCTATTCGGAAGTCTGACTCACTGTTTGTGTCTGTCTCTGGTCTGAAACAGGGCCAAGCATTATCGTCTGCCTCCATTTCTAGGTGGATCAGACAGACTGTTATACAGGCCTATGCCATTAAGGGGCGGGCGCTTCCCTTCCCGCTTACGGCGCATTCCACCAGGGCAATTGGTGCTTCCTGGGCTTTCCGACATCAAGCGTCGGTTGCACAAGTGTGCAAGGCGGCGACCTGGTCGTCCGTTCATATCTTTTCAAAATTCTATAAGGTTAATGTGGCTGCATCTTCGGATGCTTCCTTCGGCCGCAAAGTGTTGCAGGCAGCTGTTTAATGTTGCAACTCCTTTGTTGAGGAGCTCTGCTGGTTTGGAGTGAAGTTTTGGTTGTTCCTTTACTATTTTGCTCCCACCCTTTTCTTATACTGCTTTGGGACGTCCGACACGTAAACAGTATGAGAGCTGTGTCAGTCCATGGACGATAAGAGAAAATAGGATTTTTGTACTCACCGTAAAATCCGTTTCTCTGACGTCCATGGACTGACACAGCACCCACCCTTCTTTTAAGGTTTGTACTGCTTTGTTACGAACTGAGGCTGCTAGCTGCAGGTAGGAGGGTTATGTCCGGAGGGACCGCCCCCCTGGGCGGGGCTGTTCAGCTCTGGTTTTGTTTTAGAATGTTTCTAACATTCTGCCTAGGTCTTCTCCTGCAAGCAGGGACATATACCCACACGTAAACAGTATGAGAGCTGTGTCAGTCCATGGACGTCAGAGAAACGGATTTTACGGTGAGTACAAAAATCCTATTTTTTCCCCTCCCTTCACTGTACTGAATTATAAAGTTCCTGCATCAAGTGTAGGGTCTCTCGCATGCATCCTTAGCCAACACACCATAGGGAGAAGAAGAAACTCTTATTTTGGCTGACAATAAACCTTTATCACTGAAAATACTACAGTATCACAGCTTCATTCGAAAGAAAGAAATTTTTTTTTCAAAATTGTAGAAACATTGATTTTCATATGATGTACCTCTCTCAAACATTCTGTAATCTACAGCATTTCTTTTAGCCTTAATGGACTTATATATACGTTATTTTATTATGACTAGCTAATGTAGGATTAATGTTTTTGGGCTTCTAATAATAACATCCTAGCATGTCAATCACAAAGTATTTTAGTTAATAACTTATCTCTCAAATATTCTATTTTATTCATATCCATTACCCATGAAGGACTAGTTCTAAAGGTCATAGCTGATCATGATGAGGGGAGTAGAAGAGCCAGAGCTGCCTAGGAGGACAAAGCCACTGAATATGTTTTTTGGGGAGAAGAGGCAGAGAGCGAATTCATAGTGGACAAGGGCTTGTGATAGAACACTGAGGAGGGAGGGGCTTAGATTAGGTTTAATGGTTGCTGATTGTGGACTCATCTCAGTGTCTGGGTACAATGCAGTGCAGTAAACAATGGGGAGCACAGAATGCAACCAATACTGAAGAACATAAAACGGCAAAAAGTCAGCAACCATAGTGCTCTTAGTTAAGATACTGTACAGAGCTCTTTGAGGCTCAGATGGTATGTCATGATGAATGCTTAAGATGGTATTGATCTGGGCAGCACAGTGGTGTAGTGGTTAGCACTTTCGCCTAGCAGCAAAAGGGTCGCTGGTTTAAATCCCAACCACGACACTACCTGCCTGAAGTTTGCATGTTCTCCCTGCGTGGGTTCCCGCCGTGTACTCTGGTTTCCTCCCACACCCACTGGCACCAACTGATGTGGCCATAAAAAGGCTATAAGTGGGAAAGACCTGTGTGAACATTTTACTATCGCTGAAAAAAGTACAAACACTTAGAAGAGAGCAGTGATCGTAAAATTAGCAGAGTGAATTGGGATGTGGACATTGATGAGAGAACAATGTATAGTTGCAGTTGGATTTTGGAGGTGACATGTGCTTTCCTTATACTTTCACACCTGATGGCACAATCATCCAGTAGTGGAGGTTGCAATTTCTCTTTATACTACACAGAGATGATAAAGATTTACATGTAGTGCAACTTTCTGGTCAGTCCTTATTACTCATATCCGTGCCTGCACATATTTTGGCTGAATCCTGCAGTAGAAACAGGAAATTGCAGTTATGCTATGCACAGAATAAGGTGCTGTACCATTTACTGGAAATCTAAATAGAGAAATTTTGCTGTTGCTGTACTGTAAGCTACACAGAGCTATAGTTACCGTAAAAACGTACAGCCATGTGCTTAAGGTGGCAGGGTAAAGGGGACATTAAAGTACAATATTGAGTTTGATTTTTGTTTATTAATTTTTTGTCTTTTTCTGGCTACTGTTTTTATGAAGAAGTTCAGTTTTCCACAATGGAATAAACTAGCTTTTATAGACAGCCATCTATTTTTTTTCTTTGCAGGCTATTCATTGGTTGACTTTGTATCTTAGCAGTAGTTACCAGGCCCGGACTGGGACGAAAAATAAGCCTGGGCATTTTAGACTGAGCAGCCAGGGGGGGGGGGGGGCGCGGCGGTGGTTAATTATGGGATTTGGGGTTCCAACACCTTGTACCTCTGAACCCATTTACATTACACAGCACCCTGCAACTCTGGACCCCTTTACATTACATAGCACCGCACCTCTGGACCCCTTTACATTGCACAGCACCCTGCAACTCTGGACCCCTTTACATTACATAGCACCGCACCTCTGGACCCCTTTACATTACACAGCCCCCCACAGTTTGTTACACAGACACCCCCTAACAGTTCTGGACCCCCTGCATGTTGTACAGACCCCCTCCCTACAGTACTGACCCCCTCCCTACATTACAGACCCCCCTACAGTACAGACCCCCTCCCTACAGTACAGACCCCCTCCCTACAGTACAGACCCCCTCCCTACAGTACAGACCCCCTCCCTACAGTACAGTCCCCCCTCCCTACAATATAGACCCCCCCTACAATATAGACCCCCCCCTACAATATACAATATAGACCCCCCTACAATACAGACCCCCTACAATACAGACCCCCTACAATACAGACCCCCCTACGATACAGACCCCCTACAATACAGACCCCCCTACGATACAGACCCCCCTACGATACAGACCCCCCCTGCAATACAGACCCCCCTACAATACAGACCCCCCTACAATACCGAACCCCCCCTACATTTCAGACCCCCCCTACAATACTGAACCCCCCTATAATACAGAACCCCCACTACATTTCAGACCCCCTTCATAACAGAACCCCCTACATTACAGACCCCCTTCATAACAGAACCCCCTACATTACAGACCCCCCTACATTACAGACCCCCCTACAATACAGGACCCCCCTACAATACAGACCCCCCCTACAATACAGACCCCCCCCTACAATACAGACCCCCCCCCTACAATACAGACCCCCCCCTACAATACAGACCCCCCCCTACAATACAGACCCCCCTACAATACAGACCCCCCTACAATACAGACCCCCCTACAATACAGACCCCCCTACAATACAGAACCCCCCTACAATACAGAACCCCCCTACAATACAGAACCCCCCTACAATACAGAACCCCCCTACAATACAGAACCCCCCTACAATACAGAACCCCCCTACAATACAGAACCCCCCTACAATACAGAACCCCCCTACAATACAGAACCCCCCTACATTTCAGACCCCCCTACATTTCAGACCCCCCTACAATACAGAACCCCACTTCAATTCAGACCCCCTTTATAACAGAATCCCCCTAAATTACAGACCCCCTACAATACAGAACCCCCCTACAATACAGACCCCCACTACAATACCAAACCCCCCTACAATAGAGACCCCCCTACATTTCAGACCCCCCTACAATACAGAATCCCCCTACAATACAGATCCCCTACAATACAGAACCCCTCTACATTTCCGACCCCCCCACAATACAGCCCCCCCTTACAGTACAGAACCCCCCTACAATACAGAACCCCCCTACATTTCAGACCACCCCTACAATACAGAAACCCCCCTACAATACAGACACCCCTTGAGACCCATAATGTACCTCAGATCAGCGCGAGACTGCATGTTGGGTCCCCTCCCCCTGTGTGGACATAAAGGAGGAGAAGCTTTACTCTGCTCGGCTGTGTGAGACAGCCGAGCCGAGACTGATCAGATCATCAGTGCCGCGGCCACTTTGCCAGAGAGAAGGCGATTGTTGCAGGTCCTGGCCCCCTGATGTGCCGACGGGTGTCAGTCACTCGAGTGCAGCTCCGACTCGCAGCTGAGAGTGCACTGGGGCAGTGGCATCACTAGGGTTGGTGTCAACTGGTGCGGCAAAACATGGTGTCATCCCCCTCCTGTCTATCCTGCTCAGTGCCTTGCAAGCAGCAGACGGTCACGAGGCGCACCCCCAAATGACCCCTGTAAATTAAAGTATAGGGTGGTATTAGGCTGGCTGGGGCGATATAGGGCAGATTGCGGTGATATACGGCAGGCTTGGGTGGCATAGGGCAGGTTGGGGTGGTATAGGGCAGGCTGGGGTGGTATAGAGCAGGTTTGGGTGGTATAGGGCAGTTTGCGGTGGCATAGGGCAGGCTGGGGTGGCATAGAGCAGTTTGCGGTGGCATAGGGCAGGTTGCGGTGACATAGGGCAGGTTGCGGTGGCATAGGGCAGGGTGCAGTGGCATAAGGCAGGTTGGGGTGGCACGCATAGGGCAGGGTGCAGTGGCATAGGGCAGGCTGGGGTGGTATGGTGCCGCCAGGTTAGGACTCTATGTAGTGACATGTACAGCAGTGCAGTAACTTACAGCATGCCTGGAGATGAAGACACTCTGGCTGCTGTGTCCTCTTTCTTTCTCCTTCAGCTGTGGGATCAGCCAGAGTGAACGAGTCTGTGGGAGGAGTGGAGGGGGCAGCCACACCCCCAGCTCCGCCCACCAACTCATTGGACATTGGAGATGATGGGGAAGAAGGCAATTGCCCGGTATGGCCAGTCCGGGCCTGGTCGTTACTCATACTCATATAGGACATGCCACCCCCAACAATGCATTGAGTAGTGTGTGTAAGAAATGTATTTCTAATTTACAAGTTCTTAAGTCAAGGAGTGCAGAGTCAAGTGCGCTCCTGTGACCCACAGGAGAAGTAGGGCCAAAAGCTTTAGCCTACATTTCTTTAACTTGTGGCACAAAAAAAACTTATTTTGTGCCTTCAGTGACATATGGTAACAATGACAGTTTTTGTTTGTAGTATTCTTTGTCCAGTATTCCAACAGCTGTAAGCCCCTATTTGATACATACTCGGCAATGCTGACTTTTCTTAAATCTAATGGGAACAGTTGTATTAATTGCTTCTGTGACGCCTCGTGCATTGTAGCAGGAAATCTTCAATTATAACTACATTTTCCCCCTGTTAACGGCTATTTTAATTAAATGTGACATGTGATGTTAGTGGGCATGATATGTCGCTGGGATAGAAGCAGAGGATCATTTTCTTTTCTAATCAGTGCTTTTGTAGCCCTTCCAAGTTTAGGCAAACTGCTAAATACATAATTGTGATACATACACCTTATTGGGTACACCTGTTCAATTGCTTGGTAACACAAATTGCTAATCAAACAATCACATGGCAGCAACTCAATGCATTTAGGCCTCTATACATGGTGAGGACAACTTGCTGAAGTTCAAACTGAGCACCAGAATGGGTAAGAAAGAGGATTTAAGTGACTATGAATGTGGCATGGTAGATGGTGCCAGACGGGCTTGTTTGAGCATTTCAAAAACTGCTGATCTACTGGGATTTCCATGCACAACCATCTCTAAGGTTTACAGAGAATGGTCCAAAAAAGATAAAATATTCAATGAGCGACGGTTGTGTGGACGAAAATGCCTGGTTGGTGTCAGAGGAGATTGGGCAGACTGGTTTGAGATGATAGAAAGGCACCAGTAACTAAATAACCACCAATTACAACAAAGGTATGGAGAATATCATCTCTGAGCACACAACACATCGAACCTTGAAGCACATGGGCTACAGCAGCAGAAGAAGGCCACACGGCTTCCTCTGCTGTCAGCTAAGAACAGGAAACTGAGGCTACAATTGGCACAGGCTCACCAAATTTAGACAATCGAAAGTTGGAAATACGTTGCCTGGTCTGAGTCTCGATTTCAGCTGTGACATTCAGATGGTGGGGTCAGAATTTGGCGTAAACAACATGAAAGTATGGATCCATCCTGCCTTGTATCAATGGTTCAGGCTGGTGGTGGGGGTGTAATGGTATAGGGGAATATTTTCTTGGCACACTTTGGGCCCCTTAGTACCAATTGAGCATCGTTTAAATGCCACAGCTTACCCGAGTATTGTTGCTGACCATATCCATCCTTTTATGACTACATCATACCCATCCTCTGATGGCTATTTCCAGCAGGATAATGCACCATATCAGAAAGCTCAAATCATCTCAAACTGGTTTCAAACTGGTTTCTTGAACATGACAATGAGTTCACTCTACTCCAATGGCCTCCACGGTCACCAGATCTCAATCCAATACAACACCATTGGGATGTGGTGGAACGGAAGATTCGCATCATGGATGTGAAGCCGACAAATTTGCAGCAACTGCGCAATGCTTTCATGTCAATATGCACCAAAATCTCTGAGGAATGTTTCCAACACCTTGTTGAATCTATGCCACAAATAATTGAGGCAGTTCTTATGGCAAAATGGGGTCCAACCCCTAGGTACTAGCAAGGTGTACCTAATAAAGTGGTCGGTGAGTGTATGTAAATGGTGAAGAAAAAAAAGCACAATACTGTACTTTTTATTTTTTTATTTTTTTAGCACTGAAACTAAATGCCATGGTATGAACTAGGGTGATTGGAAAGCATCTAGTATGAGCAAGCCCTTAAAGTGGATGTAAACCCCAATCAGTTTTTTTTAAATTAAGGTTTGCACCTTGTACAGTATAGGATTTCATGTCATCTGTGCCCAGTCTTGCCACGAAGAGTTAATCCAGCTCTGAGCAGTTCTCTTTACTTTTTTCAGTGAAATAAAAACTGACACACAGAGAAATAGGAGTGACAGGTGATTTACATATCTCATGCACAAGCCTGAGAGTGGCATTCTGTGCACTTCAGATGCTTGCCTCCTTTCTTCTCCAGCTCTCCCAGGATTGGCTGCTCCACACCTCAGCATGATTGGGCATGCTGAAGTCATGTGGTGACTTTCTGGGTTTTGACTGGATGTTGCTGATCATAGCAGAAAGTCAGTGTAAGAAATACACAGGAGAAAATGCATGTTGACAAAGGGGAGTGTAGAGGTGGGCGGGGAGTCTACTGACATCACGACTGCACCCAGCGAGCTCCAGACAACAGATCCACCCACAGAATCTGCAGTTTTTCGGGTCTCGTAACAGACAGAGGGGAGACATTTGACAGGTAAGGATATATGCAGGAGGCATCTATGTCCTTATAGATCAGCACCATGGCAGTAATTAGAAAGGATGAGAGTGGGTTTACATCCACTTTAAACATGTGATATTAAAGGAGGCAATCTAAGACTTCTTATGCAATGCTTACATGAAAAGTATATAGGACATTTTATGTGATGTCTGTACAGGAGGACTGTTGCAAGAGATGTTGCTCAGTAATGTAGTTTTTAATGACTTATTCCCTCAGCCAGCTCTTTTTTTAGTAGAATATGGGAGAAATTAACCAAAAGCGGAGGGTGCAAAATGTGCAGCTCTGCAAATAAACCAATCAACTTCCAGGTTTTATTTTGACAGCTTAATTGAACAAGCTATAAGCTGATTGGCTACCATGCACAGCTGCACCAGATACTGAGTACTCCCAGTTTTAGTAAATCTCCCCCTAAGCATTTAAAGGTATTGATATGTTTCTCTTTATTTGCAGATACTGAGAATTCCATAAGAATTTCTTGACCATGATTATTAATTTACTATATTGATATTGGCTCCCCTCATTAATCTAAGGAATTGGTTATACAGATGGCTGGAATAGCTCTGCAGCATTTTGCAGTAGGCATGTGACTTAAATATTAGATTATCCTAGTGACCTTCTCTGAATAAGCTTGTAAATTAAAATGACCTTAGCATGCTTTGTTATAATGCAGAAATCAGACCTCAGATCTTATGTATTCTAGAATGTTCTTGTGAGCCAAGTGTAGGGAAACCAATTCAGACAACACGATGTTGCCATTCCGAATTTATATAGAATGTGACATACACAGATGATTAACATGAATATTGATTCAATGTGGACCATTTTAAAGTTCATGTCATCACACCATGGATACTAATAAGGATTCAGCATCCGTATGTGATGATGATAGGGCATATCCATCATAGGTTTAGAAAAGTTATCAAGAAATTAGTAAATCCCAAACAATAGCTGCAAAAAAGATCAGGCACCTTGTGGAAGGGACAATAATTGCAGAAGGAACAACCAGGATAATGACAGTCCTGTGGACCTTAGCTGCTAGGACATACTACTGGGGAGAAGAACCGTGAAAAAAGCTACGATAAGGTCCATAAAAGCGCTTAGGTCCAAGTATAACTAATTAGCTGTGTGATAACTTGGAAAGAGCTAGTGATATGCCAGTATCCATAATCAAGGAATGTTTATTGGATTAAAAATAATAACCCAAAATTAATCAGCCGTACAACCAATGGTGTCAGAGGTAAATAACCTCCGTAGCAACGGACCAGTACAATAGGCTGGTCTTCCAAGTGCCCCTTCCTCCATTGGCTCCAGCTGAGGTCCGCTGGGGCAGCGAGTGACGTCTTCATTAGACGCCGCTTCCACGCGTTGTCTCCACGGGGAGAATTTGTCACAGTCAGCTGGTTGTTCCTTCCTCAGCACTGTGCATAGGCTTTCCCACACATTGGCTCTCCATCAGTCCCTGGATTTCCCTGCCTAGTCTAGCTGCCATACATCAAGTCTGGAGTTTGCAAGTGCTGAGACACATCTTGGATTTATTCAACTGCGGACATGTAAGCTGTTTAAGCCATGGAGGTTGTTATTTACATCCGACACCAGTGGTTTCACTGCTGTTTAATTTTAACCACTTCAGCCCCGGTAGATTTTACCCCGTTCCTGACCAGAGCACTTTTTACAATTTGGCACTGCATCGCTTTAACTGACAATTGCCCGGACGTGCGACGCTGTACCCCCCCCCCCCCTCCACAAATAGAGCTTTCTTTTGATGGTAGTTGATCACCTCTGCGGTTTTTATATTTTGCGCTATAAACAAAAAAAAGACAGACAATTGTGGAAAAAAATAGTTCTTTTTACTTCTGCTATAATATCCCCAAAAAATATATTCAAAAAATGTCTTCCTCAGTGTAGGCCGATGTGTATTCTTCTAGATATTTTTGATAAAAAAAATTGCATTAAGTGTTTATTGATTGGTTTGTGCAAAAGTTATAGTGTCTACAAAATAGGGGATAGATTTATGGCATTTTAATTATATATTTTTTTTTATTAGTAATGGCGCTGATCTGTGATTTTTATCGAGACTGCGACATTGTGGCAGACAGATCGGACACTTTTGATACTATTTTGGGACCATTGACATTTATACAGCAATCCGAGCTAAAAATAGCCACTGATTACTGTATAAATGTCACTGGCAGGGAAAGGGTTAAACACTAGGGGGCGATCTAGGGGTTAAGTGTGTTCCCTCAGCATGTTCTAACTGTGGGGGGAATGGGCTACCAATGACCTGAAAGATCGATGTTCCCGACAGGCAACAGAAGGAACAGAAGATCTCTGTCATGTTTCTAGGCAGAACAGGGAAATGCCTTGTTTACAGTTCCCCATTCTGCTTCTCCTCACCATGATCCCGGGCTACCGGCAGACATTGAGTCCCCGGGCACCCCCCCCCCCCCAGTGCGCGCCCGCTATCCTGCTTTTGCGGACTGACCTACAGGTACGCCAGTTTGCGCAGGAGTGCCATTCTGCCGACGTATATCGGCGTGAGCCGGTCGGCAAGCAGTTAATTTATGACTTTTAATCGAATAAACATTTATTGATTATAGATACTGGTATATCACTAGTTATTGCCAAGTTATCACACAGCTAATTAGTTATACTTGGACCTAAGTGCTTTTATGGACCTTATTGCAGCGTAAATCCTAAACATGCCATCATGGTATCAAAACAATTTCTTAACTGTTCTGAACTCCTCTAAATTCACGCATGCGAGCCGCCAGCCATGGCATGAGCCCTTTAGAAACGGCACGACTGTGCCCTTTCTTCAGTGCGTATGCGCGGATGACGTCAGCGCAAGCGTATATGGGAAATATCTCCTAAACCATGTAGGTTTAGGAGATATTTCCAGTACCTGTAGGTAAAAGTGGTGTAGCTAGGTTAACAATCACTTTAAGTTGCAAACCAAGTTGGCACTCTTGTTCAATTAATTTCAATAAGAAATGAAATAATGTCTTGACTTATAAATGCTTAGTTTGAAATAGAAACAAGATGTTTCCCAGTACACCTGACAAATGCTGTAGATGCCATCTTACGAATTTAGTGGACCAACCTTCAAATCCATTCATTTGGGGAAGGTTAGAATGTTAATGGAATGTCAACAATGTTTCTCCTATACCTTAGAACACCAATACATCAGTAGTAATCAAACATAAAACATAGCTCGGTATAATAAAAAAAAGCTTTAGTCAGCCGACAAACTTCAGCACACGGTCCTACCCATACAAGAAAACGGAAGAATAGGTATATGGAAAGTTCATCCAATATATAATTGTCGGGGATCTCATTTATTGGGTACAATGTATAAGATTAAATGATTGGCAATATGTCAATTAATTCAATTAAATAGAGTACCTGGTGTACAGGAGATACACCCGATTACATTGCCTCTGAATTGTTTAAAGCATATATAAAAAAGGGGGAAGAGATTTGAGGATTGCAAGTCCTCAAAAGGAAAGAATTCTTCAAAAAGGCTCTAGTAGTTATATATACTTTATTTGTAAACCGCAGTTAATTGATAGAAAAATATTTAATTGCAGAAAAAACAGATCATTATAAACACCTAATTTAAAATAAGACTAGTCAAAAACTGTAAACAGGGGTGGCCACCCGATCGGCCATACACACCACATTCATTCATCCACAGCTGAATTTACTTGTAATACTGGTATTTGTCATTTTTTAAATGCTCATTCATTTGATTATATAAATCCTGGAAACCACTATGGAATATGGAACATCAATAGATCCGAACTGTACATTACTCTCAGGATAGCGTTCATATATTAGATTGCTGACAGACCATAGACAGACCGACTAGATCCCACGCATATTGGGTAGGTGGAGATATTATGAGACTGGCCCGGCTTTTCATACACAGAAACAAACCTCCACAGCAGAGCTTGATAGTATAAAAGTTTGATTTTATAGCTCACCCCCCACGATTGATATCTGCTGAATCCAGCTGTAATAGTACAGACCGAACTCGCAAGGAACTGGTGAGTGTTTCATAGATCTACTCCCTATAAGGGACCGAATGTAAACCAGATCGACACATGAATCGGACGGCTGAGCGACTTTTCAAGACCCCAATGGTGAGCTATAAAATCTGACTTTTATACGATCAAGCTCTGCTGTGGAGGTTTGTTTCTGTGTATGAAAAGCCGGGCCAGTCTCATGATATCCCCACCTACCCAATATGCGTGAGATCTAGTCGGTCTGTCTATGGTCTGTCAGCAATATAATATATGAACGCTATCCTGAGAGTAATGTACAGTCCGGATCTATTGATGTTCCATATTCCATAGTGGATTCCAGGATTTAAATAATCAGATCAATGAGCATTTCAAAAATGACAAATACCGGTATTACAAGTAAATTCAGCTGTGGATGAATGAATGTGGTGTGTATGGCCGATCGGGTGGCCACCCCTCTTTACAGTTTTTGACTAGTCTTATTTTAAATTAGGTGTTTATAATGATGTGTTTTTTCTATAATTAAATATTTTTCTATCAATTAACTGCGGTTTACAAATAAAGTATATATAACTACTAGAGCCTTTTTGAAGAATTCTTTCCTTTTGAGGACTTACAATCCTCAAATCTCTTCCCTCTTTTTTATACATGGTCCTACCCACCAGGAACACCCCTTTAACATGTTTTATCCATGGGAGCTAATCTGTAACTTAATACCGTTGTGTAAAGTATGTTAGCAGGGTGGTCCTATGGGCAGGACCATGTGCTGAAACTTGGCCTGATAAAAATTTTGCCTTTGAATATCAGTGTGCAGATTTTTCTTTTGGGAGTGATGGACTCCAAGCCAGCACCTGATTCTAGCATATAAGGGGAGCACTTAGAGGGTTGAAGCAATGCACTGTTTTAACTTTACAAATATAAAACGTGTTATAATTTTCTTTCTGTTTGTGGCTAAAACCCTCATTATCCTGCGTTGGAAATCCCAAATCCCACTGGCAGATCCTGAATGAATTAACCACCTTAGTTACAGAATGTTACACCCCCTTCCTTGCCATGCCACCTTTATGTATTCAGTCTTGTGATAGTGTATTTTAATATTTTATAACTCCTTTTGAATTGTTTGAAGTTCTCAGTTATGGCGTACACTAAGGAACAGTAGAGATGTTGAGGAAGAAAGGAAGGGTGATATGGAACACAAGTAACCAAATATGTACCAATCAATCTCAATATAAAACAGAATAATTCAAAGTAAAGTGAGGCATCCAGGATTGGCTAACCACTGAGACCATTTGACATAAATACAAACTATTGTGCGCTAATTTAAGAATTTTTTAAATTACAGTTTAGTGATTGAACAGTGTTAGAGGTGCTTGGAACAGCTGTTGATTTCCAGAGTCTGTTAACCACTTCTCTACTGTGCACGAAAACCCCCTTCCTGCCCAAGCCATTTTTCAGCTTTCAGCGCTGTCACTTTTTGAATGACAATTGCGCGGTCGTGCGACGTGGCTCCCAAACGAAATTTGTGTCCTTTTTTTCCCACAAATAGAGCTTTCTTTTGGTGGTATTTGATCACCTCTGCGGTTTTTATTTTTTGCGCTATAAACAAAAGAAGAGCGTCCAGTTTGGGAAAAAAACACAATTTTTTACTTTTTGCTATAATAAATACCCATTTTTTTTTTAAATAAAATTTTCCTCAGTTTAGGCCGATACGTATTCTTCTACATGTTTTTGGTAAAAAAAAAAATCGCAATAAGCGTGTATTGATTGGTTTGCGCAAAAGTTATAGCGTCTACAAAATAGGGGATAGATTTATAGCATTTTTATTTTTTTATTTTTTTAATAGTAATGGCGGCGATCTGCGATTTTTTATTGTGACTGCGATATTGCGGCGGACACATCGGACACTTTTGACACATTTTTGGGACCATTCACATTTATACAGCGATCCCTGCTATAAAAATGCATTAATTACTGTATAAATGTGATTGACAGGGAAGGGGTTAACCACTAGGGGGCGGGAAGGGGTTAAATATGTTCCCTCAAAGTGTTCTTACTGTGGGGGGAGGGGACTGACTGGGGGAGGTGACCGATGGTTGTCCCTATGTACAAGGGACACACCATCGGTCCCCTCTCCCTCACAGGACGTGGATCTGTGTGTTTACACACAGAGATCCACTTCCCTGCTTGTTTCCCGGGCAATCGCGGGTGCCCGGCGGCAATCGCGGCCGCCGGGCACGCGCACCGGGGCCTTGTGAACGCGGCGGGCGTGCGTGCGCGCAACCGGCGGCTCGCGCCTCCTAGCTCGTTTTAAAGGGAGGACGTCATATGACGTCCTCCCAGAACGAGAGTATCCTCCGCCCGCCGTCAATTGACAGTGGGCGGGGGACAAGTGGTTAATATTGGTTTTGCAGAAGTGATCAATTGTACAATGATATCTCTGGAGGTAGGAGAAAATTGGTAATTTCTAAATATAATAAAGTCAACTTTAGTGAAGGATTTACTGATGAATTATATATTTTAGAAAGTTAAAAAATCTGGTTCCACAAGGAGTGTGGGGATTTACAGTTCAAAAACTTATTGAGAGGGGTACAGATTTACTGCCTTGTCTCCAGCAATAAGGAGGGTTTGAGTACATTTTTGAGTCAATATAATGTGAGGTACAACTTATTCGCTGAAGAAGCTCCCAATGATTAAGTGTGAATTGCCCTGTATTTGGCTCCAGCCATCTTTCCATCAACTCTGATTAGCTTTCCTGTTCCTTCTGAAGAAAAGCATTCCTACAACATAATGCTGCGCCTCCATGTTTCACGGTGGGGATGGTGTGTTCAGGGTGATGTGAAGTGTTATTTTTCTGCCACATAGCGTTTTTTGCTTTTAGGCCAAAAAGTTTAATTTTGGTCTTATCTGACCAGAGCCCCTTCTTCCACATGTTTGCTGTGTCCCCCATTTGGCTTCTTGCAAATGGCAAATGGGGCTTCTTATAGCTTTCTTTCAACAATGGCTTTCTTCTTACCACTCTTCCATAAAGGCCAAAATTGTGGAGTGCACGACTAATAGTTGTGCTGTGGACAGATTCTCCCACCTGAGCTTTGCATCTCTGCATCTCCACCAGAGTTACCATGGGCCTCTTGGCTGCTTCTCTGTTAAATGCTCTCCTTGCCTGGCCTGTCAGTTTAGGTGGACGGCCATGTCTTGGTAGGTTTGTAGTTGTGCCATGCTCTTTCCATTTTTGAATGATGGATTGAACAGTGCTCCGTCAGATGTTCAAAGCTTGGGATATTTTCTTTATAACCTAATCCTGCTTTAAACTTCTCCACAACTTTATCCCTGACCTGTCTGGTGTGTTCCTTGGCCTTCATGATGCTGTTTGTTCACTAAGATTCTCTAACAAATCTTTGCTGGCTTCAGAGAACAGCTAGCTGTATTTATACGGAGAATAAATAACACACAGGTAGACTCTATTCACTAATTAGGTGACTTCTGAAGGCAATTGGTTCCACTAAATGTTAGTTTTGTGTATCAGAGTAAAGGGGGCTGAATACAAATGCATGTTACACTTTTTAAATATTTATTTGTAAAAAATTCTGAAAACCATTTATCATTTTCCTTCCTTGTGTCATTTTGTGTTGGTCTATCACATAAAATCCCAATGAAATACATTTATGCTTTTGGTTGTAACATGACAAAATGTGAAAATTTCAAGGGTAATTTCAGAGTAAAGGGGACTGAAAACAAATTCATGACACACTTTTCAGATATTTATTTGTAAAAAAAAATTTGGTTGTAGCATGAAAAAATGTGGAAAATTTCAAGGGGTATGAATACTTTTTCAGGGTACTGTATATCCTTAATATGATTAGGTTTATTAGAAACCGAAAAATAGGGAGGTTAGTGTAGATTGCTGTTGCTGTGGGATGGCTCTTCAGTAAATAGTGAAGTTGCTTGTACCAATACTGTTCAAAGGAGGGTAAGACAAATTTTGTGGTAAGAGTTTGGAGAGATTTAATTGAGCCAGTAAGTAAAAGGGTAATTTTAGCGATTCCATGTTTAATCCAATGTTGCAGGTGTATATGTGGGTTAAAGTACTAAATGATGTCTAAGGAAGTTGACATTTTTTTGAGACATCTGTGAGTGTACAGGGTAGCCCCACACTAGGCAATAATTGTATGTAGGGTAGGGACAAATCAGGAGTGGTAGGCTCAATTTTATTGCTAGTAAAGTCATTTTGGGTGTATTGCCTGGTAATAGTTTGGATTCTATCATTGACCAAATTTTATGCGGGGGTGGGTTCAACCAATATTGAGTTTAGACCAACAGAGTTGCTTTGTAATAATGGTCGATATGAGTCCCATTCCAGTTTCCTGTGCTATGATAGTTTTTTTTTTTAATATGCTATAAGGCTAGGTTCATACTAATGCTGTGCGTTTTTTGAGTTTTGTAGTGCGATTTGAAGAATCACTGCCAGTGCGACTTCAGGGGTGATCTAGATGTGTTTTCAATGCTATATGGAGTCAGCTTTTCTCTCTACACAGCACTGGGTGCTATAAAACCCACTGGAATTGCACTGTATTTTAACACCTATGCGCAATCAATAGTTTCCATTCAACTACATGGAGCTCAGAAATGCACCCTATTGCATCAAACATGCACAGAACCCTTTTTCAAATCACAATAAGTTCGAACTGCATATGTGTGAATGCCCTCCGAAAAAAAACATGTTATTTCACTAGTCGTGTGAATCAGTGCGTTCTGAAACACATCTAAAATTGCATCAGTGTGAACTAGGGCTAAAAGGCAAAAAAGACAAAACCGTTTAATTTACTTTCTGTTCTAAATCATTTTTAAATAAAAATGCCAAGACATTAGACACCCTCAAAATGACCCCTTTTTGAAAAGTCAACACTCCAAGGTGACCTTATTTTTTCCCACAGTGTTTTAGAAATTAAGAAACATGCTGGTAGTGAAAGTGCACTTACGCTTTAACTGAGAGCAAGTGTTCTGTTAATAATAAAAAATAATTCTCTGAAGGATGAAATGATACTACACTAAAATTGCATCAAACAATCCCATAATTTTTGGTGGTCATTGGAATTTAAAACCCACCCTCTATCACTGGTGGTCATTGGCACTTTGTGAGGGTGCCTAGGCACTCCTGAGCTCAGTCTCATAGCTAAAGCTCTGCATTGTAAATCTAAAGCCTCATACACACGATCGTATTTCCATCGGACAAAGCGTAGGACTTTTGTCCGAAGGGCGTTGGTCGTGAACTTGTAATGCATACAGACGGCAAACTTTGTCAGCCAACAAATACGAAACGACGTGTTTTTTCAGCTCTTTAGTGCCACCCTTTGGGCAACTTCTGGCATGAGAGTATAGTGGGTAGAGGGTGGTAAGCTCCATAATGTTGCAATCATCACAGTAGAACCACACCCCTACACATCAAAGTGAAACAAATAAACAAGTGATTCAAAAACCGTAAGGTGTGCTATTAGGACGCAGACCTGCTGTGAATCGGTAATCCCAGCGTTTTATACAGTGCATTCGGAAAGTGTTGACAGCGCTTCACTTTTTCCACATTTTGTTATGTTACAGCCTTATTCCAAAATGGATTAAATTAATTATTTTCCTCAAAATTCTTCAAACAATACCCCATAATGACAATGTAAAAGAAGTTTGTTTGCAAAGATTTCAAATGTATTAAAAATAAAAAAGGAAAAAAATCCCATGTGCATAAGTACTCCCAGCCTTTGCTCAATACTTTGTTGAAGCACCTTTGGCACCAATTACAGCCTCAAGTCCTTTTGCATATGGCACACCTATTTTGGGCAGTTTCTCCCATTCTTCTTTGCAGGACCTCTCAAACCCCATTAGGTTGGATGGGGAGCAACGTGCACAGCCATTTTCAGATCTCTCCAGAGATGTTCAAGTTTGGGCTCTGACCTATATGTTATTAACCACTTACGGACCGCCCGCCATCATTATACGGCGGCACTTTGAAGAGGGATATTGTTGTTATGGCAGCAACTAGCTGCCATAACCCCGGTATCCTCTAATTCAGCAGGCAGTCCGCTTTTAGATAAAAGTGGTCTGCTTGATATTCGCCGCAAGATCGCTTTTATCGGCGGCGGGAGAGGGCCCACCCTCTCGCCGCGCTCCGGAGGCGATCGGGTCCTCTTCCGTGTTGGGTATGGAGCTGAGTGAGGGTTTGGAGCCCTCACCCGGCTCTATACCACTGCAGGGCGGAAGCGACTTCAAAACCTCACTTCTGCCAATGGCTCTTATGCCGCGTACACACGATCATTTTTCCCGTCGGGAAAAATGACGTTTTTTCCTTTGGACGAGAAAAACGATCGTCTGTGGGCTTTTTGCCGTTTTTCCCGACGGGAAAAACGGCATTAATCACGATGAGAAAAATTAGAACATGTTCTAATTTTTCTCGTCGTTTTTCCTGACATTTCTTCCGCGGCAGTGTTTCCCATAGGGAAACACTGCCGCGGAGCCCATAGACGATCGTTTTTCTCGTCATTTTAAAAAATGACGAGAAAAATGACCGTGTGTGGGGAACAAGCTGTTCCCTCGTTTAAAATGTCATTATTCACGGCGGTTTTTAAACCGCCGTGAATAATGATCGTGTGTACGCGGCATTAAAGAGGCATTTTTAAAGAAAAAGTAATAATTTCAAACAACATTTTATATATTTTTATTGCATTTAAGTGTAAATATGAGATCTGAGGTCTTTTTGACCCCAGATCTCATATTTAAGAGGTCCTGTCATGCTTTTTTTCTATTGCAAGGGATATTTACATTCCTTGTAATAGGAATAAAAGTGACACATTTTTTTTTTAAAGAACCATGTAAATAGAAAAAGGTAAAATAAATAATAATTTAAAATAAAAAAAATTAACACGCCCCTTCCAGCTCGCATGCAGAAGCGAACGCATACGTGAGTAGCGCCCGCATATGAAAACTGTGTTCAAACCACACATGAGGTTTCACCGCGATATTTAGAGCGAGAGCAATAATTTTAGCCCTGGACCTTCTTTGTAAATCAAAATATGCAACTTGTACAATTTTTTAAACGTCGCTTGTGGAGATTTTTAAGGGTAAAAGTTTGTCGCCGTTCCACGAGCGGGCGCAATTTTAAAGCATGACATATTGAGTATCAATTTACTCTGCGTAACATCATCTTTCACAATATAAGCAAAATTGGGCTAACTTCACTGTTTTTTTGCGCTTGTAAGACTGCTGCGCAAATTATTGCAACGGCCACCATTTTATTCTCTAGGGTGTTAGAAAAAATATATAATGTTTGGAGGTTCAAAGTAATTTTCTAGCAAAAAAGAAAAGATTTTTAACTTGTAAACAACAATTTTAAAAAATAGGCCCGTTCCTAAAGTAGTTAAAGCATTCATGGTTATTCCTACATGTGGCTATCCATTCGCCACAATGTCTTACACCTTCTTAATCCAGTTATGCCTACAATGAACTTGTGACTTTTTCCAGTAAATTGGTACAAGGCGTTTGGCAGTATTGAGGAGAAAACACATTGTGTGTAACATCTGCTCGGGATAGAAGTGACCTGGAGTAAAAAATGTATCTCAGTAAATGGGCTCTCAATGTCAAGTATGATTTTTAACCCCTTCCCGTCGGCCAAACGCACATATGCGCGGCCCCGGCTTTCACCCCGGTTGTTATCCCGGAGGAACGGGAGGGGACGTCCCACCACTGTTCCCGGGCCTTTCGTCCCACCGGGAGACCCGATGTGCGATCCGGCACTTCCGCCGGCTAGAGAGAGACTGAATCAAAGCCGGAAACGGCTTGGTTTCAGTCTCATGTGTAAACACGGAAGCAACGTCACTTGCGGTTTACTCGGCTCCCAATGGTGCCGAATTAAAAAAACGACAGTATTCAGAATCGCTGTTTTTGGCGATCTGAATACTTTGAAGTGCAAAGGAGGGATTTAGGGTCTTTTAGACCAATGATCCCTCCATAAAGAGTACCTATCACCACCTATTACTGTCACAAGGGATGTTTACAATACTTGTGACAGCAATATAAAAGATCAAAATTTTTTTTTTTTACAATGTAAAAAAAAAAAAAAAATTTAAAGCGCCCCCGTCCCCGCAAGCTCACGCAGCAAAGAAAATGCATAGTAAGTCGTGCCCACATATGTAAACGGTGTTCAAATCGCACATGTGAGGTTTCGCCGTGATCGTCAGAGCGAGAGCAATACATCTAGCAATACCTCCTCCTCTGTAACTCTAACCTGGTAACCGCAATTTTTTTTTAAAGCGTCGCCCATGGAGATTATTAGGTACCGTAGTTTGTCGCCATTCCACGAGTATGCGCAATTTCAAAGCATGACATGTTGGGTATCTATTTGCTCGGCATAACATCAACTTTCACAATATACAAACAAAACTGGACTAACTTTATTGTTAAGTTTTTTTATTCATGAAAGTGTCTTTATTCCCCAAAAAATTGCGTTTGAAAGACCGCTGCGCAAATACCGTTTGACATAAAATATTGCAACGATTGAAATTTTATTCTACAGGGTCTATGCTAAAAAAACATATATATATATATATATGTTTGGAGGTTCTAAGTAATTTTCTAGCAAAAAATACGGATTTTAACTTGCAAGCAACAAATGTCAGAAATAGGTTTAGTCATGAAAGGGTTAATATGGACTTTATTACCTGCCCAAAAATTTTTAATTTTGGGGCAGTCACACCACACGTGTAAGAATATGTCCTGTTGGCCACAGTCCCTCCAGCAGAGATCTAAGGTTGAGGAATGGATGCTTGCTAAGGCCGTGGGCACCTGATACCCCCGAATTAGCAGCTTGTATCTATTTTGTCGCGTTTTGGAGTCTACAGAACTTGTATGAGTCAGTTGGTAAAGATGTTGCAATTGCACCTCAGAGAACTCGCTTTGCAGATCTCATTCTCATTCCTTAATAAAGATCAGTTTCAAATAGTGATTGCAGTAGTCAGCATCTTATGATACTGAGATCATGTGTGGTGGTCGGTGTTCATGCATTGCAAATTCCTTCAAATTATGTCAAAGATTATAGATTACGAACAAGCTTGTGCCGAGAAGAAATTATGTAGTTGTCTATAGTGCCACATATCCATTGGGAATCTTTCATATCTACCTTGCATCATCCCCATTTGTAGTAATTTATTGTCAGAGCTTTAATTTTATTGTTTATATTCCCTTTTCCATCTTTTCCTCTTCCCCCTTTTTTTTCTTCCGATTGTCCTATTCTCCCACTGTTTCTTTTTAATTTTTTCATTCCAACATGGTGTCTCTGAGGCTGCTGTTCCCTTCTTTACATTGGAAAGTAGATGGAAAGGAGCGCCCGGTATACAGTAAATGTGAGTTTTGAAGCATCAGGGTTTCTGCCTCTGGACTTAATGCCGACACTCAGACACCCATCTGTCTGATCCTTATGCGATAGGCACACCTGATTGGGATCCTTCCCCCATCCAATTAGCATGCAGCAACAGCCCTGAAGAAGGGGAAGTTCTGTTCCCCCGAAATGTGTTGGCTTTATTTTACTTGTTGCTACCTTCAATAAACGGTTTTAAACCCACTTTCAAGCTCACGTTTACTGTATATCGTGTGCTTAATTCTATCTACTTTCCAAATTCACATACGGAATCGACCGTAAGGCTGTACCCTGAGGCTGCAGCCTAGGCCTCCTTTCAGGTTGGACACAAATCTTTGGAAGGGAACTCTTCCCTCTTCCTACCCACCCACATCATCACCGACCTATAAACAGTGATTCAATCAGTCAGTCCAGTGTGATCTCCATTCCTAAAGAGCTTATTTACATAGAGCTCTCTTCACTTTGCCATGTTTCACCACAAAGGCTTCATTCACACGGATGGCTGGCTGCGGTAAAAATAGTCAATGCGTGTCTGGACCGCCCATGGCATGGAGAACTACACATTGCCGTTGCATGCAGAGTAGCAAATGATCCCAGTGCAACATTTTTAGCACTACATGCAGCCTGACAAACTCTCCCCTGTAAGTGAATGGGGCCGCATCACAACTGCAAACCAAACGCTTGGCTCACAGTCGCAGAACAGTCCCATAATGTTAGGTAAAATAAAAAATTTAAAAGGCATCAGGAAACACAGCCACTAGTGTGGAAAGAGTCAAACAGAATTGACTGGTACCCTTGGAAATGTGTCGTTCTTGTCTACACAACTCTGTGGCTTACTCTTCTGCGTTTATCCTAACTTAACACATTGTGAGTGAACAATGTTTACTCTGAACTTGGAACACGAGTTTACTATGTTTGTTACTTATTCTATATTTTAGTGTGGGAACTCGTATGACTTAATTTTGTTTCTCAGTGTGTTGTTCTAACTAGTATGACCTGCTCTTGAAAATATTGGTTTAAAGTTTGACCATATGATCACTGCATATGTACAGTAAAAAGGCACATGATAAATGTTTTAGTAGCTTCATTGACTTTAGTTGTGTTACCGCAGAACACTAGTGTTAACGGGGCCTAAACTGGGATTTCCTTCCTTGTTCCCAGCAGCTCAAGTGAGGAAGGGGTTAGGTACAGTATATGCTATTGGAGAGGAGGGCAGATAAGTGACCCTTTACATGTTCTCTGCATGGGCAAAAAAGGGTCACTTCAAAAACTTTTTGAAGATGCATCCTTGTGAGCATCAACAGTTTTGCCGATTGTTGGAGGCTGAGCTCTGAGGAAGAAGACTTGTCTGCAAAACGCGTAAGCCGCCAGTGACCCCTGTCAATCCCTCTGTGACTTATTTGAGTGGGTTCGGTTCGGACGCATTGCTGCGATTTTGTGGACTCTTTTAACGTGTGTTATTCACGTATGTTTGTAAGTAGGTTTCTTTTATAATTTTTTAATAAATCAACCCAAGGATAATGCACGAGGCTGGTGCGCCTTTCTTTTTTCTCTTTGTCATTTACCGATTGTTGGATACCCTCTGTATCTCATAATTCATTGGTCTCGGGAAACATTAAAGAAAACAATATGTTCTATCTAATGATAGCATTTTTTAAATGTAATCTTCAGTTTATAAAGCAGACACTTTTTCTGTACTATAGCAGTAGAGAAACACTATGATTAGGGATGCTGACAAGCCTGCCAGAGGCACGTTATTCTCCTTGGCAAATTCTCTGTACACTGAAGCTGGCAGCCAGAAATGATCAGCAGCATATTCCAAACACATTTGCATGGGTGTCTCCAAATGAAAAATTGGCAGTGGGCTGTGAGGAGGCTGTCAGTAGCGTTTCTTATTGAAATGTCAGGCAGGTCAATATTGACTGTTGGCTGTTGTTTGCACCTGTCTGGGGTGAAGCAAGCTGGCACTATGGAGGATGCTGGTTTTCCAGGGCTCAGCAGCATTCCCGCTGAATGCTCGGATCCTGGGTTTTAACGAACTGCCCTTCAAATTCACGCATCTGCAACTTTTAATTAAAGCGTACAGATTTAAGCCTAGACAGCAATGAAATGCAGGTCAGCACAAAGCTGAAATAATATTTTACATTGGCTACATAGACACCTAGGTATATATCAGTGTTAAAAAAATTGTATAGGGACACCTGTATGTAGCTCTGTTTATTTGACCCTAAGTGTGCATTTTTACGGGATAATTTTAAAGGTACATACCAAGTTATGTCAATAACCTATGGTAAATGAACAAGCCCAGGATCTGTGACTTCATAAAGCCCTAACATTGACTTTTAGTTTACTTTTAGGTTGTTTAGCTTTTATCCTTTGCCTTGTTTATATGGTTGCCATATGTAGTAAATGTCAACCAATCTGAATAAGGTTATAGGCTATTTGACATCTTAGGATAGACGAAGAAAAGCAGATTCATCGCAAGTAATTTAGGTTTTAAGAAATCTGCCTGTGCTCAGTGGTATGGCTGATGCCTTGTTGCAACTCATTCATGTTGCCAGAAGTGCTTGTTATCCTTTAAAAGTCAGTATAAGAACTTTGAAAATATCATAGCCTATACTCTGGAGAAAAGCATTTGCTATAAAAGTGAACCCAAAACAAAAAAGGGTGGAAATGTAGGGATAGCTACTTACACATGTGCATTGTGTATTTAAATTAGTGTTAGGTCCTGAGAAAAAAGAGTGATGAAAAAAAAGTTATTGCAATATGTCCATTTAGACATGAGGTGGGATCCAAAAGACTGAGCTGACACATAGTTTAATCAGTTATACAAAGCAGATACAGGATATTGAACACAATTAATTAAAAATAGTAATTTTGCTAGTAGGAATTAAAAAAAAATTGTTAGCATGTACTTGGTTTTGCAAAATGTAAACATCCACTCAAATGTTG
The DNA here is from genome assembly GCA_029206835.1 of Rana muscosa. Classification (NCBI taxonomy): domain Eukaryota; kingdom Metazoa; phylum Chordata; class Amphibia; order Anura; family Ranidae; genus Rana; species Rana muscosa. Next base: position 129,524,199 of record CM055123.1, on the reverse strand, counting down.
TTCTAGAGCAGGGGTCTCCAAACTTTCTAAGGAAAGGGCCAGTTTACTGTCCTAAAGACTTTAGCGGAGCCAGACTGTGCCCCCAGTGGGAGTAAACCATGGTCGATTTTTAGTATTAGGGGGAGCAATAGTTTGTGTCAGTGCAAGGTATAGTGCCCCATTGTTGGCGTCAGTGGCAGGAAATATGCTCCATTGTTGGTGTCAGTGGCAGGAATAATGCCTCAAGGGCCAGATAAATGCAAGGAAAGGGACACATCCTGCCCCAGGCCTGCAGTTTGGAAACCACTGTTTTAGATTATCTAAGATCATCACGTTATGTTACAAAATGTTTAATCTTTTGGGATGTTTCATAAATTGTTATAATGGCACTATCTAAAAAAATAAAAAATATATATCGTACATGAAGTAGTCTGTCAATAGTATTAACACACCCGTTTTTATTCCCCCCACCCGCCAATATCATAGTTGTATAACCTATTGATGCTACCTATCACCAGTATTTCCATTATTATTCCACTTTCTATGGACTTTGGAGTGCAACTTTGGATGAGTGCGACTTTGGCTTTGACCAGTGATAATGGACAACTGCGGCATTGTATAACATTCAGGAACGACTTTCATGCAATTTTTGAGGGTTAACATTAAAGTATATAGCCCTCAAGTTGCATGAAAGTCATAACAATATAGTGCATGAACTACTTTGAAGTTGCTTCAATTTTAGGTTGCACATATATGAATGGTTATCATTGGAAAACATGATGTCCAAAGTTGCATGACAAGTCGCATAAGTGTAACTGGAGTCTTAACAGTGACAAGGGTGCTTACCATGGTAGTTCTAAAGCCTTAAAGTGTTTGTTACCCTAAAAAAATTTGTTATCCTGTTACCTTAAAGCATGTTATACAGCACAGTGCTTGTGCTGTGTAATTTGGCCCCTTGTATCACCTGAAATACCTGGCTGATCCTGCCTAGTTCTGCCCTCCCCCCTGTAAACTGACCACGGTTTATCATGGCTACTGAGCCCTGACACCGTGGTCAGTTTACGTGCCTCCATTATCCGCAGCTCTCCTATCTTTTCCGATCTTTCCCCCCTCCCTGCCTGTCAGCTCCGTCCACTCCCCAGCCTTCCCCTCCTGCTATCATAATGCAATAATCTTGCTACAATCCCCTCTGCTATATAAAAACATGTCCCCAGTGCATGTCTGCGTTTCTTTTTTTTCTTTTTAAATGCTGCTTTTTTCCTTATTTCGGAGCGCTGATCTGCACTCGCGTGACCAGCCGTATCTCTCCCTTTCCTCTGCTCCTCCTGGCTGACATCAGCGGGGGGGTTTCCCAGCCCTGTCCGCTTTTGCTGTCAGATCGAGAGAGGCGGCTGGTCATGTGAGCGCTAATCAGCGATCTGAAATAAGGTACACAGCGACATTTAAAAAAAAAAAAATAACATCCACTGGGGACATTATTTCATATAGCAGAAGGGATTGTAGCAAAATTGAGCGGCTTAACAACCACTTTAAGGTTTTTCACCAGAACAGTTAAACCTTGGATTACGAGCATAATTAGTTCCGGAAACATGCTTGTAATCCAAAGCACTCGCATATCAAAGCAAATTTCCTCATCAGAAATAATGGAAATGTATTTCATTTATTCATTGGTCCTTCAGTTTATAGTCCATATAAAAATATTATAGCAATGTGATAGGTTGTGTAACCATAAAATGTTCATCCACAAATGGCAGCCTCCATAAGGGGATTAGAAGCAAAATTCAGCAGGCACTACAAAGTATAAAAGAGAAGAAAGCTCCCACTTCCAGGTTAGATCGGCGATCTACGACATTTCCATGCCCCTCCGGGCGGGGCCTTTCAGAAAGCGCAGCACGACTGTGAAGCCTGAAGGCTTTACTGCCAGTTTCCCTTAATTACAATGCCGACACCTGCAACCAAAGCCGATTGACGTATCGGCTGTGGGTGCTGACATCGCAGGATCCCTGGACAGGTAAGTGTCCTTATATTAAAAGTCAGCAGCTACAGTATTTGTAGCTGCTGTCATTTAATTTATTTAAAAAATTTTACAGACTGGAGCTGCTTTTTACGGTGAAAAAGCCCACTTTTTTTTTTAAAGCTAAAATGGGAAAATCTCCAACTGACGTTCTCATTCATTTCTAAACTCGCCACATAATTCCCCAAGTATATTCAAAATCAATAGATTATCACCAGCTGTACTTCCCTGATACATAATTTAAAACTAGGACAAGAATATAATTATCGAGGGGAAGTTGTATCATAACTAAACATTAAACAAGTGTTAAAATGACAGTATCAAAGGCTGCTGATATCTACATTTACTACATTTGCTTTTAGTTGTAGTATTGGGCAACTATTAAATATGTCTTGAGCATGTGTTTTACTGCATTACAGAATAATATAATTGCAGAGCTTCCAGTGAGAGATTGCAGTACATTTAATAATGATCCTATAGAGTATTGAATGCAAGATATTAGTTTTGTGGACAGTTATGAGCTATGACAAATGATTGATTCCCTTGTGGTGTTAAATTTTCTAATGAACATTCAGACATGGACCTGCTGTCCCTGCTGTTGAAACTATACTCAAAAAAAGGGAGGTTCCAGCAGTTGTGGGCCCTCATGAAATTGCATGTGGTGGAGAAAAAAACATAAGCATCCAATTGTTTGTTAGGGTAAGGGAAGTAGGGGCAAAAATAGGAACAAATATATGTACAGTTACACAAATGTTTATTCAGATAAGGACCTCTAGGAATTAACTGACAGGCAGTTGACTGAAGGCACAGAGATTTACAGAAAAAGATGATGCCAGTTATGCCAGGCACACAGGTATAGGCAAAAAATGTGAGGTTGATTTACCAAATGCAAATAGGCTATTAACTTTGCAAAGGAAGTTACACTTTGCAACTGACTTCCCCAGAGCTTGGTGAAATTTCTCTTTGCAAAGAATGTCCAATCATGTGCAAGGAAAAGAATAAAAAAAAATTATCCCGATAGTCCAGTACAGGACATGGTGAATATTCATAGACCCTGAGTTATAAGCTGGTACCTTTAGGTGACTGAACACTGGCAAGCATTTAAGGACACGCCCCCTGAGCTTCCACCTATAATCCTACCCTACTCTGCAAGTCCTCCGTTCTTTGCTAATGTTCTAAGATGATGGACTTCTTTCCCCTTGTGGAAAAATCACTATTGGCTAACTAGTATATTGTTTCACTAATCTTAAACCAACTCCCTGTCAGTACACCTGTGGCCAGGTGACAGATGCACACCGTAGGGGGTCATGAGTGCACCACAAGGTAGTGAACCCTATGACTGACTGCTGCGGATAGGATATTGAGTGGTTGTGGAAAGCGGGACCAGAGGAGCACAACCGGGGTCCACAGGAAGCTAGAGCCAAGATACCCCAGGGCGCGGAGTCTAAGACCCAGCAGGTCTTCTCCAGAGCCTCTAGTGGTGAGGATGTTACGCTGCAGCTAGGTCCAGGTCGCGACCCCTAGAGTCTCCTAGCTCACGCCTCGTAGGGTAAGGAGGAAAGAGGGGGAGCAGCAGCACAGGATAAACGAAGGACAAGCCGAAGGTCAAGGGTCACAAGCAGACAGGGATAGTCAGGAACAAGCCAATATCGTAACAGAGAGACAGACGTAGCACGCAGCAGGCAGGAACCCAAACACACAATGCTTAAACAAACACGTTGATCAGCAAGGCAGGCTTGCAGTGCACAGGTTAATATAGTGTTCTGTGATGGGGCCTGGGGTGGAGTCAGGCTGGGAGGAGATTATAAAGCAAGCCAGGTGAAGGAGTCCAGCCTCTAAGATGAACACATGAAGAGGAAAAGGTAAGATGGCAGACAGACATTAGTGCATATCCATGACACTCCCCACTGCCGTCTACTACTACTACTACAATAGAAGCAGTGCATCCAGATTGATACATCCTCATTCTAACTTTGGAAACCCTAAACCAGGGCTTGACAAATTTGCTTTGAATCTATTAGCTAAAAAAGTTAGGAGCCAGTTTTTTTTTTTACCACTTGCCTACTGGTTACTTTCACCCCCTTCCTGCCCAGGCCAGCTTTCAGCGCTGTCACACTTTGAATGACAATTACACAGTCATGCAACGCTGTACCCATATGACATTTTTATAATTTTCTTTTGGTACTATTTAATCACCAATGTGGGTTTTATTTTTTGCTAAAAATATATATATATATATTGTGACAGCAGGAAGGTAAAGTCACCTGGTTGCATCCAGGGGGGTAGATATATTTCTCCCAGATTCAGGCTTTATGCCGACTTCTACAACTAGGGAGTTGATGAAGCCCAGCTGAGGCTAGTGGGCTCATGAATGACTCATACCTCTAGGGAGAGTGCTGGGCGTCGTGAGGCAGGGAGTTGATGAGACCAGCTGAAGCTTGTCAGCTCATTTAGGCCTCTATAAGAACTCCCAGATTCATTAGGTGTTAGCTCATGCCTGGAACCAGACCTGTGTGGACTGTCTAGGGAGAGTGAACCCCTGTGCGGTGAGGCAAAGCCTGTGTGGCTATTTGTTTGGACTTTTACTAAACCAGGGACTTAGGGACTAGGACAGCACCAGGCTGATCCCAGTTGTTAGTTTAGGAAACCTGCATGTTTAGTCAGAGGTCAAACTGACCAGGATTTATTTTGTTTGTTTCTTTTTGGCTTTGCTGTGTTTTGTCACTGTACATAGAGAAATAAACCGCACCTTTTGATTTTGAAAACCACAACCTCCGTCTGCTGGCCCTGTTTTTGTGTGGGGAGCCCAACCAGGGGGTCACACACACCCGCTACCGAGTTAACCCCCTCACAGTTGGTGGAGAACCAGTGGCAGTTTTTTTTAAGCCAGCATGGAGGAGATACTGAAACAGCTGGCTCTAGCAAATGCCAATCAACAGCAGACAAATGCAGGTTTGCAAAGGAGCCTTGCAGCCCAGCAGCAAGCTCATCAACAAGCCCAGCAGCAATCTGAGGCCCGCTTCATAGACCTGTTACAGAAGCAAGAGCAGAGACTACAACAAATGGAAGCAGTAATGCAGCAACGTCCGCAGACCAGTGAGGAAAGCCGTCCCACTAATACCGCGTCCTTTGGGGTGAGTCGTTTATTGACAAAAATGACTGGAGAGGATGATCCAGAGGTATTTTTGACCACATTTGAAAGGACTGCTGAAAGAGAAAAGTGGCCTGAGGAGCAGTGGGCTGGACTGGTGGCTCCTCTGTTAACTGGTGAATCGCAGAAGGCTTACTATGACCTAGAGCCTGACCAAGCAAAAGACTATGTGATGCTAAAAGCTGAAATATTGGCAAGGCTGGGTGTCACCCTGGCTGTCCGGGCTCAGCGTGTGCATAACTGGACTTTCCAGCTTGGAAAACCCCCCAGGTCTCAAATGTATGATCTCATTCACCTGAGCAGGAAGTGGCTACAGCCAGAGACTTTGTCCGCACCAGAGATTGTGGAACGTGTTGTAATGGATCGGTTTTTGAGAGCTCTTCCTACTGCCATCCAAAAGTGGGTAAGCCATGGAGACCCAGAGACGGCCGGTGGTCTTGTGGATCGTGTAGAGAAATACTTGGCTACAGAGAACCTGACGGCCTCTTCCAGAGACTCTCGGACTTTCCACCCTAAGACCAGACCATCCCCAGGGGCGGATAAGAGGATTCCAAGGGGTGAGGGTGGAGAGAGTGAGAGGGTGGGAGCTCTACCCAAAGTTTGGCGAGAACAGCCTGGGAAGTCAGGGGCTCAAGAGGCAGCCAAATGGATTGTTTGCTACCGCTGCCGGCAAGCGGGACATATTGCAGCAAATTGCCCGGTTGTGGAGGAACCCATGCAATGTGACTTTCTGATGGACAGACGTCAGTCGCTGTGTGCGACAGTCGCATGCACTGCCATTCGGGGAACTGAGAAACATTTATGCAAAATGTGTATTAATGGTAGAAATGTTGTGGTATTACTGGATTCAGGTAGCCTTGTGACCCTGATAAAGGCTGAATTAGTTAAAACAGAGGTCTCTGGGAATAGCAAGGTAGCTGTTATTTGTGTGCATGGGGACACCCGAGAGTATCCAGTGACTACAGTGTGTTTCGAGACCCCCAAAGGTACCCTCTCTCATCCAGTGGGGTTAGTATCTCAATTACCGCATGATGCCATTGTGGGAAGGGATTTTCCGAAGTTCTGGGAACTGTGGGATGATCCTGAGCCCCCCACTGGTGCCCCTATGTACCAGGAATGTGATAGCCAGAACTCCTCTGAGAGTGGTGAGGACTCTCCAGAATTTCCCTTGTCAGTATTGGCAGGGGAGACTCAAGAAACTGGAGAGGAGCCCACCTCCTCAGACGAAAACCTACCGTCTGTGGAGTTTTCTGATCTGGAGGTTCACAGGGAAAATTTTGCCACAGAACAGTTGAAAGACCCCGCCCTAATAAAGGCACGGGAAAACGTAGTGGAAATAGATGGCGAGTTAGTGAACCCAGATAATACCTGCACTTACCCATACTTCAGCGTAGAGAAGGACCTACTGTATCGGGTGGCAAAAAGGGCAGAAGAAACCGTTGAGCAGCTTGTGGTGCCCAAACCTTACAGGAAGTTGGTGTTGGAGTTGGCCCATGGGCACATTCTTGGAGGTCATCTGGGGACAGAGAAAACCCGAGAGAGGGTATTACAGAGATTCTATTGGCCTGGGGTGATGAAGGACATAGAAAATTATTGTTCCTCCTGCCCTGTGTGTCAGAGGTCGGCCCCGATGCCACATTTCCGTAGCCCGCTGGTCCCTCTACCCATCATTGAGGTCCCGTTTGAGAGAATCGCAATGGATTTGGTAGGTCCTATAATCAAGTCCGCTAGGGGGCACCAGTACATATTGGTTATAATGGACTATGCCACCCGTTATCCAGAAGCGATCCCTCTCAGAAATACCTCGGCCAAAACCATAGCCAAAGAGCTATCTCTTGTTTTTAGCCGGGTGGGTATTTGTAAAGAACTGCTTACGGACCAAGGTACACCCTTTATGTCCCGGGTTATGAAAGAGCTGTGTAAATTGCTCAAAGTGACGCAATTGCGTACATCTGTGTATCACCCCCAAACCGATGGGCTGGTTGAAAGATTCAACAAAACCCTAAAACAAATGTTGAAGAAAGTGGTGGATAGAGATGGAAAGGATTGGGACTGTCTACTTCCTTATTTGATGTTTGCTATTAGGGAGGTGCCCCAATCCTCTACGGGATTCTCCCCCTTTGAGTTACTGTATGGGAGACACCCAAGAGGGCTGTTGGATATTGCCAAGGAAACTTGGGAAAGTGAGAGTTCTCCCCACAGGAGTGTGATTGAGCATGTCGCCCTGATGCAAGATCGAATTGCACAGGTAATGCCCATCGTGAAGGAACATTTGGCCCAAGCGCAGTTGGCACAGCAGAGAGTGTACAACCGTGGAGCAAAGACCCGTACCTTTTCCCCGGGGGATAGGATATTGGTACTTGTCCCTACGGTTGAAAGTAAATTCCTTGCCAAATGGCAAGGCCCCTACGAGATAATGGAAAAAGTGAGCGAAGTGAATTACAAGGTCAGACAACCAGGAAGGCGAAAGCCCGAACAGATATATCACGTTAATCTGTTGAAAGCCTGGAGGGATAGAGAGTCCCTAGTCGCAGAAACTTGGTCACCAGCTCAAACTGGTTGCGTGATTCCGGAGGTTGGAATAGCAGCCACCTTGTCACAACCCCAACAGGAGGTTAAGGAGTTTGTGCTTCGCAACAAGGAGGTGTTCTCTGAGCTGCCGGGACAAACATCTGGGGTAGAGCATGATATTATTACCCCGCCCGGTGAAAGGGTGAAGTTAAAACCCTATCGGATCCCAGAGGCCCGACGGGAGGCAATACGGGAGGAAGTACAGAAAATGCTGAACTTAGGGGTGATAGAGGAGTCCCAAAGTGATTGGTCTAGTCCCATTGTGTTGGTGCCTAAACCGGATGGGAGCTGGCGATTTTGTAACGATTTTCGTCAGTTGAACAAAGTTACAAAATTTGACACCTACCCCATGCCACGTATAGATGAGTTGATCGACCGGCTGGGAACAGCCCGATACATGACGACTCTTGACCTCACAAAAGGGTATTGGCAAATTCCCCTGGCCAAGTCGGCCAAAGAGAAAACCGCATTTGTAACCCCAGACGGGGCGTTCCAATATAAGAGAATGCCGTTCGGGTTACAGAATGCGCCGGCCACATTCCAGCGGAAAATGGACCAGATACTGAGGCCCCATCGGAAGTATGCTGCGGCTTACCTGGATGACGTAATTGTCCATAGCACAGATTGGGCCTCACATCTGCCAAAAGTGCAAGCAGTCCTAGACTCTATCCGGGAAGCGGGGTTTACGGCTAACCCCAAGAAGTGTACCATTGGGCAGGAGGAGGCCAAATATCTTGGGTACACCATTGGCAGGGGAGTAATAAAACCCCAACTCAACAAAGTCGAGGCCATCCAGAGTTGGCCACGTCCCAACAGCAAGAAGCAGGTACGAGCCTTTCTGGGAATCGCGGGTTATTATCGGCGCTTCATTCCCCACTTTGCTTCTAAGGCTGTGCCCCTAACCAACCTGACGAAAGGGAAAGGGTCGGTCATGATTAAATGGACCCCCGAGGCGGAGGCAGCATTCCAATTCTTGAAACAAGCCTTATGTAGCCAGCCAGTGTTGTACTCACCCGACTTCTCTAAAGACTTTGTCGTACAAAGTGATGCGTCAGATGTGGGGTTAGGAGCAGTATTGTCCCAGGTCTGGAACGGGGAAGAGCACCCAGTCATTTACCTCAGCAGGAAGTTGAAGTCCCATGAGGTAAATTACGCCACGGTTGAAAAGGAGTGTTTAGCGGTGAAGTGGGCTCTAGATTCCCTTCGGTACTATCTGCTAGGTAGGCACTTTGACATGGTTACGGATCACGCTCCGTTAAAGTGGATGGCTCAAAACAAGGAGACAAATAGAAGAGTGAATAGGTGGTTCCTGGCCCTACAGGAATTCAACTTCACAGTAAAGCATCGCCCTGGCGTTCAAATGGGGAATGTGGATGCTTTGTCTCGAGTACATGAATGCCTGATTGCTGGTGTTCCAACCCCAAGGTTAAAACAAGAGGGGGGGTATGTGACAGCAGGAAGGTAAAGTCACCTGGTTGCATCCAGGGGGGTAGATATATTTCTCCCAGATTCAGGCTTTATGCCGACTTATACAACTAGGGAGTTGATGAAGCCCAGCTGAGGCTAGTGGGCTCATGAATGACTCATACCTCTAGGGAGAGTGCTGGGCGTCGTGAGGCAGGGAGTTGATGAGACCAGCTGAAGCTTGTCAGCTCATTTAGGCCTCTATAAGAACTCCCAGATTCATTAGGTGTTAGCTCATGCCTGGAACCAGACCTGTGTGGACTGTCTAGGGAGAGTGAACCCCTGTGCGGTGAGGCAAAGCCTGTGTGGCTATTTGTTTGGACTTTTACTAAACCAGGGACTTAGGGACTAGGACAGCACCAGGCTGATCCCAGTTGTTAGTTTAGGAAACCTGCATGTTTAGTCAGAGGTCAAACTGACCAGGATTTATTTTGTTTATGTTTCTTTTTGGCTTTGCTGTGTTTTGTCACTGTACATAGAGAAATAAACCGCACCTTTTGATTTTGAAAACCACAACCTCCGTCTGCTGGCCCTGTTTTTGTGTGGGGAGCCCAACCAGGGGGTCACACACACCCGCTACCGAGTTAACCCCCTCACAATATATATATATATATATATATATATATTTATTTATTTTTTTTTCATAATTTCTGCTATAAAATTTTTCAAATAAGTAATTTTTCTTATTCACTGATGGGCACTGATGAGAGGGCATTGATGACACTGCACTGATGGGGCTGCACTGATGAGCACGGGTGGGTACTGCACTGATGGGTACTGCACTGATGGGTACTGCACAGATGTGTACTGCACTGATTGGATGGCATTGATGATGTTGCACTGACAGGTGGCCACACTGGCTCCGGGCTGTCAGGCTCTGGGCCACTGCAGAGCCAGTACAGCGCCCGCCGGTTCCTGATCCGAGGTGAGGCTGAGACAGCTCAGCCTGGACCCGCACAGAGGCGGCTCAAGTCCACACCGCCATGAGCCACACAGGGGACACTTCCTGCCAGGGCTTCGCTCCGCGTGTCAGCTCTGCTCTTTCCCCACTTCGCCCCTCCTACTTCCATACAGCTCACATCTTCCTTTTGCTCTTGACAATTTCACCACCTCTCCTCCTTTAATCTGCTCTCACAGCGCCGCCCCCTCCCCACCCCTGGTCTCGTACACTGATGGCATCTGGGCGCCCGTTGTGCTCGGCTGCTCCCTCGCGCTACAGCCACTGGGGCTGACAAACCCCCAGGCGCCAGGATGAAAATTCTACTCGCCATGGCGACCTGGCGCCTGGTGTTTGTCGAGCCCTGCCCTAAACCATGGTGATGGCCTGTAACATTGCTTTGGGCACTGAATCCTGTGTGTGTCTTGCCTTGGCACTTTGTGCAATGCATGTAGTTAGCCCCAGGGTGCTATACAGGTCCAGTACCAGGGTCCATTTGTATCTAACTCCATCTTTTAAGACATTCATTGTGACGGGCGAAGCCTGGACCATCATCAAGGACCAGTGACACAGACAAGGTAAGACAGGGTCACCCTGTCTATTTTTAACCCTTACCTTTTTAGCAAGTTATATCCATCAGGAATCCAGGTTTTTGTTTGGAATGTATGCTCTTAACGCCCTGTATACACAAGACGTATATTGAGCGATATCGGCTGGTTCATTAGTAACTGGCCAACATTCCTCCTGTGTGTACAACAGCCAGTCCGGCATAAGCCGGACGTTTGGGGCGTGACCAAAATGTGGGGGTGGGGGGTGGCGTCGTCCCCTGTCAGAACACAATAGCTCAGCGAGTAGATCGCTGTACTAACATGGGATTGTTAGCACAGGATCTCATCTCCTCCTGAGCTCTTTAGTTTTTTCATTCAGCTCGCTGGGTTGAACAAGAAAAAAACTGATAATGTGGACTAGGCTTTAGAGAGTGTACACTTTTCAAACTTGGTGGTAAAATGACACCATTCAAAGTTTAGTCTCGGGTGGATGACCAGATGTGAAATCACACCACAGGTTGCACACTTTAATGCAACTTCAGCCTATAAGGTGCTCAGGCACATTCTCTCAACCTTTTGCCATGATGACTTGCTACAGGATTTTCTGTCCCCAAGTGGCTGCGCTATACTTCCAGGACATGCTTACCCCCATTTTGCACCCTACACCACAGGGGAATACCTCACCTATAGCATTGGCAGAAACCAGGCAAAAGGTACTTGACAAAAGCTCAGACAAAACATTTGACCTGCCAAGGGCCAGCACAACACTCAATCCCAGAGTAATAATGCTTTCCTTTCACTGGAGCAGGACCCAATTCTAACATCGATCTCTGCATCAGATTCTATCTCTGTTTCAGGAACGCAACAAGCAGCTTACCTTACTAAGGCAGACTTTTCTGCAATTATGTAACGCCTTCTGTAACACCATTGCTGTCCAGGCCTCAAAAACATGAGGCTCCTTCTCCAGCTCTACTGTCTCTACCTGAGTCGGATCCTGATATGCCTGCCCTGGAAGAGGCACACATGGAAGGGAATAAAGAGGACCCAGGAGCAGTGCTAGAGGTAGCCATGGATAATTTCTCACCTTCAGACTCCTATGGACCAGATGTTAAAGGCTCAAGCAATATTCTTGCAGATATTGATATGCTCACTTCTGCTGTATGAAATACCTTGGCATTCTCACACTTTTTTCTCCTATATTTTGTTATGCCCCTTTGGGTACAAAGAGACCTGCTAAATCTAAAAATACTTTTCCTATTATTGAACAAATAGAATAGGAAATATTATTGAGTCAATCCAGAAAATATTTTCACCCCTCTAAGGATCATTGCTAAACTCCAGTGGCAAGCAATTGTCTGTTCCAGTGGTAGACACTTCTGTCTTGGTCCTAAACATTTAACTGTACCAACTGAGGATGTTTCCTCTTTCAAAGATTCTGCCAATAGAAAGTTTGAAAAGCTGGTTAGCTAAAGCTGCCTGAAAAAGACACCTCACACATGTGCCCTTTGAAGGACGATGTTGGTTTGGTAAGGCACTCGACAAATTCATAAAAGATGTCACAGGAGGGATCACACAGCAGAAAATTCCAAAAGCCCCATTCTCACTCCTTAGGAGGAGCTTCTACCTCCTCAAAGCACCAACCAGGCTTCTTCTTCCAAGCCCAAGTTTAGACCTTTTTTCAGTGTTGAACTTGGCCCACAAAGCCCTCTTCCCATTGTTTTCCAGATTTCGACTACCTCACTTATCCGCTTAATGATATAATAAGGGATTACAACCTTTTGTCTACATAAGAATCTAGCCAATGCTGTTGCGGCTATTACCAATAAAATAATAACAAATAACTGTGCTAAAAAAAAATTAAGATCAAATTTATATAGAAAATAAATGTTCTAATAATCAAATATAACCTAATATAATGAACTACAAAGTAAGTAGTATAACAAAAAGAATGATGTTTCAATGAAAATACAAAATGCTATCCATACATTGAGACAACTTTCAGGACAGAAAAGAGGAATAAAAAGTAATACTTTACGCAGACATGTTGGTGTTTTGAAGTCTGGACTCAGAGGACCAAGGCAGAGCTCTGACTTGCTTGTATATCTCCTCTCTGCCCAACCCCCTTTAGGTAAAGCATAAAAAAAACCACCCTTAAAATAATTTTTGATAACATTGTAAGATGTTGCCACTCTGTCAATGGAGGGCGCTCTTAGATTGACTATCCAGAACTTAAGACACTGTTGAGCTAGAGGTCATCCTAACAGCCTCCCAAGTGACTCCCTCCAGGCAAGGGAGTGACTTCTGTCACAGAGCATTTACGGGAACATTACAGTGTTCAGAGATTACTATGAACCAGGTGGCATAGTGGACTATAGAAATAGACTTTTCCCAGATACTAACTCTAGATAAAATACCAGAGCCAGTTTATGATAATGTCCAGTTCCTGGAATTTCTTTGGAACTGAGACCTATACCCCTAACAAAAGTTCACCATAATGTTTATGACAGTAAAAATAATTGTAGACCTCAATATTTTCATTACACCATTGAAGAGCTGCCCTCACTTTTAAGAGTGGGGATGGGTGGCACTGGGCAGCCTCTGTTAAAATGCGTCTTTCTCTGGGTCCCAGATCTCCCAGAAATGTGAGTTCAATTAGTGGTTTCAGAGGGGAACAAAACAGAGTTCTAAACTCTACCCCCTCACTACTTTCTTCTATAAAACCAGTCAAAATCTGCCAAAGGACAGTCCGATTTTAGGAATGCCCTGAACCATCCCTTATCCCAGGAAGTAGTAGTTCCAGTACTTCCAGAGGACAGCTCCCCTTGTACACCTGTTCACGTTACCAAAACCCAACAGGCCTAAAACCCCAAAAACAAATCGCTTCATATTCCAAATTTTCACATGGCATCTGCAAGGTCAGTGATTGTTTCTCGTGAGACTAGGGGAGTACTTGGCAGAAGTAGGCATTCAAGATGGCTATCTTCACATTCCCAGTTATTCTCTTCATCAGCGTTTTTTGCAGTAGGAAACCATCTCCAGTTTGTTGCACTGCCATTTGGTCTATTGTTTGCTACCAGAGTGTTCACGAAGGTACTTGCACCTCTTCTGGTCCTTCTCAGACCTCATCCAGGACATCTAGATGACCTGCTCCTCATAACCTTTCCCACAGTCTGCAAACAGCCACAAGACAATTTAGATGTCCCAGGCTTTCAGTTGGGTGATCAACTTTCAAAAGTCTGCTTCTCCAACCCTCTTTTCACCTGGATTATCAGGTCCTGATTCTAGATAACAGCCCTGGCAAAAGTCTTAATTCCATAGAAAAAACTGCTCTCCCTCAAATCTCATGTTCGAGTCTTGAGATCCCCCTCATCCCCCCCCCCATCTAGTCTTGATGCCCTCTGTGAGATTCTCATAGAGGCCTCTTTTGTCCCATTCACCCAATTTCATTCTAAACCCTTCCAACAGAACATTCTGTTTGCATTGAATAAGCATGCTCTCTCAATCTAGCCATGCTCTGTCCAGCCAAGAACTCTCTAGCTTTGTGTATTTCCAACCTTGCCATGATCATGGGGAAGTCGTCTCTGTGTTGAAAGTGATAACAGATGCCAATCTCATGTGGAGGAGCATTCAGATGCTTCACAGTCCAAGGAACATGGTCACCAGAGGAAGCATAGCTCCCCATCATGAAGCTCAGAACGATAAGGATAGCGCTTTACCATCTTATGGACATAAGAACATCGTCTAACAATCTCTGCTGTCCACTTCCCAGGAGTGTACAACTGGAAGGTGGATTACCTCAGCCATCGCTGCCTAAACCAAAATGGAATAGGTCCTTCATCCCAACATCTTCAGCCTGATATGTCAGAAATAGGGGACGTGTTAGCCCTTCAGATTCAGCACCAAGTTACCTATGTTTGTGACTAGAACTAACGGTCTTTTAGCACTGGCATCGTATAGACTGGTAATTCCCTGGTGTCAGTTCAGGCTAAGCTATGCCTTTCCTCCAGTGCGCATTCTGCCTCAACTGTTCCACAGAATAGAGCAAGATAAGAAACCGATGATTCTTACTGCACCAAATCGGCATAGAAGAACCATGAACAAAGACATACTCAGACTGCTGAGAAGAAACAGGCCAGATCTGCTGTCTTGAGGCCCTTTATTCTCAGTATCCAGCTTTAATGGCATGGCTGTTAAAATCTAGGTCTTAAAAGACTGAGGTGTTTCTGAGTCCGTCATCCTTACCTTGCTCAAAGCACAAAAAGCCACTTTTAGAAAGATCTACTTTCAAAATCCTTCTTTGCCTGGTGTGAAAACAGGCACTTGAGCATTCGAGAATACTCTGTCTCGCATTCTGGCCTTCCTACAATCAGGGTTTTCGACCAGACCCTAACTCAAAGCACACTGAAGGGATAGGTTTCAGCCTTGGCCATTCCATTACAAAAGTCTCTGGCTTTGCTCTTCTTTGTTAAAACCTTTATCCAAGAGGTTTATCATATTAGGAACCCTTGCAGGACCCTGTGCCTCCTTGGAACCTTAATCTAGTCCCCTCTGCCCTGTGGTAACTACAGTTTGAACCCATAGGAGAAATCTGCTTGGATGTCCTTTCACACAAAGTAGCCTTTTTGAGTGCTATCACATCTGTTAAACTGGTCTCTAAGCTAGTAACCCTCTCTTGTAAGGAGACATTCCTCATTGTTCACAAAGACAAAATTGTCTTTCTCCCAAGGCCATCCTTTTTACTTTAAGGTGGTGTTCGTATTCCACCTCCAAGAATATTGTACATCATACTTTCATATTTGTGCCCTGCTCAAAAGCGCCAAAATAAAATTGTTTTTCACTGCCTGTATGTAGTCTGAGCCATAAGGATCTACTTCAAAGCTATGGCTTCTATCAGAAAGGAGGACTCTATTCATCCTACCCTCAGGACCTGATCAGGAACATCTTGACTCAAAATCCACCATTGCTAGATGGATATGACCACTCTCCAAGGGTTACACTCTAAAGGAAGAAGCTCCTCCAACACACCTATGTGCTCCCTCTACCAGATCCATGGGAGTTTCCTGGGCATTTAGACATCAAGCCTCTACCAAGCCTCAACCTAGTCTTCTGTTTACACCTTTTCAAAGTTCTACCAAGTAGATGGTGGATGTCAAAGTATTAAAAAAGAGGCTTAAAAGAGACCATGTTATAAGTATATACAGTTATATCTGTTATTCATCCCTAGAAAGTATATAGAAAAAGGTTATCCCGAACTGGGGAGAAAGGAGAAAATGAGAGCTTAATGATTAACAGAATTTTTTTAAAGATTAAGTAGGGTATAAACTCTTTATTCTTAAATATTAAAACATGGTTAATGACTATGGTTGCTAGTATAGGACTGCTTATATATTGTCTAGCTAGTCACACTGGGCAAGCCAGACAATTTCACACACATGTAGGACATCTACAACATAAAGACGTAACATATAACTCAAGGACGTCCTGACGCCTGGTAAATTGGAACAGGTTTTATCCACTCGGACAGTGCCAATGTGTCAGCAATCGCTGTATGTGGAAAAACTCTGTACCAACCCCCTGAAGGCTCAAGCCATGGGGAAAGAGGAGAGGGGAGGAGGCGGCCAAGGATAGTGTCCAGGTAGGGCTCCTGTGATTGGACTATTAATAGTTCAATATTTTAGGGACCTATGGTCAGTGAAAAAAGCACCCAGCAAAGTCCATGACATCACCTCCAAAAAGGACCTATATTAGGGGGTATATCCTGTAGATGAAACCCCTGTATGTAGTTAGCCTGGCACACAGGCTATTTGCGCATAAGTGAGGATATATAGAGGATGCAAGCGGTGTCAGAATAAATCATACGTTGCCACTTCTGAGGGTTTTTAAATTCCTAATTGGTGTGACTTGTCCTCCTCATCTGGCACAGCTCGGAGTTATCCTTATGTCCCTATAGATCCGAAGGTCACCCGGTGAATCAAACGCTGGATTTGCTTTGTGGTTGACACCTCTCCATATACAGAGGCTAGTATAGGTCCGGTATGGGTCTGTGGGTCCCGGTCTTTATAACCTTTCACTAAACCCTTCAGGTAAACTAATTCTCCCGTGTCTTTCCTGATGTGTTCCCCAACGCTGTGGGGGATAGAGCCGTGGCGTCCGGGCGGAAGTGACATCAACGGGTTTCACAATGCTATTGTGTAGCTGAGTCTGGACGTTGGATCGGCGTACGAGGGCTCCTTTTAACCTTGTCCATCCCTCGTAAGTACCCGCTCCTACTATGGAACATTTTTAAAGGAGACTTACATGTGCTAGATAACATTTGGATTTGTGTCTCTTACTTGGTTTGATAGTATAAAAAAGTCTTAATATTCCTTGGTGATTTTCCAGGCTTTTGGGTCTGTAATGTCCGATGGATGTTCTCCATTCATATCCATCTTTATACATTATGTCAGATTAATCTCCAAATATCTAACATATTCAATATAAAGGGGATCTAGGCATTTAAATACATATGAATATGTATAGAGTGAAGGCTGGGGCTCAAACAAAATAATGTAGCCTAACTAGAGAGGCATAATAATTGACACAAAGACAGGACTAAACACACAGCACAGGTGATGATTGAAAATAGGACAGACAATTATCGAGGCCCAAAGATCTGTTACCTAGGTCTCGAGAAAGGGCTGCAGATCCAATTAATTGTTGAGGCCCAATGGCACGAGAGATCATAACCTAAAGATCCACCATTTTTCCTTCTGGAGGAGGATCTGATCAAAATCACCCCTCCTTTGTGAAAGATTTAATGACTATATACCTTTTGACCTTCATGCCTTCAAAACTGCCTCTATGAAATTGAGTAAAGTGTCTCGCCAGAGGTTTCTCTGGAACTGCCTCTATGAAATTGAGTAAAGTGTCTCGCCAGAGGTTTCTCTGGATTCTTTTCATTTATTTCCCTCATATGTTCACCTATTCTTAATTGGTGTTTTGTTTTACCAATATAGATCTTATCACAGGGACACGTTAACATATATATATATACCTTTGGTCGTGGCACAATTAATGAGGTCCCTGATCTGAAAACTGTTTCTTTTGTGAGTCATAGAAACTTGCAGTTCTGAGTGGTGGATGTCCCAGTCTTCTGTGGATGCAGGTTTCAGCCGCAAGGTTCTTGCAGCGGCAGTCTGAAGTTAGTTTTGTCAAGCCCTGTTTTTTGGACCTGTTGGCACAGTTCTGATTACCTAGCTTATTGCCCACCCTTCTCATTCATTTCTTGGGGATGACCCAGGGTCTATAAACATTCAGCCTGTGTCTTGTCCTGTACAATTAAGACAAAAAGGAATTTTCAATTTACATGTAAATTTTATATCTTGAAATACAGTAGAGGACACCCTCCTTTCTAATCCTTTTTTACTTTGCTTTGCTTGCTACAAAACTGAGGACTCAAAGTGGGGTAGTTATAGCTGGGAAGAGCAGGGTTCTTAAAAGCTTGCCAGTATCCAGTCACCTGAAGGTACAGAATAAAACCCAGAGCTATGAATATTCAGCCTGTGTCCTAGTTATGTATTTTACAGATAAGTGAAAATTCCTTTCTTTTTGTTTCCCTCAGAAGCATTTCATTTTATTGCAATGTGCAACTTCCCTTGCTAACAGTCTATTTGCCTTAAGTAAATCAACTCCACTGACTGGTAGAACCAACAGAATAAAGGGCTCTCTTTTGGCATGCAATAGATTTTTTTCATTTAATTGAAGAAAATGTTTACAACTCTCCTGTTGTTTGGCAATGGTCAATTTGCATTTTTTGATTGTATAGCTCCAGGTGGTATTCAAAATGGAATATTTCCTTAGCGCTTTTATTTGGGCTGGCCCAGCAGTCAGAGTATACAGAATTCCATTTATTTTTGACATTCATGGGAAAGGCCAGTTAGGAATGTGTCAGAAAATTGATATTTTCTGTTAATTAATCCAAACCTTTGGCCTGTAAATGTCAGAATTGTGTACATACTCTGCTTGACATGCGATAAGATGAGAAAATATAAAATACACAGCGGGCCTTTAGTTTACTACGGTATAGTATATAGGTCGGGGATATTTTTTCAGCTTACTTAATAGAACAAAATCTTTTAAAATACCAAAGATGTATTAGAAGGTGACCACGTAAAACAAAGATAGAAGCGCCGCTGAAGTAAAATGACATTTAACCACTTTAGCCCCGGGAGAATTTACCCCCTTCCTGACCAGAGCACTTTTTGCGATACGGCACTGCGTCGCTTTAACTGACAATTGCGCGCGACGTTGCACCCAAACAAAATTGGCGTCTTTTTTTCCCACAAATAGAGCTTTCTTTTAGTGGTATTTGATTACCTCTGCAGTTTATATTTTTTGCACTATAAACAAAAAAAAGCGTAAATTTTGAAAAAAAAAAGCAATATTTTTTACTTTTTGCTATAATAAATATCCCCAAAAAATATATAAAAAAACAAATTTCTTTCTCAGTTTAGGCCGATATGTATTCTTCTACATATTTTTGGTAAAAAAAATCGCAATAAGTGTATATTGATTGGTTTGCGCAAAAGTTATAGCGTCTACAAAATGGGGGATAGATTTATGGCATTTTTTTAATTACTAATGGCGGCGATCTGCGATTTGTATCGTGACTGCGACATTATGGTGGACACTATTGACACTATTTTGAGACCATTGTCATTTATACAGCGATCAGTGCTATAAAAATGCACTTATTTCTGTGTAAATGACACTGGCAGGGAAGAGGTTAAACACTAGGGGGCGATCAAGGGGTTAAGTGTGTCCTAGGGAGTGATTCTAACTGTGGGCGGGATGGGCTACCACTTGCATGTCGGTGATCACTGCTCCCGATGACAGGGAGCGGTAGATCCCTGTCATTTCACTTGGCAGAACAGGGAAATGCCTTGTTTACATAGGCATCTCCCCAATCTGCAGCTCCGTGTCACGATCGCGGGACACCGGCGGACATCCAGTCCGCGGGACCCGCGGTCACGGAGTATGCGGCGGGCGCGCGCACCTACTAAGCCACGGTTTAAAGGGGACGTACCTGTACGCCCATTTGGACAACCGTATCGTTGTGCGCTGGTCGGCAACCGGTTAATGTAAACAAGGCATAAAAGCACTCACATCTAGGTAAGTGAAGTGAAGCACATCGTGGAGTCCTGTGAGGTGAGTCTCTGCACTGGCTGGGTTACAGTGGTGGTTCGGTAGCCTCATCTCCTGTGGGCGCCGATTGTCCGCTAGATGTATTAGGTTGGAACAGGAAGATGCGCTGGAAGGCACGTGGACCGCAGCGGCATCTGATGTCACCGAATATGATGCAACGCGTTTCCGAGCGTGCGCTCTGCCGATGGTGATGACAGGCGTGCTCCTTTTTTTAGAGCTTGAAAGAAAATATCTATTAGCACACCAAATCTTGTTCGGGTTTAGACTTGTCACATGCATACACAATTGAATAAATAGTTGGTCTTTGCTGGGTCATAATAAAGGCAGGCAAGATGCCTTGATATGTATATATGTTTTTTTTTTAAACAATTTTATTAGATAACCAATGGAGCTCTAGTAGGTGTAATTATACTTCCTTGAACATATTTTATTCATGGTGCACTACATGAAAATCTTAATAAATACTACAACCCCTGGCAAAAAGTATGGCATCACCACTATTGGAAAATGTTCGTTCATTTGTTTAATTGTGTAGAAGAAAAACTAATCACAGACATGCCTCACAAACTATTTTCATTTAACATTCCAACCTTTTGGCTTTATTAAACTGTTAAAAAAAAAGAAAGAAAACTGTATTCGGGTGCAACAGTTTTTGCAGATAAAGCAGATAAAAAAAAAAAACAATCACTCAATTCTGAGGAAAAGATTATGGAATCACCATGTACTTTGCATAAAATAGAAACACCAGCGGTAGCCAAAAATAGAGCAGATGGGGTAGCTGGGGTGTGGGGGGCACTGCAGCAGATACCGAGGGGTCTAATCCAAATAGACAAACAGAAAATATAGATAAATGATGGTGACTGCGCTGTGATTACACCAAGGAAAAAAAAAGAGGAAATATACAGGGGCTAGAGATAAGTGGCGTGATAGTGACAAATAAGTGACACAGATGTGAAATATGTAAGTGTCACGACCAATGAACGTGCACAAATCCCAATAACGCAGGGGGGAGAGAAAGGTTACCCTAATGGGTAAGCGTTAACATAATCACATGTGAAATCTTGGATGAAATATAAAAAAATAAATGATTATAAATGAATGTGCAAGGCAAAACCTATGTGAACTCCAAAAAAAAAACGCACAAGATAAAGCAAATGCAAAAATTATGATAAAATGTCTATAGTTTGGATCCAAAGTGAACATGACAAGTGATACAGTTCAATGTTTTAAGTGAATCTGTCACCATCGGTTGCTAGGGTGTTTAACACACGACTCTTCAGTGCAAATCCCAAAAACACAGGGGTGGGGGGGAAGGTTACCCTAATGGGTAAGCGTTAACATAATCACAAGTGAAAACTTGGATGAAATATAAACAAATGATTGTAAATGAATGTGCAAAGCAAAACATATGTGAACTCCAAAAAAATGCACAAGATTAAACAAATGCAAAAATTATGATAAAATGTCCATGGTTTGCATCCAAAGTAAACGTGACAAGTGATTCAGTCCAATATTTTGAGTGAGTCCCGTCACCATCGGTTGCTAGGGTGTTTAGCACACGACTCTTCAGTGCAAATCCACCACAGTGCTCACAAGCAGCTTACCTCCCAGCTAAAATAAACCAGCATATGGTGTACTCCGGAGCAGTAGACAGTCCTCTCGAGGAAGACCTATTCTTACTTTCACAGGATGTATATGGAAATACAAGCGAAGAAAAAAATATATAGTGTGACTCTGTAGATGCACAAACTGGAGTGACTGTAATTAGATGTTCTCACTCACTTTTTAATGAGCGAGCATGGACATCAATCCAGGAGCACCGAACTCGTTAGTACGTAGCAGGTTACAGTGATGGAAGCCCTCCAATTTGAGGGTAACTGCAGGGTGCCTCTCAGATGCAGTGCATGGAAAAAATAAAACCACAAAAACAAAAGGTATATAACGTGACTCTGTGGATACACGGAGATGGGGTCGCTGCAATGGCTGTTCTCACACTCGCTTGTAAAAGGTGAGCGTGGGCATCAATCCACGAACACCGCGCTCGTCTGTCCGTGCTTCAGCGTTTGGTATGCGGATCCCTCCGATGGATGGTAACCACACAGTCCCGATATATTTATATATGAAGGAACCACATAGTGTGAGTAGGTAAAAACAGGCGTCTTTATTAGTGGCAATTGCCGAATAAACTCACATTTATGAAGTGGGTAGGGGTTCAATCTCCTAAGAGCGCCGAGCTCATCTCCTTACGTCCAGCTGTAAGTGTATCTGTGCTTTGAATCTTGATGCGAATCCTGACGCGTATGAAGTCATGTGATGTGACGATACGCGTCAGGATTCAAAGCACAGATACACTTACAGCTGGACGTAAGGAGCTGAGCTCGGCGCTCTTAGGAGATCACACTATGTGGTTAGTCTACACAGCAAGAGCTCTGCAAGTCACAGTGATCCCTGTGGTAGGATGACTATTGTACAACATAACTGAACCAGAACTTGCAGAATGTTTGCAAAGAAAGTTGATCTGGAGTCAAGCAATGCGGACTTGGTGCAATTGTGCAACAAACTTGTGAAGCCTGGTAGGTCTAGCTATAGGTTAGCAAGTCATTTTCAAACTTGCAACTCAGTTGCTTGCTATCTGGGAAGCTACAGTGCCACATTTTGTCATGTTACAACCAAAAAGGTAAATGTATTTTATTGGGATTTTATGTGATAGACCAACACAAAGTGACACATAAATTGTGAAGTGAAAGGAAAATGTTAAATGGTTTCCTAATATTGTTTTACAATTTTTTTTTTACAAATAAATGTAAAAAGTGTGGTGTGCATTTGTATTCAGCCCCCCTGAGTCAATACTTTGTAGAACCACCTTTCACTGCAATTACAGCTGCGTCTTTTTGGGGATGTCTCTTCCAGCTTTGCACATCTAGAGAGAACATTTTTGCCCATTCTTGTTTGCAAAATAGCTTAAGCTCTGTCAGATTGGATGGAGAGCAATTTTCAAGTCTTGCCACAGATTCTTAAATGGATTTAGGTCTGGACTTTGACTGGGTCATTCTAACACATGAATATGCTGTGATCTAAACCATTCCATTGTAGCTCTGGCTGTATGTTTAGGATCATTGTCCTGCTGGAAGGTGACTACCGTATTTTTCCGTGTATAAGACGCCCCCATGTATAACACGCCCCCCACTTTTCCAACCCAAAATCAAGAAATCAATGTTTTAAACATAGGTAAAACAGAACACATTTTTATTTAGTAATGTTTACATACCAGTATATTATGCAGAATATCACTTTATTCAGCCTCTGTTGCATCAATGTTCTCTTCTTCATCACTAGTTCCAGACAGAATTTCTTCAACTTCTTTTGCATCACTGCTGTCTTCTGAATCACTGTTTATATATGTGAGATCATCCTCAGTTCCGTCCATGGCATTGCTGATTCCACATTTCTTGAAGGACTTCACAATCACCTCTTGTTTGACGCCATGCCATGAGTTTAGGACCCAATTGCAGACCTCAGTAATGGTTGGTTTTTTCACTCTTCCTGCCGGTGTCAAGTTATCACCTGCTTTTTGCATCCATCTACTCCATTCTTCTCTCATCAGGACCTTAAATGGCTTATTTATTGAAACATCTAGTGGCTGTAGCTGCCCTGTAAGGCCACCAGGAATAACTGCTAGGTATGTTCGCAAATCCGATGCAACCCTTTTAGTGTTTTCTGTTAAATGTGCACGGAATTGATCATAGACAAGCAGAGCTGGCTTCTTTAAGAGCCCTCCAGGTCTTCTGGACCAAACCTTTGCAAACCAAATGGCCATAATGTCTTCATTCATCCATCCCTTCTCTTGAACTTGCACAATAATGCCAGGTGGTATGGTCTCTTTAGGATAGGTTTTCCTCTTAAAAATAAGCATAGGAGGCAGTTTAGTACCATCTGCACAGCATGCAAGCACAGCAGTATAGTGTGTCTTTTAATGGCCACTTGTTTTGATTGCCACTGTTTTTATTCCTTTCACATCAACAGTTCTGTTGGAAGGCACATCAAAATTGAGAGGGACCTCATCCATGTTTGCAATCTGACTTGGTTCAAAATCATATTTTTTCCTAAGTTGTATGACATAGGAGTGAAACTGTTGGATTTTATCCTCATAAACTGGTAGCATTTTCTGAGCTAACTTTGTTCGTGTTCTCATGGCCAACCCTTCTCTCCTCATGAAATTGAAGCACCATTTTGCCTTTCCTGTAAAATCAACAATGTTAATTTCGCTTGCAAACATTCTTGCCTGACATTGAATAAGCTTGGTTGACACACACAAGCCACTCTGGCGCTGCTCCAAAATCCAAGTCTTAAGCCTCTGCTCCAAATTTGGCCATTTTGCTGGTTTTCCTCTTAGGGCCTTCTTCTTTTTTGGCATCTTAAGGAGGAGTTCTTCCTGTTTTCTCCACTGTCTGATCATACTCTCAGTGGGGGGAGGTCCAAACTGTCTCTCTGCAGCTCTATTTCCATGCTCTTTTGCATAGCTGACAACATTCAGTTTGAATTTTGCAGAATAAGACAATCTCTTACCGGTACTTTTATTATTCTGTGACATCTTGGGCTCAATATGCTCCGGTCCCTGATCTGCGCACTCTCCACGTCCAATAGGATCGCATCTGCACACTATCCACACTCTCCACCTCCTCCAACTCCAGCTGACATCACTAACACAAAGCTCGTGATTGGAGGAAGCCGTTCGACGACCTATGACCCGCTACGCACCCGCGCGTCTCTCTCCAAGGCTGACTGACCGTGTATAAGACGCTGCTTGATTTTCCGTCGAATTAATTTAGCAAAAAGTAGCGTCTTATACACGGAAAAATACGGTAACCACTGCAACTTTGCTCTTACTGGAGACTTGCCGCACAAATTTGCTACAAATTGGAAAAGTGTCAACTAGAACTTGTGCTTGTAGTGCTCTGAAAGTGTACAACTTGCCAGTGAAAATTTCAGCAAGTTAAGATTTTAGTAAAAATATACTTAAGCGCTGATATAAATATTTAAATATGAAAATTAATAAAAGATAAATAAATGATTAAAGCTGCAACCATTAAAATAGTGTTCTGACACCGTGAAATAATGTTACCAAGCAATAGTGCGCTACAATCAACCTCCTATTAAAGCACAGATTAATTGCTTCAAATAAATAGATGCTTCAATTAGATAGATAAATAAATGCATACATAATATAAATATCTTCAAACAATAGTGACAGGAAATATCTTCCCAGTGTGCACAATAGTCACCACCAATTTAAATAAATTAGCCTGTTAAGTTAATGAAAACATTAGTTCTCTGTTGTTTTCTCATATAGAGCACTCCTGCCAGCAATCAGTTCATCGATTTTGTGTTCAGGTGATCCCTTTTATTTTCCTCTGAGTTTCCTCGTATATATTGGTTCTCAAATGAAACAAGAGAAATACATCATTGCGCAGTGTTTAAACTGACATTGGGTCTGAGGTACAAATAATTCCTCCCACATTTGTTCAATCAACCAGCGTGTGTTAAAAACAATCAGGCGCATATAGCGAATATCCTCCTCACTCAGCATCTACTGTGCTCAGACACGATAGATGTCGTCACTGGCTCCTCCCGACACGTTGCATCACGTGACTTTCTCAAGGGTAGCCATGTGACGAACGGGCTCCATATTTAAGCTCAAGCCAGCGTGCCGGTTGCCATAGTGACGTCGGAGGTCATTGGATCAACATGCCGTTAAGTGCATTCTGGCGATATTATGTTTATTTTTCAAATTCATGGTATATTACACAAATATTATTTAATAATGATTAACAAATCCAAACTTATAGAATCCATTTAAAAACCTAGATAAAAGACATAAAAAAATCTTATATATGGATAGAATTTTATGGCTCCTTTAGACTCCCTCATGTGGTCACCATTGGAATCACACATATCATTATAAAATCATACAGACATGTGGGCTCCATCCAGTGGTGCTCAGTGGGAATTACCCCACTGCGATAATATTCAAAATGCTATACCATAAATACAGGGAATCCCTAAAATTATACTTATTAAATATCAGAAATAAAACAATTAAAATCAAAATCAATATTCAGTCGCCTAGGAGAGAGAGTGCACATCTCAAAAATCCATCTGGATTCACATTTGCTTAATTCTCTTACCCTATTACTCCCCCTCCAGTGGGGTTTATATTTATCAATAGCCCAAAATTTAAGACATGTAGGGTCTTTATTGTGACATGATGTGAAATGTCGTGAAACGCTATGTTTGGGGAAACCATTCCTGATGTTCTATATGTGTTCCTGTATTCGTTTCCACATGGGGCGTTTGGTTCTTCGTATATATTGCAATGAACAGGAACATTGCAATATATATACCACCCCTTCCGTTCTACACAAGATTAAAGCTTTTATTTGGTGTTTTTTTCGTGCTAGTAGACACACAATTCGTGCATTTTTGACCATTTAGTTTAGTATTCCTACATGCGTAGCATCTTCTACATGGGAAAAAACCTTTCCCCTGAAAAAAGGTGAATTCATTAGATTTCTTTGGTGGGTCTGGGACATTTTTTGCTACCAAGTCCCTCAAAGTTGGTGCCCTCCTATAAGTGAAGCAAGGTTTTTCAGGTAGAATAGTTTGAAGTTGTCTATCAGCTTTAAGGAGTGCCCAGTACTTTTTAATATTATGTTCAACTTGCCTATGTTGAATATTCTAATTCATAAAGCCCTGTACACACGATCGGATTTCCAATGGACTAAAATCTGATGGATTTTTCCATCGGATTTTTGATGAAGCTGACTTCCATCAGTCTTGCCTACACACCATCAGTCAAAAATCCGACCGTCCCAAACGCTGTGACGTAAAACACTCCGACGAGCCGAGAAAAATGAAGTTCAATGCTTCTGAGCATGCGTCGACTTGATTCTGAGTATGCGTGGATTTTTTCTCCAATGGAGTTCCACACAGACGATCGGAATTTGCTATCGTTTTTTTTTTTCCATCGGATAAATTTAAAACATGTTCTATTTTTAATCACCAGTGGAAAAAAGACCGATGGAGCCCATACACGATCGGTTTGTCCGATGAAAAAAGTCCATCGGACTGTTTTCATCTGTAAAACCGATCGTGTGTACAGGGCTTTATTATAGGGATTTCTTGATACTGTGTGGATTTCTTCTCTTTATCTTGAATTAATTGATCCCGTGGTGTTCGGTGTTAAGATTTGTGGCAAGTTATCCTTGCTATCTGGGTTCACCTTATTTACAAAGTTCAGTGAGCGTTCATAGCCTCTATCGCTTTAATAAATTAACCTCATATTGCACATGGTGTTTTGGCTGCTTTTTGCTATAAGTATTGGTCTGGTAAATTCAATAAAAAGGCAGCACTTGATCCCTTTTGGAAACTGGAGAAATGACAAACACAGATTCCAGATAACTTATTAGAATGAAATGTTGACCTTTTTAGAAGTTTCTACATTAATATTCTTTTAAAACCAGTATTTATATAGTGCCAACAATTTACGCTGGGCTTTACATAAATAGTGTACATTTACATCAGTCCCTACCTTCAAGGAGTTTACAATCTAAGGTCCCCGACTTACATTTTATACGTACACATACTAGGGCCAATTTAGACAGGAATCCATTAACCTACAAACATGTCTTTGGAGTGTAGGAGGAAAGAAGAGCACCTGGAGGAAAAGCATGCAAGCACAGGGAGAATATGCTAACTCCATGTAGGTAGTGTTGTGGTTGAGATTAGAACGGACAACTCTAGTACTGCCAGGCAGAGGTTTTAACCATTGCATTGTCAAATAGGCACTTTTATATGCTGCAGAAAAATGTATATAAATAACAGTTTTTAACATGTACCCCGTCATGTGGATCACCCTAACTATCCCGCCCCCCCCCCCCCATGTTTGTTTATTTTTTTAACCACTTAAGGACCAAGCCTCTTTCTGAGATTTGTTGTTTACAAGTTAAAACTTTTTTTTGCTACAAAATTACTTAGAACCCCCAAACATTATCCTTTTTTTTAACACCCTAATGGTGGTCGTTGCAATACTTTGTCACACCGTATTTGCACAGCAGTCTTACAAGCGCACTTTTTGGGGAAAAAATACACTTTTTTGAATTAAAAAATAAGACAACAGAAAAGTTAGCCCAATTTTTTTTTTATATTGTGAAAGATAATGTTACGCCGAGTAAATTGATACCCAACATGACACGCTTCAAAATTGTGCCTGCTCATGGAATGGCGACAAACTTTTACCCTTAAAAATCTCCATAGGCGACGTTTAAAAAATTCTACAGGTTGCATGTTTTGAGTTACAGAGGAGGTCTAGGGCTAGAATTATTGCTCTCGCTCTACTGAACGCGACGATATGTCACGTGTGGTTTGAACACAGTTTTCATATGCGGGCACTGCTCACGTATGCGTTCGCTTCTCGTCGGGAAGGGGCGCGTTTAACCACTTAACGACCGCCCACCGCCGATTTACGTCGGCAGAATGGCACGGACAGGCAGAATCACGTAGATCTACGTGATCGCCTTTGTGCAGTTGGGGGGTCCATCCGGACCCCCCTTCACTGCAGTGAGCGGCCGTTAAGTGTTCGGGAGCGATCAGGCATGAGGGGGCGGCCGCTCGATTCCGCCCCCCCCCCCCTCGCGATCGCTCCCGGCCAATGAAATTGCTTCCTCCGCCATGTGATGTAAACACAGGCTGGAGGAAGTGATGTCATCTCCCTCGCCGCGGTCTTTTCGTTCCCGGCGCCGAGGAGTGAAGACAGAGGTTAGTGCTCCAACAGTCCACTGACACGTAGGTACACATAGGCACACAAATCACCCCCCAGTCACCCCCAGGTCACCCCAAAGCCCCCAATCACAGTGTCACTGATTGCAGTGATCATTTATTTTACTGATCACTGCATTTAGTGTCATCTGTGATTGTAAAAAGTTGCAAGGCAGTTAGGATTAGGCCCCTTTAGGTCCAGGGTAGCCCCCTAACCCCCCCTAATAAAGGTTTAACCCCTTGATCACCCCCCAAGTAACCCTTTCACCCCCTAACTTCAGCGTCACTAAGCGATTGTTTTTCCGATCGCTGTATTCGTGTCGCTGGTGTTTTAGATAGGCAGTTATTTTTTTTTTAGGTTCGCCGCAGGTTTTTATTGGTGTCAGGTACCCCCATATTTAACCTAATAAAGGTTTTAACCCCCTGATTGCCCCTAGTTAACCCTTTCACCAGTGATCACCATATAAAGGTTACGGGTGACGCTGGTTGATTAGTTTGCTTTTTATAGCATCAGGGCACCCGCCGTATATAACCCAATAAAGGTTTAACCCCCCTGATCGCCCGGCGGGTGAGATCAATTAGGTTTTAGCGCCAGAGAGGGTCTGCGTCGCCCCAGGCAGTGTTAGGTTAGTGCCAGTAACGCTAACACCCACGCGCAAAGCATACACCCCCCTTAGTGGTATAGTATCTGATCAGATCTATACTAGCATCCCCAGCGGTTTAGGGTTCCCAAAAACGCAGTGTTAGCGGGATCAGCCCAGATACCTGCTAGTACCTGCGTTTAGCCCCTCCGCCCAGCCCAGCCCACCCAAGTGCAGTATCGATCGATCACTGTCACTTACCAAACACAACACACATAACTGCAGCTTTCGCAGAGACAGGCCTGATCCCTGCGATCGCTAACAGTTTTTTTGTAGCGTTTGATATATTTGCTGACGACAGTCAGGTGCTTTTTTTCCTGTGAATCTTACTAGTGTACCCCTAAATTTAGAGCCCAAAATGGCAAGTCGAAGGTACACTAGTAAAGAGGCCTACGAGATTCTGAGCATGACAGATAGTGAAGAGGAGGTCACGTATCTGTCAGATTCAGGCTCAGAATATCTTCCCGTAGAAGACAGTGACGTCAGCGGCCCCACGTCAGATAGCTCTGACGACGAAGTTGAGGTCCCTGCTAAGGTCAGGCGTACCCGATCCCGATCTTCTGAGGTTGTTGAGGAGCAAGAACCGCAGGTCTCTCGTATCATGGAGCAGAGTAGTACTAGCGCCGCTATTCCTTCTGGTGAACTGGCAAGCACCAGCGGCCTAGTACAGCCTGGACGTACATCCAGCACTGCAGTAACACTTGGTGACGTGGCGAGTCCCATAAGTGCAGTTCAAGCTGGCGAGGTGGCAAGCACAAGTAGTGTCCCGCTGCCACCAAGAAGACAAAGGCAGGCCCGTCGTGCCCATACTGCCCTTCCTGCAGAATTCGCCTATCCTGATTGGGTCCCCACCACTTCTGCAGAACCCGTACTTCCCCCATTCACTGCCCAACCCGGTATTCAGGTGGAAACAGCTGATTTTATGCCAATCGATTTTTATTCGCTGTTTTTCACGGAAGATCTCTATAGATCTATTGTGGACCAGAGTAATTTATATGCTGGTCAATTTATCGCCGCTAACCCCCAGTTGCCTAAAATTGCCAGAAATTGGAAACCAATTACGGTTTCCGAATTTAAGACCTTTCTGGGCCTTTCCCTCAACATGGGCACACATAAATTTCCGTCATTGCGTGCTTATTGGTCCACGCACCCAATTGACCACATGCCCGTGTTCTCTGCCTCCATGTCCAGGGCACGATACGAGCAGATTTTGCGGTTCATGCACTTCAACGACAATGAACTTTGTCGTCCACGTGGGGACCCTGAATACGACCGGCTCTATAAAATTCGGCCCCTCATAAACCACTTCAACGAACGTTTTGCAGCCTTGTTTACTCCCGATCAAGTTGTCTGCGTTGATGAGTCCCTGATTAAATTTTCTGGCCGCTTGTCTTTCAAGCAGTACCTTCCCAGCAAGCGTGCCAGATACGGGGTCAAGCTCTACAAGTTCTGTGACAGGGCAACAGGCTATGTAGTGAACTTTACGGTTTATGAGGGAAAAGACAGTCAGATTGAGTCGGTCAACTGCCCGGATTACATAGGGAGCGCTGGCAAGATAGTGTGGAACTTGGTGTCACTCTTATTCGGAAAGGGGTACCACTTGTATGTGGACAATTATTACACGAGCGTGCCACTGTTTAGTCACTTGTTTGATCATAAGATTGGAGCATGTGGCACCGTGCGACCTAATCGCCGGGGCTTTCCCCAGCGGCTTGTAGATGCCCGTCTTAGGCTGGGGGAGAGAGCCTGCTTGAAGTGTAATAACTTGCTCGCTATGAAGTGGAGGGACAATAAGAATGTTTTCCTTCTTACCTCCCTTCATGCAGACACGACAGTCCAAATTCGTACGGCGACTGGTGTTGTGGAGAAACCCCTCTGTGTCCACGAATATAACCAAAATATGGGAGGGGTGGACCTCAACGACCAGTTGATGGCGCCGTATCTAATTGACCGTAAGGCGAGACGCTGGTACAAAAAAGTGTCTCTATCATTATTCCAATTGGCTTTGCTGAACGCTCATGTGCTATACAGAGCTTCAGGCGGGACGTTATCTCTTCTAAAATTCCAGAATGAGATAGTCACAGAACTCCTGTATCCAGGCGGTTCTGCACCTCACCATCCCCAACCAAATGCAGTAAGCCGGCTGCATGAGAGGCATTATTCGTATGTCCTCCCGAGTACCCCTACCCAAAGCCACCCCCAAAAAAGATGTCGTGTCTGTAGCAAGCGCGGATTTAGGCGTGACACCCGTAGTTTTTGTCCACTCTGTCCTGACAAGCCTGGTCTTTGCCAAGGTGAATGTTTTGAACGCTACCACTCAAAAGTGAAGTTTTAGCGTAGGGTACAGCATTTCACAGACTAGGACACACTTACACAGGGTCTCCCAAGATGCCATTACATTTTGAGAGACCCGAACCATTACAGTTGTAAAGTTACAAAAAAAAGTGTAAAAAAGAAAAAAAAAACGTAAAAAACAAAACACAAAAAAAATATAAAATAAAAAAACCAAAAATAGTTGTCGTTTTATTGTTCTCTCTCTCTCTATTTTCTCTCTATTGTTCTGCTCTTTTTTTACTGTATTCTATTCTGCAATGTTTTATCATGCTTGCTTTTCAGGTATGTAATTTTTTGTTTTCAGGTGCGCCATTCAACTGCAGCGCGGAATTATTTATCTTGACAGCAACAGCGTTTGCTCCCACGATACATAAAGCCGTGACTCCAGTGCTGTAGGAGGTGATTTCACCACCACAGTTAAAAAAAAGAGCATATATGCCGAAGCATGGGGGCAGCAGGGGCGGAGGAGTGATTTTGCTCCTAATGCCGCGTACATACGGTCGAAATTCCGACCGTGTGTACGCGGCATAACTTTTTTGCGGGAGGATGCCCCCATGCTTCGGCATATATATATTTTAGGCACAGGTTGCGTTAAAACATTTTTTTATTTTTTACTAGGTTTTG
The DNA here is from genome assembly GCA_029206835.1 of Rana muscosa. Taxonomy (NCBI): domain Eukaryota; kingdom Metazoa; phylum Chordata; class Amphibia; order Anura; family Ranidae; genus Rana; species Rana muscosa. The sequence goes on along the minus strand of CM055123.1, from coordinate 129,491,939 downwards.
TTTTGGTATTTGCTTTGCAGGTATGGCATGGTAAGGTCTTACTGTTGTACTGTAATGTTACTTTGTTTTAATGTTAACCACCATTTGCTTAGCAGGTACGCCATTCAGTTGCAGCGCGGATCTATTTATCTTGACAGCAACAGCGTTTGCTCCCACGATACATAAAGCCGTGACTCCAACGCTGTAGGAGGTGATTTCACCACCACAGTTAAAAAAAAGAGCATATATGCCGAAGCATGGGGGCAGCAGGGGCGGAGGAGCGATTTTGCTCCTAATGCCGCGTATATACGGTCGAAATTCCAACGGAGGCTTATCCGTGGAAAAGTCCGACCGTGTGTACGCGGCATAACCTTTTATGCCGCGTACATACGGTCGAAATTCCGACGAAGGCTTGACCGTGTGTACGCGGCATAACTTTTTTGCGGGAGGATGCCCCCATGCTTCGGCATATATGCCCATCATTAGAAGTGGGTGGATGAAGGGAGGTATTCTAATGGTGGGCATACCCACCAATCAATCTCTTTTTTTCGTTCAGCCAATAGGCTGTATGAAAAAAAAGATTACAATACATGTCCAACAAGGACCAGCAACGTACTGGTATGTTGCTGGACTTTGAATGTTTATACCAGAATGATGCCTGCGGGTTTAGGTATCATCTTGGTATCATTCTTTTCAGCCAGCAGCCGGCTTTCATGTAAAAGCAATTCTAGCAGATAATTAGCCTCTAGACTGCTTTTACAAGCAGTGGGAGGGAATGTCCCCCCCCCCCCGGATATAAAAAGCGCCATTGGGAAATTGGGAAAGCATTTTATCACACCGATCTTGGTGTGGTCAGATGCTTTGAGGGCAGAGGAAAGATCTAGGGTCTAACCCCCCAATTTTTTTCAAAAAAAGAGTACCTGTCACTACCTATTGCTATCATAGGGGATATTTACATTCCCTGAGATAACGATAAAAATGGTAAAAAAATAAAATATGGAAGGCACAGTTTAAAAATAAAATAAAAAAGCCAAATAAATAATAAAAAAAAAAAAAAAAAAAGCACCGCTGTCCCCCCCTGCTATTGCGCAAAGGCGAACGCACGCGTCGGTCTAGCGTCATATGTAAACAGCAATTGCATCATGCATGTGAGGTATCACCGCGAAGGTCAGATCGAGGGCAGTCATTTTAGCAGTAGACCTCCTCTGTAAATCTAACGTGGTAACCTGTAAAGGCTTTTAAATGCTTTTAAAAATGAATGTAGTTTTGTCGCCGCTGCGCGTTTGTGCGCAATTTTAAAGCATGTCGTGTTTGGTATCCATGTACTCGGCCTATGATCATCTTTTTTATTTCATCAAACATTTGGGCAATATAGTGTTTTTTAGTGCATTAAAAATAAAAAAAGTGTGTTTTTCCCCCAAAAAATGCGTTTGAAAAATCGCTGCGCAAATACTGTGTGGAAAAAAAAATGCAACACCCACTATTTTAATCTGTAGGGCCTTTGCTTTAAAAAAATATATAATGTTTGGGGGTTCAACATAATTTTCTTGCAAAAAAAAATTTTCTTTCATGTAAACAAAAAGTGTCAGAAAGGGCTTTGTCTTCAAGTGGTTAGAAGAGTGGATGATGTGTGACATAAGCTTCCTAATGTTGTGCATAAAATGCCAGGACAGTTCAAAACCCCCCAAATGACCCCATTTTGTAAAGTAGACACCTCAAGCTATTTGCTGAGAGGCATGTTGAGCCCATTGAATATTTTTTTTTTTTGTCCCAAGTGATTGAATAATGACCAAAAAAAAAAAAATGTACAAAAAGTTGTCACTAAATTATATATTGCTCAAACATGCCATGGGCATATGTGGAATTACACCCCAAAATACATTCTGTTGCTTCTCCTGAGTACGGGGATACCACATGTGTGGGACTTTTTGGGAGCCTAGTCGCGTACGGGACCCCAAAACCAAGCACCGCCTTCAGGATTTCTATGGGTGTAAATTTTTGATTTCACTCCTCACTGCCTATCACAGTTTCGGAGGCCATGGAATGCCCAGATGGCACAAAACCCCCCCCAAATGACCCCATTTTGGAAAGTAGACACCCCAAGCTATTTGCTGAGAGGTATGTTGAGTATTTTGCAGATCTCGCTTTTTGTCACAAAGTTTTGAAAATGTAAAAAAAGAAAAAAAAAATGTCTTTCTTAATTTTCAAAAACAAATGAGAGCTGTAAAATACTCACCATGCCTCTCAGCAAATAGCTTGGGGTGTCTACTTTCCAAAATGGGGTCATTTGTGGGGGTTTTGGGCTATTTTGACATTTTATGGCCTTCAAAACTGTGATAGGTAGTGAGGAGTGAAATCAAAAATTTATGCCCTTAGAAACCTTGAAGGCGGTGCTTGGTTTTTGGGGTCCCGTACGCGGCTAGGCTCCCAAAAAGTCCCACACATGTGGTATCCCCGTACTCAGGAGAAGCAGCAGAATGTATTTTGGGGTGTAATTTCACATATAACCATGGCATGTGTGAGCAATATATCATTTAGTGACAACTTTTTGTACATTTTTTTTTTTTTCTTTTTGTCATTATTCAATCATTTGGGACAAAAAAAAAAATATTCAATGGGCTCAACATGCCTCTCAGCAAATAGCTTGGGTGTCTACTTTCCAAAATGGGGTCATTTGGGGGGGTTTTGTGCCATCTTGGCATTTTATGGCCTTCAAAACTGTGATAGGTAGTGAGGAGCGAAATCAAAAATTTATGCCCTTAGAAACCTTGAAGGCGGTGCTTGGTTTTTGGGGTCCCGTACGCGGCTAGGCTCCCAAAAAGTCCCACACATGTGGTATCCCCGTACTCAGGAGAAGCAGCAGAATGTATTTTGGGGTGCAATTCCACATATAACCATGGCATGTGTGAGCAATATATCATTTAGTGACAACTTTTTGTAATTTTTTTTTTTTTTTGTCATTATTCAATCACTTGGGACGAAAAAAAAAAATATTCAATGGGCTCAACATGCCTCTCAGCAATTTCCTTGGGGTGTCTACTTTCCAAAATGGGGTCATTTGGGGGGGTTTTGTACTGCCCTGCCATTTTAGCACCTCAAGAAATGAGATAGGCAGTCATAAATTTAAAGCTGTGTAAATTTCAGAAAATGTACCCTAGTTTGTAAACGCTATAACTTTTGCGCAAACCAATAAATATACGCTTATTGACATTTTTTTTACTAAAGACATGTGGCTGAATACATTTTGGCCTAAATGTATGACTAAAATTGAGTTTATTCGATTTTTCTTATAACAAAAAGTAGAAAATATCATTTTTTTTCAAAATTTTCGGTCTTTTTCTGTTTATATCGCAAAAAATAAAAATCGCAGAGGCAATCAAATACCATTAAAAGAAAGCTCTATTTGTGGGAAGAAAAGGACGCAAATTTCATTTGGGTACAACATTGCATGTCCGCACAATTTACAGTTAAAGCAGCGCAGTGCCGAATCCCAAAAACAGGCTTGGTCCTAATGGCCCGAAATGGTCCGGGGCTTAAGTGGTTAAAAAAAAAAACAACATTTTTATTTTACCTTTTTATATTTATTTTTTACACTGTTCTTTTAAAAAAAATTGTGTCACCTTTATTCCTATTACAAGGAATGTAAACATCCCTTGTAATAGAAAAAAAGCATGACAGGACCTCTTAAAAATGAGATCTGGGGTCAAAAAGACCTCAGATCTCATATTTACACTAAAATGCAATAAAAAAAAATTATAACATTTTTGTCATTTGAAAAAAAAAATAAAAAAAAAATGGCCCTTTAAGAGCTATGGGCGGAAGTGACGTTTTGACATCGCTTCCGCCCTGCTATGGTATGGAGACAGGTGGGGGCCATCTTCCTTTCACTTGTCTCCATACCCAGCCACAGGAAGGACCGGATCGCCTCCGCCGCTGCCGACGGCTCCCGTAAGCGGCGGAGGGCACGGGAGAGCGGCAGGAGGGGGGCCCTCTCCCTCCACCGAATTACAGTGATCTTGCGGCGAATCCGCCGCAGAGACCACCATTATCGGAAACTGGGCTGCCGGCTGAAGACGAGGATTACCTGGGTTATGGCAGCTAGCTGCTGCCATAACAGATACATCCCTCTTCAAACAGCCGACGTATATCGGCGTGCAGGGGTCCGGAAGTGGTTAAACAGTCCCTTACTTTTTATAAACTCTCCATATTTTGTATTTGATTTATTATTCGCTGAATGACAAGTGTCATGATGAATTTGCTTTAGAGAAGTACAGCCAAAGCTTGTTTGTTCATTCTGCACTCTTGTGACCCATTCTCAACAGACAGCAGGCAGAAGTCCACTATCGGCTGACGTCACAAAGCCGGTCCAGGCTCTGGTAAGATCGTGACCATATGGTCAGGATCCACCCACATGCCTGGACCAGCACTCGGCTCAGCCTTTCCCACCCCACCACAGCCCAGCGCTCCTATGAGCGAGGAGATCACAGGGAAAATGGCAGTGACTGACATTCATTAGCTCTCTGCTAAGGGAGCTGTGAGAACTGAGTGATCGGCGGTGTTTGATCGATGAGTTCTCAGTGTTAGACTCAGCGGGGTACAGATGCAGCATCGGACCGATGCTGCATCCAGCTAGGTAAGTATGATTCCTAAAGTATAACATCAGAGTATAACATCAAGTATTGTTTTTAAACCCCATAAGGGTCTGGCATTGCATGACAGAAGGGTCTGGTTTACCACAGTATGACTATTGTTTTAGAAAATAGTTTTTTACTGTATATGTAATAGTTTTTTTTTCTCAGAAATATTGGGCGATTAAATATAAACAAGTGTTTAGCATAACCACAACCATCTGCACATTGTCAAGTCAGGGCAATGAGTGATACTACTGGGAATTTTAATAAAACTAATTTAGAACTTTTGTTCTCTCCCTAGTTACAATGCAGCAAGTTGCCAGGACAGTGGCCAAAGTGGAGCTCTCTGACCATGTCTGCGATGTAGTCTTTGCGCTTTTTGACTGTGACGGTGAGGATTTATGATGATCAATATTATATATTTAATGAGTTTTATTTCCAAAGTTCTTCACTTTTTTTACTAGAGGGAAATTTATAATACACTAACCGCCCTGCGGAGAAATTAAACAAATTCAGCTTCAAGACCATTTAATTGTAATGTTCTGTGCCTTTTAAAAGTTATGTTTATGGAGACCTCTGGTTATTCCTTTAAATGTTGTTTTTCTTTTTAATGTCAAAAATCTCAGTCGTTTTCTAACCACGTGTGACATACAGCATAGTTTGATCTACCATGCTCTAATTTTTTTTAAATATCTAGACATATTTACTGTAAATGTAAGATATTGCAAAATGTTGCAAAACACATAAGTAAAATCTTGTTTAACCACTTCAATACCGGGCACTTTCCCCCCCTTCCTGCCCAGGACAATTTTCAGCTTTCAGTGCTGTGGTGCTTTGAATGACAATTGCGCGGTCATACAACACTGTACCTAAACTAAATTTTTATAATTTTCTTCCAACAAATAGAGCTTTTGTTTGGTGGTTTTTGATCACCTCTGCGGTTTTTATTTTTTGCTAAGCAAGCTAAAAAAGACTGACATTTTTGAAAAAAAAAATGTTTTCTTAGTTTTTGTTATAAAATTTAGTTTTTTCCTTCACTGACGGGCAGTGATGAGGCTGCACTAATAGGGACTGTTCAGGTGGCACTGATGTATAGAATTGATGGGCACTGATAGGTGACACTAATATGCAGCACTGATGGGCACCGATAGGCAACGATAGGCTATACTGATAGGTGGCACTGGCTAGGCGGCACTGGCTAGGCAGCACTGATGAGGAGCTACTGACGGGCATTACTGATTGGTAATTGAAGGGCACTGGCAGGCATTACTGATGGGGCACCGATTGGCACATTTATGGGCACTGATTGGCACTTTGACGGGCGTTACTGATGGGGCACAGACTGGCAGCTGATGGGCACCTCTCATGGGGGCTGCACTGATAATCAATGTGCTGATTATTAGCGCAGACCCCCCCCCCTCTAACATGGAGAGCCGCCAATTGGCTCTCCCTGTCAGCGCGAACCAAGGAAAGTCGTTGACTGGCACTTCCTGGTTCACGCTGTGATCAGCTGTGATTGGTCACAGCTGAACATGTGGTAAGGAGCCTCTGTCAGAGGCTCCTTACCCATGATCAGAGAGGCGGTGTGTCAGAGTGACACACAGCACCAACGATCGCCGCGCGCAGGCATGTTATCCTGAAAGACGTCATATGATGCCCAGTCAGGATAACAGAATGATGGTCAGGCGGGAAGTGGTTAAACATAAGAGAACAAATAAAATTTAACTTCTCTGGTGGTCTGAATGTGTCAGAATTTTTGAATGTCAAAGCAGTACATTGTTTTGCATGGAAATTTGTTTTATATTGTAGGCCTGTAATTCCTAGGAATAACTCAAATCTGTCCAAACAAGAGTCTAGTAGACATTCCGGGTATGATGAGGTTTGAAACATGAAATCATAAATTATAATATAATCATTATAAAAAATAATATAATAATAATACATTTTATTCAATAATGTGATCAAACCAAAAACACTGAAATTTGTCCAAACAAGGGTGCAATATTACTAGTCACTGTAATACTAGATACTGCATATTGGTTTAGTAAACATCCCGGGTATGAAAATTTTTGAAACATGGGACTGCACAAAGTCCGACGTCACGCTCCGGACAATGGAACCTTGTTTCCTTTCTGATTTTCTTTCCACTGTCATTTCGCTTTGAGCAACAAACTACGCACATCCTTGTAGGTGCTGACTTTTTTTCAGTAGATGGGATGTAGTCCATGAAGTGGCGACCATTCAGGCGTTCCAGATCGACAATGTCAACAGCACGACGTCCAGCTCTATGCAAAGCCGTTGATGGTGTTTATTTCACAAAGATACGTTTGGCAACTTTCCAAATGAAGTCAGAATGAATCGCAGGCTTGTCACTTGTTTTTTTTTTTTAGCAGAATGTAGGCATTCCACAAGCATTGCTCGAGAAGATGCCTGAAGATCATCTTGCAGTACTTATTTTGCCGTTTCCTTATTGCTGGGTAGAATGTCATTGCTTGGTCAGCTCTGTCGACACCTACCATGGTAAAATTGTAGTCTATCACCACTTGAGGCTTCATGATTTCTTTCCCACCTTTTGTGCGTACCATAACAGTGGAGGTATTATGAACTGTACTCATTAGACACACATCTTTCTTGTCACGCCATCGCAGTGCCATCATTTTGCCTTTCTGCCAGGCAACCATTTTTCCAGTCTTCAGCTTCTTATTGCCAAACATTTGCGGCATGTTGCGCCGGTTAGCCCTAACGGTTCCATAGGCATCTGTTTTGTTTTGCAGAAGAAACTCATAAAGTTCAGGAGACGTATAAAAGTTGTCGGTTGTTACGCAATAGCCCTGATTTAGCAATAGCTCAATGAGTGAAAGAACAGAAGATATTGCCATTCCATAGTTGCTGTATTTTGGATTGAATTTTGTTCCTTTTCCAGTGTATATGACTGAATTCCAAATGTAGCCAGTTGACGATTCGCATAGGATGTAGGATTTTACGCCAAATCGTGCTCTCTTTGATGCAATCTATTGTACCCAGCTGAGCCTTCCCTTGTAGGCCATTAGACTTTCATCTATGCTGATATCTCTTTCTGCCACATGGCTAGAATCATTTCAGATACTTCCCAATTGTTCTTAGTTTTGGTGCATGATGAGTAGTTTCATCAAATGCTTTGTTGTTTTCGAAGAAATTATTTCATGATCAGGGAAAATCTGTAATCTGACATGATCGTGCCAAAGAATGGAGTGGCAAGTAATTTATTAGTTGTTCAATACCACTTCTGCAGGGGTTTCCCCACCACTCCCTTTAGTATTATTAGGCCCAGAAATTTCCAAATGTCATCTTTGGTCACTTGTTCCCACTTTCTGCTTCTTGGAAACTTCTGATACGTAGTAGCTAATTGTTGCTCTTTGTACCGGTTTGTCTCGGTAGCAATTTTTACAATAACCTCACTGGTCAGAAATAATTGTAAGTATACCAAGGGGTTGTCGTGTTCAACGTCTACTTTCATGCCAGATGCTTCAGTAAATGGGAATCTTGAGGGCGCTGCCTGATCCGTACCACAGTCGATAAAGCACCAAGTTCGCACATCACTGAGCTTAGTCGCAGAATCATTGCTGTCATCACTTTGTGATGACGAATTTCCCCATGAATCACTATCGCTCAATTTTGCAAGTGATTCTAATTCACTATCGCTGTTTTCTAGCTGGTCTAAAACCGCTTTTGACCTAAAGGAACGCTTTTTGAATGCCATGGACGTTCTCAAGTTTCCAGGCAGAAAGAATGGTAAAAGTGCAGACAGGGCACTGGACAAAGCACTAGGGAACAAAACTGAGGTGAAATGGTTTGATACAGTAATGTAATCCTAACAGATTACAATATTTTGTGTGTATGCCGCTTGCTGTGGGGGGAGCGTCTTATGCGTGCTCACTGCCGAGCTGGCTCTCTGCATCCATAAGATACAGAGAAAAAATATACCTGTACTCAAATGCCAATAGCTTGTACATGTATTTAAACTATCAGGTGCTAAAGGGGTGTGACCACATAATCAACACTACAAATTCTGGATGGACCCTCTACACACTGCTATACACCCTTTCCAGCAAACTATGCAATGAAAAACAGGGATTTTTAGTTCACACATATTGCAATACATGCTTATGCCAACAAACTGCATCAAAGCATGTATTGCAATATGTGTAAACTAAAAATTCCTGATTTTCATTGCATAGTTTCCTGAAAACGGTGTATAGCAGTGGGTCCATCCAGAATTTTTAAGACACAAAGAGCGCAGCTCCGCCCCCTGCTCCTACCTACCAAGCTGTGATTGACGGCAGCGGGAGCCGATGGCTCCTGCTGCTGCATCTCCCCCAACCAGGAGGGAGAGACCGGGAGAGCCTTGGGTCTTGTGCACATCGCTTGATCAAGAATCAGGCTTAGGTAAGTATTAGGGGGAGAGCTGCACACTAAAGATTTTTTACCTTCATGTATAGAATGCATGAAGGTAAAAAAAACCTTCAGCCTTTACAGACACTTTTAAGGCAGAATTATTCACCTGGTTCCACGAATACATTTTTTCACTTTATTAAGATATTTTATCTCAAAATAATTTTTTCAGAGGCTATGTACATCCAAACTATAATGGTGACTATAAGTCAATATCTTATCTTAGCTTGGCTATGTGAGAAAGATGGAAAGACCAAGGAGGAGTTAGATTCATAATGTGGAAAAGGAAGATGGAAAATATAAAGCAACGGAGTCAAATAGGCTAAACATTTGCATGGGACCAGTGCACTTTCAAGGACCGTAGCTTTTTTTTTACAGTTTATAAGGTTAATTTCAGTTATTCTTCTATTTTATTGTGCAGCTGTCATCATATCTCTCTTGGAGATTCTGCTGCATCTTGTAAACAGCTTGTTACCTGTTTAATAAATGGTCACTGCAAAGAGTCATGGAATGTTGTCCATGGAGGTTTGACCATAGGACTACTTGTTTCCTATATATCCATACCTGTGAACTTTAAGAAAATCAGAATTCCTGAGACTGAGGGTGGGAATACAGGGCATAATTATGGGTGGGGCCAATGATGGCACACGAATGGTAGTTGTGGCAAAATTGTGCGAATTATTGAAGGGGCTTAAAATTTTGTAAACAGTACAGAGGTCAGGAGTATGTGACATACTGTATGTAGTGCAGCAGTCCAGGGTGGGTGGTCAATGTACAGAGTGGGGGGGACAGGAGTGCGTAATGCTCATATTGCAGAAGAGACTTTGCATGTCTCTAATGCAATAAGGAGCCTGGCTATCTGCAACTTTATTTTCTGTGTTCATTTCTACTTTAACTTCTTTTTCTCAACCCCCGTAACTGCTACTTTTGCTAGACAGCTTGGTCTGTTAAAAGAAGTTGAAAAATTACAGACTTGTCAGTTTATCAGATAAAAATGTATGAAAAAAAGCCTGAAAATAGATAAATAATGCACCCACCAAATCTAAGGACTGGTAAGCTACAATATATTAAGTTTTGCGTTTGGGTTTAGATGAGCTTTAAACTTGGACAAAAAATAGACCCTAATTTTTTGCAATGTGCATAATGCAGAATTTTTTGCTACATCCTGAATCCATTTATGTCCCCATTCTGAGGATCCAGCAAAAGAAGGAGCTCACTGAATATCGGATATATGACAGACGCTGCGTCACACAGTGGACACCTTCACAAACTTGTGACAAATGGCTGGTTAAACTCGCACAGCGCTGTCACTGATACTCGACGATGGCACTCGGCCTTAACCTGCATAAAGATTTTCCAGCTTGCAGGGCCACAATCTAAGTGTCATCTGACTGAAAGCGATAGTTTCTGAGTATGATTAATTACATAATAAACCCCTTATACCCCAAATCAATCGCTGACACCAGATATTTTTATCGTAATATAGCAAACTTTCACACTAACAATTATGACTTCAATAAATAATAAATTTCTGTAACACACACTGTCACCACAGACCAGTATATACACAGATATACCATATAGTAGTTCTCCTCAAAGAGACAGGGATTCTTTAAGTTCTGCGTTGGTGCATTAGAGACAATATCAATGATTTTGGAAATATTATTTAATAAAAAACAGTGCAAACAAAATGTTTATAGAAAAGAAGTATTGCAAAGGAAAAAAGAGACAATAAAAAGGGTTTAAGACTGAAAATGCTCTATTAGGTAGAGCCTGATTGTTAGGCCAAATTTTCTTGATTTAGCTGTTCTTTGGTTACTACAATATGGCCTTTGATCACCTTGGAGGAAGCATTTGCTTTTTGACATTTATTTGAGATTGTTTGTTTTTGTATAATGTACAAAACTTTGCAATAAAAATTATTGGAAGAGAAAATGTCTCCATCCCCTGCTTGATTTCATAGAAAAACCAGTGATGAGTTAATAAAACTATTTCTGTTCAACTGTTCCATCAAGAAACATCAGTGAGGAGTGATTGCTGGAATCTAAACATGTAATTATTAGCCAATAGCCATTAAATTCGGGATGAAAAGGTGGTGATCACATGTATGGTTATCTTTTAAAACACTTAACTGATCACCTAACAGAGGTAAAGTGAACTTGTGCAAAGCAACAGTCCACCAGCAGAACAACAGTCCACCTTTCCTTCTCTTCCCTGCTATTTCATTTATTTATGGGGAGCAAAGAAATTACTCATTACTTGCATGTGACAAAATTGGTGCTTGCTGATTTGATTAGCACTGTCGCATGGGAACAAACGCACAATCTGTCCTGTGTAAGTTCTGAATAAAAAATCAAATTTTTTTTATTCCTGCAGCTGAATGGAATGGTGCAAGAGCAAATAGAAGGCAAGTATTCACTTTTTGGGATAGTAGGAATAAAGTGAGCCTGTCGCTTTGTCCTAAATAGCAAAGTACAGATTTTATTTTGAAGGATAAGTTCACCTTTAGTAACATGTTACACCCATATGTTACCAACTGCGCATATTACTAACTGAGCATCCACCGCACCCCTGCAAAAAGATGTGCATTGATTTTTTGATTTTTTTTAAAGAGCAAACTTATTCTTTAAGGCCTAAAAGAAAGTGGTTTACTTTTTTCTCAACGTAAGTGTAAAAAAAACAGTTACTGTATATACTCGAGTATAAGCCGACCCGAATATAAGCAGAGGCACCTAATTTTACCAAAAAAAACTGGGAAAGCTTATTGACTCGAGTATAAGCCTAGGGTGGGAAATGCAGAAACTACTGTAATTGGAAAAGAGGGTCAACAATGCCCATTTGCGTCCTCGCTGTGCCCATTTGCGTCCTCGCTGTGCCCATTTGCGTCCTCGCTGTGCCCATTTGCGTCCTCGCTGTGCCTGTTTGTAGCCCTTACTGTGCCCATCTGCAGCCTCATCTATCTTTTTGCATGTTGTACCTTGCAGGTTTTCTGAAAAGTTCCAACTTCTCCCGCTGTGTTAACTGTAGTCGGCGGCCATTGCCGGGTGTACTACGCATCCGCGAGTGCGTCCTTCGTTTAACGCACGATAATCCCCCATCACACACCAAGAAAGACGTTCTCGTGGACATGCTCGCGCATGTGCAGTACACACGGCAACGCCCGCCGACTAGTTAACACAGCGCTCCCAAGTGAGACTCGAGTATAAGCCAAGGGGGGGCTTTTTCAGCATAAAAAATGTGCTGAAAAACTCGGCTTATACTCGAGTATATACGGTACATTATTTCTGCATTCATCAATTGAAATTATATTTATTACATGCATTATAGTTTTCATGTGGGTGTGACTGAAATATGCTTACAGACTAGTTCATGGCTGTCAGATCCGTGGAATGAGACTGGTTTTAAATTTTCAGTGTTTTTTGCAAAGTCTATGATTCTAGTCTGGTCCACAGGACTTGTTACATAAGCTTGTAATAGTAAGATTTAATTTATGTGACTAATTATCATCACCATATAAACCCTTTAGAACATATGTATAGTTTGATAATTGGCCATATGCCTGATATTATATTCCCTTTGACATATGAATGATGAGCATTAGCAATTTCTGTAGTTTAATATGCTGGCATTCACAGTTTTCCGGTCCTATCCTAATGATTTTTCTAAATGACACTGGCATAAATGTATGATTTGTGAAGAATTATGACTTGGCCAATTCTTTGCTGTCCTTTCAAATGCAGGGCCTGATGAGTGATGTGCTTGTATCTCATTTGAGGTTTGGCACTGCATGCAGAATCTAAACAAGAAACTTGATGCAGCTAATGCTGGCAATGGTAGACTTAAGCTAATGCTAATGGCTCTTTGTAGACATATGTCAGTTTGGGCAAACATTGTTAGCAATAATGTATGTATGGGCTAAGAATCTAGCAATCGCAAGAGTTCAGCATCAACATTGTCTTTTTATCAGTCACTGTTTGTCCAGGATGATTGAAAGTCTATATATCCTTTTAGAATTAACTTCAACAGTACTACCGTGAGGTTGGTTACAGCGGTAGTCAAGTTCTAATGTTGAATTGATAAGAGATTATATTTTTTATAGCCACTGTTGCTGAAGCTCTGTTGCTGATGTGCTTTAGGCTAATAAAATGTTATCATATTTGCACTGGCTTTTAAAGAATGTCTGCAGTAGAAAATGTAACCAACATGCAGTGGAACATTGCGTGCATTTTTGAGTTGGTCCAGATCTCTCTACAGATACATTGGCAGGATGGCAAATTCCACCTTTAAGGATTCTTCTTGGAAGCTCTTTGTAGCATAAGGATTCTTACTTGTAGCTGTCCAGTGATGGCAAGGAGTCACCCTCAAGGATTTGTACTTCATGGACAAGAATATTTTTTGTTGAATGGCATTCTCTTTTATTATAATTTTTAACAATCAGAATGTTCCTTTTTTGAACAAAGGTATGGTACAGAGTAAAAATTATGGACCTTGTCATAAAACACATTATGCACTGACAGTTCTAAGGACAGCAAAGTACATGTCAGGTAAACCGACAAACAAACCGTTCTAATACCATGGGTAAACTTCAAATAGAAAACAACCATTAATAACAGACAGGAGAATGGAAACACCAATCCTATTGTCCAATCAAGAACTTTCGAAACAGTGTAAAGGTGAAGCAACCACTCTAGCTCAAGGCAAGGCACACAAAAAGGGGGCGCCCAGCCTAAACCGTCCATGGCTGCCACACCCTGTCAAATTTATTGGGGCAATTCCTGTTAATGTAGGTTAACTTATATAGAGGAAGGGCAGTATTGTTTTTTCTCATGAACCTACGGGGGAGGGGGAATGGGCATTCCATCTAAGAATAATTTTCCGTTTGGCATAAAAGAAAAGGTATGTTAGCAGTAGTTTTGTGCACCTAGGCTGCTGCTCATCATCCTGAATTCCCAATAGTGCCATTTCCAGTGAGACCGGAAGAGCCAGCAGGAGGCAATCATTAATGAGTTCCACCACCTCCTCACAATACCGAGCAATCCTCGGACAGCTCCAGAAGATGTGAAAGTACGTTCCTTCACCACCACCACACCTGGGACATTCCTACGATCTCTGGGGGTAAATCCTTATCAGTTTCTGGGGGGTATAATAGACCCTGTGCAAAAATTTTATCTGTATCAACTTATCCTTGGAAGAGACTAACAACTTAACACTAGCCTCCAAACAGTCTTCCCAATCCTCCCTATCCAGGTCTGGAAGGTCGGCTTTCCACTTTTCCCAGAGCTTTTCAATCTTGGGAGATTCAACACTCAGCAAGGCCAGGTACAACATCGACAGTGATTTAGATAAGGATTCTTGAGCTAAGAGTTACTCAATTGGGTCCATAGATGGGTTTGGTGGGGACCGGAACTGGGCACGGGCAGCATGTCTTTTTTTGCATGTACTGTATCTGAAATAGTAAAAAAGTAAGTGAAATTTGGCCTTGAGATCCTGAAAGGGGCCCAAGGCCCCCACCAAGAACACATCCCTAATAGTTTTAATGCCATATCGGGCCCACACCTGGGGGTCAGGAATAGAGCGTTACTGCAGAAGACAGGGGTTCCCCCACAGAGGGGTAAAAGGAGACCACTGCTGGGTTGGCCGAACCTACGCCTGGCCACCCCCCAAACCCTTAATGTCGTTCTAGTAAGAAGTGGAAGGTCTGCATAGGCCCGACAGCCCCTATATACCAGGTTGCCCAACTCCTGGAGCGACCCAAGAACTGGAGACTCCAGACATACAGCTGCATTGGCCCTAGAGTGCACCAACCACCACCGAACTGTGACAAAAATGGCCTCCCAATAGGTTCGGTGGCCCGGCAAGGCCTACCCTCCGCATCGCACTGGAAGAATTGGGGTAGATTTAGCTAACCTAGGGAGAGCACCCCCCCAGATAAATGTCCCAATACATCTATCCATGTCCGAGAAGAAAGATCCGGGTATCCAGATTGGGCAGTTAGGGAACATGTACAAACATTTTGGAAAAAACAATTTTGAGAAAATTTATGCGACCCAAAAGATTCAGTGGCAACGAAATCCAGGAAGTACATTTGGAATTAAGCTGAGATAATACCGGTGCCAAATTAAGGTCGTAGAAACTGGTCAACACCCGCCAAACCTGAATACTCAGATACCGAAACTGATCAGCCCAGAGTAATGGGACGTCTGCAGCAGCCTCTCTAGCTTGGGGATCGAAGGGAAAGAGCGTTGACTTAGCCCAATTGATTTGAATGCCCGAGAACCTACCAAATTCATTAAAGATATCAAATGCGACTATTAGAGACTCATTGGCATCCTGAGGATATAACTGTGCTGTAACATAACATCTGTAAGGCACCTGTGGTAGGTAGTGTCCAAAGTGGAGCTTGTATGCTGAGGATTCAGACGAAAACGTAGTCTGGCAGGTCAAGTCGGCAACAGATCAGGCAAACCGGTGCAAAACCGAAATCCAAAGAATGGTCAGGCAGGCGGAGGTCATACAGGAACTGGCAGTGTAGTACCAAATCAGCAAGCTGGAGAATAGTCAAACATTCAAGCAGAGGTTCAATACACGGTAGTCAAAATCACAGCACTATCAATACACCCAGGGAGCTAGTCCAAACAAACGGGCACTGAGTAACAGGAAGTGCTGCTTGATTGTACATTGTCCGCAGCTGCAGCAGTTGGGGCTAATGAGACCAAGGCAATGCATCAAGCTGGGAGAACATTGCAATAACTCCAGAGCTCCTCCGTGGGACAACAGGTAAGACTGCAGCTGTGGGACCAGGAACATCCGGGTTCGAAGACACCCAAGGTACATGACAGCGTCATCGGCGCATAATCTCACATAATGAAATTTTTTCCTCATGGGGTCCCATCCTCAATCCATTAACCCAGTCAGAGCTGAGGATTAAGAGAGTAAAGGGTTTAAGGGTTATGGCAAAAAGGGCAGGAAATAGGCGCGTGCCTCTCTACAGTAGGAAGGATACCGATAGGCTGTTAGTCTGAATACAGGCTTTGGGTGCACTATATAACATACGCAACCACTGGAGTCAAATGCCTTTTCGGCTTCCAGGGAAGCGATAACCCTATGTCCACTGTTAGCATGGGATACTGAGAGGTTGCGAAAGAGGCATTGGAGGTTGATATCCGTGCCCTCGCCAGGCATAAACCCAGTTTGGTCCACATGAATTATCTCCTGTAATACCCCCGACAGCCGATTAGCCAAAATCTTGGCATCAACGCTTATGAGGGTTACCGGTCTATAGGAGGAGCAGTCCTCTGGGTCCTTGCCCGGTTTGAGCACCGATACCACCACTGCCTCGGACATAGATTCAGTGAAAGCACCTAGGGAGAAAAATTGATCAAAAAGAGAAACCAGTCTAGGGGCCAGCAGCTCCTGATAATGGGAGTAGAATTCAGTCGGGAGGCCATCCATCCCGGGAGTCTTCCCAGCCTGGAGTTGCAAAAGAGCAATATGTATCTCCTCCAGGGTGATGGCAGACTCCAGTCCCTCACTCACTGCAGGGTCAAGAGTAGGAAAGGCAACTTTGTCCAGGTAAGTATCCAACTCAACCGAAGTGTAGTCCACCCTAGAGGAGTACAGAGCCATGTAAAAGTGAAACAATCTCTGATTTATACTGCTAGGCGATCTCAGCACCTCCCCACTGGAATTCTTTATACAATTAATGTGGGTGATCTTGAATTGCCCTTTGGCCAACCACGCCAGCAATCGCCCATTCTTGTTGACGTATTCAAAAACCCGCTGGGCGGTGTTTAAAAGGGACTTCTGCATCATTACAACCCTAAGTAGGGAGATCTCTCTTAGGGTGTATTGCCAAGCCCCATAAGTACCTTGATCAGGGT
Organism: Rana muscosa; assembly: GCA_029206835.1. Lineage (NCBI taxonomy): Eukaryota > Metazoa > Chordata > Amphibia > Anura > Ranidae > Rana > Rana muscosa. Next base: position 129,475,018 of record CM055123.1, on the reverse strand, counting down.
TGGCTACATAAGCAGCCTCCCTCTGTCTGGCCACCTCCTCCAACCCCTCCAGAGACTGCGCAGATTCTCTATGCACCGCAGCGATACAGGAAATATACTCACCCCTGCTCCAGGCCTTAAAGGCATCCCACTGCATCGGGGGGAGGGGAGGGGTGGTGGTCTCAGCATTGGTCAACCAGTAATGGCAGATATCCTCCTGAATAGCCTCCTAAACTAACACATTTTTAATTCATTATCTGAACAGCCTTCACAGTCTCTCCCCCGAGGGCCCAGGGGTAAACGCCTCTGGGTAAAATATCCACCACAGAGACCTTCCGGAGCAAGGAGTGGGAAGCATAAATTGGGTCAATACGGGAAAAAGTGCAGAAGGTAGAGGAATGACATGTAAATTCCCTTGTAGTAGTGTGAAAGTGGTGCCAAACATCCGTGAGGGCAAATGTACTGGTCAGTTGAAGCAAACCGGGAGTCCATCTAGAGGCAGAGTGGAGCCTGTCCAGAACCGGGGAAGTAGTCAAATTAAAGTCCCCAACTACCAGAACATTGTCAACCCCATAGCCTATCATCAGTTGCATGATAGTGGAGAGCAGGACAGAATCCGCTGGAGGCAGCAAATAGATCCCCACCAGCACGCAAGATACAGAAGCTATCAGAACATGCATAACAATATATCGTCCCCCAGGGTCTGTTTTGATATCCAAAAGCTGAAACGGAAGCTGTTTGTGTATCAGTACACTTAACCCCCTCGAGTAGCTTGTATACGTTGTGTGGTAATTTTCCCCCACCCAGGCTCTCGTGAGGCTCAAAATCTTAGACCCAAGGAGGTGGGTTTCTTGCAGGACACAGATGTAGGGGGAATATTTCCGGAGAAAATTAAATACTAAGGATCATTTAGCACATTCCAAGAAACTATGGAGACCTGAGCCATGCTAGCTGGCAAATACAATGGGAACCACAATTCACCTAAGGTGTACCCATCCCAGCCCTCCAGGGGAGCCCACAGTGAGGCGGTTCCGCTCCGTCTTCGGCGGGTTGAGCCACCCCCAACCCGCCAGGCCACTACAGAACTGTCATCTTGTGTGAGAAAGCGTGAACGATACCATAAAGGAACATAACATATAAACTGTGCATTAGTAACGATAAAACAAAAACCTAACACATACAACAACATATAGTCCTCCAAAAACTGCAACACCCTGCCTGCAACGGCAAGCAGCCCATTCCCCCCACCCCACGAGACCCTCTTTTATTATAATTGACTCCAATCAGTCACAACACTATGACCAACCACCTACTATCGAGTAGGTCCCTCTTTTGCCACCAAAACAGCCCTGACCCATCGAGGGATTGACTCCACTAGACCTCTAAAGGTTTACTGCGGTATCTGGCACCAAGCCAGTGGAAGATCCTTTAACCACTTCAATACAGGGCACTTACACCCCCTTCCTGCCCTGGCCAATTTTTAGTTTTTAGCGCTGTCGCACTTTGAATGACAATTGCGCTGGGGTTTTTATTTTTTGCGCAACAAATAAAAAAAGACTGAAAATTTGGAGAAAAATGTTTTTCTTTGTTTCGGTTATAACTTTTTGTAAATACAGTAAGTACGTTTTCACCTTCACTGACAGGCACTGATGAGGCTGCACTAATGGGTACTGATAAGGCGGCACTGATGGGCACTCATAGGCGGCACTGATGGGCACTCATAGGCAGCACTGCTGGGCATCACTGATGAGGAGACATCTGGCAGGCATTAGTAGTGGGCACTGACTGGCACTAATTTGGGCACTGTGTGATATCCCTGGTGGCCATGAGGGGGCATACCTGGTCATCCATGTGTGGTGGGTATCCCTGGTGGTCCTGGTGGCATCCCTGGTGGTCCAGTGTGGGCATCCGCGGGGGAGCTGCGCTGATTAACAATCTGCGCAGACCCTCCCGTCAGGAGAGCCGTTGATTGGCTCTCCTCTACTTGTGTCTCAGACACGAGTGAGGAAAAGCTGATAAAACTGCACTTTCTGTTTACACTGTGATCAGCCATGATTAGACACGGCTTATCACATGGTAAAGAGCCTCCATCAGAGGCTCTTTACTGAGATCGGTGTAGCGGTATGTCAGACTGACCCAGGGGCGTGCATTGGCAGTTATCCTGCTGGACATCATATAACGCCCAGTCAGGATAACTGAACCACCGCCCGGCCATCATTTTGCTATAGGCTGGGCGGGAAGTGGTTAAAGTGATACTAAAGTCTTTTTTTTTTTTTTTTATTAAAACCATTTCACAGAGCAAGTAAGTATAACATGTTTATTATTTTTAAACAGAGCAGCCCAGATCCTGCTCTTCTCCGGTCCCTTGCCTGCTCACTTGGCCCCTCCCCCCTGTCGAGTGCCCCCACAGCAAGCAGCTTGCTATGGGGCACCCAAGCCGCAGCTCCATGTGTCCATTCAGACACAGAGCTGCAGTTCGGGCCCGTCCCCTCTGTCTCCTGATTGGCTAACTGAATTTGACTGCAGCAGGAGCCAATGGCACCGCTGCTTTGTCTCAGCCAATCAGGAAGGAGAGTCCCGGACGACAGAGCCACTTGTGCACAGCGCTGGATAGAGATGGGGCTCAGGTAAGTATTGGGGAGGCTGAAGGAGGCTGCTACAAACAGAAGGTTTCTTATGCCTTTACAATAACTTTAAGTCCTTTAAGTTGTGGGGTGGAGCCTCCATGGTTCGGACTTGTTTTTCCAGCACATACCACAGATGCTCGATTAAATTGAGAAACTGAGAATTTGGAGGCCAGACCAACACTTGCTCCACTTGCACAGGTCTGATGCTCACATGTCCACTGTGGGCACTTTTGACTGTGGACATGGGCCAGCATGGGCACCCTGACTGGTCTGCGGTCTTAACTTTTTCTGCACTATGGGCTACAGTAGTTTTTCTATTGGATTGGACTACTCAGGCCAGCCTTCACTCCCCACATGCATCAATGAGCTTTGGCTGCCCATAATCCTGTTGCTGGTTCACTGGTTTTCCTTCCTTGGACCACTTTTGGTAGGTCCTGACAACTGCAGACTGGAAACCTGCCACAAGAGTTTGTTTTGGAGTAACTCTGACCCAGTCATCTAGCCCAGCCTTTTTCAATCAGGGTGCCGTAAGGGTCTCTAGAGGAGCCCCTTTGCAAAATTCCTAAAAATTGCCCATAATTTTTATAATGCTGCCTTTTCGTTACACAAAGCCCCAGGTTCTCATTGTGCAGCAATACGACCTTCTAGCTGCCAACCACCTAACGACCAATGACATCACCAGTTGATGAGGAGGATGTCAGTCTCCTGCATAGCATCCATGCTTGACCCTCCCCTGCCTCTCTCCATCAGCTTTGGGGTCACATTAGCTGAAATACTAGTCAGTACCAGTTTGGGTCTCCTACAGTGCCTTGCAAAAGTATTCACCCCCCCCCCTTGTCATTTTGATGTGTTTTGTTGCCTCACAACCTGAAATTAACATGGATTGTTTGAGGATTTGCATCATTTCATTCACAGAACATGCCCAAAACTTTGAAGATTTTTTATTTATTTTTATTGTGAAGCAAACAAATAGGACAAAATAACAGAAAAACTAACTATTCACCCCCCCTAAAGTCAATACTTTAACCACTTAACGACCGCCCACTGTAAATATACGTCGGCAGAATGGCACCGACAGGCAGAATCACGTATATCTACGTGACTGCCTTTGTATAGTTGGGGGGTCCGATCGGACCCCCCTTCTTTACAGCGGGTGGTCGTTTTACCTTTGGGAGCGATCCGGCATGAGGGGACGGCCATTCGATTCCAGCCCCCCCCCCCTCTCGATCGCTCCTGGTGAATGAGAGAGCTTCCCCTGCCTGTGTACTGTTTACACAGGCAGGAGGAAGTGATGTCATCTCTCCTGCGGCGCTCACATATACCGAGCGCCGTACAGGAGAAGATGCAGGTTAGTGCACAAAACAGCACACTGACACCAGGACACATAGGCACATAAATCGCCCCCCAGGCCCCCCCAGATCACCCCCCAGATCACCCCCCAGCCCCCAGTCACAGTGTCACTGATTGCAGTGACCATTTATTTAGTGATCACTGCAATCAGTGACATTTGTGACTGTAAAAGTGTCACTACATTTAGTTTTAGGTCCAGTGTAGCCCCCTAACCCCCCTAATAAAGGTTTAACCCCCTGATCACCCCCCAGATAACCCTTTCACCCCCTAGCACCGCCGTCGCTAAGCGATCATTTTTCTGATCGATGTCTTAGCGTCGGTGATGCTGATCGGTAGCCAGTAATTTTTTTTAGGTTCGCCGCAGGTTTTTATAGCGTTGGGTACCCCCATATATTACCCAATAAAGATTTAACCCCCTTGATCGCCCCCCAGATAACCCTTTCACCCCCTATCACCACTGTCGCTAAGCGATCATTTTTCTGATCGCTGTCTTAGCGTCGGTGATGCAGATCGGTAGCCAGTAATTTTTTTTAGGTTAGCCGCAGGTTTTTATAGCGTCAGGTACCCCGATATATTACCTAATAAAGGTTTAACCCCCTTGATCGCCCCCCAGGTAACCCTTTCACCCCCTATCACCACTGTCGCTAAGCGATCATTTTTCTGATCGTTGTCTTAGTGTCGGTGATGCCGATAGGTAGCCAGTAATTTTTTTTTTAGGTTCGCCGTCAGGTTTTTATAGCGTCAGGTACCCCCATATATTATCTAATAAAGGTTTTAACCCCCTAATTGCCCCTAGTTAACCCTTTCACCAGTAATCACCATATACGTGTTACGGGTGACGCTGGTTAGTTAGTTTGCTTTTTATAGTGTCAGGGCACCCGCCGTATATATAACCCAATAAAGGTTTAACCCCCTGATCGCCCGGCGGGTGATATCAATTAGGTTTTAGCATCAGAGAGGGTCTGCGTCACACCCCAGGCAGCGTCAGGTTAGTGCCAGTAGCGCTAACACCCACGCGTTAAGCATACACCCCCCTTAGTGGTATAGTATCTGAACAGATCAATAACTGATCTGATCAGATCTATACTAGCGTCCCCAGCAGTTTAGGGTTCCCAAAAACGCAGTGTTAGCGGGATCAGCCCAGATACCTGCTAGCACCTGCGTTTTGCCCCTCCATCCAGCCCAGGCCACCCAAGTGCAGTATCGATCGATCACTGTCACTTACAAAACACAACACACATAACTGCAGCGTTCGCAGAGACAGGCGTGATCCCTGCGACTCCAGTGCTGTAGGAGGTGATTTCACCACCACAGTTAAAAAAAAAAGCATATATGCCGAAGCATTGGGGCAGCAGGGGCAGGGGAGCGATTTTGCTCCTAATGCCGCGTACATACGGTCGAAATTCTGACGGAGGCTTGCCCGTGGAAAAGTCTGACCATGTGTACGCGGCATAACTTTTGCGGGAAGATGCCCCCATGCTTCGGCATATATAAATGGTGCATGTATGCCCATCATTAGAAGTGGGTGGATGAAGGGCAATACATACATGAAGGGCAAGATTACAATACATGTCCAACAAGGACCAGCAACGTACTGGTATGTTGCTGGACTTTGAATGTTTATACCAGAATGATGCCTGTGGGTTTAGGTATCGTCTTGGTATCATTCTTTTCAGCCAGCGGCCGGCTTTCATGTAAAAGCAATCCTAGTGGCTAATTAGCCTCTGGACTGCTTTTACAAGCAGTGGGAGGGAATGTCCCCCCCCCCCCGGATATAAAAAGCGCCATTGGGAAATTGGGAAAGCATTTTATCACACCGATCTTGGTGTGGTCAGATGCTTTGAGGGCAGAGGAAAGATCTAGGGTCCAATAGACCCCATTTTTTTCAAAAAAAGAGTACCTGTCACTACCTATTGCTATCATAGGGGATATTTACATTCCCTGAGATAACAATAAAAATGATAAAAATAAATAAATATGGAAGCAACAGTTTAAAAATAAAATAAAAAAGCAAAATTAATAATAATAAAAAAAAGCACCCCTGTCCTGCCCTGCTCTTTCCCAATGGCGAACGCAAGCGTCGGTCTGGCGTCATATGTAAACAGAAATTGCACCATGCATGTGAGGTATCACCGCGAAGGTCAGATCGAGGGCAGTAATTTTAGCAGTAGACCTCCTCTGTAAATCTAACGGCGTAACCTGTAAAGGCTTTTAAAAATGTATGTAGTTTGTCGCCAATGCGCGTTTGTGCGAAATTTTAAAGCTTGTCGTATTTGGTATCTATGTACTCGGCCTAAGATCATCTTTTTTATTTCATCAAACATTTGGGCAATATAGTGTGTTTTAGTGCATTAAAATAAAAAAAAAGTGTATTTTCCCCCAAAAAATGTGTTTGAAAAATCGCTGCGCAAATACTGTGTAGAAAAAAAAATTGCAACACCCACCATTTTAATCTGTAGGGCCTTTGCTTTAAAAATATATATAATGTTTGGGGGTTCAACATAATTTTCTTGCAAAAAAAAAATATGTTTTCATGTAAACAAAAAGTGTTAAAAAGGGCTTTGCCTTCAAGTGGTTAGAAGAGTGGATGTAAGCTTCCTAATGTTGTGTATAAAATGCCAGAACAGTTCAAAACCCCCCCAAATGACCCCATTTTGGAAAGTAGACACCCCAAGCTATATACTGAGAGGCATGTCGAGTCCATGGAATATTTTATATGTTGACACAAGTTGCGGAAAATAGACTTTTTATTTTTTATTTTTTGCACAAAGTTGTCACTAAATGATATATTGCTCAAAAATGTAATGGGCATATGTGGAATTACACCCCAAAATACATTCTGTTGCTTCTCCTGAGTACGGGAATACCACATGTGTGAGACTTTTTGGGAGCCTAGCTGCGTACGGGACCCCAAAAACCAATCACCGCCTTCAGGCTTTCTAAGGGTGTAAATTTTTGATTTCACTTCTCACTGCCTATCACAGTTTCGGAGGCCATGGAATGCCCAGATGGCACAAAACCCCCCCAAATTACCCCATTTTGGAAAGTAGACACCCCAAGCTATTTGCTGAGAGGTATGGTGAGTATTTTGCAGATCTCGCTTTTTGTCACAAAGTTTTGAAAATTAAAAAAAAAAGAAAAGAAAAAAACATTTTTTTTTTCTTCATTTTCAAAAACAAATGAGAGCTGTAAAATACTCACAATGCCTCTCAGCAAATAGCTTGGGGTGTCTACTTTCCAAAATGGGGTAATTTGGGGGGGTTTTGTGCTATTTTGGCATTTTATGGCCTTCGAAACTGTGATAGGTAGTGAGGAGTGAAATCAAAAATTTGTGCCTAGAAATCCTGAAGGCGGTGCTTGGTTTTCGAGGTCCCGTACGCGGCTAGGCTCCCAAAAAGTCCCACACATGTGGTATCCCCGTACTCAGGAGAAGCAGCAAAATGTATTTTGGGGTGTAATTCCATATATAACCATGGCATGTGTGAGCAATATATAATTTAGTGACAACTTTTTGTAATTTTTTTTTTGTCATTATTCAATCACTTGGGACAAAAAAAAAAATATTCAATGGGCTCAACATGCCTCTCAGCAATTTCCTTGGGGTGTCTACTTTCTAAAATGGGGTCATTTGGGGGGGTTTTGTGCTATTTTGGAATTTTATGGCCTTCGAAACTGTGATAGGTAGTGAGGAGTGAAATCAAAAATTTGCGCCCTTAGAAATCCTGAAGGCGGTGCTTGGTTTTCGGGGGCCCGTACGCGGCTAGGCTCCCAAAAAGTCCCACACATGTGGTATCCCCGTACTCAGGAGCAGCAGCAAAATGTATTTTGGGGTGCAATTCCACATATAACCATGGCATGTGCGAGCAATATATCATTTAGTGACAACTTTTTGTAATTTTTTTTTTTTTTTTAGTCATTATTCAATCACTTGCGACAAAAAAAAAAAATATTCAATGGGCTCAACATGCCTCTCAGCAATTTCCTTGGGGTGTCTACTTTCCAAAATTGGGTAATTTGGGGGGGGTTTGTACTGCCCTGCCATTTTAGCACCTCAAGAAATGAGATAGGCAGTCACAAATTAAAAGCTGTGTAAATTCCAGAAAATGTACCCTAGTTTGTAGACGCTATAACTTTTGCGCAAACCAATAAATATACGCTTATTGACATTTTTTTTACTAAAGACGTGGCTGAATACATTTTGGCCTAAATGTATGACTAAAATTGAGTTTATTCGATTTTTCTTATAACAAAAAGTAGAAAATATCATTTTTTTTCAAAATTTTCGGTCTTTTTCTGTTTATATCGCAAAAAATAAAAATCGCAGAGGCAATCAAATACCATTAAAAGAAAGCTCTATTTGTGGGAAGAAAAGGACGCAAATTTCGTTTCAGTACAACATTGCATGTCCGCACAATTTCCAGTTAAAGCAGCGCAGTGCAAAATTCTGAAAACAGCTCTGGTCCTTTAGCTACAAAATGGTCCGGGGCTTAAGTGGTTAAAGAGACACCTTTTGCGGCTATCACAGCTCCAAGGCACTTTGGATAAGTTGAGGTGTAGCGCTAAAATAATAATGCCCCTGATGACACACGTTGGTGGAGAAACGTTTGGCGAGTGGAGGAGGGCTGACACGGTATTGCTGCTGGATGGTCGGACGGATGAGCACCATCTGATGGGTAGGAAGCGCTGGTCGCTTTCTTGTTTACATGCCTGTCTTTTATAGTTCACATGTGAGTGCATTAACATTTATCTGTTGATAATAAATTTTCGTTTGATGGGATGTATGCGCAATGAGTTGTGTTCCTTTTTATTTACACATGTTCTCATTGGCTTACTGTTGGAGTTGCTCTGGCTCAACCCTGTGCTGACTTCTAAGTACACCCTCAAGTGAATTGGTTTGCAGAGAGAGGATTGGCTGATGAGTTCTCTTAAGGATGAATTATCTGGTGAATTGAGAGTTCCCTTGTTTCTTGGTGTGGAGTACCCTATTATGTGCATTACCTATGCACTGACGGTAAGAGTCAGTGTGTTTGGGTGCTGGTGGCGGCTTCCTAATCATCTTTACACTGATTTTTCTTTTTTTCTGGATCTTCTGGACTGGATCTACATCCCAATTGTCACATATTGGAGTGATAGAATTGAACTTTTTTTATTATTATTTTAGCGCTACACCTCAACCTTCCATTATTACTTATTGTATCCAACAATAGTGTCAGCTGCTCTATTTTATTTTTTATTTTTATTCTTTTGATTTAGTGCAACAAGCATTACATTTCACTTTGGATAAGTCTCTATGAGCTTGCCACATCTTACCACTGGAATTGTTGCCAATTCCTCCTTGCAAAACTGTTCCAGCTCCTTCAAGTTGCATGGTTTGCACTTGTGAACAGCAATCTTTAAATTTGACCACATATTTTCTATTGGATTGAGGTCTGGGCTTTGACTAGGCCATTCCAACACATTTACATTTTTCCCTTTAAACCACTCAAGTGTTGCTTTAGCAGTGTGTTTGGGGTCATTGACCTGCTGGAAGGTAAACCTCCGTCCTAGCCTCAAATCACACATAGTGGGTACAGGTTTTGCTCAAGAATATCCCTGTATTTAGCACCATCTATCTTTCCCTTGACTGACCAGTTTCCCAGTTCGGACTGCTGAAAAACATCCCAACAGCATGATGCTGCCACCGCCATGTTTCACTGTGGGGATGGTGTTCTTTATGTGATGTTTTGGGTTTGTGCCAGACATAGCATTTGGCCAAAAAGTTTAATTTTAGTCTCATCAGACCAGAGCTCCTTCCTCCATACATTTTGGGAGTTTTCCACATGCCTTTTCGCAAACTCAAAACGTGCCATTTTGTTTTTTGCTGAAAGTAATGGCTTTCTTCTGGCCACTCTGCCATAAAGCCCAACTCTATGGAGCGAACAGCTTATTGTCGTCCTATGTACAGATACTCCAGTCTCTGCCGTGGAACTCTGTAGCTCCTGCAGGGTTACCTTGGGTCTCTGTGCTGCCTCTCTGATTAATGCCCTCCTTGCCCGGTCCGTGATTTTTGGTGTACGGCCGTCTCTTGGCAGGTTTGCTGTTGTGCCATGTTCTTTCCCTTTGGCTATGATAGATTTGATGGTGCTCCTAGGGATCATCAAAGATTTGGATATTTTTTTATAACCTAGCCCTGACTTGTACTTCTCAACAACATTGTACCTTACTTGTTTGGAGAGTTCCTTGGTCTTCATGGCAGTGTTTGGTTAGTGGTGCCTCTTGCTTAGGTGTTGCCGCCTCTGGGGCCTTTCAAAAAGGTGTGTGTATGTAATGACAGATCACGTGACACTTATATTGCACACAGGTGGACATCATTTCACTAATTATGTGACTACTGAAGGTAATTGGTTGCACCAGAGCTTTTTATGGGCTTCATAACAAAGGGGGTGAATACATGCGCACATGCCAATTATTAGTTTTTTATTTCTGAAAAATAGTTTCTATGTATATATTTTTCTTCACCAACTTATGCCCCATACACACGATCGTTTTTCATGCCGTTAAAAATGCCATTTTAAAAAATGGCCATTAAAAATGATCGTGTGTAGGCTCCAGAGCATTTTTAACGACGTGAAAAACGGCCATTAAAAATTCCGGACATGCTCAGAATCAAGTATGAGACGGGAGCGCTCGTTCTGGTAAAACTAGCGTTCGTAATGGAGATAGCACATTCATTACACAGTAACGGACTGAAAAGCGCGAATCGTCGCTCAACAAACTTTACTAACATGAAGGGTGGCGCCATTCGAACGGAACTTCCCCTTTATAGTGCCGTCGTACGTGTTGAACGTCACTGCGCTTTGCTTGATCGTTTTTTTTAATGATAGTGTGTACGCAAGGCAGGCTTGAGAGGAAACATGAAAAAAAACGAGGACAAAAACGTCGGTTTAAAAAATGACATTAAAAACTATCGTGTGTACGGGGCATTAGACTATTGCGTTCTGATCCATCACATATAATTCAGATTAAAAAATAAACATTGAACTGAAGGCTGTAATGTAACAAAATAGGTAAAAAGCCAAGGGGGTGAATACTTTTGCAAGGCACTGTATGTGTGTGGATGTTGCTGCCTTATGTATAACTATTAGATTCGTCTTTACATTTTAGCAAGGGGAGCCTCAAGATTGTCCATAATTTAAAAGGGTGCCTTGACTGAAAAAGGGTTGAGAATGCACTGATCTAGTCATTAAAATTTGGCCCTTGTCAAAGTCTCTCAAATCCTTAAGCGTCCCCTTTTTTTTCCTGCTTTCAACACATCAACTTCAGGGACATCATGTTCACTTGCTGACTAATATCCCACCCATTTACACATGCCATTGTAACTAGAAAATCAATATTCCTTACTTTACCTGACAGTGGTCATAGTGCTAATCGGTGTATGCACATTCATTGATAAATGCATTTGGGTCCACTAGATATTCTACCTCTCCAAAAAACAGCATGCTCATTTTTCTTTTATTTCAATTATTCTGTTAAAAGAAAAATTGTCTGCAAAGACGGTGACACTTTAATAAAGCTAATTCGATTTTAAACAGCATGGTATTTACTGCAGCCATTTTCCCAATTCATACTATTTTGGTAGTTCATTGCAAATAGACCTCCTGCTCTTTGGTCAAGTGATATTTAATTGACTGGAGAAAAATGATACACTCTGAAACTGGTCTTTGACATTAATCTGCATAATAAGATGCAAGATGTTGGCAGTATTAATAGATGCAAGAACGTGTAAAATCATGTACACAACGTTGCCCATTATGGCTTTTTTAGGATGCAAGTCAACAATTAAAGATGATCCATGATTCAAGCAAAAACATTTCTTTTGTTTCTAAAAGCAGAGCTGTTTAGGTCTTCTAAGCATTAACAGCTTGGATTTATGGCTGTTGGGAAGGTTGATAATGTGTAGAATAGCTGATTACATAGACTATATGTCCAGTACTATTAGTGTACATGTTTTGCAGAACTTTTTTTTAGAGCTTAGCGTGGTGCGTTTTTTTTACTGTGCTTTTCAGTGTGTGTGTGTGTGTGTGTGCAGCATGTTTCTGAAAAGCAAGGCAACGTGTGTGTTTTCTGTGCAGTTATCCATGCATTTGGAAACACACAGATGTGAATGGAGCCTCATTGGTCTTGTGTAAACAAACAAATTTCACTTTCAGGCCCCATTTATACTTGGCATAGTGGGAGCGCACGTGTTTGGCCTGTTTTTTTCCCGTGATACGCATAGGACAGTCCATTGATTTTAATAGGCTGTGCTTCACATGACAAAGTAGCTCATGGGACATTTTAGCAAGTTGCGTGATGCACGTTTTTTACTGTGCGTTTTGCTGCATTTGTCACTAGTTTTTTTCATGTGGCCAAGTATGCGTTTGCTTCTGTGTTTGGTGTGCCGTTAACAATTAATGGCACAGAAAGTGTAACTAGTTATTTTAGGAGTATAAAGATGGCCATACACTGTGCAATCTGATTGTACAATCTCTGTAAAATCTCCTTTTAGATTTAGCAAATCTATATACTAGGCAGACACTCCATCTATCCAGTCACTCCGTATCCAATCAGGCAGGCCCTGGCACTACATCGTTGATGGTAGGTCTGAGAGATTGTGCAATCAGATTGTATAGTGGATTGTGAGCTTTACAGAACCCATGACCTACTTCTCCTGTTTTCAATTTAACAGCTCTATCCACATTGGATATACTCACCTCCTGCACACTCTGCCAAATAAACGATCACTGCCTGTGTATTTGGTGAGAATAATCTTCACTGATGATGGATGGTAGTGATGTGCTGGAGGGTAGATGATGCAGGGTGTGTGCTAATGAAGTCAGCTGGTAAACTCCTTCCTGTGTCAAGCCCCAAGGTCTGTCCAGGAAGTAATGGAGACATTTGTTATACAGCCAGCTGGACACAGAGGTAAGGGAAAGCTTTTTTACTTTCTGCAAAAGTACACTAATGATATATTGGTGGAATTTAGAACTTTTATTTTTTCCTGACTATGATATAATCGTTGGGCGCAAGTTATAGGAGATGCCTACCCTCAATGACATCTATGACACAGGGACACACAAAGGGAGGAGGGATCGGCATTGCATACAATTTCTTTTAACCACTTCCGGACCGGCTCACGCCGATATACGTCAGCACTTTGAAGAGAGATATCTTTGTTATGGCAGCAGCTAGCTACCTTGACCCCGGTATCCTCATCTTAAATAAATGGACCGGTTTCAGATAAAAGTGGTCTCTGCGGCGAATCGCCGCAAGATCACTTTTATCGGCGGCGGGAGAGAGGGTCCCTCCCACCGCTCTCTGGTGCCCTCCGCCACTTACTGGAGCCGTCGGTGGCGGTGGAGACTATCGGGTTCTCTCCCTGGCTTGGTATGGAGACGAGTGAGGGGAAGATGGCCCCCACCCATCTCCATACCATTGCAGGGCGGAAGTGACGTCAAAACGTCACTTCCGGCAATAGCTCTTAGAGACTTTTTTTATTTTATTTTTTTAAATGACAATTATTTTTTAATTGCATTTTAGTGTAAATATGAGATTTGAGGTCTTTTTGACCCTAGATCTCTTATTTAAGAGGTCCTGTCATGCTTTTTTTCTATTACAAGGGATGTTTACATTCCTTGTAATAGGAATAAAAGTGACATTTTTTTTTTTAAAAGAACAGTGTAAAAAATAAAAGAAGCGAACGCATACGTGAGCAGCGCCCACATATGGAAAAGGGGTTCAAACCACACAAGTGAGGTATCGCCGCGATCATTAGAGCTGATGTCAGTTGATGTCAGAGATTGTTATAAAAAACACCTAAAATAAGTAATCTCTGAGGAAATGCCAGCTTCTGAGGCTAAAGGTGTACTTAAAGTGATACTAAACACACACTGTTTAATTTACATTGTCCCTTTTATTTCTGTATGTGGATGGGGGCACTCTAGTTATTTTGATGAGAAAAAAATTGAAGTAATCGATATACAGCTGTCACATGACCCATCTCTTTTTCAGCCTGTCTGCAGGTAAACATAATCGGGAGGAGCGTCTAGTCCTCTGCTGCTGGTCACGTGTTAAAAAAAAAAGCCTTTGGAATACAAAGGAAAAATAATATCAATAAACTGTTTTAAATCCTCATACAAATATATATTTGAAATCAAATCTTTATTTTTTTAGCAATAACATGGTGTGGGCAGATTTATGCCAGTCGCAAGCTGTGTCACACCCCTCCAGCCTGTGTCTTAGAATAAGAGGGAGGTGAAGCCTCCATCAATCTATTCATGTAATATCCCGCCCTTATTGTGTTTATCTGGTTAAGGGGCATGGAGGAGGAGGGGGGAGATTGCGGGCTGTCATTTACCACTATGTATATGCCCACATGTGTGACTCTATAGTTACATGAGTAGCTCAGATGTGATTGGGAGGAAATGCTCAGCATAAAAACTCACTGAAAACTGAGCATGTGCAGAGCTGCCAACGCTGCTCTGAAAAATCCCTAGCTGCATAGGGGACTTGAACATCAGGGGGAGATGGAGAACAGCAGAATCAACCAAGTTGTTTGCAGAATACAGTAAACAGATCTCATAGTGAGTATGAACAGCATGTAATACACCATTTATTGATAGTTTCCCTAAACGTCTTTCAGGACAGCAACTTTCAGAGCGTGGCTCCACCCACTTGACTGGAAACACACCTCCACCAAACTTCTTTAAAAGGAGGCTCCTTCCCACTTATCAGTTTTTGTGTTTCCTCCAGCGGGAACACATGTTGGGGTTAGGAGCTCTCAAAGGTTCTGTCCTGAGAGACCAGATCTACCTACTCCCTACAGAGAGTCTGTTTCTCCCATCTCCACGGGCTAGAGAGTGCCTAGTGGGTGGGCTCCTTCTCCCTTGTCGGTGCTCGAGGAAAGCCGGGACTGCTCCGGAATGCTGCTCCTTGGGATAGACGGCATGCAGACGTTTTTTGTCTGGGCATGTTTTTTTCCGAACACCGCCGCCATCTTGGGAAGGTCAGTCAGAGGCTGCTTGCCCCAGAAGTCAGGTAACCGGAAGGGGGCCGCATCCTACGAGCAGCTGTTAAAGGATATGATAAATCAGGGGGTTGTGATTTGAGTACCACGGGGGGAGCTTTATCGGGGATTTTATTCCCATATATTCCTAATAAAGAAGCTGTCCGGAAGTTTCAGATCAATTCTCAACTTGAAGCCGCTGAACAGATCAGTCCTTTACAAAAAATTCTGTATGGACTCAATCTTCATTGTCAGAAACCTATTGACAAGAGAATGCTTTATGGCATCAATCGACCTTTGAGGTGCCTATCTGCATATCCCCATAGCCCCTCAATCTCAGAAATTTCTAAGGATGGCAATAAACATGGGGAACAAGGTTATGCACCTCCAATTCAGGGCCCTCCCTTTCGGCCTTTTCTCTCCTATTTACAAAAATCATGGCAGATGCTCTCCCTCCTCTTCGCTTGCAGGGGGTCGCTGTAATTCCATACCTAGACGACCTGCTCTTCTTTGCCCCCTCCAGGGAGAAATTGTTGGAGGACCTCGGAAGAGCTCGCAGTCATCTGGAAGCCTTGGGTTGGATCATAAATATGGAAAAATCAAATTTCAACCCAGCCCAAGAAGCACAATTTCGGGGGTATCAAATCAATTCGGTGGAACAGAGAATTTTTCTCCCAGAAGACAAAAAGATAAAAATCCAAAATGTCGTAGCCTCCTTACAGACAAATCAGGAGTTATTGGTCAGGCAAGTAATATCAGCCCTAGTAACCCTAACCTCATCTATGCCAGCCTTGCAATGGGCAAGGCTTCATTTCAGACCTCTTCAGAGTTTCCTACTGAAAACATGGAATCACAGGACGGAATCCCTGGAGAGAAAGGGGAAAATCCCCACCAAAGTCAAATGATTGCTTTGGTGGCGGAGAAGTCAATCAAACCTGTCAGAAGGCCTGCCATGGTCGTTTCCAGGAGAAAAAGTGGTAACGACGGATGCCAGCTTATGGGGATGGGGGGCGCACCTGGGTCAAAATTACGCTCAAGGTGTTTGGTCCCAGTCGGAGGCAAAAAAGTCCTCCAATTTGAGAGAACTAAGGGCAGTCGCCTTGGCTTTGGATGCCTTCCTGGTTTTTTCTCCATTCACAGAAACTACAGTTCCCAGGGAACAGATGCGTTAATTCAGCCTTGGAACTTTCATCTGGTTTACGCCTTTCCTCCGTTTCAGCTAATCCCGTTGGTACTGAGGAAGATTCAGAGGGAGAAAGTGGAAGTAATTTTAATTACTCATTGTTGGCCAAAAAGGGCATGGTTTACCACCATTCATCGAATTGCAGTCAAACCGTCTTGGCAGCTGCCTCCCCGGCAGGACTTGCTTCTTCAGGGTCCGATACACCATCCGGAGGTGGCCAGTCTGAGCCTCACTGCGTGGTATCTGAGGGGCAGTTGTTGAGGCGAAAAGGTCTGTCTCGGACTTTGGTGACTACCTTGCTTTCCAGTAGAAAATTCGTAACCAGAAAAATCTATGCTAAATATTGGAAGGCTTATAATTCCTGGTGTCACACGTCAAATAGAGTGGTAAAAAAATTGATGTCACTTCTGGAATTTCTTGAGAATGGGGCAGAAAAAGGCTCGTCAGTCAGTCAGTACTCTGAAAGTGCAAATAGCCGCATTGGGAGTTTTTCTGGAAATACCAATATCTTCGGAAGCCCCTAGTTACAAGATTTTTCAAAGCGCTTACTAGATCTAGACCAGCTCCTGCTAAGCACTTTCCCAGTTGGGATCTATCAGTGGTCCTTCAGGCCCTCTCTAAGGAACCTTTTGAACCACTACAAGCAATTTTCCTGAAGTACCTTACTCTCAAGACTTTGTTCCTAGTTGCAATAACGCCAGCTAGGAGAATTAGTGAGCTGCACGCCCTGTTGGTTAAAAAAAAAAACCTTCTTATCCATCTACACGGATAGAATTGTACTGAAGACTGATCCAGGTTTATTGCCAAAGGTGGCGTCAGCCCTCAACAGGTCAAGGAGATCCTCCTACCAACCTTTTGCTCAAACCCTTTGGGGGAGAAGGAAAGCCAATTCCACAATTTGGATGTGAGAAGGACTTTATTACATTATCTTGAAGTAAACAAGGACTTTCGGTCTTTGGATTCCTTGTTTATACTTTTTTTCTGGAAAAAAGAAGGGCCACCAAGCATCAAAGGGGTCAATGGCTAGATGGCTTAAAACCGCTATCCTGGCAGCCTACTCCAAAGCGGGGCTATCTCCTCCACGGGGAATTAAAGCGCATCCTACCAGGGCTCAAGCCACTACATGGGCAGAAATAGCTGGTGCCACCCCAGACCAAATTTGTAAGGCGGCTACGTGGTCAAGTTACCTAACGTTTGTCTGTCATCACAGACTGGATCTTCTGTCAGCGAGCGATCAGGCTTTTGGCAGAAAGGTCTTGCAAGCTGTGGTCCCTCCCTAAGTGGGCAAGTCTCTCTTATCCTCTCAAGGTGTTGTCCTGAAAGACGTTTAGGGAAAAATCTAGTTAGACTTACCGGTAACTTGTTTTCCAGGAGTCTTTCAGGACAGCAGCAACCCGCCCTTTATTGTTTTGATGATGATGCTGTGACTAACCAAACTCTGATTATGTGTTCCAGCTTGGGCTGGAGATTTCTCTACTACTACTGATAAGTGGGAAGGAGCCTCCCTTTAAAGAAGTTTGGTGGAGGTGTGTTTCCTGTCAAGTGGGTGGAGCCACGCTTTCAAGGTGCTGTCCTAAAAGACTCCTGGAAAACAAGTTACCGGTAAGTCTAACTTGATTTTTTTTTTTTGATGTGGGTCTAGTGACACTTTAAAGCTGAGTTCCACCCAAAAGTGTAAGCTCCACTTATCTGCCTCCCCCCCCCCCTCCGGTGCCACATTTGGCACCTTTCGGGGGGAGCAGTTACCTGTTTTTGAAAGGTACCCGTCCTCACTTCCAAGAGATTTCACCGTAGTGAGATTACTCGGAAGTTGGGTCCCCTCCTCCTTCCCATGCCGAGTCATTTTCTGCATGCTCAGGGTTTCCTCTACAGGCAATGGCGACAACAGCACCCGGGAGCCGATTGAAACATCGGCTTAGGTGCCGACATCACTGGATTCCAGGACAGGTGAGTGTCCTAATATAAAATGTCAGCAGCTACAGTACGTGTAGCTGCTGATTTTTTTTTTTTTTTGATTTGCTGGGGAGAGAGGAACTCCACTTTAACTTTTCCACAGTACACCATTACAATAATTGATTTTCTTGTTGAATAAATATTTTAAAAGGCACATTTTCTTTTATTTGTAGGCGAATAAAGAAGATCCGATGACAATGTTTTTAGCATATTTGAAAACATAAACAACAGTTTTCATGGAGTGTACTTATTTTTTACCATAACATCACCATTGCCTTTAGATCAGTCACCATTCTGTCTTAGTAGAAGAGTCTCTAATCCGAGTCCGCAGCCTCTATAGAAGGACAAGGGCAATTAGTAGTAGAGGGAATGTGAATACCTCTTATCCAACACTTGCCATCTGGAAACCCATGGGCATTCAACGCTGATGTCTTTTTTTGCCCTCTGGGATCTTTTTCATCAGAATACAATCACAGAAATGCCTAGCCTAGCACAACTCTGCTGATGAATTGCATAGTTAATATTTAAGTCACTATAAATTGATTTCTAAAGATAGTCAAGTGAGGCACAAGAATTATTGAGAACATAAAAGGATCACAGAGCAAAAAAATCAATGTGATTGTTTTGTTGTGCTTAACAATAAAAATAAATCTGCTTGTATGTATACTTTCCTTATGTAAATCTTTCAAATGCTTACCAGGACTGTGAATGTACTAAATGTCTCAGCATTCTAGTAGCTGGTAGGCATTTTGGGACATGTAGCATGGGTCTGTTGGTTGCATTCTGCAGGCAAACCGTTTTTGAGGCAATGGTTATATAATGGATGAACTGGCAGAATATAGCCTTAAAATGATCTCTTTCTGATATTTTGTGGCAGGGAACGGAGAATTGAGCAATAAAGAGTTTATTGCTATCATGAAGCAGCGTTTGATGAGAGGACTGGAAAAGCCAAAAGATATGGGATTCCATCGCCTTGTAAGAGCTATGTGGAAGTGTGCCCAGGAGACAGCCTGGGACTTCTCTTTACCTAAAGCGTAAGAAGAAAAGAACCTCACTGGGATTCTGAAGACAATACAGACTCTGCAATCTAAGAATGTAAAGGGGTTTGGTCCTTGAGCAAAAAGTTTAAAATGCTTGAATTATCAGCGTTGTCACATGCTATGGCTCAGCTTGACTGCACCACGCATTACCCCCCTACCCCCCCCCCTATCTTGCATATATTTCATTTTAAAAAAACACACAAAATGCAATTCAATTACATTAATAAGCACCATTTATAAATTACTGTTATCCTTATCGTACCCATAAACACTATGTGATGCTTGTTAAGACATTAGCCATCTTTTGAATGATCTTTCATGCTCTTGACATACTAGGTTTCTTTTTGCATAAGGTATGATATTAGTTTTATTTCATAATGTCAAACTTGTCCCTTCAGTCACAATTAATGACTGAAGTGGGCCTAATTCCTACTTGCTGTTAACATATCATTCAGCTTAGATGTGTCTTTTTTAATTTATGTTTTACAGCTGTTCTTAACTCATGCAGACAGACATTCATGTCGAGCCAAACCAGTAGCACCAAACATATTGATACCGCTTCCTACATATACATCTGAAGCACATACAGAACATTTATACAGATAAAATATGCTTATGATGACAGTCCGGGTCCATCTGTACCTTCAGTCCTGAAGGTGCTGCCTGACTGGACTGAACTGGAGGGAGGATACTTGAAATGGGAAGAGGGTTGAAATTTCTTGTACAACCCCTATAAATGCTTTCTGTGCTGATGTGTTGATCTTCACTTATTGAATTATATGTCTTTGGGTATGTCTTAGCTTTGTTTATTTTCATTTTATACCTCCTAGTGACTATTAATTAAAAAAAAAAAATATACAATTATACAGTCACCAAAGAGTGGCAACATATTTTATATGTTTCTTTCTAGAATCTACAGAATATAATTTGTGTAACATGATCCTGTCTCCGAAGAGTAACAAGTTCACTAGTTGTCAGATTATTTTATTTTTCATTTACACTCTCAATGATAATGTCAGCCTCAAGGTCCCATCAGTGCTATCCCATCAATACAGTGTTCCAGCCTTAGGTGAAAACTATAAACCCTGCACACACATTTACTGACTGCAATCATTGATATAGCTTTAATATTTCAATGCATTTCAAGTTGCAGATACATATATTGATAGTTAATTCACACCAATAAACACTAAGGGGAAGAACTGATTATAGTTTACTTTATGTAAAGGTTTAACAGAACTATTCCCACTGAACATGCCAATAAATGTGCATGGAATTTATCTAACAACTATTAAATAATTATGGTACTATTAGGGAACCATGCATTGTTTAGCCATATATTGGAAGTGCTATTAAGGGAATTTAGATTAGATTTGGTGAGAAGTGATATAAGGTTATGCAATTGTAAATAAGCAATAAAATATGTTTTGTTGAAATAAGTGTGTGACTATTGATGGGTGGTGTATTGTCATTTTAATGTGTGAATTGTTTCAATTATTTTGATTGTATGATTATGTTTTAGCTTGTAATGAAAAAAGGGAGGGGGACTTTGTGGGACTTACATGAAACGTATGTGAATACATCTCCATCCCTGATTCAGTAGAAATGAAGAAGAAATAAATGGGACTTTAAATGAGGTATGTATGGCAACAGAAAAGCAGTCCGAGTAAAAACACTATTTATTGCTAAGTAATGATTACATAATATAATAGAAAATTCATTCTTAGGTTTGTGTCCATATTTACAACATGTAACACACATTGTATGTAAAACTGACAACAAATTGATATATTGTTTAATATATGACCGCTGCATCAAGATAATACACTGTAGGATATATATATATATATATATATATATATATATATATATATATATACACATACACACACACAGTATCTCACAAAAGTTAGTACACCCCTCACGTTTTTGTAAATATTTTATTATATCTTTTCATGTGACAACTTTGCTACAATGTAAAGTCATGAGCGTACAGCTCCCGTGACAGACGCCTTGAGCGGCACTTTTGTTGCTATTACCCCACTTCATATTTAGCTCATATATATTTTTAATGCAATTTGCCCCTGAAGAGTGGAATAAATCCATGAAATGCGTAGGGATTATTTTGTGCATCTCATCTTCATTGGAGGGTTCAACCGGTTTTATATATATATATATAGATATATATATATATATATACAGACTTAATTTTATTTTTATACTGTTTCGGAGGTGGTCCGTGTCATCTAGGATGGCTGTTATATTTATAGAGATCTATCTATCTATATATATTGTGGTAGCGTGGTACCCCACCAGTGTAGTGACCCAGAATTCTCAACTGGACGGGTTGAGGGGCTCCAGGGAGCTTACAATGTACAGAGGAAACTGGCGTTTCGGTTTCCTCATTATTTTATAAAGTCCACTTTGGGACCTGGAGCCTGGGGATTTCGTAGAGATCCGGGTGGGATGAAATCCCCAGTCCTGGGTCCAGATTTTGAGATTTACTAGCACACTGACTGGTCAGGTGTGTGCTGGCCTATTTGTAGACACCTGACCATGGTTCGGGGCTCCACCCTCCCGAGGAGACCAGGCTTGCAAGGGAGAACCCAGAGTGTGCAGGTGTGCACTGGAATAGCTAGAGAAGCTGGAGTAGCTAGAGAAGCTGGAGTAGCTAGATAGTGCAGGCTGCACTGTGAAACCCAGAGACCTGAGTCTGCTGACAGGTGTCAGGAGGGCTCCATGCGGGAGCCTGAGCAGTGGCGCTGCTGCTAAAGAGAGCCAGGCGGCTCGGTATTTTCATTTGCACTTTTGCATGTGTGAGCCAGGAGGCTGAACATACAACCGTTTAATGTTTATGGTGAAAACCCCCTGTGAGGGAAACCACATTTGCTTTCATTTCTGGAACTTTGATTCTTTTTAATAAAAGTGGGCCAACAAGCCCTCAAAAAAAAACATTTGTGTGGGACTGTTCTCGCTAGCGGGTGCTACACTTGAGCTAAACAACCCCCAACATTAAAATATATATATATATATATATCAGAGTCTTCACTTGGAATGCGATACCATAACTACCAAGGCCTGAGGTGTGCCTTAGCCTGCTGGTCAGTATGCCTAAACGTGGGCATACCCCGATGACTGAAGAAATGAATAATGTAAATGATTATATAAAAATAGGGGGAACGGGTGGGTGGGAACCCAGAAACCCAGCCGACACAGGAGACGAGAGAGGAGGAGGGATAAATAGCCCGCAGACTCCACCTACAAATACAGGCTAGCCTGCGGCCAGCCTTCAAACTTGTAGTCAGAGTCTTCACTTCATGCGATACCCTAACTACCAAGGCCTGAGGTGTGCCTTAGCCTGCTGGTCAGTATGCCTAAAAGTGGGCAAAAAGACCCGGAAGTAGGTATGTTGAGAAAATAGAAGAAGGGCAGGTAACAAACCGCCTGGTAGACTAACGCACGCCCGGATGGCGTCAATGAACGGATCCGGTATGCATCCGTTACGACAGCAGAAACCAGCGACCTAAGAATTGATGAACAGAAGGGGCCCCATCCGTGGAACTTGCGAACCTGCCCAGAAACCAAGCGACCGTCCCGTATCTGACTGGATAAGCCAGAAAACACAGGCATGGGAACGAGCCGCTAGTGGCGAGAGGATACGTGAGAGGAACAGAACAAGGGCTGACCCGAGGAGCCGTGAGGAATAATGCCAAGTTTGAACCCAGCCAACAGGATGAAAGACGAGTAGCTCCGTGAGACACCCACAACCCCTGGCTTGACTGTCCGTACCTGGTAAGGGGATGTGAGAGGGAGAGCTGCCAAAAAAAAAATGGACGAACTGATAGGAGTGAAGGGGGGTCTAAGACCCGGATACCTGAAATATGAATTGGCTGGTGTTGACGGATGAGGCCAACATGCTGTAGCGATATGCAACAATAACGCACAGAACCAGACATGGCATGACACAACCTACCCGAGTGACTGTGAGCCCCCTGCAACAGGCTAGGAATCGGACAAAAGATGAAAGGTCTGACGTACCTGCCCAGTAGATCCGGCAACCTATAACAAGAGAAAAGCACCAAAAGATGATACCGCCCAGACCTACTATCGTGGGCCGACACAGGGACGTTGGTGTCAAGTAAGGACTGCATGCCCCAAGGGTAACCCAGCAGTGAAACCAACACTTCCGCTGCTAACCTGCCCTGGCAGCGGGCAGGCGTGATCAAAGCTTCAAGCCTTGGTGAAATCAGCTTGGATGGCCAATGCCCCCATGCCCCAGAAACATGCTTGGCTCAGACATGTAGAAACCGAAGGCTTGCCAAAACCGGTGAACTAAGGAACTAAGGAGATGCTGAACTTGCCTGCTGAAATGCAGGAGCTGGGGGTGTGCTGAGACCCCGCCCCAGACAAGCGAGTTTTGAACGCATCCACCCTGACCTAAAAACGTAAGTGACCGTGGAGAGCCTGTTTGGCCCGCATGAAACTGCGCTTAAGAATAAAGCCCAGAACATGCTCCATGCTGGTACGTGGGAGTAGCTATCATGGAATAGGAAGCAAACTAAAGCGTACCGCCTACCCTGCTGTTGCCGGAAAAGGAAACCCCTGAGTTGGCACACCGCACTGCAGAGCCAAGTGTGGCCAACTCCTGTACGACCGAGTACTACCATGGCCAGAACCCCTACGTGGAGTAGAAGGGATAAACCTGCATGTGTTGCACCCGAACAGTGCCGCATGCCCAACCCTAAAAACACAAAGAAAATACAACAGACAATCCAGATATGAGACACCACCCCTCTGTACCTGCCTGGGCCAAATAGGTGAGCAGAATCGACCAGACCTCAGCGCGTGAATGAACCTGATGACAGAACCCACCCTAGTGTATGTAGTAAGTGTATGCAGCAAGTGAGCCAGAGTAACCTTCCGCGCAGAGATGGGTAATTAAAAATGAAACACTCAGGGCCGGTGTACCCACAGACCGTGGTGGGTAGTAGTATAGGCGTAAGAATGAACGTGCACGTATGACGTATGGTATACAGGCGAGAAGATTGTCGTCAACAATCATTTAAAAACGAAACCTCAGGGGGGCATGGCCTGGAGCGGCATGTGATCGGACGCTAGGAAGCTGAGCTCGGCCGGACCGATATCCTTCTTCCCTCATCCTGCATTCCCGCCCGCAAATCGAGGCCTCAGACTGCTTCAATACACCTCGGGCAGCGTTAGGATCATGTCCCCGCCGAAAACAGGGTGATTTAGAGAACAGAATCAGAAGATGTAATCTCAGATTCATAGGTCTTCCTGAGGGGGTAGAGGGGAAGGACCCCCCCCACGTTTCTGGAGACACTCCTGTGTGATACTTATGGCAAGGAGGTGTTCTCCCCCACATTTGCTGTGGAACGGGCTCACCGCATGTCAGGCAGGCCGCCGCCAGCCGGGGCACCCCCTCGCACTTTTATTGCAAAATTCCTCAATTTTAGAGATCGGGATGTCATACTCCGCCTCAGCAGAGAAAAGGGGCAATATTCCCTACGGTAACAAAACGGTCGCTGTCTTCCCGGACTTCTCGGCAGAGGTGCAGCGTAAACGCAAAAGGTTCATGGAAGCTAAACGGCGACTCCGCAAAAAACACCTGAAATAAGCCATGCTGTTCCCCGCACGCCTGCATGTGGAGGGTGAGGACCGTGCACACTTCTTTGAGGACCCGGAGGAGGTCATCGCATGGCTGGAACGAAGAGAAGACCGCAGATAAGTGAATATGTACCTTGTGCATTTATGCTAATACTCCTTTATTTGACTTTCCTATACCTGCTGACAGTCTTACTGCTGGGACCGGGGCTGCAGATTGCATATAGACATTGCTTCCTGTTACTGTGGCCCCGTATATCCTTGCTTGCTACTGCTTCAATATTCCTATTTACCAGCAGTTTTTTCCCTCCAGGACTGGGGTTGCAGCTCGCATTCTGACATTGCTTCCTGTTGCTGCTGCCCCGTATACCTTTGCCTACTGTTGCTTCAAGCCATTCATCAATCCCTGACCCCATTTTGACAAACTCTACTGTTACAGGCCCACTATTCAGTCTACTTCCTGCCCTAGCCATTTTGAGAGAACTTATTGGTACCCCAACCCATATGGGAACCTGGGAGGCCGTATTTTGATTCCTACCTAGCTGACTGCATTTACACTGTATTTTCCGGTGGAGTGGGCTCTCCGCTAGCATGCTCGCTATGGATAGTGAGCAAGGTCCTGTAATGTGTCACGTCACGCAGCGATGTTTGGCCCCACGTGATACAGTTCACAACCAGAACGGGAAGAGCATGACCACGTATGTTCTGAGAGTATTTTCTGTCCATATTATTAATG
The DNA here is from genome assembly GCA_029206835.1 of Rana muscosa. Taxonomy (NCBI): domain Eukaryota; kingdom Metazoa; phylum Chordata; class Amphibia; order Anura; family Ranidae; genus Rana; species Rana muscosa. The sequence continues at coordinate 129,449,505 of CM055123.1, read as the reverse complement.
TTCTATTAGCAATGGTGGTCCATGTGTTTAATTTTCTGATCTTTGCCATCTATTTCACAGGTTGTGAACTGCTCTTGCCACATTGGCAATTAAGGCTTAATGCCCGCACCAGTTGGGGACAGTGCAGGATCAAAAGATTAGCTGTTTTTGCAGTGCTTAAAAAACAGAGCGGATGTGGTGGTTCTGGTGGAGACCCATGCTGAGGGATCGGTACAGAGGGCTCTCAAGCGTCCTTGGTATGGGTGGGCCTACCATTCGGTCCACACCACGCACTCGCGGGGGGTATCGGTACTGATTGCTAAATCGGCACAGTTTGAGCTCCAGGATTCAGTGACAGACCCACTGGGTAGATATGTTTTCTTAAAAGCTAAACTGTATGGCGAAGTGATATTGTTACTGGCATTCTATGTACCACCCCCGTTTCAATTCACGATTTTGACGACTGGGCTTGATTTCATGGCTCTACACCCGAGCGTGCCAGCAGTCTGGCTGGGTGACTTCAATAATGTACTAGATACGACATTGGACAGGGTGTCCGGGTCCCAGGCCTTTTCCACGTCTTACCACTCCACGAGATTCGCAAGACTCCTCGCCGATTTCAATCTAGTAGACACATGGAGGTTCAAGAATCCTACTTCCCGGGCATACTCCTGTTTCTCCGCTACTCACCATTCGATGTCCCGAATTGACCTTATACTAGTCTCCAAGGCCCTCTTATCTAGGCTACGGGATGTGGGATTTTCCCCTAGATCATTATCGGACCATAGCCCATATTGGGCAGAGTTCTCCCTTCCCCAACCCCGTCCGTTGCCTTCATGGCAGCTGAATCAATTCTAGTTGACCCTATTTCTGGAGGACGATGACTTGGCCACTGACTGGGAGCAGTTCTTTGAAACTAATGTTGAATCTGCGTCACCATATATAGTCTGGGAAACTTTTAAAATGCATGCCTGTATGACACTCATGACTCACATCAACAACCTTAAGCGGACCTCGGCGGAGGCTCTGGGCAAGGCCACGGACCTTTTTTACACGGCGGAACGGGCATTTGTGGATGACCCCACGACTGATAAAGCCGTTACCCTCAAACTGTGCTCCAGGGCTCTAGATCAGTTGTATTATGAGAAGTCTAAACGCAAACATTTTTTCATAGACAAAAGACATTTGAACACGGTGAGAGGGCCAGGAAGCTACTAGCTTATATAGTGCACTGCGAGGAGAGGCCCCCGGTGGTGATTTCACTCCGCTCTCCTGGCTGCGAACTAGAGACGGAACCTGTCCGGGTGGCAGCACTTTTTAGGGATTTCTTTGCCTCCCTGTATGCCACGGTGGCTCCGGGGGACAATTCCCTGATAGAGGAGTTTATGGCTGATCTCCCTATACCCCGGCTATCCGAGGAACAGACCAGAGAGCTTGAGGCACCATTGACGGTGGAGGAGATCTCCGCCGCACTGGCTGCACTCTCCAATTCAAAAGCTCCTGGCTCGAACGGCTTACCTTCAGAGTTTTACTCGACCTACTCTGAGGTATTTGTCCCTAGGCTTCTTGCATTGTATGAATCCATATTTGAAAGCTCTGAACTCCCACCCTCCATGAGAGAAGCCGTCATAGGTTTAATCCCCAAACCCGGTAAGTACCCGCACCTCCCGGAATCGTATCGTCCCATATCTCTGCTCCAGGTGGACATCAAGATACTTGCTAAAGTACTTGCCATCCGCCTCAATGCAGTTATCCTGTCACTGGTTCATGAGGACCAGGCTGGTTTTATGCCGAACCGAAACACCTCTTTCAACCTTAGGAGACTCTTCATCAACCTTCAGATAACACATGATAATCCGGGGTCGCGGGTGGTCGTGGCCTTGGATACGGCCAAGGCCTTCGACTCGGTCGAGTGGAGATACCTTTGGATCTGCCTTGACAGGTTTGGTCTAGGTCCTAAATTCATAAAATGGGTGCGGCTCCTCTATCAGACCCCGGTAGCTAGGGTCCTAGCCAATGGATGGCCCTCAGAACAATTCCCCTTATCTAGAGGTACGAGACAGGGCTGCCCCCTGTCGCCGCTGCTCTATGCTTTGGCGGCAGAGCCACTTGCTATCGTCATACGATCTCACCCGGGTATAGTGGGACTCCAGAGGGGAGAGGTAGTTGAGACGATAAGCACATATGCAGATGACACCCTGTTGTATTTAAACGAATCGAGCGAATCTCTCCCATTAGCATTAAACCTAATAGAGCGCTTCGGAGTGTTCTCCGGTCTCCGAATAAATTGGGACAAGTCCCAAATACTCCCCCTAGATAACTTCCCACCACTCAGAGACAGAGCCCTTCTCCCTTTACAAAGAGTAGCCGAAATCAAATACCTGGGAATCCGGACTACCCGAACTCCCGCAGATTACATCCCACTTAATATCTCACCACTGTGTGAGATGCTGAAGCACAAGACACAAATCTGGGCTCGTCTCCCACTGGGAGTGATGGGTCTTATCAACTTTGTGAAAATGGTTCTATTGCCCAAAGTACTTTACATGATTTGGCATTCCCCGGTGTACCTGGTGCTTCGGCATTTCAAACTTCTGGAAACTCTCCTTAAGCCGTTCATATGGGGTAATGCTAGGCACAAGCTCCCATGGCGTAAGTTGAAGAACCCTACGGACCTGGCCGGAATGACACTACCCGACCTTAGTGCGTACTACTTAGCTGCCCAGCTGTCACAGATATTTCATATAGATAAAGTGGACAGGGACAGGTTCCTGCGATTTCTATGCCCCAAATGGGTGCAACCAACTGCAGACCCACTAGTGACGATAGCGGGAGGGGGGGAGGCGAGGGAACACCGACAGACCACCAGTCACTCATATATCGGTATAGAAAGGTGTGGAGTATGGCCTCGGACAGGTTGCGTATCACTTTGCCCCATAAATTTACCTCCCTGTGGCACAACACAGACCTACCTGAATTCAGTCTCTTACAGGATAGTGAAATATGGAGCTCTAGAGGGGTATACTTTCTGTCCCACATCACACACACGACGGGAAACTGAAATCCTTTGACAGCCTTCAAACTGATTTTGATTTACCGAATCACATGTACTTTAGATACCTCAAACTCCGACACGCCTTCCACGCCCAATTTCCCCAGGACGATCTCGTCTTACCTGACAACCCCTTAATGGCAGCAATAAAATACCCTGACCCTAAGAAGTTGATTTCCAGCTTTCATACTATGCTGACACTCCCGGAGGCGACTAAATCGGCGTATGCCTTAAAAATGAGGTGGGAGGGGGACGTGGGCCCATTAACTGACGACGAGTGGAGTGGTGCCCTAGACACCTGTAAATTAATATCCCCTAAATTATCGGACCGCCTCACGCAAATTTATATCACTCACAGAGCTTACCTCACACCGCTCAGAGTCTCCAGGTACAAGAGCGATCACCCTGCCACCTGCCCCATGTGTGGCCAAGTTCTGGGCACCTTTTTTCACTTGCTGTGGCAATGTCCCAAAATACAAGCGTTTTGGGGACAGGTGGTTCGGTTCCTGCATGATACGATGAGCTCCCCCATAACGCTACAGCCAAAGCTGTGCCTGCTAGGTATCTTCCCAGACCCAGAGATTAACAAATTTCTTAAAATATTCCTACATGACACTCTTTTCGGCACGGAAGGTCATAGCTAGAGTTTGGATGAGGCCCAACCCACCTGAGCTGTCCCATTGGATGGCAGAGGTTAATGCAGTTTTACCTTATAAGAAACTGGTATACTCTCACAGGGGGTGTCCTTCAAAATATGATAATATATGGGACAGGTGGCTCCAGGACCCCGCAACATGCACCTAATAACACTAGTTGTGGTCTAGCCCACGGACTTGCAGGATATCCCCACGGAACATAAACACCAGGGAAGCGGGGAGTTCACCGCACCGCTCTACGCACAATGCACATGAGCAACAGGAGTGTAACTGGTGCCTTTTGTTATGTCTCGCACTTATGCATACAGTGACGGTTAATGATGTCACATATTCATTTTGAGAGGTATTCTTTACCATGTCCAATGTCTGTCATGGCCGCTAAACTGTATGTATTTTTTTCTTTTTGTTCAATAAAGCTGCTTTTTTTTTTTTTTAAACGAAACCTCAGCCTGTATGGATCTGTAGACGTGACAGATCCTGAGATGCGCACCCTGGCTAACTACACCCGGTATGCAAGAACCTGAAAGAAAGGTGTGACGAGACAAAGAAAACAAACAATGATTCAACGGCTGTGCGTGTGTGCCGTGACTGCATAGCACCGACAAGCTATGACAGAACAGCTACGACTGGCTGAGACCTTCTATAACTGAAACACGCTGGGGTAAAACATGCTATGACAGAACACAACCCCCTCTGTACCTACCCCAGTGCGAAGACGTGAGCAGTGAAGGAGGGACCACAGCATGTAAATGAACCTGATAATGACACCCCCCCCGGCGTGTGACGTGAGTGAGCGCAAGTATCCTGCTGTGCAACGACAGATCGTTGAAACGGAATACTCAGGACCTGTGTACCCACAGACCATGGTGGGTAGTCCTGCAGGTGTAATGAAACGAATGCATCGTATGACATGATGTAACAGGCAAGAAGATTGTGGTCAACAATCATTGCAACGAAAACCTCAGCCCTTAAGGGTCTGTAGACGTGACAGATCCCGGGATGTGAGCCCTAGCCAACTGAACCAGAAATGCCAAAAACCTACAAAAGTACGATGAGACATCGAAACGAACGAAGATGAACCGTCTATCGGAGTGAGCTGAACCTGCATGACACCGACGTGCTGACAGGAAACGCCATGACAGAGAACCTGCTAAGTCCGAGCTGCTGTGACAGAAACACGCCAAGACAACGCTGAGGCAGAACATGCAATGACAGAAAAACCTGGGGCCCTACGAGGGCGTGGCTACAGCGGCGTCTCTGTAACCAGGAACTATCTGGATGTGCTCCACTGCTAGCCTGTCGAAAGAAGGAAGTGTTTACTCAGCGCTGCACTAAGCAACATTGGCGCTTCTGAGGATCGCGGGATAGCGGTGAATACATTCACTATTGTTATGTGCATTAACTTTGATTGAAATGTACGTGCATTTGTAGCGGGGTTTGTGCTGCATGGGGGTCATTTTATTTCATTAAAGCAGTATTACGCTATTTTAGTGTCTCTTTGCTTTTATATGAACCCTAAACGGATTTTAACCCATGCTGCCTTCTGCCTGCTGATGACGGATGTCCATGTGAGAGATTATATGACCATATCTTAAGGCCCATTTTATCCATTTTTTTGGTGAGTTTGCACCCCGGCGGGGGAGAGAGTCTCACGTTTGGTGAAGATTGGGATCTGGTGTAGGATTCACTATTTATCCAGGCCTTAGAATCACTCACTGACCTAGGACCTACTGTTGCTACGTCATCATTACAAATGTTTTATGTATTGGACATTCATCCAATTTTAAGCGCTGTTTTATCATTTGGACTTTTAGTTCCATTTTTTGATACTTCGTTTTATATATATATATATATATATATATATATATATATATATATTAGGGCTGTTACTGATTAAAATCTTCCTGTTCGATTAATCTTTTTTTTTTTTATCGATTAATCGACTAATTTCGATTATTTATAACGCACATAGATCCAACTACTTTTAGCTGATCTCCTTGCAGGCTGATTCCCAGTGCAGCTACCAAACCACTGGAAAAATGGATAGCAGGATACAAAAAACACACAAAGGCAGCGCTCGATGGGAATAGCATTAAAACTTTTATAGTCTTCAAGTAGGTAACAAAATAAATATTGCACTGGCGATAAAATTGATGTAGCTACATAAACTGTAAAAATGGTGCGAGTAATACCAAACGGTAGCAAAAGCAGTCATAAAAACATGTAGCTAAGTATGATACTGGTATAAAAATGTGTACAACGATACCACTGCTTAATCCAAATGAGGAGGGGCTAACATCAGTCCGTCGGCATGTAGATGTCCCGTGAAGGGAACTATCACAACTCCCAGTGGATGGCTGTAGAATCCCAGGTTGATAGAGGGAAGTGATAGAGGGAAGTGTAACAGCCCTTGCGTGTGGCAGATAGTAAGGTCCCGCCGGCATGCAGATATGACGGCACAGCAAAGGAGCCCTTCAGATGAACACGGCAAGCCGTGACGTCACCGGATCTCCCTGAAGACTTTTGATCGATCAAAACAATTAATCGATTAATCAAGGAATTAATAGTTAATTTCCACAGCCCTAATATATGTATATATAGCCTACAATGTATTAAATCTTGACCGGTCATATATTATACAATGTATCAATTTGTTGTTGCCAGTGTTTTACATTTTGTCAATATGGGCACAAACCTATGAATGAATTTTCCAATATGTTATGGTAATCATTACTAAGCAATATTGTGTGTTTTTACACTGCTTTTCTGTTGCCGTAAATACCTCATATAAAGTCCCATTTATTTCTTCTTCATTAGCCTGCAATGAATCATCGAACATTATGTGAAGTTTAGAAACTCATGGCAGCAGCTCAGATTTTATTTTTGCTGGACTGAATATAGTAACCTGAAATCTGGTTGCCCAGCTGAAACATGTATAGTATGTAGTAGTCATAATAACTGATTAAATGGTATCTAAAGTAGTAATATTTTAGTTTTGGATAGTATGATGCAAGGTTAGAACCCCTGTCAGGTTTTATTGATGTTTATGTCCCCTATAGGGAGTTTATCTCCACCTTTTTATTTGCTCTAGTGATGTCACAGGACTAAAAATTATGAGAAATCCAAAATTGATGTTGTCAACAGGAATAGACAGAAAATCTTTCAAAGGAGACAATAGTTCAGTTGACAGCTGTCTAAAAGAGGATTTCTCTCACTTTGGAGGCTAGAATTACATAGTTGTTAAAGTTAAATAAAGACACAGATTAATCCAGTTTAACCTATATACTGTGTATTTGTATACGTGTGCAAATGGCACTACGCATTTCATACACCTGTATATTGTGTTTGCTAAACAATCTACACTCCCTGGTGATACCACTTACTGTGGAAGAGAGTGCAACATCTTACTGCTGTAACAGTAAAGAACTCTTTAAAGTGTTTAAAATTAAACCGCTTCCTGTCCAACTTCATTATGTGGCGGCAGCTTTATAAAAGACCTTTCATTAAACTTTTTTTTCCCCGATACTACAGTCCCCATTGATTTGTATACTGCAATTAAATACCCTCTTAAGCGCTTCTTTTCCAGGGAGAATAATGCCGCATACACACAACCGTTATTCATGTCATGGAAAAAAACGAAGTTTTTCTCGACGTGTTTCCTCTCAAGCCTGCCTTGCATACAAACGTTAGTGAAAAAAATGCTTGAGCAAAGCGCGGTGACGTACAACACGTACGACGGCACTATAAAGGGGAACTTCCATTCGATAGATGCCCCACTTTGGGATGCTTTTGCTGATCCTCGTGTTAATAAAGTTTAGTGAGAGACGATTCGTGCGTTTCAGTCCGTTACAGCGTGATGAATGTGCCATCTCCATTATGAACGCTAGTTTTACCAGAACGAGCGCTCCCGTCCCATACTTGATTCTGAGCATGCGCATTTTTTTTCCCCCTGTAAAAGCATACACACGGGCGTTTTCACAACATTAAAAAGAACGACGAGAAAAAATAGAGCAGGTTCTAATTTTTTTTCGGGCATTTTTCTCGTAGAGAAAAATGCTCTGGAGCATACACACCACCGTTTTTCACGACCATTTTTTAAAATGGCATTTTTCTTGTCATGAAAAATGGTCGTGTGCACACGGCATTAGTTTCAATTTTGTAATCGTACTTTATAACTAAGGCCCTCCATCCCTCTTATTAATTCTATTGCCTCTTATTTCACGTTGTGTCCCCAGGACAAAAAGTGAAGGGGAAAAAAAACTGACAGCGGTTTTACCAAAGTATAATCTAACTAAAATGAGAAAAAATGGCTTTAGATATACTCGGAATATTTAAAAAGACAGATCTAATTTCGTTGTTATGAGTAACAATGGTACTTTAATTCGTCACGTTTTATTTTTGATGAAATTTAAGGATTTTGTCAGGGAATTCCTGTGAGTCGTTTTGCACACAGACGTGCACAAGCACATAGCCTTTGCCATAGAACATCGAACATGCGCACCAGAGCCCGCAATCGCAGGTGCGCATGCGCGCACACGCATGAGCCTAATTTTCCTTGGCGCCAGACGGCCTATTTAAAGGGAGTCTGGGCTCTTGTGCTTTGCTGACTGATCTTCAGCTGTGTTCCTGAATTCTGCTCTGATCCTCTGTCCTCCCAGTATTTAGACCCGGCTTGCTCTTGACCTTGGCGCTCTGTGTTCTGTTCCTGTACTGTTGCCCATCTCTGACCCGGCTCCGTTCCTAACTCTGGCTCTGTCTATGATTTGGTACCTCACTGTCCGCCTGCTGAGGAACCTCGCTATCCCTGAGACCTTGCTCTTGTCTATGTTCCTGGTTGCTGTTAACTCTTGGTTACCTGCCTGGCTGTTTCCTGTTCCTGCTCAGCACATCACAGTCTACTCCAGACCGCTGAACCCTTTCAAGCTGTTCTCCCGGGACCTCCTGCTCCAGGCACTCATGTCCCTCTTGTCCTTCGGCTTCCTCTGTCTCACCTTTAGCGGAGCCAGGACAGGAGATATAAGAGAGGCCGACCTCATCAAATCAGTCTCCCATCCAATCCCTTACAGTATCAGTCAGCCAATAATGGAGTCTGAAAGAGAGGCCTCTCCACCTAAGGACTTTTTGTAATCAATCTCTGCACTAACGCACATCGTGCAAAAGTTGCAAGTGGATCTAAGTCGCATGGAAGATCAGTTACCAACCTACACAGAGACTTTGCCACTTTTAGGTTCTTCTACTGCTACAGATGTAGCCACTCAGACGGAGGCCTACACATCCAGTGGAACCTACCCTATTCCTGAACCCCGAGTGCCTATCCCCGAACGCTTTTCTGGAGATCGCAGAAAAATTTTGGACTTTTCGTAATGCATGCTAACTTTACTTTTCTCTCCTCCCAGAAACTTTCTCCACGCAAGATGTGGGATTTGTTATCTCCCTCCTTCTGGATGAGCCCCAATCTTGGGCCTTTCAGCTTCGTGAGCAGCTTGACCCAGCCCTAGCCTCTATGGACTCTTTTTTCTCTGCCATGTCTCAGCTGTATGCTGACCCCTTTTGTAGGCAGACTGCCGAACAAGAACTCCGCAAACTACAGCAGGGTCAGAGACCTGTGGAGGATTACGTAACCGATTTTCGCCTCTGGAGTACCGATACAGAGTGGAATCAATCAGCCCTTCATTACCAGTTTCGTCTTGGTTTATCTGACACTATTAAGGATGAACTTGCCAGAGTGGAAGTACCCCCGGTTCTGGAGGGCCTGATTAACCTTGTCATTTTGATTGACTAACGGTTATGGGAACGCCAGTCTGAGAAAACCCACCGAGACTCTCCTTATCACAGATCCAAGAATGCCATTACCTGTCTCTCCAGTGACACGACTAGCTCACCCCGAGCTCCTTCTCGGAAAAGTTTTTGGAGGTCCCCTCTGTCTGCAGCCGAACGCCTTCGCCAGCACTCTGACCTCTGCCTCTACTGTGGTGATGCCGGTCACTATCTGCGAAGCTGTCCTGTACAGCCACACAAATCTCCTACCAACTGGATCCACACGATGCATCCACCTGGACCTGATCGGGTTCACCTAACCCTTCCTTGCCACCTACAGTTTGCTGAGAAAAATATTTCTGTCTCTGCAATCATAGACTCTGGTGCCTGCAGCTGCTTTGTGGACTCTAGTTTCGCTGCCCGGCACAATCTCCCTCTTTGTACCAAAAAACAAGGGTTCGTGGTACACCTCGCTGACACAAGAAACGGTCCCCATCCTCTGCCTTTCTTCTACCAGTCATCAAGAGCTCCTCCTTTTAGATGTCATCTTGTCACCTATGTTCCCCATCATCTTGGGTATGCCCTGGCTGAAGGCACACAATCCCAGCATCAATTGGCTTACAGGAGAGGTCTTTTTCTCTTCACCTTACTGCCTGGTACACTGTTTTCCACATGAGGTACGCACCACTACACCTCTCCTGGCCATCCAGTCTGATCCGGAAACCTCAAAACTTGTTCCTGCAGTCTACCACGACTTTCTCGATGTCTTCAACAAAAAGAATGCGGTCTCTCTCCCTCCTCACCGGGCCTATGATTGCCCCATAGAACTGTTGCCCGGAGCTGAGATTCAGTTTTGCCGTATCTACCCTCTTTCTGAGCCCGGTTTAGAAGCCCTCCGTCACTACATTGACAAAAATTTGGAGAAAGGCTTCATCTGACATTCCACATCTTCTGCAGGGGCAGGCATCTTCTTTGTCGAAAAGAAGGATCATACTCTCAGACCCTGTGTGGATTGTCGAGATCTTAACAAAATAACAATTAGGAATCGGTACCCACTTTCTCTGATTCCAGAACTTTCCAGAGATTGCGAGGGGCACAAGTTTTTTCTAAACTAGATCTGAGGGGTGCATACAACTTAGTCAGAATTCGTAACGGGGACGAATGGAAAACTGCATTCCGAACACGCTTTGGACACTATAAATATCTTGTCATGGCATTTGGCCTCTGCAATGCCCCTGCCACATTTCAACATCTGGTCAATGACATCTTCCGGGACTACTTAGATTTGTTCATTATTGTCTTCCCGGACGATATACTTATATTTTCCAGTTCTCTTGATCTTCACAGGGATCATGTAAAGAAAGTACTTGAAAGACTGTGACAACACCATCTTTACGCTAAGGTTGAAAAATGCGACTCCGAAAGATCTTCTATCCAATTCTTGGGACTTGTTATTTCTGCAGAAGGCATCTCTATGGACCTGCAAAAAGTTGCTGCTGTGCTTGATTGACTTGCTCCCGAAGACAAGAAAGCCATTCAATGTCTTGTAGGCTTTGCCAATTTTTATAGAAAATGTATTAAAAAAAATTCCGGTATCATTGCTCCTGTCACCCAGTTAACTAAACAGCATGCTTCTTTCAAATGGACTCCTGAGGCTCAGGGTGCTTTTGAAAAATTAAAGACTTTGTTCACTTCTGCCCCCATTCTAAGACACCCTGACCCTGCTCTGGCCTACGTGCTTGAGGTAGACGCTTCTGAAACGGCAGTTGGGGCTATACTATCTCAAAGACAGGGGGCTAAATCTTTACTCCATCTAATTGCCTTCTTCTCTAGGAAACTTAACTCTTCTGAAAAGAATTATGACGTGGGGGATCGTGAACTATTAGGGCCATTCCTCTAGGGCGGCTTTGATAGCTATCTGTTGGAAGGGGCTGCACATCCTATCCTTATTTTTACCGATCATAAGAACTTGGAATATTTAAGAACTGCCAAGCGCCTAAGACCCCGACAGGCCAGATGGGCACTATTCTTTTCAAGTTTCACTTTTCATCTTACCATCCGCCCAGGATCCAAGAACGGGAACGGTAAACCCGATGCACTCTCACGCATGTTCTCGGAGTCAGCCCCACCTCCTGAACCTTACACTATTTTACCTGCCAAAAACTTTCTACTCCTACAGGAAGATGTGATGTCCCAAATTAAGGAGGCAGTTGCTAATCATCCTCCTCCTCTGGATCTGCATCTTCAACCAAGAGATGAACTCTTCTTCCACAAGGAGCAAATTTTTATTCCTGAGCAGTTTACGGTTCACATCCTCAAGAAATGACCACCCCCTTGCCGGGCACTTTGAAATTCACAAGACCTCTGACCTAGTGTCCCGTTCCTTTTGGTGGCCTGATTTATTGAAGGATTGTAGAGATTGTCAGTTCCTGCTCCATATGTCTCAGAAACAAGTGATCGTGCCAAGACCTGGGGGTTGTTAGAATCTCTTCCTGTACCTGAAAAACCTTGGAACATGATTTCGCTGCTCAAGCCTACGGTCTCCAACCCCTTCCCAAATTGTGGCACTGAAGCCCCTGCCCCACTACTGGTTGAAGGAAGTGAAGAATATGAGGCTGTTCTGAACTGTAGGATGAGGGGAGGTCGGACTCCGTTCCTCATTACATGGAAGGGTTATGGCCCCGAGGATAACTCCTGGGAACCAGCCTCTAATTTTCATGCTCCCCGGTTGATACAGGCCTACCTCCAGCTTCATCCTGAAAAACGGTCTCTTGTGGGCATCCGGAGGCTGCCCCTAAGGGGGGGCAATGTCAGGGAATTCCTGCGAGTCGTTTTGCACACAGACGTGCAGAAGCACATAGCCTTTGCCATAGAACGGCGAACAGGCGCGCGCATGCGCGCCAGAGCCCGCAAACGCGGGTGCGCATGTGCGCGCACGCACGAGCCTAATTCTCCTTGGCGCCAGACGGCCTATTTAAAGGGAGTCTGGGCTCTTGTGCTTTGCTGACTGATCTTCGCTGTGTTCCTGAATCCTGCTCTGATCCTGTGTGTCTTCCCAGTATTTAGACCCGGCTTGCTCTTGACCTTGGCTCTGTGTTCTGTTCCTGTACTGTTGCCCATCTCTGACCCGGCTCCGTTCCTGACTCTGGCTCTGTCTATGATTTGGTACCTCACTGTCCACCTGCTGACGAACCTGGCTACCCCTGAGACCTTGCTCCTGTCTATGTTCCTGGTTACTGTTAACTCTGTTACCTGCCTGGCTGTTTCCTGTTCCTGCTCAGCACATCACAGTCTACTCTAGACCTCTGAACCCTGCCAAGCTGTTCTCCCGGGACCTTCTGCTCCAGGGCACTCGTGTCCCTCTTGACCTTTTGGCTTCCTCTGTCTCACCTTCAGCGGAGCCAGGACAGGAGATATAAGCAAGGCCGACCTCATCAAATCAGTCTCCCATCCGATCCCTGGCAGATTTTTTTTCTCTACTTTTTTAAAAAGTTACTTAATATTAGAATTAAAAACTTTATTGAGTAAGTCAGATTCAGATAAGGCCATACCAAATTTCCATCACCTGAAATCTGAGTGGTTTGCTTAAAAAGCCCTTGTCACTACTAGATAAACTATTGGCAGGCAAAAAATCTGTATTTAGAATATTTATAAACCATGCAGCAAAATACCCTTGATCAGCAGAGGTATCTGTATTTTAATTCTGCAGCAAAATTAACACTTCCGGGAATATCGGTAACGGACTCCCTGAAGGCCACCAACACCTCTTTCTGACCCCTACGTCAGCAGCAGCATGAAGAGAACTCTCATATGATCAGCACTCAAGGCCACTGCACAGTAAGTCCTGACAGTGTGCTTAATGTGTCAGAGCTTTTCGTGCTGAGCAGGCAAAAGTTTTGGTCTACTGTTGAAATGCCATGATGACCTAGGGCAGGGGTAGGCAACCTCGGCCCTCCAGCTGTTTTGAAACTACAAGTCCCGTGAGACATTGCAAGAAACTGACAATCAGAAGCATGATGGGATTTGTAGTTTCACCACAGCTGGTGTGTCGAGGTTGCCTACTCATAACCTAGGGGTTGGGAAGAGGTGGCACTCTCGTCAGCCCCGAAGGCTTTCTTACTGACACTCCCGGAGGTGTAGATTTTGCTGTTGAATTACATTACAGATATCTGCTGATAAGGGGCCTGCAGCAGGCCGGGTTTCTGTAAGTATCCTCTTCATGCTGACTCATTGTCCGTCTTTAAGGAGGGTCAGGTGGTGACAAGGTCACAATATAAAAGTGTAGAGATACAGTAGTATTGTGCTAAATGAATTTTGCCACTAAGTCAGTTTTTACCTACATTTTCCTTCAAAAACATTATACCCTTTCATTAAGGCCTCATGCCCACGGGCGTTTTTTCAGCCGCGTTTTTGAGCGTTTTTTACAGCTTAAAAACGCCTGTCCATGTTAGTCTATAGCTTCATGCCCACCTAGGCGTTTTTGAGCTGTAAAGAGCATAGGCGTTTGTAAGCTGTAAAAAAAACCCAGGGCCAGTGCGTTCCTCAGCGTCAGAATTTGGCAGGAAAAAACGCGAGCGTCCAAAAACGCGCACTAACGCGCAAAAAACGCGCACTAACGCGCAGTCGCGTTTTTAGCTCCGACGTTTTTTTTTTTTTTTTTTTTTCAAAAAAAAAAAAAAAAAAAATATTTACAATAACATGGACAGGCGTTTTTAAGCTGCAAAAAACGCAGCTGTAAAAACGCCAGTGGGCATGAGGCCTAAAGCTTATTATTGCTGTGGCCTGTAGTAACGTATTCTGTAAACAATTTTATTAGACTGTAATGTTTACAAGCATACTTTTAGTTATAATAGCTGGGAAAATGCAAAGCATATATACCAAATGTTTAGTGCCATCCAGTGGCCTTCATATGAAAATGAAATTTCTAGTTTAAAGCCACTGTAATATATATTCAAGGGTGGTGTTCTATGTACTTTTTTTCCTTTTTGCACAAAGGTAAAAATGTTCATTTTTGGCCATAAAATTACTTAAAACCCTCAGAATATTATAAGTATTCTGAAAGCAAAGGCTGGTGTAGAATAAAAAGATAGCAGTTGCAATTTATGTTGCATGATATTTGTACAACTGTTTATTAAATGCTTATTTTCAGGAAAAGCTATAATAAAGTAAATTTTAGTGCACACAATCACAATAAAACACCCATTTTTTGGGTAAAAGATGGGTTTGGGTCATGTAAATCGATACCAAACATGTCAAGTCTTAAAATTACATGCAGGCGTGACCTAGCGACATCTGGAAGTGAGGATAGCGTGTCACGAGTGGAGAGGATTAGCCTGAGACTGTCCGAGCAATGGATGCACGAGATAGAGGACGGTGTCTCCTCCTGAATGTGACAGATTTGATTTATACTACTTTGCTGTTTTAAATTTTGTATCTTGCAAGTGTAATCTTAAGGGGGGTGGTTGTTCTAACAATAACTATAAACTAGTTGAAATGAGATCACGCTATGCGGAGTGTTTTTTTTTCTCATGTGATCAACCACCCATGAAGTGATGGATTGAACGGATGGAATCCTGAACAGACGGATGACCTTGAGCATTTTTAAGGCTTTTATATTTTAGCAGTCTGGTGAGTGCATACCCTTAGGAGGTAAGTGACTCACGAGGTGCGGACTCTGGTGTTTCGTGCACACTTTACAGATAATGATAGGGATCTTCACCTACTGACTGTCCATCTCATCGCCCAGTATCACACTTTATTTCTCTTATGGGACTTTATGAGCTTCAACTACACTTACACTGTGTGTGGTAGTGAGCACTGCTTTGAATACCAAAATCTAGAGACTGTGTCTAAGTATTGTTTTTATTCATGTGTATATATTAAAATTACATGCGCCTCTAATAATGCAAAAAAAAAAAACTGTGGTTCCCAAAAAATTTCATGGGCGACACTTCAAAAGCCTTTACTACCCATTAGAGTTAACCAGGAGCCTATGGTGCTAGAAGTATTACTCTCACTCTGACGTTCATAGCGATACCTCATCACCATCTCACCATACAAATGGTGGAATCACTGTTTACTTGCATTTGTGGGTGTGTGCAGGATGGGTCAATGGGGTGGGGGGGGGGGTATGTTTCATGATTTTTGTTTTTTAATACATTTTATTTTATTTTTTTCAACTTTTTTTTTTACACTGTTTGCTATCACAAGGGGTTAACAACCCCCCATGTGATAACAGTGGACAGGTGACAGGTACTATTTATGGACACATTGGGGGCCTATTAGACCCCAATGTCTCCCCTGCCCTTCAAAGCAGCTAAATAAGCACAGATTTGCTGTGAAAGTGTATATAGCTGCCTTTATAACTTTGCTTTTACAGCTGGGAGCCAGCTGAAGAAAACAGGCATAAGCTTGTAGCTGCTACTGTAGCCATGAGCTTGTGCTTAAATCCTTCACTCTTTCGATGTACTATGTACGTTCAAAGAGCAGAGGTGGTCAAATAATGTTGGTCCGTGTTAATATATATTCAATTTATATACATAGGGCAATTATATATGCTCATTACATATACAGTGGATCAGGTGGTTCCTGCATTGAATTTTCTGGACAATGGTTATGTATCCTTCTTATAGTTACTCCCTATGTAGCTGACATCTTTACGCTGTTTTAGTGAGTTTTCCTAGAGCAATCATTGCCCAAGATTATCTGAAAATGAATTGCTAAACATGGGGAACAGGGAAGTGTAGCATGTGGTAATGGTAGATAACTAAAGATAATTTAATGATCCCAAGTTCTGTGCTAATTTTAAATACTACTATGTGCAATCTAAAGGTGTGATCACTAGCGATTAATCACAGACACAGTTTTAATCAGCTTGATTGTACTAGCAATGATTGTAGTGGTTAACCTTCAAATTTCTTTATTTAAAACAAAAATATGCAAGATCAAAGAAGGCAATAGTTTGCCGTGCTTACAGTGACCTTTTCACGAATGGAAACTGGAAGCAAGTACCTGTGAAAAACAGAAGGAATGCGTATCTTTTCTGCTGTGCTCACCCCTCAACTCTGATCATAAAGAATTGTCCTCTACCCTGCTTAGAATTTAGATCTCCATTGTCCCCTGCAGTGCTCAAAGGTTGTTCCTGCTGGCCTGTATGTCACTGCTTTCTCCTGCAATGACATGGATGTCAACAGTAAGCAGTTGTGACAAAGGAACCACAGCATTTGAATGGAATGAAGGAACAGGAAGGGATCAGAAATCTCTCCCCCTTGAGAAATAAAAACACTTTATCCCATCAGAGTTGGAAAATGGTAGAAACTCTGTCAAATGTTTATTACTTTTTATTAAATACTGTGTATTACTTTGTCTTCTTGTTCCGGTGACTCCTGTTTTCCTAATTTCCTACGAAATGAGAGGCAGTCCTCCCATAAAATCACATACAGCGATAAAAGCTTGAATAAGGTTCTAACTTTTCCCCACTGGGTTATAAGTAATACCAACAAAAAGTAACACTAACAAAAAGTTATATTTTAATACATACACTTTATTTTTAAGTGGAAGTATACAGAAGAGGTGGTGGCGACATAGAAGTGACAAGCACTTTCCATTTTCTTGAACAGCAATTTGAAACATAAAGCACAGTGGCGTGCACTGCTGCCTTTAATTAAATGTGAACCAAGTTGTTGAGTCAGGTCATCACTCTTTAAGCTCATACTCATTTTCCACCATTGATTGGTTCTAAGCCAACTGCAGTAACCTTTCGTGTACTATACTTGTGTGTCTGCCATGAGTGCTTTATCTGGGGAAAACTTAATTTAATAAAAAAAAAAAAAAAAACAATGTGCCAAGCTTATACTCTTTTTTGTTTTCAAAACTTAAATTCTCTAGGGTCATCATCCAATGGATTCACTGTCTTAGCTGCTGTACCCTACTAGGGGGTTTTATTATATAGCCAGGATACCAAAGTTGTGTGTACTTATGGCCAAATACTGTGGCCCCTATTATATCATTTGTTTTATGATTGCACACTTATGCCATTTCTTTCAGCCAAATGTTGTGGCCGTATAATGTTATATTTTCACTTACTAAACTAAAATATAGATTTTAAAAAAAAGTTAAGCTGCATGCACTTGCAACTCCGATATTAATAAAAGTATCAAAACATACTGGCTGCTCCAGCACAGGAGTCTGATAGCTCAGGCACATTGATGCTCAAGCCCTGTGAAAGTATGCTTTAGGAACAGCCTTCGTAGGGGGATTTTTCACAACCACCAATGAAGTAGGCTATTCTGAAACTTCTTGAAAACACGCTGCAAACATCTGTCATGTTTCAGAGCTTCTCCCCAATAATGGCAAATCCCAGGCTGTCCAGAGCTGTTGCCGCTTGATAACTGACTATTTTGTCCTAGATGAATCCAGTTTTCAAAACACTGTTGTTTAAGTATTAATCTAAAGATCATTATCTGTATTTATTGGTGTTTTAGTGGGTAATGAGCGATTCGGTTGTGTTATTTGAAACTTGAGAGAGAAAAAATGATGCTGCTCAACTAATTCACTTTAGAATGAACAACAATCACTGTTTTACTGAAAGTGGAAGATCAGTGGATCTACTGGCAGAATCGACAGGTAAAACCACTATGTTACAGGGGACTCCTTAACACAGTTGTTTTTGTTTTTCTGGTATTGACAAACCATGTCATATGTCATGTTTGCTTTTTCCTATAGTCCTACTTAGGGTAGAACAGCTCTGCAGCTATTGTATCCCTCAAATATTTTTGGATCTATTAGGATATAAGAGGGGGGCGTGTCCGGCGGCGAAAGGAGAAGGACGTGTTCTGGCTGAGCTCTGCAGCCTGAGCCCTAATCCACTGCCATCCGGCGGTATCGACAGGGATCCGAGCCAGGACGATACACTGCCCTGCTACTAGCACGCTAAAGAGGCGCTGATATCAGGAATTGAGAGGTCTGGAGGATTGATAACCCGGTCCTCAGGCCTACGGCCGACTCCTACCATCACCGCGCCGCCGCCACCTTGAGGCCTGTGACTGTTCGGAATCCTCCGAGCGCCGGTCTTCAGCTCCGCAGACCACCCGGTGGTACCTCCGGAACACAGTACGAGTGGATGCCCTAGCCCAAGGCAAGAACAGGAGCCAAGCGGAGGGTGAAATACCTGAATAGGACCGACGGCATCCTCCCGCAATGTACGGCGGCCATCTTGCTACACCCGGGACCCGGCAAGGACACCATACCCAGCCCTGAAGTGACCTGGATCCCCCGAAGAGAGGAAGGACTGTTGTATCCAACCACAGGTGAGGCGATCTGGACCACAGATTATAGTGACTGACCAGCTGGCTGATAACCCTGTCACTGTGGTCTGGTACGGCGGCCATCTTGCTACACCCTTGGCCTGGCTGCAATAGGGACATAGCTACCCCTGGCTTCCCTCACTAAGCCATTGTACTGCAGAAACAATCTGCCATACACACTAGTGGGGACACACAGACTAATGTAATATGGACCTTTTCTGCTAGGCTGCAGCCAGGCCTCTGCAACTTGATGCAGCGGTCATTCCTCCCTCATTACTACTAACGCACACAACGCACCGCCCCCCCCCTACTACTGTGACTATACTTAAGCACGACAGATCTGCTTTCGAACATCCGCTCTAAGGATTTAGGGATATTGGCTTGGCGCGCAGAGCTGATGGCAGATGTGTGAGTGAAACCTGAGCTGCTGTGAGACCTGGGCCTGAAAACGAACCGTGTGCAAAGTGATTATGTCCACGCAAATTAAAAAGGGGACACATAACCACGTTCTCCGCTCTCTGACTACCCCCAAAAGAAGGGTATCATCAACAAACCTGAACAAATACAGATATAATGGGGGAGGGAGAAACTCAAAAATGGCGACACCGCACAGGCAAAACATGGAGGTAGAATTAGAGGACGACGAAGTGTCCCTTCTGCCATCTAAGGACTCAGCAGCGGGTCATGATGACAGTGACAGACCTTTGACCTATGCCACCATGACAGACATAGCTGCGGACATCAAGAGATCATTCACCTCTGCCATTACGGACATTAAAACGGAGCTGCTTAGGCTATCCGAACAAATGGCTGTAACGGAACGTGCAGGGAAAAGGAGAGACAGGGCACTGGTCAGACTGGATGACATCACTGCCTCCCACTCCCAACACTTGATTGAAATGAATAGACATTTGGAAGACTTGTATAATAGAGGAAGGAGACACAATATAAGAATTAGAGGTGTTCCTGAGACCATCCTCCCGGACCAAATCAAACCGGCGTTGACTTCCATCTTCAATAATCTTCTGGACAGACCTGAACAATCTCCCATAGAATTTGACAGAGCTCACAGGGCCCTACGGCCTAAAGCACCGGATGGAAACCCACCTAGGGACATCATATGTTGCTTACCCAACTTTAGCCTAAAGGAAGATGTCCTCCAGAAAGCAAGATCCAATGACCAAGTCCTATTCAATGAGTCCACAGTACAACTCCCTGATTGGTACACGGAATTTCTACTATCGCCGGAAATCAACAACTACCAATTTCGATCTGGATCAACACCCACCCGCTCTCCTTTCCAACAAGGGCCTTACCACAAAAACGCCAACAGGAGCAATTTTGATTCTCCCTCTTTCTCCAAAGGAGCTAAAAGTCCTAGGCTCAAGTAAACAACCCAATATTCACTTCTACAGAATTCATGGGCGCAAGGGAGGAGGATGAACAGAGAGGGGGAAATTACCCCCCTTTTTTTTAAAAAAAATTTTTGCATCACGAAAATCACAGACTTTCAGTAAAGAATCGGTAACAGGAAACTTTAGATTTAAATTTCCGTACGGGAGTCGAGTTTGTTTGTTTGGTTGTTATTTTATATAAAAATACCTCCTTTACCCCAACGGAAAATGTACCTCGGTTTGTTTCCTAGGAGATACTTGCACTCCCCTCTAAGAAAAATTAGGACAGGCGAGCACAGGTGACACGCTCACGAAGACGACCTATTGGAACTCTCCACAATGTCCAACTAACTCTTTTTTTTTTTTTTCACAGATATAGGAGGGGGGGGGGGTATCAGATCTCTTGACCCCAAGTGCCTGCTTAAATCTTGCAATCTAAGTTCACGGTACTCACAATGTTTGAAGACCTATGAATGGGATCTCACGGGTGGCTAATTATACAGATTTTGATATGGTTTAATTTGCATAATTTCTCCACCTGGGGGCAGGGCGAGTGAAAGACCGGGATCAGACGACTGCGAAGTTCCTACCCACATCTGCTCTCTCCATACCTCAGAACTGTGAGTATACTAACTAACCACATTGAAGATGTAACGAGAGCGCGCTGCCTAGACAAGCGAGGGGGAACAAAAACTGGATATGCTTTGTCACCAGGACACTGAATGCCCTCACATACCTTGTCAGCCCCACATGTGACAGTAATTACCGGTGGAGGCAGACTTTTTCTCAAACCGGCTTAAAGTAACCTGTCAATTTGCAACCACTTACCTGAGATCACTGGATTTATTTTTTTTTTTTTTAGTTGAAGGTCTTGTATATGTGACTACTGTTATCCGTTTTGTGCTGTGTCAGCCTGCATAAGCATTTATCTAGGCCTATAGGATATCTTTCCTGTTTGTCCTGCGTGGTGCAACATGATGCATGTACCAGGTGAGACGAAGGGACAAGACCTACTCATGATGTTATTGTCTATAGATTTTCATTATACATATTACGTAAGGCAAGATCTATTCCAGCTAACTTAGTAGAATTGCGGGGGTTTACCCCCCCCCCCTCTCCATCCCCCCTCTGTTTTTTCTTTTGTTGTCTTCTCCCTTCTCTCTTCTCTCCTTCCTTGAACGTTACTGTTTTAAAGTTAACGGTTTAAGATTACATTACAAATTTTTGAGGCTCACTTTCCCAGGTCTCCCAGTTTTGTCTCCATTTTCTATCTGATACAACCTCACACGCGACACACTATAGTGATAAATTCTTGGTAATCACCATCTCACTGCCAAATTTGTTCTGTTGCGCCTCCCACTTACCCCTCAGAGTTGACATTAATGTCTCGTTTCAAAGACGACTTATTTGCTCTTCACCTTCTAGGTGTAACTTGAGCACGCACTCAACCTCCCCTACCTGTTCACCCCCCTTTCCTTTTCACTACCCCTACCCCCTTCCATACCCTATCCATACCCTGTCTAATAGCAAGATATTGCTCTAAACACAAGCTCCTTGACGCGAATTCCAATCGCACGATACGTAACCACACAAATTAGACCATGGCATATACTCATCTAGGGAAATCCCCGACCCTGATATCCCACAATGTCAACGGCCTCAATATCCCTGAGAAGAGATCTAAATTGCTAAGAGAACTTAAAAAAGCCCGCCCTTCTGTAGTTTTCCTACAAGAAACCCATTTCAAGTGCAAACTTATCCCTACATTCACTGATAACATGTTTACAAAAATGTACCATGCCACAAACCCTCTAGCCAAAACAAAAGGAGTTTCTATATTGATTAACAAAGCTTCCCCCTTTTGAAGTTAAACAACTCCTCGCAGACCCCGAGGGTCGCTTCCTCTAACTCAAAGGCGATTGGACAGGTTCCCTTGTCACACTCGCCAATGTATATTTCCCGAATACCGCCCACATCTCATTCTGTCATAAGATAATTCACAAACTAAAATGGTTTGCTGAGGGTTGTATCATCTTGGGAGGAGATTTCAATATTCCCCTCTCCCCTCTCAAGGACACTTCTACGGGACACACGGCTGTAACATATAGGATCCTCAAGCGAATCAAATTACTCTTGAGATCCTTTCCTTTAGTAGATACCTGGAGATCTATACACACCACTGGGAGAAACTATACCTTTTTCTCCTCTCCACATAAACGATATTCACAAATTGACTTGATTCTGATCTCGCAAAGGGATTTGTGCGCCTTACATAAGGCTGAAATAGGTATAATCTGCCTATCGGACCACGCCCCCACAGCTATTTCACTGAAATTCGACCCTCTGAAACGAACCACTTTTAATTGGAGACTCAATGCATCACTCCTGACTGACCAGACCATAAAAGACGACATTCACAGAGCAATTAATGAATACTTTAAAGCCAATGTAGACGCAGATACTAACCCCCTAAATAATTGGGAAGCTCACAGAAGTGTGATAAGGGGAGAACTTATGAGATGGGGCGCCAGGAAAAAGAAAGAGAGGGAGAAAGAAATAGCTAAACTGTCCTCGCAAATAGCTACATTGGAATCACAACACAAACAATCACTCTCCACCAAGGTAGAAGAAGAGCTGACGCGCTGTAGGGCCGCCCTCAAATCTATACTGGACCTTAAAATTAGAAAGGCCCTCTTTAAAAAAAAGCATCTACTTTGAGCACGGAAATAAGAGCGGTAAACTACTAGCCGAAGCACTAAAAGATACTACCATGGCAGGACACATACATGCTATAAGGAACAAGGATGGTACCCCTAGACACAGGACTACTTAAATAGCTGACCTTTTTCATAAGTTTTACTCAAAACTCTATAACCTTCCGGAACAACATAAGCCCCCACATTTAACAACCACGAAACAAGAAACAATCTCTGAATTCCTTAAGGATAGCAAAATTCCCACGCTCAATCAGGAAGACACAGCGAAACTAGAAGAACCCATTGACACAGAAGAAATTTTAGAGGCGATCAAAGGCCTCAAAACAGGGGAAAAGCCCGGGACCAGACGGTTTCACTTCACAGTACTACAAAACCTACACACATTTACTTATAAAGCCCCTTAGATCCACATTTAACTATTTGGCTAAAAACGAACATAACTCAGAATCCTTCCTCATGGCACACATTGCGGTAATACCCAAACCGGATAAAGACCAGACGGAATGTGCAAATTATAGACCTATCTCCCTATTGAACACTGATTTGAAACTCTTGGCCAAAATATTAGCTAACAGATTGAAACCCCTACTGTCAAAAATGATAGGACCAGAACAAGTAGGATTCATGCCGGGCAGAGAGGCACGAGATAACATCACCAAAGCATTACATTTAATACACTTCTCCCAAAATTCTAAAACAAAAGGATTGTTACTTTCTACTGATGCCGAGAAGGCTTTCGATAGGGTCTCTTGGGACTATATGATGGCTACATGCTCCCATATTGGCTTGAATGAAAATATGCTTTCATGGATCTCAGCCTTATATCGAAACCCGCGTGCAAAGTTTAAAGTTAGCAATACCTTCTCTGACCCCATTAGAATCCGCAACGGTACACGCCAGGGATGCCCGCTCTCTCCCCTTCTCTTCATCATCTCTCTGGAGCCCCTGATAAGGAAAATAAACCTGGCAGACGATATTTCGGGTTTTAAGATAGGAAAGAGAGAATACAAAGTTGCCGCTTATGCGGATGATCTATTATTTTTCCTATCACAACCGCATATATCCATCCCTAATTAAAAAAAAAAATTTGAGACGTTTGGATTTATATACAATTTTAAGATTAACCAATCCAAATCTGAAGCCCTGAATATTAATCTTCCTCCTGATCAACTAAACTTAATAAAGGACAACTACAATTATAGATGGGAACGAAATACATTGAAATACCTAGGAATACACCTGACTGACAATTTAGATTCTCTTTACCAATACAACTATAAGCCACTACTTAACTCACTGATTAAAGAACTACGAGTATGGTCCTCTAAGACCTTCTCGTGGTTCGGCAGAGCCTCAATTTTAAAAATGATGGTCCTCCCAAGATTGCTCTACCTCTTTAACGCACTTCCCATTAAAATCCCAGAGTCTTTTTCTCCTCAGAGCACAGAGATGTTTCCTATGGGCAAACAAGAAACCAAGAATTAATTTCAACTTGCTGACACGCCCCAAAAACAGAGGAGGAATAGGCCTGCCTGATTTTAAAAAATATCACCAAGCCTCCCACATTACTAGGATACTTGACTGGCATTGCCATTAACAGAACAAAGACTGGATCCAACTGGAACAAAGCTTGACTCCAAACAACCTACTGTTCTACCCTTGGTCACTACACTCCAAAACCGACAGGAATCAGACGCACCCCTTAGTAGCAAACACTCTTCAGGTCTGGCACAAAATTGTAGGCAAACACAACATTGCCTCCATACCTGGACCTCTGACCCCGGTCACCGATGACCCTGATTTTATGCCGGGACAACATCTGAAGGATGTACACCCATGCACAACCTCCCAATGCCTATCAGACTCAAGGGTCAAATCTTTGGACGCATTGCGGGCAGATTGGGGGGGGGCCGTTCCCGGGCCTCTGGTTTTACTTGCAACTAAGAGATTTCTTGATCAATAGCAAATTTAGGTCATTATACTGCATGCCAATGTCTCCACTTGAAACTCTCTGCTTTAAGAGATCCTCAGTAGCACATCCCACTTCTCTAGCCTATTCCTGGTTAAACCAGGCTCAGCACACAGATGACTTGAAACATAAGGCTAAATGGGAAAGTGACCTAAAAATTAAGATATCGACAACCCAATGGGAGAAGGCATGTATTATGACTAGAGGTCGACCCATATGGGTTTTTCTCTGGCCGATGCCGATGCCGATATTTAGAAATTGGGGCGGCCGATGGCCGATTTTTGTGGCCGATATTTTAGGCCGATTTAAAAAAAAAACTCACCCACTCCACTCCTTTTTACTCCTGTCACTCTAGCACACACTTGATGTCCTCAGTACAGATGGCACTAGTTGGCATTGGCAGGTGGCACTGGTTTGGAACTGACAGATGGCACTGGCTGGCACTGGTTGCAATTGGCAGGTGGCACTGGTTTGGAACTGACAGATGGCACTATTGGCACTGGCAGGTGGCACTAGCAGGTGGCACTGGTTTGGAACTGTCAGATGGCACTGGTTTGGAACTGACAGATGGCATTGGAACTGACAGATGGCACTGGCTGGCATTGGCAGGTGGCACTGGTTTGGAACTGACAGATGGCACTATTGGCACTGGCAGGTGGCACTGGTTTGGAACTGACAGATGGCACTGGTTTGGAACTGACAGATGGCATTGGCACTAGCAGGTGGCACTGGTTTGGAACTGACAGATGGCACTAGTTTGGGACAGATGGCACTGATTGGCAGTGGCACTGGCAATTGGAACTGGTTGGCAGGGGCGGGTGCCACTGATTTTCGGTGGCACTGACAGATGGCACTGAGAGATGGCACTGATTGGCGGTGACACTGGCAGGTTTCACACTAAGCCGAGTGTAACTGTAACCAGTGCTGGGACAAGGTCATCCAGCGCCCAGGGCAAAGTGCACCCCCTCAGGTTCGGACTTGGGCCCCTTTCACACAGGCTTTCCGATCAGGTCTGTCAGTTTTTCAGGCGGACCTGATCGGAGCCTCCATTCACTCCTATGGAGCGGCGGATGTCAGCGGTGACATGTCCGCTGACACCCGATCCTGTCAGTGAAATCCAGACAGATGGAAAGCTTATCGATCCGTTTTCATCCGATCTCCCCATAGAGGAGAGCAGGTCTCTGACAGGTCCATCTCAGCACAGTGAGCGGAGACGGACCTGTCATTCGCCTGCTCAGCGGGGATCAGAGGAACGATCCCCCACTGAGTAATGTTTGTGACATGCACTATAATAGTACTTAAAGTGTTGCACTGCAGCAACCTGGGAGTAATGGGTGCACACATATGGGGTAGTGGTCAGTGGTGCCAATTTGAAAATGAAGTCCAAGACCCTTTTCTAAAAATGTCCTGTACCAAACCACATGTGTGATGAGTGGGGGTGCCTTTAACAATCAATGGCACTGCTGTGTATCTACTAAAGGACAGTGCGCTTCTGTGTTTGTCAAGAAAACCACAATTTTGTGCATTATCTTGACTGCGCGTGAACCTAGCCATATAGCGGTTTCACACTGGTGCGCTTTGGTTTGACCACAGTGCGATTGTATGTGTGATTTACTTGCAGTTTTAGGTGTGCTCCTGATGAATTCTAGTGGACTGTGTGTTTTCTGATTGCGCATCAAAGATGCAGCATGCAAGACTGTAATTTGTTT
This sequence comes from Rana muscosa, assembly GCA_029206835.1. Taxonomy (NCBI): domain Eukaryota; kingdom Metazoa; phylum Chordata; class Amphibia; order Anura; family Ranidae; genus Rana; species Rana muscosa. Next base: position 129,422,967 of record CM055123.1, on the reverse strand, counting down.
TCGTGAAAACAGTCTAATATAATTGAATGGGAACTCACCTAAAACTCTGGGTGAACTGAATATACAAATTGCACTGTGGCCAGACCACAGCACACCAGTGTGAACCTACTATTAGCCCCCGTTCACATTGCCTGTGGCTTTGAAATTGTGCGACTTAACCTGAAATCGCACAATTTCAGAGCTGCATCTCAGTGCGACTTTGGGTTGTGACTTTGAAGACATCTGTGTGGCTATTGAAGTCACACCCTAAATCGCAAAAGTAGTGCATGTACTACTTTTTCAAATTTATGCGGTAACTCAAAGTCAGTGTCGCATTGATTTGAACAGTGCCTTGCCGGTGACCTGCCAAGCTTGTTCCGCCTAACGGTATGGTTCCAAGCTTGACTGCGCAGGCGCAATCCGAGGTGACGGAAATCTCCGAGCTTAAACAGCTGTTCGGCAGCGCCTGCGCAGTCAAGGGGGGGAAGCATATCAATAGGACGCGCTCGCTCCCGATGCTTCATTACACACGCCGCTTTCCTCTTCATACAGCAAGGGGCGGCTCAGATGTAATAATGAGCAGTGCGATTTGTTTGTTTATCCACGACGCTCTATCCAGCAAGGGGCTGTATAGAGTGTCGTGTATAAACAAACAAATCGCACTGCACAATATGACATCTGAGCCGCCCCTTGCTGTATGAAGAGGAAAGCGGCGTGTGTAATGAAGCATCGGGGGCCAGCGCGTCCACAGTTGCCGAGACTATCGCTCTGGTTCCCTCTTTACTGCGCAAGCCAAGCCAACGGAAATCTCCGAGCTTCAACAGCTGTTCGGCTGCGCCTGCGCAGTTGAGCTTGGAACCATACAGATAGGGGAACCAGAACGACAAGTCACCGGCAATAGGATGTGACTTGTCAAATTGCTACAATGTGAAGGGGGGGGAGGTTAAGATATTATAAAAGAGAGAATGGTGAGGAGGTTGGGGTGGTAAATGTAAGTGCTAATGTCTTTATTAGTGACAGAATGCAGGGAATGTGCTAGGCTGCATGGTGGGGACAGGACAATTATGAGAGCTAAAAGCAAACGGAGATGGAAAGGGTGTACGATCTGTGTGTGGAACGCTGAGCTGAGACGGGACAGGAGGCAGCATGATACGTGCAGTGAAGATTTATGGAGAGGACAGCAGATAAGATACTGGAAAAATTAACTAGGCACGGGAGCAAGGAGGATCGGTGCTGACTTACTGTGTGATCATGCAGCAAGGCAGAGAGATAAGTGCAGACGGGAGGAGCTGCCTGGACTGACCATAGTAAAAGTAACAAGGAAGTGAAGTGATCTGCTACACCGCCCCCTCCCCCCCTCTCCCCGTCTCCCCGACATCAAGCTGACAGCTTCTCTCTCTCCTCTCTGTTCACACACTCAGCGAGGCACTTGATGCTGCCAGAGCTGCTGAGTGTGGAGAAGGAAGGACAGGAGGGACGGCCAGTGTAAAATATCGGCCTAATTTTGATAATAATCGGCCCGATGCCGATTTATCAAAAATGGCCAAATATCGGCCGATATATCGGCCAGCCGATATATCGGTCAACCTCTAATTATGACACACAAATGTTCCCTGAGCTCCAATTATCAAGAGATCTCTTACAAAATCCTTACCCAATGGTACATTACACCCCAGAGGTCTGGGAGATGGCCCACCGCAACCTCAGATGCATGCTGGCGTTGTGAACATGATATTGGCACCTTCCTCCATATATGGTGGGAGTGTCCAAAAATTCTAGAGTACTGGGATGAGATCAGAAAATGGGTCCAATTCATAACTGAAACCAATCTAAATCTAACAGCAGCAGCCTGCCTGATTAACGTTAACACTCTCACCATAAGCAAATATAAGAAATCTCTCACTAGACACCTCCTCCTTGCAGCGAAAACACTTATCCCACTTCATTGGAAGACCAAACGTGTTCCAAAAATTAGAGATTGGTTGGATAGGATACACCATATACACAGAATGGAAGAAATTGCAGCCATGAAAAAAGAAAATAGCACCAATTTTAACGAAATCTGGCAACCTTGGGTCTTATTCTCATACTCTCCTGAATTCCAGTTGCTTAATACATAAATTACTATGTACCCCAGGCTGATCATACTTTTTTTTTCTTAGAAGAACCTCATTTGATGAAGTTAAGTCATAACATAAAGAATATATACATGTGATGGATTGTTATTGTATCTCTATTACCTGTACCCCCTATGCTCTACTCACTCCGCTCCTATCCCCCCCCCCACTCTCCCCCCTCCCCCCTCTTTCCTATTCTCTTTACCCATCCCGTTCTACTTCCCTTACATTTCCTTAATATATGTTCAGCATTTATTTGCCTCATATTACCCCTTGATCATCATCCGGGCTTTGTAATTTGTTAGGCCTTTGCCTATTTACTCTGTCTACAGCTGAGCCCTGGATGTTTAATTCTGTATTATGTATGCTTTTTTTTTTTTTTTATTACTTGTTACATGTAACGAGCTTCAATAAAACTCTTTGATTGTGAAAAAAAAAAAAAAATATATAAGAAATACAATGATCCAAAGGCTGGCCCAGGCCCTTTTCTTTTTTTTTTTTCTTTTTTTTTTCCTCTATAGCTAGTCATATACATAAAGATTCCTCTCATTCAACCCAGCAGGCTGAAATAAGTAAACTATAGTTTCCCTACTGAGGAGGACATTTCCGAGGCCATTTCCTGTCTGGCCTCATCCAAGGCCCCAGGATTGGATGGTCTACCCCTTGAATTCTATGCCACCTACTCTGAAATCCTAATCCCTGAACTTAAGGACCTGTATAAATCCGTATTTGACTCAGGAGTTCTACCCCCATCTATGAGAGAAGCCCAAATAGTCGTAATTCCCAAACCCGGAAAGGACCCTAAATACCCGGAGTCGTATAGGCCCATTTCTTTGTTACAGGTAGACATTAAAATATTAGCTAAGATTCTAGCCTCCCGCCTTAACCAGGTTATTCTGTCATTGATACACCCTGACCAAACTGGCTTTATGCCAGGGAAGAACACGGCCATGAATATTCGCCGCCTATTTATGAATATTCAGGGGTCCCATGATGAAATTGGCTCGAGGGTCGTGGTGGCTCTGGATGCCGCCAAGGCCTTCGACTCCGTGGAGTGGAACTACCTGTGGGAGTGCCTCTCAAGATTTGGATTTGGCCCCAGCTTTGTTCGCTGGGTCCAACTCCTCTATCAGTCCCCAAGGGCCAGAGTATTTGTGAATGGTTGGCTCTCTGACCAGTTCCCGCTGGAGAGGGGGACCCGGCAGGGCTGCCCCCTTTCCCCCATGCTTTACGCATTGGCTGTGGAGCCGTTGGCCATTATGGTCCGTGCGGACACTTGCATCCGAGGCCTCAGGATGGGGAACCTGGAAGAAAAGATTGGGATGTATGCCGACGACACACTTTTGTATCTGGCGGACTCCGGTCCTTCTCTTATAGCAGCCCTCCAGTCCATAGAACGTATGGGTGGCCATTCGGGTCTGAGTATTAATTGGTCTAAGTCCCAGATCCTTCCGATTGACCATTTCCCCCCCTCGTTCGCGTCCCCTCCTCTGGCTCTTCCAAGGGTCTCCCAGATTAAATACCTTGGCGTACAGGTCACCAGATCGCTCTCAGATTATAAACTACTGAACATTGAACCCCTGTTTGCCCTGATCAAGAACAAGACGCAGACTTGGGCCAGACTACCCCTGGGTGTTATGGGTCGTGTCAGCTTAGTTAAGATGATACTCCTTCCCAAGATACTCTATTTGGTCTAGCATGCTCCCCTCTATATACCGCAAATTTTTTTCAGGACAATTGAATCCATCCTGAATTCATTTATTTGGGGTCATGGCAGACACAAGTTATCTTGGAGAATTCTGAAGAACCCTGTGATGTTGGGAGGAGCTGCTCTCCCTGACTTTCAGGATTATTACTTTGCCTCCCAACTGTCCCACTTCTATTATTTTGACAAACATGAACTAACGAGATACCAGACACTACTCTGTGAGCACCCGGATGACTCGGCCCATACCCCACTTCAATCGGTCCTAAGAGCCCCATTGACAAGACGCCCCCCCAACGCACAGCAGACATGTTGACTCACCACCGGAGGGTATGGCGGACGGCACTGCAAAGAACTGGGACCCCAAAATTACACTCTCATACCCCTCTCTGGTACAATACATGCTTGCCAGAATTATTGTCCATTCCGGACCCCGCGGTGTGGATACGCCATGGGATCTTATGCATACACCAGATCATGACCGCTTCAGGCCTTAAACCATTCCAAATGCTGAAGGACGAATTTTCCCTCCCCAATTGCCTTTTTTTCAGGTATTTGCAACTCCGTCACGCTATACAGGCCCAGTTTTCTGGCTCTTGCCCGTCCCTGGCAGTTCCCTCCATAGTGGACACAGTCACGGGTAATGTGCCTGCTAAGCTCATCTCCACTTTGTACTCCGCCATCCGTCTCCCTAGCACCACAGCATTGGCCTATACTGCTAAGACTAGATGGGAGGCGGATGTTGGACTTATAGAGGATGAGGACTGGGACGAGATTTTGGAGGACGTGAAAAAGGTTTCCCCCAAGCTGTCGGACCGCCTCACACAGCTGTACATCATACATAGAACATATCTGACCCCTCAGAGAGTAGCACGTTTCAGGCCCACGTACAATCCAGGATGCCGCCTCTGTGACCATACCCCGGGCTCCTTCTACCACCTCATATGGTTCTGCCCTACCATTCAGGCATACTGGACACAGGTGATACGCTTCCTACACGATCAGATGGGCTCCCCTGTTACCCTTGACCCAAAGATGTGCCTACTTGGCCTGTTGCCAGACTTGGATGCCGACAAACCCCTCCGTACCTTTTTACATGAGACGCTATTCTTGGCAAGAAAAGTAGTGGCCCGTAATTGGATGCAGGCCCTGCCCCCTACAATTCAATGCTGGAAAAAGGCGGTTAACGATGCTCTCCCATATAAAAAAACTGATTTATGTACATAGAGGGTGTCCGCTAAAGTATGAGAAGGTCTGGGACAGATGGATGGCGGATGGTGAAACGTGTACTTGACATGTCGATTCTTTATTTTTGTTGTGTACCGGCTCTACTTTCACTGCTGTTATTATCTTTATGTCACACAGATGCTTCACTGTGTTCATGTATGTACTATTATATTGGCCATACTGGCTTATGTTGATTTATGTACCATGCATACTTTTCAATAAAGTTGGTTTTTTCCAATAAAAAAAAAAAAACTATAGTTTCCCTCATCCAAGGTAAACAATTCACAGGGATTACCTGAAATTCAAGTCATTTATGGCCAGCTTACCTTTCCTCTTATTATCACATCAAAGGCATTACGAGGGTCTCTAACAGCTGTGTACCTTTCATTTTGCAGGACAGTATTCAAGTCATATCGATATAGCATTGCTCCAAGTGACGTGTGCTCTGAACTAACAATGATTCTTTGTAGCAATTGCACCCTCTTTATAAAGTACATGCTTTACAAATGGGCTAGGCCTCAAGCCAGCTGAGAACTATCAAAATTAGTGAATACGGTTTAAAAAATGAAAGAAAAATGTCAATTTTAACCCCTCTTGTTAAATAAAAAATTATACCAAAAAATTTGGGCCAAAGCCCAGGTACATGACCTGTTAAAGTAATGTGACCAGCCTCTTGTCCAAAGACAGAATTCTCCCTGCTGCAACGTACAGTTATATCATAAAATGCAGGCTGTGGTGTGTTTCAGCAGGGAGAACTCTGGTGATTGGAGGAGAGGCTGGTCGTATATCTTTAACAGGTTATGTGACACTGCAGTCTGCATTTTATGAATAGGCTGTATTATGCAGGCCACAGTGTGGATATCATTGTGGAGTATAGCAGAAAGCAATACCTACTTTCCATTACAAATGAAAAATGGGACCCTATGTGTGCATAATATGTGGGACTGAATGAGTAGTACAGTCCCATACTTATTAAAAAAAAAAAAATGTATTGTGCTATGCACTGACATAACTGGGTAATATTTTTTTGTATTTTACTATAAAACAGCTCTTTTAAACTGAGAGAGGGTCTGATGTGCTGTCAAACTAGGAGCTGCAGGCAACATTGTGGAAAAAGTTGCATGTTGTGAAAGATTTTCTGGTGTTCGCTCATGAGGAGCATATTAATATGATATGACATGACAACGGGGCCTGTTTAGTCAAACACTTTTGAAATGGCACAGTAATGATTTTTAATTGTCGGATGTGAAGCAAAAACCTCCCATATGCCATTTTCCTAAGGCCTTTTAGCGCAAAGGCAATGCAGTTAGCAGATCAGTAACTATTATCTTCTTATTGCAGTTTTCTATGTTCCTGATAAAACATCTGCTGCCAACCTTATTTAGGGCCAATTGCTTCATATTAGTGGTATTTGAGTGATAACCCATCCATTATCCTATACTTAACTGACTGGTATGGGATTATATAAACCCCAAAGATCAAATATTTAAAGTGTATGAGAAGGCATTTTCTTTTTATTTTGGATAGAGTTGTGCAGGGTAAAACCCTCTTTAAGGGTTTTATTGTTCCCTGCATCCCTATGGGGGAGAGTCCTGCCCCTATTTGACCTGGTGACGATTGTCCGCAAGAGAAACTCGAGAGTCCATGGTTTTAAAAAGTTGTCATGTGTATGCAGGAGAATGCTGGTGAGCTTTTCATTAATAAAAAATAAATCTAAGCGGCCATGGACTTCCATAAAAGGATCAAACTTGTTTCCAAGCTCTTGCTATAGTTTGTTTTGCTGCCAGTAAAACAAACATCGTCAATTTAAACGGAGACCTTGTGAAGCCCAGGGTTTTCAGATTCAACAGGACATGCCATGGATCTCTTAGAAAGGGACAAGTTAATAAAGAGTGTAAGAGTTTAAAAACTTTTGTCCAAAGCCTAGAACGCAAAGGACATGCCCACCAAGTGTGGAGTGCATCCCCTGGATCAGAAAAGCCTCAGAAGCAGGTGCTGGGAGACAGCAGGTGTAAGGTGTACTAAATGAGATGGGGCCATGTACCACCTTGAGACGGTTTTAAGGGCTGAATCAACTGTGTGTTGATGGAGCAGGAAGCCATCGTGGACTAGATTTCTGACCAATCTTCCTTATCTTTTGTGCTTTTGAGGTCTCGTTCCCTCTTGGAAACGTAAATGTGGCTGTTAGAACTTTTGAGACCTTTCAACTGTGAGTAGCGAATAGAAATAAGTCTGGGGGAAAGAGGTGTGCGGTGGTAAATGTGCTAAAAATAATTGAGATGTCAGATCTTTATTAGCGAGCAGCATAGTTAGCCAGTGTTTAGTTTGTAAAAAGAGTTTGGTGAATGGGGCTTGCTGCTTGTATCTGATTTTCACCCAGGGTTTAGGCAGAATGACCAGTGAGGAATTAGTGAACACAATTGAATTTGTGAAAAAACACTAGCGGAACCCGTTGCGTTACTCCAAACCCTGGGGGAATAATGAGTTGCCTAGAAGAGGGACAAGGGGCAGGTGCAGTGAAATTAAGTTGATAGATTACTTGATGGAATCCCAAACTCGGGTGAATGGGTCAGTAGGGGGCTTATTGCTCTAGGTCTGGATTTTGGGCCAAACCATTGAAGTGAGCGCAGGGACACGTACATAAGTGTTCACAGCCTTTGCCAGGACACTCAAAATTGAGCTCCGGTGCATCCTGTTTCCCCTGATCATCCTTGAGATGTTTTCACAACTTGATTGGAGTCCACCTGTGGTAAATTCAGTTGATTGGACATGATTTGTAAAGGCACACACCTGTCTATATAAGGTTTCACAGTTAACACTGCATGCCAGAGCACAAACCAAGTCATGAAGTCCAGGAAATTGTCTGTAGACCTCGGAGACAGCATTGTATCGAGGCACAGACTTGGGACATTTTCTGCAGCATTGAAGGTCTTATTGTGCACAGTGGCCTCCATTATCTGTAAATCAAAGAAGTTTGGAACCATCAGGACTCTTCCTAGAGCTGGCCGCTCGGCCAAACTGAACGATCAGGAGAAAAGGGCCTAAGTCAGGGAGGTCACCAAGAACCAGACGGTCATTCTTACAGAGCTCCAGCATTTCTCTGTGGAGAGAGGAGAGAACCTTCCAGAAAAACAACCATCTCTGCAGCACTTCTCTAATCAGGCCTGTATGGTAGTGGCCAGACAGAAGCCACTCCTCAGTAAAAGGCACATGACAGCCAGTCTGGAGTTTACTACCAAAAGGCACCCAAAGGACTCTCAGACCATGAGAAACAATATTCTCTGGTCTGATGAAACAAAGATTGAACTCTTTGGTCTGAATGGCAAGCGTCATGTCTGGAGGAAACCATTCACTGCTCATCACCTGGCCAATACCATCCCTACAATGAAGCATGGTGGTGGCATCATGCTGTGGGGATGTTTTTTGGCGGCAGGAACTGGGAGATTAGCCAGGATCCAGGGAAAGAGGGATGCAGCAATGTACAGAGACATCTTCGATGAAAACCTACTCCAAAACTGCTCTGGACCTCAGATTGGGGCGAATGTCATCTTTTAACAGGACAATGACCCTAAGCTCACAACCAAGATAACAACAGAGCGACTATGAGACAACTCTGTGAATGTCCTTGAGTGGCCCAGACTTGAACCTGATTGAACATCTCTGGAGAGATCTGAAGATGGCTCTGCTCCGACTCTCCCCATTCAACCTGATGGCGCTTGAGTGGACCTACAAAGAAGAATGTGAGAAACTGCCCAAAAATAGGTGTGCCAGGCTTGTAGCATCACGACTTGAGGTTGTAATTGGTGCTAAAGGTGCTTCAACAAAGGTATTGAGCAAAGGCTGTGCATATTTACAGTGCCTTGAAAATGTATTCATACTCCTTGAAATTTTCCACATTTTGTCATGTTACAACCAAAAACGTAAATGTATTTTATTGGAATTTTATGTGATAGACCAACACAAAGTGGCACATAATTGTAAAGTGGAAAGAAAATGATAAATAGTTTTCCAATATTTTTTACAAATATCTGAAAAGTGTAGCGTGCATTTGTATTCAGCCCCCTTTACTCTGATACCCCTAACTAAAATCGAGTGATACCAATTGCTTTCAGAAGTTATCTAATTAGTAAATAGTCCATCTGTGTGTAATTTATTCTCTATATAAATGCAACTGTTCTGTGAAGCCCTCAGAGGTTTGTTAGAGAATCCTAGTGAACAAACAGCATCATAAAGGCCAAGGAACACACCAGACAGGTCAGGGATGGTTGTGGAAAAGTTTAAAGCAGGGTTAGGTTATAAAAAAAAAATATCCCAAGCTTTGAACATCTCACGGAGCACTGTTCAATCCATCATCAGAAAATGGAGAGTATGGTACAACTGCAAACCTACTAAGACATGGCCATCCACCTAAACGGACAGGCCAGGCAAGGAGAGCATTAATCAGAGAAGCAGCCCTGAGGCTCAGGGTAACTCTGGAGGAGCTGCAGCGATCCACAGCTCAGGTGGGAGAATCTGTGCACAGGACAACTATTAGTCGTGCACTCCACAAATCTGGCCTTTATGGAAGAGTGGTAAGAAGAAAGCCATAAGAAGTCCCGCTGGTGGTTTGCAAGAAGCCACTTGGGGGACACAGAAAACATTGAAAAATGTGCTCTGGTCAGATGAGAGCAAAATTGAACTTTTTGGCCTAAAAGCAAAATGCTATGTGTGACAGAAAACTAGCATTCCACATCACCCTGAACACACCGTGCCCACTGTGAAACATGGTGGTGGCAGCATCATGTTGTGAGGATTCCTTTCCTCTGCAGGGACAGGGAAGCTGGTCATTGTTGATGGGAAGCTGGATGGAGCCAAATACAGGGCAATTTTAGAAGAAAACCTGTTAGTCTGCAAAAGACTTTAGACTGGAGCAGAGGTTCACCTTCCAGCAGGACAACGATCCTAAAGATACAGCCAGCGCTACAATGGAATATTTTAGATCAAAGCATATTCATGTGTTAGAATGGCCCTGTCAAAGTCCAGACCTAAATCCAATTGAGATTCTGTGGCAAGACTTGAAAATTGCTGGTCACAGATGCTCTCCATCCAATCTTACAGAGGTTAAGCTATTTTGCAATGAAGAATGGACAAAAATGTCACTCTCTAGATGTGCAAAGCTGGTAGAGACATCCCCAAAAAGACTTGCAGCTGTAATTGCAGAGAAAGGTAGTTATACAAAGTATTGACACTTTTCAGATATTTATTTGTAAAAAGTTTAGAAAACCATTTATCGTTTTCCTTGCACTTCACAATTATGTGCCACTTTGTGTTGGTCTATCTCACATAAAAGCCCAATAAAATACATTTACATTTTTGGTTGTAACATGACAAAATGTGTAAAATTTCAAGGGGTATGAATATTTTTGCAAGGCACTGTATGTACATGTGATTTTTTTATTTTTAATAAATTTGCAAAGATTTCAAACAAACTTTTTTTTACGTTGTCAGTAAGGGGTATTGTTTGTAGAATTTTGAGGAAAATAGCGAATTTAATCTATTTTGGAATAATGCTGTAACACAAAATGTGGAAAAAGTGAAAAGCTGTGAATACTTTCCGGATGCACTGTAGCTTCTGTGATGCCTCTTAAGCTAGCCCATGGTGCTCAGGGAATCATTTTTTATGTATTTAAAGGAACAAAAATTGTCCTAAAACCATTATAGTTTCCCTTTAAATACACGCAAGTACAATCAAGACTCCAAACTCTTCAGCCTTAATTTAGGTTCCTTGGTGCATTTTTATTGTGAATCTGTTAACACCCATAACAGTCCTGAAGAAGGGAGAGGCCTTTTCCCCCAAAACACATTGGCTATATCTGCTCTTAACCAATATACATTTCATAAATAGTCTTTAAGGCCCCATGCACACAGGGCGTTTTTACAGCCGCGTTTTTTACAGCTTAAAAACGCCTGTCCATCTTTTGTAAACATTTTTTGACCTTTTTTAAAAAAAAAAAAAAAAAAATGCTGGAGCTCAAAAACGCAATTGCAGCGTTTTTGCGCGTTTAATAGCATTGGGCGTTTTTGCAGCTCGAACCTGGAGCTCCAGAATGCACTGGTCTTGAGTTTTTTTTGCAGCTGGAAAACGCCTATGCCACTTGGAGCTCATAAAAGCTCTGTGTGCATGACACAATAGAATAACATGGATGGGCGTTTTGCAGCTGTAAAAAAAAAAAAACGTCTAACGCTGCTAACAGCAGCTGCAAAAATGCCCTGTGTGCATGGGGCCTAAAGCTCCATTCTGGATTACCTTCAACAAGCATTCCATTGATGATAGCAATAAACCTTTGGCAGTAATTACAAACAAAAAAGGTACTAGTACCTGTGATCCCGCCATACCATATTTTGTCCACAAGCTACGTGAGCAACATTGAAATGGTGCCAAACATCACTTCTCCCATCTATGCTTGGCTTGTAGAAAACTACACATCCCATCATGCATGGAATGTTAGTTTCTAGTTAGACTTTATTTGGGTAGATCTGTGAGGGGGGTGTCATTGGGGACTAATGTCACTGCCCCCAACACTAGGGATGAGCTTCGTGTTCGAGTCAAACATACATTCGACTCGAACATCGGCTGTTCGATCGTTCGCCAAAGACGTGACGCGAACGGCCCACAATACACTGCGCCATCGCAGTGCAATCCCGGCGCTGTGATTGGCCAAGCATGCACTGTGACCCCGCGTGCTTGGCCAATTACAGCGCCGACAGCGAGGAGAGCCATAATTGGCCACAGGCAGGATGCCTGTGGCCAATAATAGCTCAGGAGGGTTTAGTACACGCCCCACACTATAAAAGGCCACCAGCGCGGCGGCCTTGTGTAGTGTGTTCCGGCGTGCAGGGAAAGAGATACATAGGCAGGGACAGTGTGTTCTATGTTCTATTCTTTTCTCAGGCATCTGCAGCAGTTAGTGGGTGTTGTGTGCCCCAGCACAGTATACACCTGTATATACCCGTCATTGCTGTTCTCTAATACAGGCATCTGCAGGAGTTAGTGGCACAGTGTACACCTGTATATACCCGTCATTGCTGTTCTCTAATACAGGCATCTGCAGGAGTTAGTGGCACAGTATACACCTGTATATACCCGTCATTGCTGTTCTCTAATACAGGCATCTGCAGGAGTTAGTGGCACAGTATACATTTAACAGGGGCGTGTAATTACAATTTTTGATGCAATACTTTGCAACAGGGCTCATTGCTGTGCTCCAAGTACAGTACCTGTGAGGGCTTACAGTGTTGTGGCAACACCACCACCAAAGGCCCAATTTTTATGCCCCTGTTCAACAGGGGCATGCAATTACAATTCTTGATCTAATAATTTACAGTAGGGCCCATTCATGCGCCCACCAAGAGTAACTGTGAGGGCTAACAGTGTTGTAGCACCAGCATCACCACCAAAGGCCCAATTTTTCCTACCACTGTTCAACAAAGGCATGTAATTACAATTCCTGATATAATAGTTCACAGCAGGGCATTCCAGCGCCCACCAAGAGTAACTGTGAGGGCTCATAGTGTTGTGGCAACAGCAACATCTAAGGGGCAAATTTCAGCAGAGTATATACGGCAGGCCCCTACTTTCAAACATCCAACTTACAAACGACTCCTACTTGCAAACGGAAGGAGACAACAGGAAGTGAGAGGAAATCTACCCCAAGGAAGTGAAATTCTCTCCTGTAAGAGTTAATATGGGAAAAAGGTGCCTCCTCTCTACTGATTCTTTATCACCAATCCTTGTTTTAATAAAAAAAACACTTTTCAAAAACATTTGTCATTGGGACGGAAAGTGAGATGAAATGTTCTGAACAGGTGCACAGACAGCAAAACAAATGTTACAGGGGTGATAACCCTTCCCTATGTTTTCCAAAAAGCTTAAAAATAGATTTTTTGGCTGGAGCTAATTCTACTTAAGAACAAACCTACAGTCCCTGTCTTGTTTGCACCGCCTGTATACTGCTGTTCAGAGTATATAGGACCTTTTTTTATTTTGGGTGCGGGGGTCCCCTTAATATCCATACAAGATCCAAAGGGGCTGGTAATGGGCTGGGGGAGGGGGGGGGGTGATGGGGTAGCCATGCCATTTTTCTCAAAGATTTTCATCCATATTACCGGGACCAGACATTACATTAAAGCCACAAGCAGTTTTAAATGGCTTTTTTTCCTTTACAAATGTCATTTTGTGCAGGGACAGTTCTAAACACGGGAAACACATGCCACTTCACAGGCATACTTTAGACACCCCCCAGGTATGATATTTAACCACTTCCCTACCCAGCCATAGTCAAATGACGTCCACAGATGGGATCTCCCATCCTGGGTGGACGTCATATGACGTCCTGGCTTTATAGGGGGATATCTAAATGATGCCTGCAGCTAGAGGCATCATTCAGATATCCTTTTAAAGTGCCGGCGATTCTGTGCACAATAAGAATGATCATAGCGGCGGTTCCGCCGCTTGATCGTTCTAATAGGCGGCGGGAGGGGACTTTCCCCCCCCCTCCCGCCGCCATCCGGTGCTTCTCCAGGCTCTCCCGTGTAATCGGGGACCCGGAGAGAATCTTCCGGCGCCGTTGGTGGGTCACGTGACGAGCATAGAGATGACAGGTATGATCGTCGGAGGCCCGGGCGCAATGTGATGACGTCACGCCCGGGTCCTCAAATGTAAACAAAGCCGCCATTGCAGCTAGTAAGTATGAGATCAGTGAAAAAATTTTCACTGATCTCATGCTTTCCAGCCTGGAGGAGAGATGTGTGGTCTTATTGACCCCGCATCTCTCAATAAAGAGGACCTGTCACACACATTCCTATTACAAGGGATGTTTACATTCCTTGTAATAGGAATAAAAGTGATAAAAAAGAAAAAGTAAAATAATTGTAAAAAAATAAATAAATAAGTAAAAAAAAAAAATAATAAATACAAAAATTAAAACGCCCCTGTCCCTGGTAGCTCGCGATCAGAAGCGAATGCACACGCAAGTCGCCCACATATGTAAACGCCATTTAAACCACATATGTGAGGTATCGCCGCGTGCGTTAGAGCGCGTGCAACAATTCTAGCACTAGACCTCCTCTGTAATTCTAACCTGGTAACCTGTAAAAAAAATTAAAGCGTCGCCTATGGAGATTTTTAAGTACCGAAGTTTGGCGCCATTCCATGAGTGTGCGCAATTTTAAAGCGTGACATGTTAGATATCTATTTACTCTGCGTAACATCATCTTTCATGTTTTCCCCAAAAATTGGCCTAACTTTACTGTTTTGTTATTTTTTAATTCATGAAACCATTTAAAAAAAAAAAAAAACGCGTTTGAAAAATTATTGCGCAAATATCGTGCAAGAAAAAAAGTTGCAATGACCGTCATTTTATTCCCTAGGGTGTCTGCTAAAAAAACATATATAATGTTTTGGGGTTCTGAGTAATTTTCTAGCAAAAGAATGATGATTTGTACATGTAGGAGAGAAGTGCTAGAATAGGCCCGGTATGGAAGTGGTACAAAAAGCCCTGTATTGAAGTGGTTAAAGGAATATTTCACTTTTTTTTTTTCACTTTATGCATCATTAAAATGACTGCCCGAAAAACGGACGTTTTTAAAACTTTGTTTTGCATTGATACATGTCCCCTGGGGCAGAACCCGGGTCCCCAAACCCTTTTTAGGAAAATAACACGCATATTAGTCGTTATAATTAGCACTTTAGATTTCGAACGTTCGCGTCCATTGTATTTAATAGGGTTCTAACGTTCGTGCGAACTTTCGGTCCGTTCGAAGGTTCTGGTGCGAACCGACCCGGGGGGTGTTCGGCTCATCCCTACCGAACACCTACACAGTATGATCCTAAGAGCAATCCACACTGACAAGATTACATCAGCCAAGGGGTCCTGGAACTACACAGGGGGCATCCAAGAGAGCAGTCACGTAAGAGAGAAGCCTCTACTGTGCAGTCCCCCTGGTGGATGGTCCCATCTCTGCTAGGAAAAAAATAGTAGTTTGATGGATGTGTTCTTCCTGGGATGTGGAAAAAGGTCTAGTGCAGCCTGGTAAGAGGGGTCCACACCAAAGCACAATGTTCACAGTATTTATAGATTATTTTAGTGCCTGTCTGGTCACTGCTTATAGGTAAATCACACAACTGAGCTGACAGTGAAGAGAGGGCATAAATTGACCAGGGGAAACCATGCCACAAAGATTCCTCTGAACTGTACAATGAGAAGTCAGTCTACATAAAAATGCAAGAGCTCTAAATAAAGCGCCCTACACCACCTACAATGTACAAACTGCTATCAATTATAAAACTGCTCTAGAATGAAAATTGTATGTACAGTACAATAAATCTGCCATGTTTTTCTATGTTACAGTATTCAGAAACTTTCAGGCTTCCTTGCATCGTGTGCTATAGTGGCATTACTTCCTTTTAAATCTCCTGTGGGAAGATTCAAATGGGTACTTGGAATGTTAGTAATAGGCTGGGAATTTGTGTCATCAGCACCTTCATAAACCAATGTGCTGTTCCTTGCTGGCAGAATACAAGCAAGTTCTGTACTTATACTAAGTATGTATATACCTTTGTTTTTTTACAGAATTTTGACACACATCCTTAACTGTATTTAGGTGTGCACCAAATCCTTAAACACACGTTTACTATTAGGATAAGTGATAGCCACATTACATTTACAAGGAATTGTTTATTTAGGATTGGCATCTAGCTGTGGAAAGGTGTGTTGTCCACAGCATCAGCTGTAAAATATTCAGTAATCAGAGGAAAAGACTGTAAATAGTCACCTCTCATAATAGTATAAAGAATTCTACTTTGCACTGTTGACCTCTTGCCACATATTCCTAAAGCAGGGCTACATTTTACTAGGATATGCTTCCTGTGAGGTGTATTGCTGCCACCTGCTGGCTAAAATGTTAATCAGAGTTCTAACCAAATGTTACAGGCTGAACCATGCAATCAGGCAAAGTGTCATATGTAGTATCCAGTTCAATAAAGTCGTTCTGAAGGCAAAATCAAAAATGTCATGACAGTCTGTGACTAGCATCAACAAAGCAGTCTTTGCTTTTGTGATTCCACCGGAAACTTCGTTTTTATTATCTGGTGATTTATTTCCTTGCTGCTATTTTTCAATTTCCTTTAAAAGACCAAGCTGTCCAGCAGAGTTGACACAATCCATTTAACACTGACAGGTGTGCTTACAATTGGCTTTTATTCATTTAATTGAATTTCATTCCAAAAAGAATGTAGCTGCTTAAAATGTGTTAGCTGGGCTTATTAATGTTCTAGTCACTTATATAAGGTTCATCTAAATCTACTAGTCTATCTAGCACTACTCTCTCCAGACAGTGCTGCTGTCCAAGGGTGGCTTCATTGCTCCTCTATAGATAAAGGAATGTAGCGGGGTATTCCCCTTTAATATAGAGAGACTACATCTCCCAGTACATCTTGCAGCACCCAGGGTGCATTGCTCCGGAACAGAGACTGCTGGGGCAGACTTTATAAAGGGGAGGTGGAGTTTGTTCTGCCTCTTTTGGACACCCCCTCTCCTAGCAAGAGGATCTCTGTGCTGAACTGCTGTATGCACAAGGCCTGAAGCCTGGGCCTTGTGCTCTTTTCCAAAGAGCCCTCTGCCAGCCTAGCAGAGCCTTAGAGACATCTTCTCCTCCTTGTTGCACTACACCAGGAGGACTAAAGACTCGGATGTTGGTGGATTCCTGTTCCTAGACGAATCGGCGGAGGAGACGGACTTGGACTTGTCCGGGTGGTGAGAGCTGTTTAAAGACAGATACTTTTATCTTTACTATTCGTTGGGATTACAAAGTTGTTCTTCAAGTGCACCACCGAAAGATTGCTAGCGAATATTGTTTCACTGAACTTCCATTTAGATCAGTCAGGCCTGACTGCATAGGTAGACATTGCTGGGTGTTAGTCTGCCCATGAGGGGAAGTAGCTGAAAAAGGGCAGCGCAAGAGTTGCATAGCAATACTTTATTATGCTGATTACTCTGTTTATCTTTATTACTGTTTATTGCAGGGATCTGCAACTTGTTATACTGTTATTTAATTACTTGCCCATTAGCATCAGTAAAGTATCTGGGTAAAGTACATTTGGTGTCAGTTTCGCTTACTTTAATAGGAGTTTTAAAGTATATTCTGTGTATGTTTGTTATAGGACTGCGTCACCAACAGTTGCGGTCACGCGGTCCTATCCCACTATCACTAGCTGTGCCACGGGAGGTTAGAGCCGATTGCCAGGGGTTGACAGCGGTGCACTACAGGGCCCAAAACAAAACCAGCGGCTCTCTTAACTGGGGGTAGCGCTACAGGAATATGACAGGAAATGTGTTTCTGGCCAGATTAGCAGGTGAAAATAAAGGAAAAACCGAAAAAAAAAAGAGAATGATTGCAGCCACCACATCTAAGGATTGGTTGTAAGCTGCAAAATATTACATTTTTGCTTTTAAATTTTAACCCTCAGTTTTTAAGCACAATAAGCAGCATAATCACAATAATCGCCTACTGTTTATGCAGCTTCTTTATCTTTTAATCCTTGCTTTCTGTTTAGGTTGATGCCATGAATGCTGCCCCAGGTTTCCTGCTTTGGGCTGGCTCTATTCTTTTGCAGCGTCCAATGGAACTACCCCAGCATGCAGGAAAAAAAAAGTGTCTCCCTACACTGTATGCATCAATAGAAAAAACACAGCTCTGTAGCCTAGGGTGGTGATAGGGTACTCCCCTGCTCCCCCTTCCTCCAAGCTAACAATGTGACAGACCCAACAAGAACAAAGGCTTTTGGAGTGGACTTAGGGGCAAGCCTTCTACCCACTGACTATAGGTCCTGGCATTTGAGGGAGCTACAAGCATTTATGAAGATGTCCTGTTATATAATGCAAAAGGACATTATTACATTTAACAGTCAAGGAAGCCATGATGGTCTCAGCCAAAAAGAGCAGAAAAGCTGGCATCGGGGCTGAACACCACTGAGCTCTGCCTAGCAGCTTCAGCCTTCCTGAGAGAAGAGGCAGCTGGCCTTTCTCCAACACCCCTGACAGGGACGCGATTTCCTGCCAGCAGCATCTGTGGAGTTGCAACAAACTTCTCCAGCTGAAGCGCTGGCATCCGGACAGAGGGTCCAAGACCCCTGCCCCACACCCATGGCCGTTCCTGATGCCCAGGGTGAAAAGGTGGCGGTTTCTCCCCAGCAAAAGATCAGGATCCAGGGGGAGAAGGGAAAACCCCAGTAGCAGATCAACCATCTGGGAGTGGAGGAAGCTGTCCTCTCTCCCCAACAGTCAGCCAGATCCGTGCATCTGGGAGAAAGTACCAAAGAAATGTCATCCCAGCAGCCAGATGAGGTACAGGAGATTGCCGGCTCATTTCCCCAGCGACAAGCTGATGTAGAGAAAATCCTACACCCAGCTGAAGTGCTGGCAACAGGGCAGAGTGCGGCTGGCCTCTTCTTAGCACCTACAGTGTCTCCAAGGCTTTCAGGGAGTCGGGACAGTCTGCCCCTCTCCCCAGCAGCAGACCAAGCCCCAGAATAGTAAAGTCCACCCAGCTGAAGCGCTGGCAGCCGGACAGAGATTTCGCAACCTCTGCCCCACACCTACTGATAACTATTCCCTGCGACCCAGAATGGCGATCATATGGACCAACGATGTGGGTTCACTCTGCCTAACGCAGGTCTAGACCAGGTGGAGGTTTAGGACCGTGTTAGTCGACTTTGGATGGGGGGGGTGTGACAGACCCAGCCAGGACAGGGGCTTTTGGAGAGGACTAGGGGCAAGCCTCCTACCCACTGACTATGCATTTAGTAAGATGTCCGGTTATATAATGCAAAATGACATTATTACATTTAACAGTCAAGGAAGTCATAATGGTCTCTGCCAATTTAAACTCAGTGACCAGATGTACAGTATGTGAAAAGAAAGCTGGTTAATGAGATTTGGTCCTCTTGAATACTGTTGCCGGATAGTCTGGGGTGGTGGTGAGATCACGGTTTGTGTTTATTGTTAAGTAGGTCTTTCCCATTGTTCTATTGTTTCTGTCTGTCTGATCATCTCTTGGAGATGAGATTAATCTGGTGACCACTTTAATTTGTAACCAAATTATTGTGGGATGTTATATGTTTGTTGATTAACTAACTGTTTAAGATCATTGTTAGCTATGTAAAATGTGTAAAGAAAGTAGCGCTGATAAGTTAGGGAAAAACAACTGAATGTCTCTCTAAATATATGAATGAACTGGATGGAAAAAAAAAAAATATATATATATATATATATATAATATATATATATACTGTATTTATTGGCGTATAACACTCACTTTTTTACCCTGAAAATAGAGGGTAAACTGTGCCTGCGTGTTATAAGGAGGGGGCTGTGGAAAGTTTTTTCCTGAAACTTCCCTCTTAAAGTTAGGGTGCGTGTTATACGCCTGTGCGTGTTATACGCCGATAAATACGGGTATATATATATATATATATATATATATATATATATATATATAATCACACCAACCAATGATAATGTGTGTATATGGGCTAAAAACATAAGAAATCGTGAAAAAAATTTTGTTTTTATATGATGTGTCCATCAAAGTGATATGTAGAAACACAGTGAAGGGAAGGACATGCAGGCTTATGGGCCATCAAGAAAAAGACATCTTCCGACTACAAGGAATAGATGGAATACTCTTACCAGAGCCCATGGATCTGCCTGTCGATGACAGCAGATCATGTAAGTGTGGAAAATCCAACCACCGGACCGATCAGCTTGTCTGATGACTCATGTGGCGTTGGAATCCTGGTCTTGGCCGTTAAGACTCGATAATCCTCAGCTCAAGATCTTGGAAGGATATCCCGAATGGATAGAGCAGGTCTGGGCTCACAGAATGTCTGCCATATTTCCAATTGATGTAAAGATGATTTAACCACAAAAAACCCCAGAAGGGGGTGACTGGATAATATGGAGTGGCTCCAGATAAAGCTCTCTCCGACTCTGGATTCGGATGCCCCAGTAGAAGTCCTATTTGGACGAAATGCGTAGGGCTTGGTACACCACTCCCCATATTGCCTTTTTACTCTGTTTTATGTGATCACTTTTTTAATGTCAAATTTTGTGGTTTTATTCCAATAAAACCGTATACTACTTTTTTTGACCTGCACCATTGGAGCCTTGTCTCTTTTTTCCTGCATGTGAGTCGGAAAGAGCTTTATCTGGAGCCACTCCATATTATCCAATCACCCCCTTCTGGGGTTTTTTGTGGTTGAATCATCTTTACATCAATTGGAAATATGGCAGACATTCTGTGAGCCCAGACCTGCTCTATCCATTTGGGATATCCTTCCAAGATCTTGAGCTGAGGATTATCGAGTCTTAACGGCCAAGACCAGGATTCCAACGCCACATGAGTCATCAGACAAGCTGATCGGTCCGGTGGTTGGATTTTCCACGCTTACATGATCTGCTGTCATCGACAGGCAGATCCACGGGCTCTGGTAAGAGTATTCCATCTATTCCTTGTAGTCGGAAGATGTGTTTTTCTTGATGACCCATAAGCCTGCACGTCCTTCCCTTCACTGTGTTTCTACATATCACTTTGATGGACACACCGTATAAAAACAAAATTTTTTCACGATTTCTTATGTTGGATTTTTGGCCTTTTTAGCCAATATACACACACTATCATTGGTTGGTGTGATATATATATATTTTTTTTTTCCATCCAGTTCATTCATATATTTAGAGAGACATTCAGTTGTTTTTCCCTAACTTGTCAGCGCTACTTTCTTTACACATATCACCTTTACAATTTTTGTCACATTGTTGTGTAGCAGCTTTTTGTTTTTTGTTTTCTTTTGCATTCAGCGCAATATTTATTTTCATTTTCACAGCTATGTAAAATGATATTCCTGTTTACCGTTTGTATTGTTAGGGTAATATATTCAAACCCGAAATGCTTAAACTGCCCTAACTAAACAAGCACCGCTCAGCGCTTCAGGAACAAAGCACTATAGGATAAGCAAAGATGGATGTCAGACAAAATGATCATATACAAATTGATTTGTAAAATGATAAATAGCAGCTACTTAAAAAAACAAAATGCGTGGATGATCAGTGGTTTAAGGCATATCTTGTCTTGAATTGTGGTGAGTGCATCCCCAAAAGGGGGCGATCCCCTCACGCGGTGAAGGTTTTGGTGGAAGGTGCACGAATTGAGATTGATTACTCTACTTAAACACTACTGTACTCCTCTGCATTAGCCTCTTTTCCTGTATGAACAATATATGGAAGATATGTCAAATTAGGAGTTTGACTAAAGCGCTGCTACAGTAGTATCGAGGACTCAGAACTTTTGAGTGTTTTATATTGCTCCTTCCTATTACATGTTAGGGTAATATGATCAGAAGGGGACTGTCCTCCTGTGGGGTATAAAGTATGTGTCTGAGTTTCAATAAACAGTCATTCCTTTGGTTCTATCCCCACATCTTGTCTGTGTATGATGTTTGGGGTGAAAAGGCTGGTATAAGCAATCGGGCTGCTCGGAACAGTTTGGAGGGCAGGAGACCCTGTTTGGCGGAAGGAAGCAACTAATCGCGGTGCCCAAGCAGTTCCCTCACAAACAGCCTGGCTGAAGACTGCACTGTCCCCTGTTAAACCTTTAATGTGAAAACTGGAAGTCCAGGGAAGCAGTACTGTGAGAGCAGGAGCCAGCAGCAAAGAAACTTGCAGATGCTGTGGTAAGAGTTGTAACAAATAGTTTACTGGGGAATCAACCAAAACTCTCCCACCCACAACTGTGGTGGGAGGGGAGAGAGGAATACAATGGGACGTTAAGTGTGCCATCAAACCGAGTACAAGCATTATATGAAAATGCAACATTTTTTATTTAAAAATATTAAAAACACACAGCATATTATAAGTGCCATATACATATTTTGACAAATATATCTATCAAAGGGTGTAAAAATGGACCAACGTATTTTGCAAACAAGTCGCTTTCTCAGGATACCCACCACTTGAAACTACATAAAATGGTTATCCCCACAGCAAGGTGGAGAAGAAGCTCCGCACCATGGGAGGGACGAGATGACCAAAAGATGAATGGGCAGACGGATCCAAAGGCAAAATATCTGCTTGACATGGGGTCCAACCAACGACTGTAAAACAGGTATAACCCTATGGGGTACCCTTATAAAAATTCTGCTAATGTGTCCCTTCTTCTTACATTGATCACCAAATACCTCTTGGTCCCCATAAAGAATACCAAGAAGAGTGTATTTAGCAGAATTGGGATCCGCCCAAGAGTTGTAGTGTAAACAGCACCAACATAAACCTGCTTATCTCACTGATTGCTTCACACTTATGGGCAGCAAGCTTCCCCTTGTAAAATGGCACCATAGCATGTATAAAAAAAACGGGTACATATATTTGTCTTATCTTGTCTGTTATATTTTATGTAAATGCTCTTTTAAACCAATGTGTCTTTAAATGCTTCATCAGAAGCATTGGATGAAGTCCAATTAGGACGATGCGCATCAAGTGGGATCTGCCTGTCAATCTGTGATAACCCCGCACTGCCGTGGGAGAGCCGTACTAGCCGTTGGGAGGACGGAGACTGGTCCTCTGTAATCAGGACAAGTCTGTATGCTCTTTCTATTGGTGTAGGAGATTTTATATGGAAATCGCTTTTCACCTAGCTATTATGTGAGTAGATTTTTTACACTTGTTTTAATAAAGCTGTTCTATAGAGAGCATTGGATGATGTATTTTTTATTGAGGATCACTCAAATTAAGGTTTTAGAAAATGATTCCTATGGGCTGAGAGCCAAAGGATAATTATTAGGGATTTGTGCCTTATTAAAGCTGGATACTGCTGAACTAGATCACAAGCCTGTATTGACTTCCTTTAATTCAGGGGTCAGTCAACAAGGCAGCGATTGAATCTTTTTGCACTTGAGTGGTCAGTGGTGCAAGGGAGGAGGTGGTATCACAAAATTGCAAGATTGAGGATTTATTGGACTGTTTTTTTACAAGGAACTTTTCTTTTTTTTTTTTTTACAATCAGGTTGTGTTTATTGAGCAGTTATATATACATGAACATATAAACAGAGCTCAGCCAACATAGCCGAGGAATATGACATTACAACTTCAGTGTATTCAGCAGGCAACAGCGACATATAAGGGATAATGTAAAGAATATAACTTCTGGGGGGGGGGCCCTGTCCACCCAACCGGCCATCCTATCTCAACCGGGCGCAAGGGTCTAGAAGGGGGTTGTAGGACCAATCAAGGCGATATCCAGGGCAACCACACCTTGTCAAACTTCCAGGGGCATCCTCTGCTGATATACGTCAGCCTGTACATTGGTATTGCAGCATCAACCATGGCCAGCCAGGAGGACACTGACGGAGAGCTAGGGGATATCCACTTGCAAATAATAGACTTTTTGGCATAAAATAACAAATACGCAATCAACTGTTTCCTATGGCGGGGTCTCTGCTCATCATCTTGGACCCCAAACAAGGCTAGCTCTGGCGACACGGGAAGCTCCAAGTCCAGTTTCAGATTGATCAATTCAAACACCCCTCTCCAGAATACCTGTATCTTAGGGCATTCCCAAAGTAGATGTATAAGGGTGCCAGGGTGGGTCCGACATCTTGCGCAGCAGGGGTCTCTGTCAGGGTATATCCTATGGAGCCTAACCGGTGTATAATACACCCTGTGCAGCATTTTGATTTGTGTCAGTTTGTCCCGGGAGGAAATCACCAGCTTGGGACATTCCTCCAACGCGTCCTCCCACTCCTCCTTCCCCTGGGATGGGACGTCCGCCTTCCACCTATCCCAAAGCCTGTCCAGTCTCGGGGTATCTGGTTTGAGCAGTGTCCCATATAGTACAGAGAGTGGCTTTTTGAGGTCCTCCTGTACCAAGAGCGACTCAACAGGGTCAAATTCTAACAGGGGTCTAGTGGAAAATTGCGCCCTAGCAGCGTGGCGTAGTTGGAGATATCGGAAGAGCATCCATCGCGGCACCTGAAACTGCCTGCTAAGCTGTGCAAAGGTTAAAAGTACCCCATTTGGCATAATATCCTGCAGTGTTTTAACCCCGAATCTGGCCCAGACCTGTGGATCAGGAATCGATCTAAAGTGCGGCAGTCCAGGATTGCCCCACAATGGCTGAGCCGGGGCCCATCTATTGGGCAGGAAGAACCTTTTCCTAGCAGCCGCCCAAACCTTAAGGGTAGTTTTGGTGGGGGCCGGAACCATAGAATATGCCCTTGCCCCTCTGTATATCAGGTTTCGCAGGTCCATCAAGGAACCCAAACAGGCTGCCTCGAGGCACACTGCTGCATTTGACCTATCTCCCGCCACCCACCAGTGTGCCGTCACCAGGACAGCTGCCCAGAAGTAGACCAGCAGATCTGGTAAAGCGAGCCCCCCCAGCCGCGTAGGAAGATGAAGGGTAGACTTAGCCAGTCTGGGGACCCTCCCATTCCACAGAAATGAGGTAATGCACCCATTAACAACTCTAAAGAAGGAGGCCGGGATCCAGACCGGGGTGTTCCGAAATATATAATTAAACTTTGGTAGCAGAACCATCTTAATAATGTTGATGCGTCCTATGAGGTTCAGGGGGAGACCAGACCAAGCCAGGCACTTCTCCTTTACTACATTCAATAGGGGGAGAACATTATGTGTATAATATTGGGCTGCCTCCCTTGTCACCATTACTCCCAAGTATTTAAATTCAGTGACCCACTTTAAGGGGGACGGGCTAGCCAGAGAGGGAGCCTGGGCATCCAGCGGGAAGAGCACCGACTTGGACCAGTTTATTCTAACTCCAGAGAACGTCCCAAAAACTTTTAACGTCTCCAGGGCTGCCAGCAGCGAGGGACCAGCATCATTGAGGTACAGGAGGGTGTCGTCCGCGTAGAGGGATATCCTCTCCTCCAGCCTCCCAACCGTTATCCCGAAATCGCCCGGGACTCCCGGACAGCGATCGCTAGGGGTTCCAACGCAAGGGCAAAGAGGCTGGGGGAGAGGGGGCACCCCTGACGAGTCCCCCTGGAAAGCGGAAAGGGCTCCGAGACCCACCCATTGGTGCGAACCCTCGCCACTGGCCTCCCATACAGCATCCGAATCCAGTGTATAAAACGGGGGCCAAAGCCAAACCTGGCCAAGACCTCCCACAAATACCCCCATTCCACCGAGTCGAAGGCTTTCTCCGTGTCCAGAGAAGCCACCATACAAGGAACTTTGAAGTTCACTAAGCGGTATTATTGCAGTGATTGGGAGTTTTAATTGGTTTTGATTTTTTGCACAACAAACACCTTTACATTTTCTATTTTAAAGCAGTATTAAAACCAAAACTGTAATATATTTCAGCTTACCAATCATTAGATGTGATGGCTGCAATCGTTTTCTTTAGGTATTTTCCCCTTTCTTTTCACCTGGTAATCTGGCCAGTAACACAGCTCCTGTATTAGAGTGCCCCCACTCTGGATGAAGGACGACAGGGGGCACATTTGGACAGCAGCATTGTCAGTCTGGGGTGGGGGGAGTTTGAGATGTACTGGCAGATTTAAATACACTAACACACTGAAGTCAAACTCAGGCTAAAACTTATGTACCAATACCAGGTGAAAATAGAAGAAAAAACACCTTAAAACAAAAACTAATGCGCCATCACATCTAAAAATTGGTAAGCCGCAACATAATAAATGTATGCTTTTGGGTTTAATACAGTTTTAAAGCAGAAAAAAGTCCAGAAAAATAGTTTTTGTCCTATGCAGTGGGGCTGTGCCTGCACTGCATGGGTTAACTGCTCATTTATTCCAGGGATGCACAGAAAGGCCATACTTGATCCCCCAGAAAACAGTGCGCCCCCATGTCCAGTGCTGGAGTGTTCCTGCCTTTCCCTCGTCTGGAGACGGTCTATGGGCATTGTGACATCAGGAACAGTCCATTGCACAAGAGTGCTAGCGTGCGGGGGGTGTAATAGTTGCAGCAGGGACCAGTCTTGTCCTCAGAGGGTCCGCAGATTAGGTAAGTATATCTCCGCTCTCCTCACCCCTAGACAGAAATGAGCAGTTAACCTATGCAGTGCGACCACGGCATCACTTCATTGGGGAAAAAAACATTTCCCTGGAATTCTTCTATAAGGTCATCAATGTTTTTTATGCACAGTATAATTGAGATGTATACGTATTGAAATATTGTTTATTTATGTATATGATATTTAGTGATATGTTTATTTACTTATAGTATTAATAGTGGATAATAAGGGATTTGAACATATTTATTTTATATGTAAAATTGTGAATGTGTAATAACTAGCTCATAAACACAGACACACGCATCTTTACGTATAGGCACACAAACACAGATTTGATCTTGCTGCGTGGAGCTATTGTTTACCTATACTTTCAAGAATTTAAGTAAAGTTTCAAGTAAAATGATTCCTTGCCTCATTGTTTTAGCTAGGAAAGAATTGTACAGGTATTTAACCACTTCCTGCCAGGGCCATAGTCATATGACGGCCGCAAGAACCTTTCGTCCTTCCAGGCGACTGTCATATGACGTCCTGGGATTCCCGCAGTGTGGAGCGCGCGCTCGCCGCATCACTGGGGACCCTATGCGCGTGGCCGGCGGCCGCAATGTCAACCAGGCACCCGCGATTGCTCGTCACAGAGCCAGGGACGTGGATCTCTGTGTGTAAACACAGAGATCCACGTCCTGTCAGGGAGAGGAGACCGATGGTGTGTCCCTTGTACATAGGGACACCGATCGGTCACTCTCTAGGGAACACATTAACCCCTTGATTGCCCCCTAGTGTTAACCCCTTCCCTGCCATTCACATTTATACAGTAATCAGTGCATATTTATAGCACTGTTCGCTGTATAAATGTGAATGGTCCCAAAATAGTGTCAAAAGTGTCCGATGTGTCCGCCGCAATATCGCAGTCCTGACAAAAATCGCAGATCGCCGCCATTACTAGTAAAAAAATAAAAATAAATTTTATAAATCTATCCCCTATTTTGTAGGCGCTATAACTTTTGCGCAAACCAATCAAACGCTTATTGCGTGTTTTTTTTTTTTTTTTACCAAAAATATGTAGAAGAATGCGTCTTAGCCTAAACTGAGAAAAAATATATATATGTTTTTAAAAAATTGGAATATTTGTTATAGCAAAAAGTAAAAAATATTGTTTTGTTTTTTCAAAATTGTCGCTCTTTTTTTGTTTATAGCGCAAAAAATAAAAACCGCCGAGATGATCAAATACCACCAAAAGAAAGCTCTATTTGTGGGGAAAAAAGGGACATCAATTTTGTTTGGGAGCCACAAGTGTGACAGTGCTGAAAGCTGAAAATTGGCCTGGGCAGGAAGGGGGTGAAAATGCCCGGTATTGAAGTGGTTAATGAATGCTGTGGGTTATGACTGAGTAAACTTGGCTGACTCAGGAGTGGGTGGTGGTTAGGGGACAGGTATTACCCTCTTGCAAGTGAGAGAAGACCCCCTCATGCATCACACGCCAGGTGGCCTGGTCTCCTGGCATTCTGCTGGATTACCCAAATCCTAACCTGGTTCACGACAGTGTAGGTCGACAGGTGAAGTGCTCTGGGCACATGGGGGTTAATGAGATTGATCACCAGGAGGATCAGTGAGAGAGAGGCTTTTGAGCCTGTATCCTTGCACGTGGACAAAGTGTGAGCTTGGTGCTCGAACCAATGGGTGGCCCTGAGTTGCCCTGCTTACAAACGCAGTAAGGATGGGCATCAGTGGAGTATTTTTCTTACAGGATTGCTACTCAGATTTGGTGCTAAAACAGCCCTAGATGTAAATAAGGCTTTTTGAAGCAGGCTGGAAAAAGTAAAAGTATCATACTTCACTACTATGCTTCTATAGGTGAAAATAACCAGCACTGGGATAGGTTGGGGGAATATTTCTGCCTCCGCATAATAACTCACGAGGTAGCACTTCAAAGATTTCTATCTATTCTTATGCTAGGAACTCTTTAATGCTGTACTTTCCTCCGCATTATCATTGCATCCTCCAAATCTAAACAGATACACAAACACTCACAAATCACAGTCATGTCAAATGGAGTTGTGTTTTTCTTATGCAGATCTTGGCAGCTTTCCTTCCATCAGTATGGAATTATGTATGCACTAAATTCACTGAAGTCTTTGTAAGGCATAAAATATAGAAGCTGGCAGTGATTAAACTGTTCTCCTTTTCAATTTATCATAGCAGTTCAGAAACAAATGGAAAGGAAGCTGCGAATAGGTTTTCATCTTACAAAGAAATGTTCCCTGGCAGTGCCAAGAATTAATCTGCAGGCAAAACATCAGTGATTCGTTTAGCCTGGGAAGGAGATTTACAGAGTAAAGGTTCGTATTTTAATAGAGATGCCAAGGAAAAAGCCTATTTTCTATTGAATTCCTATAAAGCAGAGGTGCTGCTTGGCAGAATTAAGGAAATTGGTCTACAAAACCAGGTTAAATGAAGGTGAGACACTCTCAGTGGGCCATAGATACTTTGGTATCTGACTAGTTACTCTGCTGAAGTAACAAACAAAGCACCGCTGCTGTTTGCTGAAGTGCCGTATATCATAATTTATTGTCATGTTTGTTGTATAAAATGCTGTTTTCCTTTCTTTCATTTTTTTTACATCTCTTTCAGACATATTCATCCACTTCCTGTCTACATGTGCTACCTGCAGCATCGGCTGTACATCATTATTCTAGTCTGGCTTCCTGATATGACAGTGGTGGATAATGCCTGGGCAATGTGTGTTGGCTGCTTGTAGTACCCGTCAGGGGTGTGTGACAATGCAGGAGCAGATTTTGAACACAGATGTCACCTCATAACAGAGTGACTAAAAAAGAAGCCTCACAGCAGGATCACCAGGTATTCTTTTATTGAGAGCAGCAGATTTAAAACCACCTTCTAAGTCACGATAAACTCTAGTTTAAAAAAAACAATTTATATTTAAGTATGTATTCTTAAAGTAGAACTAAAGGCAAAACTTTCTTTAGTTTTGTATTGAATGGAGAGGAATTAGAACTCCTGTCACTTTTTATTGCTGTCTGTGTCCCCAATAAAGTAGGTTTACCCTTTCTATTTGTTCTGTATACCATTATCATTAAAAGTAAAAGAAGATCCCAAATTTTGGGTTTGTCAGGTCACCTGTGGCCAGATGACAGATGCACACTGTATGGGGTCAGGAGTGCACCACAAGGTAGTGAACCCTATGGCTGACTGCTGCGATTGGGACACTGGTTTGTTGTGGAAAGCGGGACCAGTGGAGCACAACGGGGATCCACAGGGAGCTAGAGCCCAAGATTCCCCAGGGCGCGGAGTCTAAGATCCAGCAGGTTTTCACCATAGCCTCTAGTGGTGAGGATGGCCTACGCTGCAGCTGGGTCCAGGTCGTGGCCCCCAAAGTCCCCTAGCTCACGCTCCATAGGGTAAAGAGGATAGAGGGGAAGCAGCAGCACAGGATACAAGAATAGTGAGGGGAAAAGCCAAGGTCAGGGCAACAAGCAGACACGGATAAACTAAGGACAAGCCAAAGGTCAAGGTCACTAGCAGACAGGGATAGTCGGGAACAAGCCAATATTGTAACACAGAGACAGACGTAGCACACGGCAGGCAGGAACCCAAACACACAATGCTTAACAAACACGTTGATCAGCAAGGCAGACTTGCAGTGCACAGGTTAATATAGAGTTCTGTGATGGGGCCTGGGGTGGAGCCAGGCTGAGAGGAGAGATTATAAAAGCAGCCAGGTGAGAGAGTCTGGCCTCTAAGGTGAATACAAGAGGAGAAAGGTAAGATGGCAGACAAACATTACTGCATATCCGTGACAGTACCCTCCTTCTTACGAGGCCTCCCCCTTCCCCGCCTGGGCCCGGGTTTAGAGGGAAACTTCAGATGGAACTTCTTTAACAGACGAGGTGCAAAGATCTCAGATGCAGTGATCCAAGACCTCTCCTCAGGACCAAACCCTTTCCAATGAACGAGGTACTGAAGAACGCCTCTACAGAGTCGGTAGTCCAGAATTTGACTGACCTCGTACTCCTGATTATCCTTAGAGACAGGCGCCATGGTAGGGAGAGGACGAGAGAACTTATTGAGGACTAAAGGCTTCAGAAGGGCAACATGGAAGGATTTAGCGATTTTAGGGCTTTTAGGAATCTGGAGTTTGAAACAAACCGGATTCAGTTTAGTAGTTATAGTGTACGGACCAATGAATCGTGGAGCAAATTTCAGAGAAGGAACTCGGAGCTTGATGTTCCTGGTGGAGAGCCAGACTTTGTCCCCTGGCTGAAGAGAAGGCGGTTTACGCATGCGGCGGTCAGCAAAGCCTTTGAATTTTTTCAGCAGCTGCCCAGAGGCAATCATGAACGTCACCCCAAACAGGATTGAGAGACTCTTGAACCGAAGCCAAAGCTGGAATATCTGGAGAACAGGTCATGGGAAGAGGAAGTTGAGGGTTTTTTCCATAAACTGTGAAAAAGGGTGTCTTCTGCGAACTGGTATTTACATGATTGTTATGAGAGAATTCTGCCCACGGGAGTAGAGAGGACCAATCGTCATGATGAGCAGACACTAAGGTGCGAAGAAAGACCTCTAACTCCTGATTAACCCTCTCAGTCTGTCCATTGGATTGAGGATGGTAAGAAGAGGAAAAATCCAAGACAATATTGAGGGATTTGCAAAGGGCTCTCCAAAAACGAGACGTAAATTGAACACCCCTGTTGGAAACAATATGAGAAGGAACCCCATGGAGGTGGAAAATTTCTCGAATAAAAATGGGAACCAAGGCAGGAGCAGAAGGAAGGCCAGGAAGAGGAACAAAATGAGCCATCTAGGAGAACCGATCGATTACCACCCAAATGACCGTATTATTCTCAGACAGTGGGAGATCGGTGATAAAATCCATGTCAATGTGAGCCCAGGGCTCCTTAGGAATGGGCAAGGGCATGAGGAGACCAGCAGGAGCTTGTGTGGAGGATTTAGACTGAGCACAGACATGACAAGCCTTAACATAGTCTTTGACATCTGAGCGGAGATTAGGCCACCAGTAGTGACGACTGATTAGTAAGAAGGACCGGAGGAATCCAGAATGACTTGCCACCTTGGAATCATGTCCCCAACGAAGGATCTTGGCTCTTAGCTCAGTGGGGACAAAGGTCTTACCAGGAGGAATTTTTGACTTCAGGGTGGTAGAATCGGCAACAATGCACAAGGTTGGAATGATCGGCTCAGGTTCAGGGGTGGACTCCTCGTTCAAAGTGTTAAATGACCTAGAGAGCGCATCAGCCCGACCATTGCAGGAACCAGGTTTGTACGTAATCGTGAAATTAAAACGGGAAAAGAAGAGACTCCACCTGGCCTGTCTGGGATTCAGACGTTTAGCATTCTGTAGATACTGTAAATTCTTGTGATCAGTAAAGATCGTTATGGAGTGAGGGGAACCCTCCAAGAGATGACGCCACTCCTCTAATGCCAATTTAATTGTGAGAAGTTCCCGATCACCGATGGCATAATTCCTCTCTGCCTGAGAATTTTTTTTGGACAAGAACGCACATGGTTGACGTCTCTTCTCAAAGAATTGAAGAAGCACAGCTCCCACCCCCATTGAGGAAGCGTCCTCTTCAATAAAAAATGCATCCCCAGGATTTGGTTTCCTCGAGAGGTCCAGAAACAAAGGCCTGTTTCAGGTCGTGAAACGCAGAGACCGCTTCGGGAGGCCAGTTATTGGCATTCGCACCCTTCTTGGTCAAAGCGATATTAGGCGTGGCAATGGAAGAGTAATTCCTTATGAACTGCCTATAATAATTTGTGAAGCCAAGAAAGCGCTGTGTGGCCTTGAGGCTAGCAGGAAGAGGCCAGTTGGTAATAGCCAAGACCTTCCCAGGATCCATACGAAGACCCAAACTTGAGACAAAGCACCCTAGAACCAGGACGTCAGAACATTCAAATGAACATTTCTCCCGCTTGGCATAGAGATTTTTCTCTCTAAGACGCTGAAGTACAGTGCGGACATGGTTTCTGTGGACGAGCAGATTTTCCGAAAAGATCAGAATGTCATCCAGATAGATGACAACAAACTGGTACAGCAGATCCCTGAAGATTTCATTGACAAAGTTTTGAAACACAGCTGGGGCATTACACAAACCAAAAGGCATAACCAGGTATTCGTAATGCCCGTCTCTAGTGTTAAATGCAGTCTTCCATTCGTCACCCTCCCGTATTCGAATGAGGTTGTACGCGCCTCTGAGATCCAACTTGGTGAAAATGGAGGCACCCTTCAACCTATCGAATAGCTCAGATATTAAGGGTAAGGGGTATCGATTTTTGATAGTAACCGCGTTTAAACCTCGATAGTCGATGCAGGGTCTTAAGGTACCCATCCTTTTTGGCAACGAAAAAGAACCCTGCCCCTGCAGGTGATGAGGATTTCCGGATGAAACCTCTCTCTAGATTCTCTGCAACATACTCGGACACGGCCTGGGTCTCTGGGATGGACAGAGGGTAGGTACGACCCCTGGGCAGAGTTGCTCCAGGGACAAGGTCAATAGCACAGTCAAAAGACCAGTGGGGAGGAAGCACCTAAGCTGATTTCTTACAGAACACATCCCGGTAATTGCTGTATGCAGCGAGAAGATACAGAAGTGGTAGCAACCGGAAGTCTCCCCTTGGGGGCCACCTTGAGAAGACATGACGAGAAACATGAGGGACCCCAAGCCAGGATCTGCCCAGAGACCCAGTCCACATGTGGAGAGTGGAGCTGTAGCCAAGGAAGGCCTAATACAATGGGGGTAGAGGTCTTGGGTAGAATGAGAAAGGGATATCCACTCCTGGTGGTGAATCCCATCGACATCCTAATAGGTAGTGTCTGGAAGAGAATAGGGCCCCCTGGAAGAACAGTGCCATCAATTGCCGAGACTACCAATGGGGCATAGTGAGAGGTGAAAGGGTAAGCTTCATAGAAGAAGCAGTTCTCCAATCCATAAAATTGCCGGCAGCCCCGGAATCCAGATATGCAAGGGTTGATTGAGGAGAAGTGCCTACATGAAGGAACACCAGCAGGAGAAGACGAGAAGGCGATGTTTCTGGGTCCAATACTCCACCTTCCAAATGTATTAGACCTAGGGGTGCAACGGATCAAAAAACTCACGGATCGGATCGATCCTCGGATCAGGGGTCATGGATCGGATCATTTTCGGATCGGCAAAAAACAAAAATAAATAAAAAATCTTGTTACCCCCACCGGAGTTTTAAATTTCACAGTTATTTTCAACACAAAATGGAGTTTATATGCTTAAATACATTATTTGTAAATCCAACAGACTGTTTACAGGTTTGCTGCTGCTTTTAAAATTTAACATGTAAATAGTCTGTTGGATTTACAAATAATGTATTTAAGCATATAAACTCCATTTTGGGTTGAAAATAACTGTAAAATTTAAAACTACGTTAGGTGTAACAAGATGTCCGCTTGGCCCCTTCTTACTATCATTACTGTGCAGGAGTGTGAGTGGAGCAAGATGGCGGCGACGAAACGTCATTACAGCGGTGCCGCCGGGTGTACCAAGATGGCCGCCGCTCCGGATCTAGACCGAAGCCGCGGCCTTTCCTATGGCCGAGGCTCCGGAGCGCTCCGCGGATCGCGTGGTGATCCGATCCGAACAGGGTGACCCGTTCGGATCACGGATCACCACCGATCCGTTGCACCCCTAATTTAGACCCGAGCGTTTCCCGGACGAAGCGAGCAGGAGTCACAAAATGACCCTTGCCCCCACAATAGAGACACAAGCCCAGAGTTCTGCGCCTAGCACATTCTTCGGGGGTTAGTCAGGTCCGGCTCAGCTTCATAGGTTCCTCAGCAGGCAGAAGATGCTCCGCGGGACGAAGGGAGGGGAGCTCAGACTGGCTAGGGCCCAGGGAGTGCTGGCGTCGCTTTTCTAGGGACCTCTCCTGAAAACGAATGTCGATTGCACAAAGAAATTACATCATCCAGACCGACGGGGATGGCTCTTCCCGCTAATTCGTCTTTCACTCGGTCA
The DNA here is from genome assembly GCA_029206835.1 of Rana muscosa. NCBI lineage: Eukaryota > Metazoa > Chordata > Amphibia > Anura > Ranidae > Rana > Rana muscosa. The sequence goes on along the minus strand of CM055123.1, from coordinate 129,388,831 downwards.
GAGAGGCCATGTAAAAAGGTAGCGACCAGGGCCTCATTGTTCCAGCTCAATTCAGCTGTGTGGATACGGAACTGAAGAGCATATTGTCCCACTGAACAAGATTCTTGGCGAAGACGTAAGAGAGCACTAGCCGCTGAAGAAGCCCAAGCCGGCTCCTCGAAGATGTTACGAAAGAGCTTCAAGAAGTCGGACAGGCTGGAAACCACCGGATCATTCTTCTCCCACAGGGCGGGGCAGCCCAGGCTAAAGCTTCACCGGAGGGGAGGGAAATGATATAGGCTACCTTAGCCCGATCAGACAGGAAGTTTTGAGGCTGAAGCTCAAAATGAATCGTGCATTGGCTGAGAAACCCCCTGCAGGCCTTGGAGTCCCCAGAGAAATGGAACGGAGCTGACAGTTGTAGTGAGTGTGTGGCTGCGACTGGTGCGATAGGTGCAGCCGCTGGTTGTACTTCAGATTGTGGATTCCGGGTTCCCAAGGAGGCCTGGAGCTGTTCGAAGCCAGATCCTGGAGGAATCGTATCACCTGAGTCTGATTCGATTCCTGGGTCTGAAGTCTGCGGACTATGCCCTGCAAAGGATCATCTGCGGGAAGCGGCACATCAGCCGGGTCCATGGCTGATCAAACTGTCAGGTCACCTGTGGCCAGATGACAGATGCACACCGTAGGGGGTCAGGAGGCAGTGAACCCTATGGCTGACTGCTGCGGATGGGACACTGGTTGGTTGTGGAAAGCGGGACCAGTGGAGCACAACAGGGATCCACAGGGAGCTAGAGCCCAAGATTCCCCAGGGCGCGGAGTCTAAGATCCAGCAGGTTTTCACCAGAGCCTCTAGTGGTGAGGATGGCCTACGCTGCAGCTGGGTCCAGGTCGCTGCCCCCAGAGTTCCCCCTAGCTCACGCTCCCTAGGGTAAAGAGGATAGAGGGAAAGCAGCAGCACAGGATAGTGAGGGGAAAAGCCAAGGTCAGGGCAACAAGCAGACACGGATAAACGAAGGATAAGCCGAAGGTCAAGGTCACTAGCAGACAGGGATAGTCGGGAACAAGCCAATATCGTAACACAGAGACAGACGTAGCACACGGCAGGCAGGAACCCAAACACGTTGATCAGCAAGGCAGACTTACAGTGCACAGGTTAATATAGAGTTCTGTGATAGGGCCTGGGGTGGAGCCAGGCTGGGAGGAGAGATTATAAAAGCAGCCAGGTGAAAGAGTCTGGCCTCTAAGGTGAACACAAAAGGAGAAAGGTAAGATGGCAGACAAACATTACTGCATATCCATGACAGGGTTGTCCCCAGAAAAGTAACAGGCAAAATCTTCCAATAGGCACTCTAGATCTGGTGATCTTGGGGTCCCACAAGGGATTGCCTTAATTTTCAGGGATTTCTTCTCGCTTTCTGTTTTGGTTATGGGACAGGAAGTGATGGTAATTCTTTCCAATAGGACACAGATGGCAAAAATTTAAACAAAAGGTGTTATAACCATTCCATACTCTATCCAAAATGAAAAAAAAAATTTAAATTGTGCCATAGTTACCGTACTTTTCTTTTTCTGGTGCCTATCCATGGCAGCATACCTGTGACAAGCTCCACCTTGGGCTCTTCCCTCAGGATCAGTGAATATTATAAAAGAAAAGGATTAGTGTACCCTCAGCATTTGACATAATATAGCATACCGAGGGTGGGATTGTATGCTGCCATGGATAGGCACCAGTAAGTATGGCACAATTTTCTGTTTTCCTGGTGCCTCCATGGCAGCATATATGTGACAAATAACTAGCTGAAATGGGCGGGATCATGCTTAGAAAAAGATTATTATTTAGAACAGGCAAATGCTGACTTTATGGCCTCTGCCAAATTCTACGGACGAGAGAGCTCCAGGGTCCACTCTGTAATGTCTCTTAAACGTATGTTGGGATGACATAATGCTGCCCTGCAGATGGTTTAGATGGATATGTTTGCTCTTGCTGCCCAAGAAGCAGAAACCGACCTGGTGGAAGGTGCCCTAATTGAAGAGGGGGTTCTAGATCCCTAGTTCTGCACACTTTCTGAATCAATTTGAAAATTCATGAAGCTATTGTCCTAGAGGACGCCTCTTTGCCCTTGTGCTTTCCCCATGGAATTTCAAATAACTTGAATTGAATTTCTGAAGGGAGTTGAAGATAGTGTCTTAGTACAGAAGCGATATCAAATTTGTGAAGAGAGCCCAAATCTGGATTGAAAAGATTGGCAGGGCCCATGGTTCGGAGATAGTAGAGGAAGAGGAGGCCTTAGGGTAAATCTGCGTACTGCCTAAGTTCCACTTGGTAAAAAAATATGATTGTCATCTGCTTTCAGAGCCTGAAGCTCTAAAACCCTCCCGCCCAATGCCACCGCCACAAGGGAGGATAGTTTCAAAGTTAGATTCCACAAGGATGCCGATTCAGATCGGGCAAAAGGTTGGTTGGATAAGGCCTCCAGGTCAGTAGAGAGATTCCAAGTGGGAAAGCTCTGTTTAACAGGCTGTCGTATCTTCTTGAATTGGATTATTAAAGGATCCTCTGCCCATCTCTTGTTGGTTGCAGCAGAGATTGCCACTACCTGCACCTTTTAAGGTGCCTAATCCCAGACCTAAGTCCAGGCCTGCCTGTAGAAAGTCAAGGAGTTGGGAGGAAGCGGGCACATCATGATTGAAGTTCGGTAGAAAAAAAATCCAAACTTATTGCAAACTTTGTCATACATATACTGTTCATTGAAGGCTTCCGTGCTTTGAGCAGAGTTGAAATAACTTCGGAAGAACACCCTAAGGATTGAAACCTCTGCCTCTCAACATCCAAATGTGAAGGTTCAATTTGTTAGGATTCAGATTGGTGTGATACCTTTGAGACGGGAGAAAGGGTATTAGAGGAATCTTTACCGGAGGCTGGACACTCAGGAAAAATTGCCATAGGGAACCATGGGCGTCTTGGGCAATATGGCAGGACTGTTATTACCCTTATTGTTCCATTGCAAGTCTCAAGAGAAATCTCGAGTTAAGAGGCGGGGGGGGGGGGGGGAGGCATAAGCTAGATTGCATGGCCAAGGACTTGGCAGGGCATCTGTGAGGTAGACATGAAATAAACCTCTGCAGCTTGGTATTGCTTGCTGTAGCAAAGAGATCTAGTTCGGGAGGACCTCACAGGTCCACAATTCAACTGAATATCTTTGGATGTAGGAACCATTCGTTGGCATTCAGGAATCTTGGGGACAGGTGATCGGCCCCCTTGTTTAAGTGGCCTGGAAGATAGACTGCTCGGAGGTTCCTCAGATTCCTTTCTGCCCAAATGATGATGGGTTCCACTTACCTCCAGCAAGGAACTGCTGTGGGTTCCTCCTTGGCGTTGTACGTATGACACTGCAGCTCTGTTGTCCATCCGAATCAAAACTGGTTTGCTCTTGCTCTGAGAGGACAATGCTGTTAATGCGAGAACGCAGAATTCCCAGGATATTTGAGACAATGCCTGCTGTGTTGAATGCCTATCTTCCTTGAACCGACACCTGGTTGCAATGAGCCCCTCAGCCTATTGCACTAGTGTCTGTGGTCCAGAACACATGCCCCAATGGATGCGGCCTTACTTCTTTGTCCACCAGTGCAGACCCATGTGCATCAAACTTGTTAGGCCTATATGGACTGGGATAGATGGTGTTTGTTCCATTGCCTCAGGAATTCTAGTTTATAAGTGCCTCAGGTGCCAGTGTGCCCATGGGACTATGGGGATACAGGAAGACATGATCCCTAATAAGCTGAGGCAGGTTGTGGCTGATCGGCATGACTGTGTTCTCATGGTCTTCATTTTCTGAATGATCACCATCACTGCCTGAGATGGCAGGGACACCGTCCCGCTTGCGGTGTTGAATAAAGCGCCTAGATAAATCATCTGCTCGACTGGAGAAAGATGACTTTCTTGATGATTTACCATCCAACTGTACTCTGATAGTGTTGACTACAGAATTCTTCTGCGTTCCACTAGCTGGACTGGACCTTTTGCTAAAAGGAGAATATCTTCCAGATACTGATAAACTCTGAGACCCAGTTATCGTAAGGGAGCCAGGATAGCGATCAGACCCTTTGTGTTGACTCTGGGAGAAGTGCAGATACCGAAGGGGAGACTCTGCAATTGTAGATGGACCTGGCCGACCGCAAATCTCAGGTACTTCTGAAATGGTTGCTGTATGGGTATGTGCAAGTAGTCATCCTGGCTGGACAGCTCGGATAATAGTTAGAAGTGATTCCATATTGAATCTTTCCAATAGTATGTAGCGGTTTAGTCTCCTTAGCTCTATTACAGGTCTCCAAGCCCCACTCCTCTTGGGGAGCAGGAAAAGGGTGGAATAGAAATCCGAAAATCTTTTGGACATATGCACCTGTTTGGATGGAAGCATCACTGCTTGCTGTTCTTGTAGGGAATGAAGGAACTCATGAAGTGCCTCTGATTTCTGGGGGGGATTTCGGTATTCTGGTGGGAGTGAAAAAATTCCTTGGCGGCTGATCTGAGAATATCCAAACTAAACTGTTGAGACCACCCAGGCATCCTTGCAGTTTCTGATCCAAATCTTGGAGAAATGTCTGAGTCTTGCACCTATTGCCTCAGATGGTTTGGCGTCAAGAGGACTTGTCTGGGTTTTGTGGATTAGACAAGGGCCTCTGTCTATGTGTTTTTAAGAAAGTGGATTGAGTACTCCAGCCTTTTCTTGAGTTCTTGCCTTGTCTGGTCTGCCTGTAGTCTTTGGCCCTGAAATGCTGAAACTTGGACGTGAACCCCCTGGTACGTCTAATTCTCCTGTTCTGGGGAAGCAGACCTGACTTTCCTCCTGTTATGTGGGAAATGGCTTTCTCTAACCTTTCTTCAAAGAGTGCTTTACCATTAAATGGTATTTTACACCAGTTTTGTTTTGACACTGTGTCAGCTGCCCATGGTTTTAAACACAGTGTCCGTTTGGCCATTACAGCATGTAACATTGATCTTGAGGAGCATCTAAATGTACCGAACACTGCATTAATAAGCCCAAAGCTTTGATTACAGTGGGTACGGAAAGTATTCAGACCCCCTTAAATTTTCCACTCTTTGTTATATTGCGGCCATTTGCTAAAATCATTTAAGTTAATTTTTTCCTCATTAATGTACACACAGCACCCCATATTGACAGAAAAACACAGAATTGTTGACATTTTTGCAGATTTATTAAAAAAGAAAAACTGAAATATCACATGGTCCTAAGTATTCAGACCCTTTGCTCAGTATTTAGTATTTGCACCCTTTTGATCTAATACAGCCCTGAGTCTTTTTGGGAAAGATGCACCAAGTTTTTCACACCTGGATTTGGGGATCTTCTGCCATTCCTCCTTCCAGATCCTCTCCAGTTCTGTCAAGTTGGATAGTAAATGTTGGTGGACAGCCATTTTTAGGTCTCTCCAGAGATGCCCAATTGGGTTTAAGTCAGGGCTCTGGCTGGGCCATTCAAGAACAGTCACAGTGTTGTTGTGAAGCCACTCCTTCGTTATTTTAGCTGTGTGCTTAGGGTCATTGTCTTGGAAGGTAAACCTTCGGCCCAGTCTGAGGTCCTGAGCACTCTGGAGAAGGTTTTCGTCCAGGATATCCCTGTACTTGGCCGCATTTATCTTTCCCTCGATTGCAACCAGTTGTCCTGTCCCTGCAGCTGAAAACCACCCCCACAGCATGATGCTGCCACCATCATGCTTAACTGTTGGGACTGTATTGGACAGGTGATGAGCAGTGCCTGGTTTTCTCCACACATACCGCTTAGAATTAAGGTCAAAAAGTTCTATCTTGGTCTCATCAGACCAGAGAATCTTATTTCTCACCATCTTGGAGTCCTTAAGGGTTTTTGTTTTTAGCAAACTCCATGCAGGCTTTCATGTGTCTTGCACTGAGGAGAGGCTTCCGTCAGGCCACTCTGTCATAAAGCCCCGACTGGTGGAGGGCTGCAGTGATGGTTGACTTTCTACAACTTTCTCCCATCTCCCGACTGCATCTCTGGAGCTCAGTCACAGTAATCTTTGGGTTCTTCTTTACCTCTCTCACCAAGGCTCTTCTCCCCCGATAGCTCAGTTTGGCCGGACGGCCAGTTCTAGGAAGGGTTCTGGTCGTCCCAAATGTCTTCCATTTAAGGATTATGAAGGCCACTGTGCTCTTAGGAACCTTAAGTGCAGCAGAAATTTTTTTGTAACCTTGGCCAGATCTGTGCCTTGCCACAATTCTGTCTCTGAGCTCTTCAGGCAAATCCTTTGACCTCATGATTCTCACTTGCTCCGACATGCACTGTGAGCTGTAAGGTCTTGTATAGACAGGTGTGTGGCTTTCCTAATCGAGTCCAATCAGTATAATCAAACACAGCTGGACTCAAATGAAGGTGTAGAACCATCTCAAGGATGATCAGAAGAAATGGACAACACCTGAGTTAAATATTTGAGTGCCACAGCAAAGGGTCTGAATATTTAGGCCCATGTGATATTTTAGTTTTTCTTTTTTTAATAAATCTGCAAAAATGTAAATTCTGTGTTTTTCTGTCAATATGGGGTGCTGTGTGTACATTAATGAGGAAAAAAATGAACTTAAATGATTTTAGAAAATGGCTGCAATATAACAAAGAGTGAAATATGTAAGGGGGGTCTAAATACTTTCCGTACCCACTGTGTATCTTCCTTAGGGACATCTTGTGGAATTGCAGTTTCTATGTTTTTGGTCCATGCCCGCAGGGCATTGGACACTGATGTTAAAGTGTAAATTCACCTTACAAATCTGTAAGGTGAACTTAGACTAGGCCCCCTCCCCATCCCCCCGGTCCTGCTGTATCTGAGTCCTATGATCACCCGCTGTGAGACATCTGGTCGTCGCTTTACCGGTCCAGTGAATGTAAATTCCCATGGCTTTCTTTCCTCTTCTCCAGTGCTGACAAGACAGGCTAGGCGGGTTCCGATTGGTCAATTAGAATGTCTCCTATACATACCTTTTACTATTTACATTTAGGAGATTAAGCAGCGAATTAATGTGTCACAGCGGTTGAACGCGGGACTTTGTATAATGGGACCGGGGGGATGGGGAAGGGGGTCCAGCGTAAGTTCACCCTACAGATTTTCTGTAAAGGTAAACTTACCCTTTAAGACAATTGCTGGCTTACAGGCGTTACCCGCCATTTGGTAAGCTCTTTTTAAGTCAAGGTCTATTCGTCTGTCTAAAGGAAATGAAAATAAGCCATTGGCAAGGTGATGTTTTTTTGCTAGACGAGCTACTGCTGCGTCCACCACCGATGGACCAACCAGCATTGCAGAATCTTGTTCTGACAGAGGATAAAGCTTTCCTAGGTGATTGAGAGGAAATCTTTTTTAGTTTTCCTCTAGTCTTCCTCACTAATGTCTCTGATATCATCCTTTATAGGAAACAGGGAAGCCTGCTTCTTTAGAAATGGGAAGTAAGTCTTTGATTTCTTAGGTGTAGTGTCGGCTTTCCCCCAGTCCATAGCAAGCTTTACAAGCCTGGACATAGGGCTGAACCAGGGAAAAGCTGAAGCCCGAGGGGTCCGGATCTTTTGAGGAATCCTCAGATGTTCTACTATCATCCAGATGTCTAGGAGGAAAAGTTGCTGCTGGTTGAGAGGATTCACCCGAGGAAGGACCAGGAAGTGCTGACTTCTCTGGCGGAGGCTGGGCTGATTACTGCGATGGAATTGCTGCTGCTAGTCCTGCTATAGAATCCTTGACCACCTTCTTGAGTAGGTCAGTCACCTGTTGACCCTCTGACTCTGTCTGTTGCATAATCCCTAATACAGCTTCCGCAGACTAATTTGTCTGGTAACGAGGTGGCTCATAGGGAATCTGCGATTTGGTGAATGTGAAGAACGATGTCTTTTTGTGGACAAACCCTCCCCGCTTGTATAGTATCTTGATCTGGATCATCTGCCCTGGTTGGCGTTTTCATAGGGTTCTTCGTGTCGCCTTGATGTCCTTTTGAACTTCTTCCAGTGTACAGGGCTGAAATACAACGTACCAGCATAAGTGCTCTTTATTTATTTATTTTTTAACTCACCTGGACGAAAGTTCCTACCTTAAATGTTGGTGAGGGTCTTGTTCGGGCAGTGTACCACTCATTTTAGGCGGAAGACAGAAAAAGCAGCTAGAGGAAAATAAGTTAGCGACTGGTATTTCAGTGGGAGCAAAAAGTGATGTTCCAGAGTAAAAGAAAGAAATTACCTTTTCCTTATGTGAGAACCAGGTCACATCCAAGAGCTCCCAGTAAAGGCAACCTTCTAAAAGGTGTACAGGAGGCCATACTAAATCTCTGGGTAATAAGTAGTGGGGGGGGGGCAGAGGGGGACACCTGTGAAAAACACACCCCTCCCAGAATAAATTTGACAAGGGCAAAAAAATGGCTGCCGTGGCACTAGGACCCACCTGGCCGGCTCAACTCAGCCCATCACGCGAGCTGGCCCCGGATGTCTGCGCATGCACCGAGTGGATGGGAAGATGCCAATGAACCCAGTAAAACCGGTGTGAGGCACGAGCCATCTGCTGTGGCACCCTGGAATTTGTAATAAATGTAGAAACCACAACAAGGGGGAGGAAATGGCGGGGGAAGAAAGAGTAAAAGAAAGAAAGCAGGGAAAGTGAGAGAGAGGACAACAGGAGGGAGAAAGAGAAGGATAGTATCTGGATAAAAGAAAAGTAAAAATAGCTACTTTCTCTGCTGCAGGTTTGAGTAAATACTGGAATTCAATTGCAGATGGGAGCTCTTGGTTAAAAGACAACTGCTTTCCCAAAAGACCCACAGAAGGGACTCCCTTTCTTATTAGAGCATTTATCTGCCAAAGAATAGGGACTGCACCTGGTAGAGGCTGAACCCAGATGGAAGCTGCCAAATGCAGAGGTAAGGAATTTCGACCTCACTGACCGCAAGGTCTGAGGGAAAAAAAGGAGAATGCTGGGGGTACACTAATCCTTTTTTTTTATAATATTCACTGATCCTGAGGGGGGAGCCCAAGGCTGAGCTTGTCACAGGTACACATGGAGGCACCAGGAAAAACTTTTGCCTTTGGTTATACATTACCTCTAAAAAGCCCCTGCTATTACTCAGACTTTTTTTATTTTTTTTGTACGTTTGCTTGTTCCCGAGAAGGACTATGAACTACTGCATTTGTAGCATGCATTGAGCAGTGCGCATGACCACAACTAACATGCACTGCTTATTTCAAACAAATGGAAGTGAGGAGGGAAAATGAGAGGTTTGGGAGTACATTATGAGCAGTGTTAATTTTGACCTCAAATTTCAATTTAGTTTTAGTCATAGTCTTTTGACTAAAAAGCTTTTAGTCGTATTTTAGTCCCCTGAATTGTTTTTGTGTATTTTTGTCAACTAAAATCTAATGGGTTTGGGTAAATTGTACTGCATTATTTAACCACTTCAATACCAGGCACTTACAGCCCCTTCCTGCCCAAGCCAATTTTCAGCTTTCAGCACTGTTGCTGTTTAAATGACAATTACGCGGTCATGCTACATTTTACCCAAACAGAATTTTTATCATTTTGTTCCCACAAATAGAGCTTTCTTTTGGTGGTATTTGATCACCTCTGCGGTTTTTATTTTTTGCTAAACTAATTTAAAAATAAAACGAAAAATTTGGAAAAAAATTGTTTTTCTTTTGCAAATAAGTACATTTTCTCCTTCACTGACGGGCACTGATAAAGGGGGCACCGATGAGGTGGCACTGACGATGGGCACTGGTAGGCGGCACTGATGGGTGGCACTGATATGCAGCACTGGTGGGCATTGATAGGCGCTCATGGGTGGCACTGGTGAACACTGATAGGCGACACTGGGCACTGAAAGGCTGCACTGATGGGCACTGATACGTGGCACTGATAGGCATCACTGGTGGCACTGGCAGGCATTGGGGATAGGCACTAATTGGAAGCTGCCTGGGCACTGATTGGCATTTCCCTGGTGGTCTAGGGTGGCATACCTGGTGGTCTAGTTTGATGGCCATCCCTGGTGGTCCTGGCGGCATCCTGGTGGTCCTAAGCGGGCATCCAAGGGGGGGGCTGCGCTGAGAAACCCACAGACCACACCTGTCAGGAAAGCAGCAGATCGACTTTCCTCGCCTCTTTTTGCATCTGTCAGATGCAGGTGGGGAAAAGCCAATCAACGGCTCTTCCTGTTTACATCGTGATCAGCCGACACTGCTGATCACGTGGTAAAGAGCCTCCGTTGGAGGCTCTTTACTGAGATCAGTGTAGCGGCGGCTGTTATCCTGCTGGACGTCAAAAGACACCCAATCAGGATAACTGAACCACCGCCCGGCCGTCATTCTGCTATAGGCCGGGCGGGAAGTGGTTAAGCATTTCTCTAGAACCGCAAAACTCCTTATGTACTCCTGGAGTAAAAATCTATTAACATGTTATTATTTATGGTATTAAGGTATGAACTTGCATTAGACATGTGCAAATTGAAAAAAATGTGTTTCAATTAGTTTCCGGAGTAGGTTTTGTTTTTTCAAATCTGAAAGAAATTTGACCAGATTTGGGAAAGATTTGACTGAATTTTTTTTAGGCAGGGATGCTCCTCACAAATTTACTTGCCAGTAGTTTTTATCCTGGTTGATTGTTAGAGATCCATTGATTGCTCCCTAAGTTTGGCCTTGTTGCACTTTTCACTTCTACCACTAGGTGACCGGGTTCTTGGTGGTACTAGATATGAGAAGGGCAACCCAAGGTCAGGTTATGGGTAAATGGGTTATCTCAGCCAATGGGCAGGGGTTTTCTTGAATCCCTTGGCATGCTGGGCGAACCTATATGGTTGGGTGGAGTCAGGTGATCTATATTCTGTGCCACCTGGATGGCTGTCTGGGTGGACGTGTGTCATGTGCTCCGGGCTGCTAGGCCAGAGATTGGGCCTATCCCAGGGGTGTCTGGCTGTTAGGCTGTCTGAGGGCCTCTCCAGAAGCAAGAGAGCAGTGCAGGGTTGGGACTGCGGCTTGTAGTTCAACCAGAAGTGACGGTTCTCTTGTCCGGAGAACCTGTCAGTGGCTGGAGGTAGAAGGGAAGCTGTCGCCACTAAGGGACCAACCACCTTATTACCAGAGACCAAAGTGAGTAACTGAAGCAAGTACCGGAGCAGTATTCTCACCGAGCGGGCACGGTGTACAATCGGAAAACTCCAGCTAGCGGAGGTGACGCTTGCAGAGCAGCCTTGTGTGTCAAGCCAGGGACCGAGCAGGCCAGTGGGGTGAAGCTTGAGAAGTATCGGGATTGCCAAGCTTGGGTCCCAGCAGAGAGGCGGGGGTGACGCTTGAGGAAGATACCACCATAAAGATTGGAGGAGCTTAAGGGATTCAGTGGCAGTGAATCAGAGGGTCTAGTGAGAGACCGGGAGCTTAGTGTATTGAAGAACTACAAGGAGAAGTTGTAGTGAAGGTGAAAGAATTGTTACGCTTTGTGTTAGGAACTGTTAAAGACTGTTGCCATAGGAGACAGCATTCCTGCAAGTGCAGATGTGGCTTCTCGGTGGAGGCCTTTCCTTGCACGGCTTTCCTCCTATTGAAGTCTCAGAGTCTGCTAATTGAACTCGCAACTACTCAAGGGTGTCCTGACGCTAACCCTCTTCCCCCCCCAAAAAAGATTAGGAGAAATAACATTTATTTTGCATTCAAGAAGTGTCTGGCGCCCAATAACGTAACTACTCTGCACCCACCATGCCTCACAATCCACCACATACAGAAGAATGTCAGCTATCCCTGGCCCTGGAGGTTCTCATAAGACCAAAGGAGGCCTGGGACCTTGCTACAAAGTTTTCAGCTTTCACATGAGATGTTGATGGGACACTAGCATTACAGATGTTTTTGTACACTGGTAAATGTGCTGTGACAGCTGTTTGGTTGCACTGGTAAACTCTGACAGATGTTGAATGGACACACACTACTACTATTACTAATACTACAGATGTTTTTGGGCACAGGAACACTGTGACAGATGATGGGGCACTACTAGTAGAAGTGATCTGACTTGGAGATAACATTTTTAGAAAGAAAGAATAACCATTATTTTTTTCATCAGCAGGAATATGACATACTCATTTAGATTTTGTTTCAGGTCAGGTAGCCCTTGTACAATGCACATATATGTTTAATTTAAGCACCATAGAGGCATGTATCAAGAGATCACAGAGATGAATTTAACATCGAGCAGGTAGTTTATTAATTCATTCACATAAAAAAAATGTTTTCCCTACCAGGTGTACACTCACATGTTAATGTGCCATCTGGGCACTCATGATTTCCAGCGGTATGTGTGTTACAATCCATACAGTTAATATATGTAGCGGACCCCCCAAAACTGGGGTCGCTATGCCTAAATTTAGGGGCTAGCCTGAGCAAATAGTTCGGCTCAGGCTGTTGGAATTCTTTTAATTGGCCTCTGCTCTGTTGTGGTGTTGCCTGGCAATAAAGTTCCCTGTGACCTGTAGGTGGCGCTGTCGCCCAGGTCTCAGGTCGAACCACAGGTGGCATTGCAGCGCTATTGGGTGTCCTCTCTCGGCAGCCGTGCAGTGGGCGTGGTCTACCCGCTGTGCATGCTGGGAGAGGGTACATAAGGGGCAGATGCCATGATTTAGAGGCGTTAGTTTGCGCCCTTTGGCCCTCCAGGCCAGGGGTGCGTGTGAGTGTTCAGTCCCGGGCACCTTTAGCCCGAGGCTGCATCGTTCCAGGTAGGCCCAGCACCTTTAGCTGAGGCCTACGCCAAACAGCGAAATCCCTGGGTGCCCGTGGGAGGGTGACCCGCTCTGAAGGAGAGGGAACCAGGGGAGGACCTATCCAGGGGATCGGTGAAGGAAGTCACTGTCTCAGGAGAGGCGTGGTTAACTGTCAGAGGGAAGGATTCTATCATCCGCCAAAAGTCTTGTAACGTTCCCCATTGGCACCTAAGGTCTCAAGTGTTACAAGTGCTGGGAAGTTCGGGACTAAGAGGTTCATATCCTGATCGTATCCTTAGGAAAATAATTTAAAGTGAATGTTCGTGCTCCACACCGGCTGCTGGGACCGTGAGAGGGGGCTATCCGGGTGAGCAAGGCCCACTCAGGCTTGAGTGGCGACGAGGGTAATTAGGTGCCGCGTGCCTGAACCTGCCTCCCTGTTCAACTTTCTCTATCTCCAACCTTTCCTGTCAAGTTGCAAGCAAGAAAAATAAACTCTTTTATTGTGTTTAATACTGTCTGGACAATGGCCTTCTTCTGAGAGAGAGAGAATAGACTTTTCCCTACACTCTAGGGACGAGAACCAATGGAAAGAGGTAACTCGCTGCAGGACCCAAAACTATTAACACCGCTCACCCTCTACAAGATGGCGGATACTGGGCATGTGGCATGGTGTGTCAAATTCTGCAAGTGGAGGTAAGCAGGGTAGAAAAGGATGCGTGTGCTACATATAAAAAGTCTTCACACCCCTGTTGAAATGTCAGGTTTCTGTGATGTCAAAAAATGAGAGAAAGAAAACAAACCTAAAATCTTTTAGGGGAGGGAAGTAAAAAAAAAACAATAATAATGTGGTTGCATAAGTTTGCACACCCGCTTATAACTGGGGATGTAGCTGTGTTTAGAATTAAGCAAACATATTCTAACTCATATTAAATAGGAGTCAGTACACACCTGCCATCATTTAAAGTGCCTCTGATTAACCCCAAATAAAGTTCAGGTGTTCTAGTAGGTCTTTTCTGACATTTTCTTAGTCGCATACTACAGCAAAACCCATGGTCTGGTGGTTATGACTAAGGCCTGGTTCACACTGGGGCGACAAACGCTCCGACATTAGGAGCTCATGTCGCATGACGTGTGAAAATCAATGAATCCCTATGAGAGCCGTCTTAACTGGTCCGACACAAGTCGGTGCGACATTAAAAATGCTCCCTGTACTACTTCTGTCCGACTTTGATCCTACTTCAGCCCATTGAATATCATTGAAGTCGGATCAAAGTAGGATCCTTGTCCTAACCATCCAACATTTGACATCCGACATGGTGATTACAGCAGCAGTAAAAGGAATTTATCTCACCCTGGGATTGTTTTGATTGGTCAAAGGACAAGTCAGACTAGCACAATGTCGGGTCAAAGTAGTATCCTGTTCATGAAAGTCAGATGGATGTCGGACCAATGTAGGATCAATGTAGGACTGATGTCGCAGAGCAAAGTAGGATGAAAGTCGGATGAATGTCATGTCGTATCAGTGTGAACCCAGCCTCAGGCCTTATAGGCTGAAACGCATCAACCATTCCTATTTGCGTTTGTCCACTGTGGCTTGTTAATAAACACTACTAATTTTTAAGAGCAACAACCGGAGTGCAGATCATCTTTTCTTCATGGTCTGCAGAGAGCTTCCAAAGCATCAGAGGAATCTCATTGTTAAAAGGTATCAGTCAGGAGAAGGGTACAAAACAATTTCCAAGGCATTAGATATGACATGCACAGTCATAATCAAGTGGAGAAAATATGGCACAACAGTGACATTACCAAGAATTACCAAGAATTGTACATCCTTCCAAAATTGATAAAAAAGACAAGACGAAAACTGGTCAGGGAGGCTGCCAAGAGGCCTACAGCAACATTAAATGAGCTTCAGGAATATCTTACAAGTACTGGTTGTGTGGTACATGTGACAACAGTCTCCTGTATTCTTCACATGTCTGGGCTTTGGGGTAGAGTGGCAAGATGGAAGAAAAAAAAGGGATTTTTATAACAGCTTACCTGTAAAATCCTTTTCTTGGAGTACATCACGGGACACAGAGCGACTTAGTTATTACTAATGGGTTATATAGATACCTTCAGGTGCTGGCACTGGCAACTTCCAAAACCGGAAGTACCCTCCCCTATATAAGCCCCTCCCATCCGGGAGCACCTCAGTTTTGTAGCAAAGCAATAAGTGTCCCAAAAAGAGGGGTGGGAGCTCTGTGTCCCGTGATGTACTCCAAGAAAAGGATTTTACAGGTAAGCTGTTATAAAAATCCCTTTTTCTTTTTCGTACATCACGGGACACAGAGCGACTTAGTCATTACTAATGGGACGTCCCAAAGCAATGCCAAATGAGGGGAGGGATACACTATACATAAGCTGGGCGCCATCAGGCATGAGGATCTTTTGCGGCCTGCAACACACTGCGCCCAAAGGCGACATCCTCCTGACTTCTAACGTCTACCTGGTAGAATCTAGTAAACGTGTGTACTGAAGACCATGTTGCGGCCTTACAGACTTGAGCCAGGGAGGCCTGGTGATGCACTGCCCATGAAGTTCCAACTGCTCTTGTGGAGTGCGCCCTAACTTTGAATGGAGGCGGTCTCTTTCTCAAGCCATAGGCTTGTATTATGACCTGTCGAATCCACTTGGCTAAAGTAGATTTTGATGCTGCCTGACCCTTTCTGGGGCCTTCCGGCAGAATAAACAAAGTATCCGTTCTGCGAATCTGAGCAGTGGCTTTTAGATAAGCTTTAACTGCTCTTACTACATCCAAAGAATGCAATAACTTTTCCTCTACCGAGCTAGGTTTGGGGAAAAAAGAAGGAAGAACCACATCTTGGTTCAAATGAAACCTCGATACCACCTTAGGAAGAAAGGCTGGATGAGGACGTAATACTACTCTGTCCTTATGGACAACCAGATATGGCTCCTTACAGGACAAGGCGGCTAATTCCGATACTCTTAGCCGAACAAATGGCTACTAAGAAAATCAATTTCCTGGTGAGAAGAACCAAGGAAATGTGTTGCAATGGTTCAAACGGTTGTTTCTGTAGAACCGACAGAACCAGGTTTAAGTCCCATGGACATATGGGAATACTAACCGGAGGGCTAATACGCATCACTCCTTGTATGAAAGCTTTGACTAGTGAATGCGAAGCCAAGGGCCTTTGAAAAAATATTGACAAGGCCGAAATCTGACCCTTGATAGTACTCAAGGCCAGCTTCCTATCTACAGCCCACTGTAGGAAGTCCAAAATCCTACCTATTACGTACTTACGTGGATGCCATTTCTTGGCCTCACACCATGTAATGTACGCCTTCCAGATCCTATAATAGATCTGCCTGGATACCGGCTTCCTGGCATTGATCATGGTAGATACCACAGGATTAGAGAGCCCTCTCTTTTTCAGAATGTGGGCTTCAATAGCCAGGCCGTCAAACCTAGGGCTGGTAAGGAAGGGTGGTATATCGGTCCTTGCGACAGCAGGTCCGGACGATGTGGGAGGGTCCAAGGACTCCTCACTGACATTTTTACAATCTCTGCGTACCATGCCCTTCGGGGCCACGCTGGAGCCACCAGAATCACTGGTTTCTTTTCTACCCTGATTCTGCGGATTAATCGTGGTAACAATTGTGGCGGTGGGAATGCATATATCAGCTTGAACTGATCCCAAGGGAACACTAGGGCATCCGAGCCGCAAGCTAGGGGATCCCTTGTGCGAGACACAAATCTGTCCACCTTTGCGTTGAATCTGGATGCTAGCAGATCTACATCCGGTGTTCCCCACAGCTGGCATATTGCCTGAAAAACCTCAGGGTGAAGAGACCATTCCCCCGGGCATAATTGCTGGCGACTTAAAAAGTCCGCTTTCCAATTTTCCACTCCTGGGATGAAAACCGCGGATATGGCTGGGACATATCTTTCTGCCCATTCCATGATGCAATTCGCTTCCCTCTGGGCTGCACGACTCCTGGTGCCACCCTGGTGATTGATATATGCCACTGCTGTGGCATTGTCTGATTGAATTCTGACAGGGGACCCTTGGAGTTTGGATGTCCATGCTACTAGGGCATACCGGGCTGCTCGTATCTCTAAGAGATTGATGGGCAGGGCCTTCTCTGCTTCTGACCACTTGCCCTGGAGAGACCATTGCTCCAGTACTGCCCCCCAGCCTATGAGGCTGGCATCTGTAGTGACCACCTTCCAAGAAACCGGACTGAAGGGTTTCCCTTTTTCCAGATTCTGGGGCACCAACCACCAATGGAGGCTCTTGCGAACGGAAGGGGACAGGGACATTGGTAAGTCTAAAGCCTGAACTTTTTTGTTCCAGGCTGACAGTATGGCCCTTTGCAAATTCCTTGAATGGAATTGACCGTAGGGTACTGCTTCGAATGAAGCCACCATTTTTCCCAGCAGCCTCATGCACAGGCGTATGGATGGTTTTCTTTTTGTACCCACTAAGTGGGTCAAATCTTTTAAAGACGACACCTTTTCTGGAGGTAAGAAAATCTTTCTCTGATTTGAATCCAGCCTTAGCCCTAAGTATTCCAGACTTCTGACTGGTCTTAGAGCTGACTTGTCCCGGTTGATAATCCAACCGTGATATTCCAGATACTTGATTGTCTTGTGAATAGCTACTTCCAGCTTTTCCACTGAGTGGTCTATTAGTAGCAGGTCGTCTAGATATGCCATTATCGTTACACCTTGTGTTCTTAGATTGGCCAATAGTGGGGCCAGAATTTTTGTGAACACTCGTGGTGCTGTGGCCAGACCGAAAGGTAAGGCTCTGAACTGAAAATGGCGCCCTTCTACTGCAAAGCGTAGAAATTTCTGGTGGGCCGGAAAGATGGGAATATGCAGATAAGCATCCCTTATGTCGATCGAGGCTAACCATTCCTGCCCTTGTAGGGCGGTGGCCACCGATCGGATCGACTCCATCCGAATAGTCCTGATATTTAGGAACTTGTTTAGCCCTTTTAGATTTAATATGGGCCTCACGTCCCCATTTGGTTTGGGGACTGTGAAAAGGTTCGAGTAAAACCCGAACCCGCTTTCTTCCAGGGGAACCTTCATGATTACACCTTGGAGCAATAGTTGTTCTAGTGCCAGAAGGAGGGATCCTCTCTTCTGGGGATCGCTTGGCACGTTTGACCTCATAAATTGGGCAGGAGGAGTGTCTTTTAACTCCAGCTTGTATCCCAGACTTACTGCGGAGAGCACCCATCTGTCTCTGATGGTGTCCCGCCAGGTCTCTGTGAACAACTGAAGTCTTCCCCCCACCCGATTGAGTGGGGGCAACCCTTCATGACTTGGGGGGGAGGTTTTGTGCCTCTCTTGACCCAGGGTTTCTAGTTACCCTGTGATTGTCCCTGATTTCTGCCCCCTGAATTTGACCGTGGAGGCCGTCGGAACTGTTTCACAGCCGATGTGCCAGGGACTGGAGAAGTAGGCCTCTTAAAAGAAGGACTTCTACTCTTGTTCTTAACCGGTAAGAGTGAACTTTTACCGGCAGAAATTTTCTGGATATATTTGTCCAGATCTTCTCCAAATAAGCGTAATCCATGAAATGGGAAGCTAACCAGCAATTTCTTACAGGGAGCTTCAGCAGACCAGTTTTTGAGCCATAGAAGCCTACGCATATGTACTACAGACAGCGTAAAGCGGGAGGCCTGTTGGATTGTATCCTTTATGGCGTCCACCGCAAAACACAAGGCTCTAGATAGGTCAGCTAGGGCAAGAGCCTGCTGATCTGGTAAGTCCCTTAAGACTTGTTTCAACTGATCTTTCACCGCTTGGCAGACTCCAATCGCTGCTACCGCAGGTTGTGTCACCATGCTTGCTGTAGAGAAAGCAGATTTTAGTAAAGACTCCAATTTTTTATCTATTGGGTCTTTGAACATTGGAACATTATCTACTGGACATGTCAGTGATTTGTTAACAGAAGAGATGGCTGCGTCCACTGTAGGGACCCTCCATTTTTTTATGAACTTATCCTCCATGGGATAGATCACCGGAAATCTCTTGGGGGGAGTAAATATTTTATCAGGATGCTCCCAATCCTGGTAAATAAGCCCTTCCAATAAAGGGTGGATTGGGAAGGAACAGACAGCCTGGGGAGCTTTCAGCGACCCCAGCGAGGAAACCGTAGTGGTTGATGGTTCCGCCAGAGGCATTTTAAATGCTGATCGGACCATGTTAGTCAGAGACTGAACCCATAATCTTTCAGCCTGAGATGCTGAGAAAGGTTCTTCCACTGTTGATTCCTCCATAACTGAATCAACCTCATCCTGATCCCCTTCAGGTAGGTCGATCTCTGTTTGGGGCTGTTCCTCCACTAACTGTCAAGGTCACCTGTGGCCAGGTGACAGATGCACACCGTAGGGGGACAGGAGTGCACCGCAAGGTAGTGAACCCTATGGCTGACTGCTGCAGATAGGAAACTGGGTGGTTGTGGAAAGCGGGACCAGAGGAGCACAACCGGGATCCTAACGGAAGCTAGAGCCAAGATTCCCCAGGGCGCGGAGTCTAAGACCCAGCAGGTCTTCTCCAGGGCCTCTAGTGGTGAGGATGTTATGCTGCAGGCTGGGACCAGGTCGCGGCCCCTGGAGTTTCCTAGCTCACGCCCCGTAGGATAAGGGGAAAAGAGGGGAAGCAGCAGCACAAGATATGAGAGAACCGAATAACAAGCTGAAGGTCAGGGGCCACAAGCAGACAAGGATAACGAGAGAACGAACCGAAGGTCAAGGGTCACGAGCAGACAGGGATAGACGGGGACAAGCCAAATATGTAACAGAGAGACAGACGAAGCACACGGCAGGCAGGAACCCAAACACACAATGCCTAACAAACACGTTGATCAGCAAAGCAGGCTTGCAGTGCACAGGTTAATATAGTGTTCTGTGATAGGGCCTGGGGTGGAGTCAGGCTGGGAGGAGATTATAAAGGAAGCCAGGTGAAAGGGTTCTGGCCTCTAAGATGAACACATGGGAAGGAAGGTAAGCTGACAGACAAACACTACTGCATATCCATGACAGTACCCTCCCTCTTATGGGCCCTCCCCCGCCTGGGCCCAGGCTTAAAGGGAAATCTCAGATGAAACCTCCTCAACAGATGAGGTGCAACGACATCAGATGCAGCGATCCAAGACGCCTCCTCAGGACCAAAACCTCTCCAATGCACAAGGTACTGAAGAATACCTCTGCAGAGCCGAGAATCCAGAACTTGTCTAACCTCGTACTTTAGATTATCCTCAGAGACCAGAACCGAGGTAGGGAGATGACAAGAAGATCTATTGAGGACCAAAGGCTCTCTAGGAATAAGCAAGGGCATGAGAGGATCAACAGAAATCTGAGGAGGGTCCCCTAGACCCTTAAAGATGAACTGGTCATCTAGCACAGGACCATCAAACTGGGCAGATGTCAGTGGAACCCTGAAGTCAGGTTGGTTAGAGGGTGACATGTCACAGGAGTCAAGCTGAATAGCTGAAAGACAAGCAGAATGTCCTGAACAAGAAAAAGTAGGCGGCTCACTGGGCATGGGCTGGACTGGCATAACTAGTACAGAGGCCGAGTGAATAGCAGAGTCAGGTGTAGCGACTACCTGAATCGCATCGCAAGACGTAGCGACTGCAGGACTTGTAGACAAGCTAGCCTGGCTGTGCGTCCAAGGGCGATTAGGGACAGAGAAATGTAAATGGTTATGCGACCTGGAATGAATGACCGGCTCAGGTTCACAGGGGGCAACCTTGGGTAGGCAGGACGAGGAACAGGAGGAACCCCAAGCCAGGATCTGTCCAGTAGTCCAGTCCACATGAGGAGAATGGAGCTGTAACCATGGGAGACCCAAAATTATAGGCGTTGAGGCCTTGGGTAAGATAAGGAAGGATATCCACTCCTGGTGGAGTGTCCCTACCGACATCTTAACAGGGAGGGTCTGGAAGCGGATAGGTCCCCCTGGGAGAACAGTACCATCAATCGCCAAGACCACCAATGGCGTGGTGAGGGGCAAAAGAGTAAGTCTCATGGACGACGCGATTTCCCAGTCCATGAAATTACCAGCGGCTCCGGAATCCAGATATGCTGAGACCGAATGAGAAGAAGCACCAACATGAAGGAACACAGAAAGCAGAAGACGAGAAGGGGAAGGTGATATTTCTGGGTCCAATACTCCACTTTCCAGATGAAGTGGACCCAAACGTTTTTCTGGACAAAGAGAGCAAGTGTCACGAAAATGACCTTTGCCCCCACAGTAGAGACACAGGCCTAGAGTTCTGCGCCTAGCACGTTCCTCTGGGGATAGCCTGGTCCTGCCCAGCTGCATGGGTTCCTCAGCTGGCAGGAGATGCTCCACGGGTCGAGGAGAGGGGAGCTCAGGCTGACTAAGGACCAAGGAGTGCTGGCGCCGCTTTTCTAGGGTCCTTTCCTGAAAGCGAATATCGATCTGGTTACACAAGGAGATAACTCCGTCCAGATCAGTGGGGATGGTTCTTCCTGCTAATTCATCCTTCACTCTATCAGAAAGGCCATGCAAAAAGGTTGCGACTAAGGCCTCATTGTTCCAGCTCAACTCAGCCGACAGTATGCGAAAATTAAGGGCGTACTGTCCCACTGAAGCAGACTCTTGGCGGAGACGTAGAAGGGCGCTGGCCGCTGAAGAGACACGAGCCGGTTCTTCAAAGATATTCCAAAAAAGTTTCAAGAAGCCAGACAGGCTAGAAACCACTGGATCATTCAGTTCCCACAGAGGGGCTGCCCAGGCTAAAGCTTCACCGGAGAGGAGGGAAATGATATAGGCTACCTTTGCCCTATCAGACAGAAAGTTTTGAGGCTGAAGCTCAAAATGAATCGTGCATTGGCTAAGGAACCCTCTGCAGGCCTTGGAGTCCCCAGAGAAACGGAACGGAGCTGGCAGTGTTAGTGAGTGTGTGGCTGCGACTGGTGCGATAGGTACCACCGCTGGTTGTACTTGAGGTTGTGGATTCGGGGTTCCCAAGGAGGCCTGAAGCTGCTCGAATCGAGAAGCCAGATCCTGGAGGAATCGCATCACCTGAGTCTGATTCAATTCCTGGGTTTCAAGTCTGTGGACTATGCCCCGCAATGGATCATCCGCGGGGATCGGGATGTCAGCCGGGTCCATGGCTGATCAAACTGTCAAGGTCACCTGTGGCCAGGTGACAGATGCACACCGTAGGGGGACAGGAGTGCACCGCAAGGTAGTGAACCCTATGGCTGACTGCTGCGGATAGGAAACTGGGTGGTTGTGGAAAGCGGGACCAGAGGAGCACAACCGGGATCCTAACGGAAGCTAGAGCCAAGATTCCCCAGGGCGCGGAGTCTAAGACCCAGCAGGTCTTCTCCAGGGCCTCTAGTGGTGAGGATGTTATGCTGCAGGCTGGGACCAGGTCGCGGCCCCTGGAGTTTCCTAGCTCACGCCCCGTAGGATAAGGGGAAAAGAGGGGAAGCAGCAGCACAAGATATGAGAGAACCGAATAACAAGCTGAAGGTCAGGGGCCACAAGCAGACAAGGATAACGAGAGAACGAACCGAAGGTCAAGGGTCACGAGCAGACAGGGATAGACGGGGACAAGCCAAATATGTAACAGAGAGACAGACGAAGCACACGGCAGGCAGGAACCCAAACACAATGCCTAACAAACACGTTGATCAGCAAAGCAGGCTTGCAGTGCACAGGTTAATATAGTGTTCTGTGATAGGGCCTGGGGTGGAGTCAGGCTGGGAGGAGATTATAAAGGAAGCCAGGTGAAAGGGTTCTGGCCTCTAAGATGAACACATGGGAAGGAAGGTAAGCTGACAGACAAACACTACTGCATATCCATGACACTAACAGGCACTCTGAAGGAGGAGACGGAGATCGGACGCGCTTTCCCTGTGACAGGGAAGCAGCGATCAATGCTGTTAATCTCTCTTCCAATCCTCTCAGAGTTGAGGATAAAACCTCCTCTGTTATATATACAGGAGCAGGTGGACTGGGGACAGCCGCAGCACCAGACACTCAGGGGAGATTGGTGCAGTACAAGCATGCCCAATATCCTCAGAGCCCGATGGAGACCCCTTTGGCTTCCTGGAAGACTTATTTCCGGAGCGTCTGGACGACATATCCTTTAAGCACAAAGCTGAGGTATTCCCGTCGTCATACACCAATTTTGCTGGTAATAGTCTAACACAGTTGCTGCTATATACCAGCTGGTGTCCACTAAAGTGCCTTTCTATGGGGATGCCTGCATCAACCGCCTCTGTGTGCCACTGTTTGTTGCTAGCTCTGTTTGCATCCAGCTGACACTTGTACTGTGTCTTTTATACATGCTGGGACGCCTGCACATGCGCAGAAGCGCCGCGGCGCGCATCGAGCGTCATCCACCCGCCCCGCCCCTTTTTTTTTCATAGGAGGCGCGTGCACCCGTGCGCCATTGGCGCCCTTTTCGAAACCAAGCAGGGACTAGGAGCCAGGGCCCTTTTTGCCGGAGGGCCTGTGCGGTGGATGAGCGCAGCAACAGGGCAGAGGAAGTGGATTCCCACAGAGAACTTACCAACTGCCTGGATCTTTTGACTTGAGAAAACCAAAGATCCACATGACAAGAAAAAATGGACCACAGCGGCCTCTAGTGGTTTAACACAGGTACCGCGGTCCTCTTTTTTTTTTTTTCTTGACTACTATTAAAATTTTACATTTTTCAGTAGTTACAGGCATACACAGATATTAGCGGGAATACCGTTAGGTAACAGACAGAAAGACAAATTAGGCTTGGGGGTCCCCCAATAGAACCAAGTTCCTGGGGGCCCCCACTTACCTGTTCCCCGCCGCAGGACTCTGTTTGGTCCACAGAAGCCCAAACTTCACCTATCACGGCAGGCATTGTAATTAAACCTTTAGGGACCGGGTTCCCAAGGATTCCACTCCCCTGGACCTGTATAGCACCCTGCACAGAAAACATCTTGGTCGTGGGTATGACCAGAGCTCTGGATCCCAGGGTCCAGCCCTCCTAAGAGAGGCATTACAGGCAAAACCTTGCTCTTCTGTTGCAAGGCCCGGGTACCGACCGTTTAGCTATGAAGCTTTTTTGGTGGGGATCCGGAACAGCTTACTAAGGCCCGTAAAAGAACCTGTACGCAAGCCCAGGAAAACACATGTTACTCTTTGGCCAACACCTTAGACACTGGCAAAAAACTGAGGTGCTCCCGGATGGGAGGGGCTTATATAGGGGAGGGTACTTCCGGTTTTGGAAGTTGCCAGTGCCAGCACCTGAAGGTATCTATATAACCCATTAGTAATGACTAAGTCGCTCTGTGTCCCGTGATGTACGAAAAAGAAACACCCAAACCCGGCTAAGTTTTGCAAAAACACATTGGAAGTCTCCCAAAAGCATGTGGGAAAATGTGTTATGGTCTGATGAAACCAAGGTTGAACTTTTTGTTCGTAATTCCAAAAGATATGTTTGGCGCAAAAACAACACTGCACATCCCCAAAAGAACACCATACCCACAGTGAAGCATAGTGGTGGCAGCATCATGCTTTGGGGTGGTTTTTCTTCAGCTGGAACAGGGGCCTTAGTCATGGTAGAGGGAATTATGAACAGTTATAAATACCAGTCAATATTGACACAAAACCTTCAGGCTTCTGCTAGAAAGCTGAACATTAGACTTGTGCACAACGGAAAAATTTGTTTAGTTTCGGTTCGTTTCTTTTCGGTCCTGTTGATTCGTAATCGTTCGTAATTTTGCTAGACGGGATTTTTCGTGTTCGGACCAATTCGTACTTTCGGTAAAGTACATTGTTTTTTGTTGATTCTGGACACAACTCCTACTTTCGTAACTTTTTTTGGGTTCGTTGATTTGTAATTTTCCATGTCTCTCTCACAACGACGCTGCCTATTATGCCTAATGTGCTTCGAATGGATTTGTACTTTTCTAAATACATAGCTGTTATTTGTAACGATTCAAAATCTCGTATTTTACTTTCGTTTTTTACATGCGGCTATAGCCTCCGCCCCTGTACACCATTTTGAGAGGGAGTTCAGCACGGTGAGGGAGAAGCAGAGAGCAGAACAGTGTGTTATTGTGCTTCGAATGGATTCGTACATTCGTAACTTTTTTCATAACGAATTATGCCGAAGACATTTGGGCATTCGCTATTTGCGATATAATTTTTTTTCGGATTCGGTTTTATTCGTAATTGCTTTGTTCGGAAATTCGAATGCTTCCGAATGTCCGAAAGTTGCTAAATTCGGACGAATTTCGATTCGTTACGAAACAAATTGCACAAGCCTACTGAACATGAAGAGGAAATTCATCTTTCAGCATGACAACGACCCAAACCATACATCCAAATCAACAAAGCAATGGCTTCACCAGAAGAAGATTAATGTCTTGGAATAGCCCAGTTAGAGCCCAGACCTGAATCCGATTTGAAAATCTGTGAGGTGATCTGAAGAGGGCTGTGCACAGGAGATGCCCTCGCACTCTGACAGATTTGGAGTGTTTTGCAAAGAAGAGTGGGCAAACATTGCCAAGTCAAGACTTGCCATGCTGATAGACTCATACCTAAAAAGACTGAGTGGTGTAATAAAATCAAAAGGTGCTTCAACAAAGTATTGGACCCCTTTCACACTGGGGGCAGTTTTCAGGCGCTTTAGCGCTGTAAATAGCGTCTGCCAAGCGCCTGAAAACCGCCACCCATTCATGCCAGTGTGACATTTCACACTTGGGCAGTGCGCTTGCGCGACGTTTTCAAAAGTCCTGCAAGCAGCATCTTTGGAGCAGGTTGGGAGCGCTGTATTTGGCGCTCCCAAAATGCCCTGCCCATTGGAATGAAAGGGCAGCGCTTTCAAATCGCCTGAAAAGCACTTTGAAAGTGACGCAAAATGGGAGTTTTTAACCCTTTTTTTGGGGTTAAAAGCGCCCCACTAGCGGCCAAAAAGCATTGCTAAAGCGAACAGCGCTTTAGCACTAACAGCCGGCACTTTCAGTGTGAAAGCACTCGGATGCCGCGTACACACGATCGATTTTCTCGACGGTGAAAACACCGTCGAGAAAATCAACGGGAAAAACGAGGGAACGGCTTGGTTCCCTACACACGTCCGTTTTTCCCGACATTTTTTTTTGGGTCGAGAAAAACGACCGTGTGTGGGCTCCGTGGCAGTGCTTCCCTATGGGAAAACTGCCGCAAAAAAAAAACAACGGGAATCACGACGAGAAAAATTAGAGCATGTTCTAATTTTTCTCGTCGTGATTAATGCCGTTTTTCCCGTCTGGAAAAATGACAAAAAGCCCACACACGGTCGTTTTTCTTGTTAAAAAAAAAAAATGTAATTTTTCCCGACGGGAAAAATGATCGCGTGTACGCGGCATTAGATTAAGGGTGTGCACACTTATATAACCATATTTTATTTTTTTTATTTTTACTTCCCTCCACTTCAAAGATTTCAGGTTTTTTTTTTCAATTGAGTTGTACAGTTTATAGGTCACATTAAAGCTTGAAAACATTCTGAAATGATTTATCTTTGTCCATTTTTACATCACAGAAACCTGACATTTTAACAGGACTGGGTAGACTTGTTATATCCACTGTATGTGTTTTTGATGGTATATGGGCCATTTAAAGGGTTGCGTGACCATAGTGGAAATTTTTATTTTTTTCATCAAAATTTTCACAGTGCCTTTGTTCACTATTCACGTCACCATAGCGCAGCTCACAATTGTTATTGTTATTGAAAGTATTCTTTTCTATTGTTTTGTCACATTTTTAGGGTTGTGTTCGATATGTGCAAAGGAGAGATCACACAAATGGTTAAAAGTATATAACATAGATAAAGAAAAAAAAAAAAAAGAATACTTAACTAAAGATGCTGTTTCGCCATGAGGTCCCCCCATAAAGGCGTGGCCAGGTAATCATATCAGACACGTGCATGTTGCAGCTCTGGATGCAAGACTAACGTATTCCAGTTTGGGTTGTGGTATTTAAACTTGTGTATAGCGAATAGACAACCCCCAAGCCAACTACCTTTGCAATATGACCCCTCAAGAACTTGATTAGTTAACAATGACACTCCTTGGGTATTAGGTAAAGCTATGTTTATATCTTTATATGGCCTCCTTAACCAGGATATTAGAGTCTTTATTGGATATTTGTGATGCCAACCTTAATAAGGAATATGAAATATGCAATTTCTCTATCTATTCGATTTGTTTTATATTCTTTTCTATTCTATTCTTTTCTATTATATTCTAATCTGTTTGTTTCGAATTTCGGAAGACGGTTATATTCTTTCTATTTTATTCTATTCTATTGTTGTTTTTCCATTCTATTTTGTTATTTTATTTTCTATTCTAATTGATTATATTCTTTTTTTATTCTATTCCTTTAATTTCTATTCTATTCTTTTATTTTCTGTTCTGTTTTCAAATTTGTTTTTCGAATTTGATTCTAATTTTTTTTAGTTATTTTGGATTCTTTTAAATTTGTTACTGTTGTAATTCAGAAATTTGGATACATCCGAATAACGAAAAATGTGTCCGAATTTCAAATCGGATCAAAACCAACCTCAACCAAGTCTAACATGCACTACAGACACAAATTTAGCTTTTTTGATATATAACACATCTCCAGGCACAAACACTTTTATTAAGGCTAGGTTCACAGTTGTGTGGGTCCGCACCTGTTCCCGCAGCAGCAACCACCCCCACAGTGAATGCAGGAGATGCGCGCAGGTGCCATTTAATCCTAATGGCACGCTGAATGCTTTGATAATGCAGGTGTTTCTGTGCAGGCTGCGATTTCTAAAATGCTGCAGGGACCTTTCCCCTGCATTTCAGGAGGCACAACAGCCCATTCAAATAAAAAACAATACCCAAGCGCAATCACTCCTATAAGTGAAAACTCAGAAATAATAGGATTTTTATAACAGCCTACCTGTAAAATCCTTTTCTTGGAGTACATCACGGGACACAGAGCGACATAGTCATTACTATGTGGGTTATATAGATACCTTCAGGTGCTGGCACTGGCAACTTCCAAAACCGGAAGTACCCTCCCCTATATAAGCCCCTCCCATCCGGGAGTACCTCAGTTTTGTAGCAAAGCAATAAGTGTCCACAAAAGAGGGGTGGGAGCTCTGTGTCCCGTGATGTACTCCAAGAAAAGGATTTTACAGGTAGGCTGTTATAAAAATCCTATTTTCTTTCTCGTACATCACGGGACACAGAGCGACATAGTCATTACTATGTGGGACGTCCCAAAGCAATGCCCAATGAGGGGGGGGATACACCATACATAAGCTGAGCGCTATCAGACATGAGGATCTTTTGCGGCCTGCAACACACTGCGCCCAAAGGCGACATCCTCCTGACTTCTAACGTCCACCTGGTAGAACCTAGTAAACGTGTGTACTGAAGACCATGTTGCGGCCTTACAGATCTGAGCCAGGGAGGCCTGGTGATGCACTGCCCATGAAGTTCCAACTGCTCTCGTGGAGTGCGCTCTAACTTTGAACGGAGGCGGTCTACTTCTCAAGCCATAGGCTTGCATTATGACCTGTCGAATCCACTTGGCTAAAGTAGATTTTGACGCTGCCTGACCCTTTCTGGGGCCTTCCGGCAGAATAAACAAAGTATCCGTTCTACGAATCTGAGCAGTGGCTTTTAGATAAGCTTTAACTGCTCTTACTACATCCAAAGAATGCAATAACTTTTCCTCTACCGAACTAGGTTTGGGGAAAAAGGAAGGAAGAACCACATCTTGGTTCAAATGAAACCTCGATACCACCTTAGGATGAGGACGTAACACTACTCTGTCATTATGGATAACCAGATATGGCTCTTTACAGGACATAGCTGCTAATTCCGACACTCTTTTAGCCGAACAAATGGCTACTAGAAAAATCAATTTCCTGGTGAGAAGAACCAAGGAAATATGCTGTAATGGTTCAAATGGTTGTTTCTGTAGAACCGACAGAACCAGGTTTAAGTCCCATGGACATATGGGAATATTAACCGGAGGGCTAATACGCATCACTCCTTGTATAAAAGCTTTGACTAGTGAATGCGAAGCCAAGGGCCTTTGAAAAAATATTGACAAGGCCGAAATCTGACCCTTGATAGTACTCAAGGCAAGCTTCCTATCTACAGCTCACTGTAGGAAGTCCAGAATCCTACCTATTACGTACTTACGTGGATGCCATTTCTTGGCCTCACACCAGGCGATGTACGCCTTCCAGATTCTATAGTAGATCTGCCTGGATACCGGCTTCCTGGCGTTGATCATGGTAGCTACCACAGGATTAGAGAGACCTCTCTTTTTTAGAATGTGGGCTTCAATAGCCAGGCCGTCAAACCTAGGGCTGGTAAGGAAGGGTGGTATATCTGTCCTTGCGAAAGCAGGTCCGGACGATGTGGGAGAGTCCAAGGACTCCCCACTGACATCTTTACAATCTCTGCGTACCATGCTCTTCGGGGCCACGCTGGAGCCACCAGAATCACTGGTTTCTTTTCTACCCTGATTCTGCGGAGTAATCGAGGTAACAATTGTGGCGGTGGAAATGCATATATCAGCTTGAACTGATCCCAAGGGAACACTAGGGCATCCGAGCCGCAAGCTAGGGGATCCCTTGTCCGAGAGACAAACCTGTCCACCTTTGCGTTGAATCTGGATGCTAGCAGATCTACATCCGGTGTTCCCCACCGCTGACATATTGTCCGGAAAACCTCGGGGTGAAGGGACCATTCCCCTGGGCATAATTGTTGGCGACTTAGAAAGTCCGCCTTCCAATTCTCCACTCCTGGAATGAATACCGCGGATATGGCTGGGACATATCTTTCTGCCCATTTCAGGATGTAATTTACTTCCCTCTGGGCTGCACGACTCCTGGTGCCACCCTGATGATTGATATATGCCACTACCGTGGCATTGTCTGATTGAATTCTGACAGGGGACCCTTGGAGTTTGGATGTCCATGCTACTAGGGCATACCGGGCTGCTCGTATCTCTAAGAGATTGATGGGCAGGGCCTTTTCTGCATCTGACCATCTGCCCTGGAGAGACCATTGCTCCAGTACTGCTCCCCAGCCTATAAGGCTGGCATCTGTAGTGACCACCTTCCAAGAAATCGGACTGAAGGATTTTCCTTTTTCCAGATTCTGGGGAATTAGATGGGAGCCAGGGTCCCTGTTTGCCGCAGGGCCCGGGGATGGATGAGCGCAGCAACAGGGCAGAGGACACAGCTTCCCAGCAGAGAACTTACCAACTGCCTGGATTTGACTTTGGAAGAAAAAATCCACATTACAAGAAAGAACCACAGCGGCCTCTAGTGATTAACACAGGTACCGCGGTCTTACCATTTTTTTTTTCTTGCCTATTAAATTTTTTTACATTTTCTTGGTAGTAACAGGCATGCACAGAATATTAGCGGGAATACCTTAAGTAACAGGCAGAAAGACAAATTAGGCTTGGGGGTCCCCCAATAGAACCAAGTTCCTGAGGGCCCCCACTTACCTTTTCCTCGCCGCAGGACTCTGTTTGGTCCACAGAAGCCCAAACTTCACCTATCACGGCAGGCATTGTAATTAAACCTTCAGGGACCGGGTTCCCAAGGATTCCACTCCCCTGGACCTGTATAGCACCCTGCACAGAAAACATCTTGGTCGTGGGTATGACCAGAGCTCTGGATCCCAGGGTCCAGCCCTCCTAAGAGAAGCATTACAGGCAAAACCTTGCTCTTCTGCTGCAAGGCCCGGGTACCGACCATTTAGCTATGAAGCTTTTTTGGTCGGATCCGGAATAGCTTACGGAGGCCCAAAAGAACCTGTACGCAAGCTCAGTGAAAAACACATGTTACTTCTTGGCCAACACCTTAGACACTGGCAAAAAACTGAGGTACTCCCGGATGGGAGGGGCTTATATAGGGGAGGGTACTTCCGGTTTTGGAAGTTGCCAGTGCCAGCACCTGAAGGTATCTATATAACCCACATAGCAATGACTATGTCGCTCTGTGTCCCGTGATGTACGAGAAAGAAAACATGAGCCTTATTACCGCTGCTGACACTCATGTGCTCCCACAAAATGGATCATTTTAAAAAATATATAAATGACTGCGCAGCGCTAATTTATATATTGTTTTTATATAGCCCATTGTAATGATTGGGCTGCTGTGCCCTGTGCGCGCAGAGCCACGATAGTGTGAACCTAGTCTTAAATATATTCCTCAATAGCTACAAAGGATATAAATTGACTTTGTGTGCACCAAATGCCTTTGCAAACCCAGGTATTGCCTTATAAAGAAGTGGTGACATCATCACTGTGATACACAAAGCCTTTACAGACAAGAGATCTGTGGGTGTGACCCAACAGGCCCACCTACTACAGGCTGCCTGCAAAAACTACATCAGGGGGCGGAGACAAGACCAGTCACTCTGCACAAGGGGAGAGAGCAGTAGTGACTGGTCTTTATTATAGGAAGCTCCTACACATAGGTGAAGTTTCATGCTGGATTTCTGCACAGATCTGGGAGAAATACACAAAGCAAGTAAGAATACACTTGCCCCTAATTTTTAGACAGTTTAAAGTTCAGCTTTAACAATCACAGATGTATGCAGAATAAACAGCAGAACCAACAATAATTTTCAATATTGATGAATAACCATATCTGTCTGTGGCTGTGGGTCATCACATAGCATGACAGTCCTAACTAGATGACAGCAGGGATTGGATGCATGTTGCTCAGCGCAAGGGATTTCAGCAGAATCAATGAAATATCAGGCTGAAATTGCATTCTACCATGCAAGCCACCTTTGTCTGTAGAAAGGGATGTTTATAGTTTTTATTGTCTTCTGTGTAACTGTTCTCTGTTGTCTTCTAATATTTGCAAAAGATACCTATCAGGCTAGCAAACAATTTGTTTCAGGATAGAGAATGGGCTAACCTCTATAATGAACTTTTGCTGTGTGTATGATTCCCTGCAGAGTACAGTGTGTACAAATTGTTCATTTGAAGTGTACTTCAATAGAGGGAACACGGATGAAGAAAAAGGTATAACAATGACTGTTTACTCCCGCATCAGAGAATGATACTACAGGGAGAAGAAAAATCTTTAAAAAAGTGACTTTTTTTTTTCATATTTAAATCTTTTATTTTATTTCCGAAAAGTAGGAATTATCCAGGAAGCCAAACAGAATGCAAAAAAAAAAAAAAAAAATACATAATCTTATTCACAATTCATCTGGATATATATATATATATATATATATATATATATATATATATATATATATATATATATAGCACTACCCCCGTAGGAGCTGCTGATTTAGATGTTGGGCCTACGGTTCTGCCTATCAACCCCTTGGAATTGGCTCAAACCCTCCCTTGGCACAACTGGTATATACAGATATTGTGGAACCCACTGGTTGCTGGGGAACACAATAAAACTCCCACACAGTAAAATTGTAATATACAGTAAATTGTTACCTTGAAATGGCCACTTGTCCCACAGGGTAACAGGAACTGCACACAGGTTTGCATTTAACCAGGGTTGAACTTTACTTGGTAGGATATAAAAGTAAAAGATAATGAGCCCAGCTGAAGTAAGTTGGATCATTAGGGCCTCTACAAAATTCCCAGCATGCTTAGAGAGGGTGCTCCATCCTGGAACCAGTTCTGTGTCTGTGTAGACTGGGGAGTGTGATACTTGTCCTGTGCATTGAGACAAAGCCTGTGGAGTGGCAAACCTCTAAAACGGGGAGATAGGTGCTGGGGGCAGCACAAGGCTGCACCTAGTTGATATATAGGGAACCTGCGTGTGTAATAAGTGGCCAAGTTGGCAAGGATTTAATTTCATGTTTTTTTGTTTTGTTGTAATTTTTTTACTGTATATAGTGTAAATAAACCGCACCTTTGTTTTTTTCACCTTCAATGCTGTTTGCTGTGCCTAATGTTTGTGTAGTGAACTCCATCCAGAGTCACACACAAACCCGCTGCCGAGCTAACACCCTCACAGTATGTACACAAAAATTAAGCCACATAATAATCCTTCTAGGGCCATAATTCATGGTTAAATCTAAACTGATAACCTGTAATGGCCTTCAAAGTGTCACCTATGGAGAATTTTGGGTACCATAGTTTTTTGAAATTTTTAAAGTGAAAGTAAACTATCACCTTGTAAAACAACCCATTTAGTTTAAAATAGAAATGAAAGGCAAAACATTTGTGTATAGATATAAAACAAAATTATAAATGCCCTTCTCCTTTTTTATAAGTGATCATATTACCTCTGTTCTCAACTGCATAAGAGCTAGGGGAGGAGAAACAGCAGTACACTGATCTTCCCAGTGAAAGGCTGTGCAGGGGGGAGGATGTTAGGAAAAGTCTGATCATTGGAGGAGAACAGGCGGAGATCCCAGCATTGGGGATGGGGATGACTGAGCACGAATCAGGATGGCTGAGTATGGATGGGGATGACTGAGCATGAATCAGGATGGCTGAGTATGGATGGGGATGACTGAGCATGAATCAGGATGGCTGATTACAAATGAGGATGACTGAGCATGAATTTGTATGACTGAGCATGAATCAGAATGGCTGAGTATAGATGGGGATGGATGAGTGCAGGAATTGTCATAGAGCAGCGCTGTGGGCACTACAGATCAAGCCCACAGCGCTGCTGCAACCAATCTCTCCCCCTCTCCTCTCACACTGTACCGATCGGTACAGAGAGGGGAAGAGCTAAGCCGGGCATGCGCCGGCTTGTTTACAAGTGATCATTCCATCATTTGACAGAGCGATTATGTGGTAAAGCGCCGCTGTCACCGGCACATCACAGATCATGGTAATGGGCCAGTTTCTGGCGCACAGGAGCAAGATTCTAGGAGGACATCATAGTACGCCATCCCAGAGTTATGGAGCCACGCTGTAGCTGTCATTCGGGTATGGCGCAGTTGTTAAGTGGTTAATGACCAGGCCATTTTTTTACGAATTGGCACTGTGTCGCTTTAACTGACAATTGCACAGTCATGCGATGCTGTACCCAAACAAAACTGATGTCCTTTTTTCCCACAAATAGAGCTGTCTTTTGGTGGTATTTGATCACCTCTGCGTTTTTAATTTTTTGCGCTATAAAGAAAAAAAGATCGACAATTTTGAAAAATATTTTTCTGCTAAAATACATACCGTATATACTCGAGTATAAGCTGACCAGAATATAAGCCGAGGCACCTAATTTTACCACAAAAAACTGGGAAAACGTATTGACTCGAGTATAAGCCTAGGGTGTCCATGTGCATGCCTCACTGTGTCCATGTGCATGCCTCACTGTGCCCATGACAAGACTGACGTTTTACATGGGAGTCTATAGAAGGGGTGCCCGGATTTGAAAAATCTGTGCTCCCTGGCCGTAGGTTTCCCAGACAACAAACTTTGCACACTTATAGAGGAGAAATGGGGGTACATGTGTGCTAAGTTTCGGGTCCAGGGGACCTAAGACCGGCCAGTACCCAAAATCAACGGAGAAATTACCGTTTAACATTGGAGTCTACGGAAGGGGTGCCTGGATTTGAAAAATCGGTGCTCCCCGGCCGTAGGTCCCCTGGACAACAAACTTTGCACACTTGTGGAGAAGGAGTGGGGCTACATGTTTGCCAAAATTGGGGTCATGGGGACCTATGGCCGGCCAGTACCGGGTCCCCAAAGTCCAGGAGATCAGGCACAAAAAGGTGACTCGAGTATAAGCCGAGGGGGGCATTTTCAGCACAAAAAAAGTGCTGAAAAACTCGGCTTATACTCGAATACATACGGTAGCCAAAAAAATATATATATAAAAATTAAAAAAAATGATTCATCAGTTTAGACCAACATGTATTCTTCTACGTATATTGATTGGTTTGCGCAAAAGTTATAGCGTCTACAAAATGGGGGATAGATTTATGGACTTTTTTTTTATGTTTTCACTGGTAATGACGGCAATCTGAGATTTTTAGCGGGACTACGACATTGCGGCAGACAAGTCTCACCCCAAGTGACACTTTTTGGGGACCAGTGACATTATTACAGTAATCGGTGCTAAAAAAAATGCACTGATCAATGTATAACAATGTATATCAATGCCTCTCTGTGGACGATAGCGGGTGGCCGGCGGACATTAAGTCTGCCGGACCCGCGTGCGTGCCCCCACAGTATCTATTGCATGAAGCGACGTACAGGTACATCGTTTTGTGCAATAGAGCCGACCTGCCGCAGTACTGTGGCTGGTCGGCAAGTAGTTAAACGGGGGCCAGTCAGTGCTTTGGAATAAAAAATAAAAAAAGTTGACTTTTTTTTACTTATTTTTTATTTTAGTTGTCATACATACAGTTTATTCTTAACCACTTCAGCCCCGGAGGATTTGGCTGCCAAATGACAGGGACACCTTTTTGCGATTCGGCACTGCGTCGCTTTAACTGATAATTGCGCAGTCGTGCAACGTGGCTCCCAAACAAAATTCATGTCCTTTTTTCCCCACAAATAGAGATTTCTTTTGGTGGTATTTGATCGCCTCTGCGGTTTTTATTTTTTGCGCTATAAACAAAAATAGAGCGTCAATTTTGAAAAAAAAGCAATATTTTTTGCTATAATAAATATCCCCCAAAAATATATATAAAAAAAAATAAAATTTCCTCAGTTTAAGCCGATACCTATTCTTCTACATATTTTTGGTAAAAAAAATCGCAATAAGCGTATATTGATTGGTTTGCGCAAAAGATATTGTGTCTACAAAATAGGAGATGGCATTTTTTACTAGTAATATCAGCGATTTTTATCGTGACTGCGACATTATGGCGGACATCGGACACTTTTGACGCTATTTTGGGACCATTGTCATTTATACAGTAAACAGTGCTATAAAAATGCACTGATTACTGTGTAAATGACACTGGCAGGGAAGGGGTTAACCACTAGGTGTCGAAGAAGGGGTTAAGTGTGTCCTAGGGAGTAATTCTAACTGTGTGGGGGCTGGGCTACATGTGACACAACACTGATGACAGGGAGCAGAAGATCAGTGTCCTGTCACAAGGCAGAACAGGAAGATGTCTTGTTTACACTGGCATCCCCCCATTCTGCAGCTCCGTGACACGATCGTGGGACACCAGCGGACATCGAGTCTGCGGGTCCCGTAGGCACGGTCACGGAGCTCGCCGCATGGGCGCGCGCTCCCGCACGGCGGAGAAATTCAAAGCAACGTATATATACGTTGCTTTGTGCAGCTTTGCCATTCTGCCGACGTATATGTACAGGACGCTGTCAGCAAGTGGTTAATTACTGACCAATTATGTGAATTTTTACCCTTGCTAAACTCCCTTCAAATGGGAGGTATATTTTTTAAAATCTTCTAGAGCTTTTCCTTTTTATGATCATCAGCTCCATCTAGGGACCATAATGTGGTATTTTCCTTATTCGGTCAATTTTGTTTAAATAAAGAACATTCAACCTGAAGGGAACATAGCCTAGTTAACATTCCATTTTGCCCCCATTCATACAGAATGAATATACATTCAGAGTCACCACAAGAATACTTCTGCAAATGTTTAATACATGCACCTTCTGTGTGATACGTGAACTTGTGTATCCAATGTAGTGGGAATGAGGTCTTAAAGTAAGCAGGTGTGTCAAAACATGTTTTAGTTTCACTAATCAATCTAAGCCCTGGTTCACACTGGTGCGTTTTGACATGCGATTTGGCATGTCAAAATGGCAGTATTTGCCGCAAATTGCCGGCAATGGCACCATCCTAATCGGTGCGACGCCGCATCTGCGGCGCTGCACCGATTTCAAAAAGTCGTTTCCGTACTACTTTTTGCGATTTTGGCCCGCGATTTACATTGACATCTGTGCAGAAACCTGCACAGATGTCTCTGTAATCGTGGCCGAAATTGGGACTGACCAGCGAGAGTGAAATCGTGCGAGTTCAGCTGAACTTAAACGGCTTCACTCTCGCAGCCCAGTGTGAACCTGGGCTTATGCTATATTTTTCAACTAGTCTCACATTACTTTCCTCAGGAAGCATTAGCAATATTAACGCTTAGAAGACAAATGAAGCAGCTGGAGATTTCTAACGGATGCTGCAGCCATTCTGCTAATGGGCTGTAGGGATAGGGAAATTAATGAGTGTGTTTTGCCTATAGCAGCTGCAAGCCTCTGATATATTTCAATCAAAGGGCTTCTTATCAGGTAAGCTGTATGCAAGATGGAGCCCAGATGTAAACTGTGCCAAGGCATCAATCCTTCTAATTACACATGATAATTTTCTGGAAGTTTCTGGAGCCAGAAAATTTGTTGCAGTGACTTTCGATGTCCTTTCTACTTTTAGATGAAGAGACTTAAGTTTTGCCTATACATACATACATTAATTATTTTTCAGGGTTGAATAGAGTGGGGAATAGTTAAAACTATTTTCCATTTTTTTTTTCCTGTCTGTGTGTTCCATTGGTGAAATTTTGCTTCTGTTCCTGTCCTAAAGTGTCACTGGAATAGGTGTCCCTCTTCTCTTCTTCTGGTAACAGCTCCTAATGTTTGGATTTCCCATCACTTTGGTCACCAGGACAAATAAAAAGGGTGAATTTTACCAGTTGGGGGTACAAACAGCAATACAAACCTGACAGAGGTTCAAATCCTCCACCTGAGCTATACATAACTAAAAATGGCTTTGGATACTTTACAATAGGCCATATATAGCCTATTTCTTATAACAATGCTACTTGGTATTGCTAGTAACTTGCAGAAATGAAAAGTGCTTGTTTTTAGTAGACGTGATCATTAGCACATCCAAGAACTTTTATAGAAAATACGTTTATTTTTTATTAAAAGTTCACTGACTCACCATCTCTTTGTAGCGACCTCACCTCTCACTCCCTCCTTCTCTGTCAATGGCTCTCGTCTAGGGGACCAGGGAGGAGAGTGTGGTGCACCACCAGCTCGTATTCTCTTGTGTGTAGAGGTGTGAGCTATAACCAATTACCTTCGGGCCTGTGCCCCTGTCCAGAGCCAAAACTTCCCTTGAGAACGACCTCTAACTCCCAGAAAGCCAAATTCCACACCATTGAAAGTCCAACACTTAATTATTCTTTTGGAGCAATAAATAGTCCTTTGAGAGCAGACTGGTTAGACAATGAACAGACAAGGTGGTGAGGAAGGTCCAGGCACAAACATGAACTTGTTACTCTCCTGTTTGGGTGTGCGCTGCCACCGACCGGGTGAATTAGACTTGAGGTCTCTGCCACCGACCTGGGTTTCAGTTGGGTCACTGCCACCGACCATGAGAACGTGGACTACCTTCTTGAGAAGCGGCCCCTGTCAGGGGGAGACATCCATCTCGACGGTCACCAGAAGCCTCCGCCGTCACCAGCCAATGCTGCACTGGGTCTTTGGGAAGGTCACCTCTCTGGTCCCCCTCGCCCTATATTTGGGTGTCCAATACCGGAGAACACCCTAGGAATCCTCCATCCCATGCGGGACCCAGTCGAAGGTACTGGGCCCCAGGCCTCCAGAGAGTACCTCACCCCAGACCAAAGGTGTCTGGGGTGGAGTCCCAGCTCCGTCTCTGGGCCGAGGGCACCAGCACTCACACCCAGGCTGAAGGTGCCTGGGCGTGGACCCCGAGCGGAAGATGTCTGCCCCTTTTATCCCCTCTCCCAGCATGCACAGCAGGTTCCCCGCCCCGCTGTACCACTGCCGTGAGAGGACAAAAAAGGCACAGACCTCCAATGGTGGTTCAACCCCGGCCCATGGCGACAGCGCCACCTATAGGCCGCAGGGAACTGGACACCATTGATATCCTCCACTGGCATAAATTGGTCCATGAACCCTAACAATTGCTGCATCTGAGCCTGTTATCACTCAGATGCCTCCCCTAAATGTAACCACCCGCTACATCTAGATCTCCTTAACTCTGTTAAATAATGTCCACAACTTTGTTATGGTGATTTGGTTCCTCCACCTCGCCAACACTGACTGTGCTTTTGAAGTAGACTTACATAGGGTCACCCCCCAAACATCACCAGCGATGGGGGATCCCTGTCATCAGGGGAGAGATGGGGGATCCCTGTCGTCAGGGGAGAGATTGGGGGGGATCCCTGTCGTCAGGGGAGAGATTGGGGGGATCCCTGTCGTCAGGGGAGAGATTGGGGGAATCCCTGTCGTTCTCGTCCTCAGGGGAGATGGGGTGGGGTATAGGATGGTGTATGGGGGGAGATGAGGTTGTCTCTCTCACTGTGACCAAGGTTCAGGGCCAGGTTGAAGTGAGGCCCAGAGTGACAAAACAAAGTGACAGAATAACGTAGGGCCGGGCATGACTGTGTGTTTAGTAAGCCAACAAGGGGTTAAGAAATCAAATGGAATGGTAGGGGGAGTGGCTGAGGAAAAATGGTGAGGAGGGGAGGAGCAGTATAAATTAAGGAGGCGGGGGCCTCCCAGGATTCAGTCGGCAAGAAAGAACAGGAGGAGGCAGGTTTTCTCTGCTCCTCCATTTTAAACCTCATGGCGGACATTGATTTGCTTTTTGCGCGACTGCGGTCCGCGGTGGCGACGAGGGGAGTGGACTGGCTGGAAGCACAGGTGGGGGGGTTGCTGCAGGACCAGGCGGGTGGGTCACAGGGTTGGGGGGAACCGTCACCACGCGCTCGGCAGTCCAGGCCGCCGGAGCGGTATTCACCTGGCCCTGCTAGCAGGGCGCAGCGTCGTCCCAGGAGCCCCCCCGCGGACCCGTCGTCCCCCCCCCCCCCCCGGCCAAGCGGGGCTCCGCTTCGGCCGCCGGTAGGGCCGGACGGTCTCCTAGCCAGCGGCGCAGTTTGGGGGCGGGGCTACGGCCCGCAATGGCGCCCGGTCGATCGCAATGCAGCAAGTGCAGGCAGATGGTGCGGTCCCCTCCTCCTCTTCGGGAACAGCACGGGGGGAGACTCAGCGTGGCAGATGTGGGGTTACGGCCGGTGGGCCGCTGGCTCAATGGCGGTGGGAAGGCCTGGAACCATGGGGCGGGAGGTCGGATGGGCTGTGGGACCGGCTAGGGGTCCAGCTCGAGGAGGCACGGGCTCTGCTGCAGCGACGGCCGGGTCACAACCGAGAGGTCGATCCGGCACCGGGCCGGGATCCACGGCCGCCAGGCCGACTTCGCCTGGGGGGCTGCTGTCACCGATGACGCCGGCCGATGAAGAACGATCAGAGGGTGAGGCGTTTGAGTCGGATGAGGAGGATCACCGGGAGGTCTCGCCGTCGGTGGAGGTGCCTGCGACGGTTGTGGGGAACGGGCCCAGTCAGCCTGGTAAGTCTATTCTGAGTTCTTTCAATGATTTGTCTGCTGCATTGTGTAAATTGTTGGGGGTGGGGGGTCAATGTGTCTCATGCTGTTTCTCCCCCGGGTGCTCCTGGGGGGACGGGCACGTTGCCTGCCACCCCGGGTGCAACGGGTGGCATCCAGGATTTATTAGGGGGTCTGAGAGACTTGTTACAACGTTTTGTGGGGGGCGGGCCATGGGTGGGGGCGGGATCCGGGGTGGCAGATACCCCCTCAGTGGTGGTGGTCGACCCCCTCACTGCTGGGGCAGGTGTTAGCGGAACATCGGGGGACAAAGGGGGGGAGCAGCCGGCTCCCAGTAGACCTGATATTGTCCGAATTGCTGATGCGGCCAGGTGTGAGGTTTATGTGTGCTATGAGGGGCCGTTGGGGGAGCATTTGAAACAGGAGGTGCGTGAGAAGATCGGAAGGGGTGAGTATGTAGAAAATTTTTCCTTGCTTCCGTTAGAAAAATTCAATTTGGATAGGGTTAAACCCGACGATTCCAAAAAGGAGGATGAGGAGAAGAGGAGGTACAGACTTATTCCACGGACATTTAGCAACTGGCTGCAGGCATTTGCTTTAATGGCCAGTGTCATTGGGGAGAAGAGCCCGGAACATTGTTCTGCGCTTTTCTGTTATATGGATGCTATCGGGGAGGCTCATAGAGTGTATGGGGGTACAGGTTGGCTGCGGTATGACGAACAGTTTTGTCAACGGCGGGCGGTCCGTCCGGCTCTTCGGTGGGACCACAAAGACATCAGTCTGTGGATGCGGCTTATGTCGTCTCCACGGGCACCGAGTCAGTTTCTTCAGGGGGGGGGGGGGCGGGGGGTTATCCACCTCTGGACTGCCGGCCGGAAAGAAATGGGGGGTGTGCTGGCAATTTAACGAGGGCACGTGTAAGTTTGGGGGAGCCTGTCGTTTCAAGCACGAGTGCTCCGGGTGCGGGGGGGTCACCCCTTGGCCCGTTGTTTCAAAAAAGGGAAGCGTACCGGGGAGCCTTCAAACAAGAGGGAGGACGCCAGTGATGGGGGTAAGGATGCAGCCTTTCCTAGATAGGTATCCGGACAGGGCGGCAGCCAGGTTGTTGGCCTCTGGGTTTTCCGAGAGTTTTGTGATACCGTGTTCCTTGACGGAGGTGCCTCCTCTGGCGGGGAATTTACGGTCAGCATTGGAACACCTGGAGGTGGTTGCTGAAAAATTGGCCAAGAAAGTTGAGCTGGGGCGCATGGGGGGTCCTTTTAAAGACAAGCCACTGCAGGAGTTGGTGGTCTCTCCGCTGGGGGTGGTGCCCAAGAAGGAACCCGGAAAATTCTGCCTCATTCATCACATTTCTTTTCCAAAGGGGGGGTCGGTGAATGATACCATAGATCCCGAAGCATGTACAGTGTCCTACACATCATTTGACACCGCTGTGCGTTGGGCCAGGCGTTGTGGTCGGAGGGCGCTCATGGCAAAATCTGACATTGAATATGCTTTCCGCCTGTTGCCAGTACACCCAGACAGCTTTCGGCTGCTGGGGTGCTGTTGGCAGGAAGAATTTTATGTGGATAAGTGTTTGCCCATGGGTTGCTCGATTTTGTGCGCCATGTTTGAGGCATTTAGTTCCTTTTTGGAATGGGTGGTGCGGGATGTGTCAGGTTGGGATTCGGTCATCCATTATTTGGATGATTTTCTGTGTGTGGGCCCTCCTTCCTCTAATGTGTGTGCGATTCTGCTGGCTACGTTGCAGCACGGTTCGGAGTGCCTTTGGCAGCTGACAAGACTGAGGGCCCATCCACAGAGCTGAGTTTCTTGGGGATAGTGATCGATTCCATTGCGATTAAAGGCAGGTTGCCAAGGGACAAGGTGGTGAATCTGCCGGAGGAAATAAGGGGGATGTTGGGTCGCAGCAAGCCCTACAGTCCCTTTTGGGTAAATTGAACTTTGCCGGTAGAATCATTCCTATGGGCAGGGTGTTCTGCCGACGGCTGTCGGCTGCTACTTCCGGGGTGAGTGTCCCGACCCATTTCATTAGACTATCTAGTGCGCTGAAAGAGGACTTGCAGGTGTGGCACACGTTTCTGGAGGAATATAATGGACGTTCGCTTTGGATGGAGGGCCCGGTGAGTAACTTTGACTTGGACTTGGTCGCGGACGCGGCAGGGTCCACGGGTTTTGGGGCTTTCTTCCAAGGTAGTTGGTGCGCCGGAGCATGGCCCAGCTCCTGGATTGAGGCTGGTTTTGTCAAAAACCTGGTATTACTGGAACTGTTTCCGGTGGTACTGGCGGTGGAGCTGTGGGGGGACTCCTGTAGGAATTTGAAGATCCGGCTGCACTGTGACAACATGGGGGTGGTCCAAGTCATCAACCGCATTTCCGCATCTTCCATGCCAGTGGTTGGGTTGCTGCGCCACCTGGTTTTACGCTGTCTGCAGTTAAACATCTTTTTGTATGCGTGCACATTCCAGGGGTTGACAACAGGCTTGCTGACGCTTTGTCTCGGTTTCAGTGGGACAAGTTCAGAGAGCTGGGTCCGCAGGCAGACAGAGTCGGGGTTCCTTGCCCGGGGTGGATGTGGGACATTGCTTTGGAGTCGCAGCGGGGTGGATCAGGAAGTTGGTGAGTGGACCGACATGGGCGGCGTACGCCAAGGTCTGGGAGGAATGGTCGGAGTTCACATGGCTAGCTGATGCTGAGCTGGGGGAGGATAAGATGGGTTGGTTGGTGCTGTATTTTGTGGCCAGGCATATGGAAAAAGATGGGTCGTTTCGGCCATCGATAAAAAGTTGGCGGGTTTAGCATTTTTGTTCAAATTGCAGGGCAGGACGGATCACAGAAAGGGTTTTTGGGTGAAGCAGGCGGTGAAGGGTTACCGCAAGTGCCACTCCAGCAAGGATACCCGGAGGCCGGTTTCCTTCTCGGTCTTACAGGATATTTGTGGGACTCTGGATTCAGTGTGTTCTTCGGGGTATGAGGTGGTTCTGTTTCGCACGGCTTTTGTAATGGCGGTTTTTGGGGCATTTCGGGTAGGTGAACTGGAGAGCCCAGCTAAGGCAAGGGCGGGGGGGGTATGATGCTGGGGGACATTAAGATTGACGGGGAGAAGGTAGTGTTTAGATTGCGCCGGTCAAAAACAGACCAGCTAGGAAAAGGGGGTTAGTGTTGTGCTATATTCTTTACCGGGTTTGGGGGTTTGCCCGGTGGGAGTGGTGAAGGAGTTCTTGGGGGTACGCCTGTCGGTGGGGGGGCCGTTACTGGTACATGAGTATGGGTCTTTTTGTTTTGAGGTTCCAATTTACAGCGATGTTCAGAAAATGTTTGCGTGCAGCGGGGTTCAATGACAAAAGTTTCGCCTCGCACTCCTTCCGCATCGGGGCGGCTACTGAGGCGGCTCGGTGCGGGTTGGATGAGGTGGCTGTTCGAAGGATTGGGCGTTGGGAATCAAGGAGATTCCATTCTTATATCCGTCCACACCTTTTGGGAGTCTAAGATTGTAGGGGTATGCAAGGTGTGGGGGGGGGGGAGGGGAAGGTGCAGGGGGCTGCTGGGTTTTTCCTGATGTTATGTGGAAAATTGGTTTGTTAACATTGTTGTTTGTTTTGTTTCAGATGGAGGTCAATCACGCCTTGTCTGGATTTTAGGACATTCCTATGTTTATTGGGGGGCCAGGAGAGCGGATATGAGGCCGGATGGTAGGCAGCTGGGCATCCCTCGGGGGGGGAGGCTAGGATTAGGTGAATGGGCATACCAGGGATGGGGTGGGGCAGGGTGCTGCCGGAGGTGCAGCACTATGCTCGACTCGATAGACCGCCGGACATTTTGGTTCTTCATGTGGGAGGGAATGATTTAGGTGTTAGACCGATTGGGGAACTGATTGCAGCCGTTAAGGTGGATTTCTTGACACTCCGCTCGGCTTTTCCGGCCATGTTGCTGGTTTGGTCCGACATCATTGCACGGACGACCTGGCGCATGGCAAGGTCGGTAGACAGGCTCAACAAGGCCAGGGTCAAAGTAAACAAGGTGGTGGGTAGATTTGTGGTGAGAAACGGGGGTTTGGTCATTAGGCACACAGATTTGGAGATTAATGTGGGTATGTACCTCCGAGAAGATGGTGTTCACCTATCCGAGGTGGGTAAAGATCTGTGGGCGCTGGGTCTCCAGGACGGGATCCAGCGGGCCCTGCGGGTGTGGAGGGACCCTTAAGGTTCAGGTGTTATCCTTGCGGGCTGTGGCGGTGTCCTTGGTCTTTGATGGTGGCAGATAACAGATGTGATGGAAGTGGTGGGGGGCTCAGCTGTGGTATGGGCCCCTCTGGGGTTATTCCAGTGGAACGGTGTCTGCTGGAATACGGTTATGGTTGCACTGTGGAAAACAGTGGTTGTCTCCGAGCTGGTTATAGGGCTGGAGGCCTGGTACAGTAAAAAGGTACCGCAGGTCAGTGGTGGTAAAAAGTTTAGCAGGGTTGCCGTCAAAGACCAACAGGCTGGTGTTAAAAGAAGTTGTTTGGTTAAAATGTTAAGTTAAAAGTATTGGGAATTATTATTTAATAAATTATTGAATTTATTTAATAAATAGGCTGTTATGGCCATTTATACTCCAAAACCTGTGTGTCCCTTCATTAATAGAGGTTTAAGTGGAATAAGGTGATGTTAAAGGTC
The DNA here is from genome assembly GCA_029206835.1 of Rana muscosa. Lineage (NCBI taxonomy): Eukaryota > Metazoa > Chordata > Amphibia > Anura > Ranidae > Rana > Rana muscosa. Next base: position 129,344,141 of record CM055123.1, on the reverse strand, counting down.
ATAGGTAAAGGTGGGGTTATCTGGACTACACTAGTCATGGAGTGTAGGTACTAGATCCCAGCCAGCAGGGTCTGGCTGTCACCCGTGTCCACCTGGCTGTTGTAGTTAGTGAGGAACCATACAGCACTGCAGCTGATCGCCCTCCAAGCACTTGTCCATGGTCGCTTTGGCTCCCTCCAGCAGCACAGAAATGGCCATCAGCATGGGAAGCCGCAAATTCAGCTCCATGGGCTCTTCCAGGGAGGGTCTGGCAGACAAGCCAATGGTGTCCTGTGGGGAGCCGGCTCTCCTAGGCCAGCACCAGTGTGCAAATGCCTGGTGTGCCCTATGGCCAGTCCCAAAATGTATAATGCCATTTGTAATATGCAGCATGGAGGGGGTTAATGTATTGTCACTGATGCATTAGTGACCAGTGGCATTTAATTAATCCCTTTGTGCTGCATTAGTGGCACCAGTGTCAGTGTTTATAAATCCCTTCATGCTGCAGCATACAGGTATTAACACGGCCACTTGAGCCACTGCCACTAGAAATTCATTTGAAAAAAAATTCCATCCTGCTCCTTTGAATTTTCCTATTGGCTACTTTCCCACTGCCTGCTATTTTTAGCGGCACTTTACCATTGTTTTTGTGGCGCTATTTGGCTGCTAGTGGGGCACTTTTAACCCCTGCTAGCGGTCAAAAAAGGGTTAAAACCGCCCGCAAAGCAGTGCTGCCCATTGATTTCAATGGGCAGGGGCGGTGTATACACCGCCTCAAAGATGCGGCTAGCGGGACTTTTTTTTTTACCGTCCTGCCAGCGTATCGCTCCAGTGTGAAAAGAGATGCTCTTTCAGGGCACTTTGCATGCGCTATTTTGAGCACTGTAGCACCTGCAAAGCGCCTCAGTGTGAAAGTAGCCTAACTGTGCTCAAAAATAAATGTTGATTTTTCATTACTAATAATTAGAAAATTGAACAAGTGTTCGTAAAGTCAAAATTTCAGAGCAAAAGGGGGCAGGGCAGCCTCACAGATGATCAGTGCGGACAGTTACAGGCACCGATTTCCCTGTATGTCCTTTTCTTTGGACATTTTGGGAACTAACTTTAAAGGTACCATATGTGAATATAAGAAAAAGAGCCCCTGATTCCAATAAAAATGGAATTCACTGTAAATGTTAGTGATGGACACGTCCACTATTATATATGATCCATACACAGAATGTTCTTTCTTTTATTAACGTAGTTCCATATTGTCCGTATCATACAAATGTCTTCCAATCCCTAAAAATAAAAGTCTGGATTTCTGATCTGAATGCAGCGTCCTGTCTGTCTGCATAAGTCCTGACTTTGGGGAGATTTTCTCTCACTTCCTGTTGTATCTCTGGGACAGGAAGTGAAGGGAAATCTCTCCTAGAACATAATTCCTCTAAGCTGTGGGAAAACGTTTAGGCCTGCGCTATATTTTCCAGGACAGCATTGCACTGAGCAGCATTCTCTCTCCCATGATAATACTAATCCAGAAGAGTTTTTTCCTATGTAGTTCTCAGCCTCCATATCCTACAAACACTCTGACAGCTGTTTACTATGGTACACTGTATCACCCGGGAGGGGGGTTCTGATGTCATCGGTCAGCGCCAGAACGTAGATGACGTGCTCGCGGAGCGCCGCCCACCAGTTCCTATTAGCAGTGATTCCGCAATGGAATCGAACCGGGACGAGGCGGAGCGCTGTATATCCATCGCGCTAAACGCCATCAAGAACCAGAAGGCGGACAAGGCTTTGCGGTTTCTGGAGAAGGCTCAGCGGCTCTTCCCCACGGCCAAGGCGAGAGGTAAAGACGGGGAGCGGGGAGGCGGCTCGGCGGGTGTGGGGGGAGGGCGGCTGGCTCTGGGACAGCTGTGGCGTCACATCTCGGGCTGCGCATGCGTACAAGAAGTCCGTGGTGAGGAGAATTGTGGGAAATGTAGTATTGTGTGTGTACAAAATGAGGGCTATCACTGATAGCGGCTGTCATTCTTGTCCTCCGCAGTCCCGGGCGGTGTGTCTGTGACTCGGGGGTGTGTGCAGTGTGACCCCCGGGATCCCAGGTCCAGTGTGACCTGTACTTTCTGTGTGTGTAGCCTGGTGAGGGGACTACAGGGCAAAAATATGGCGGCGGACAGCTGTATTATGGGCCCGGTGTCTATAGAATGGAGCTCTGAGGAGATATTGTGCTGACAGGGAGGGGAGGGTGGCTCTGAGCCCCAAATAATCCTGGAGAACAGGCCTGGTCACCCAAGAAGGGTCATGTCATCCGCCTGTGTGCTACAGTGCAGGAGAAATACAGGGACATGATGGAGACCTGGACTACAACCCCCACAATGCACTGCGAGCACCGAACTGACACAGACAGTCAGCCTAATACAGCAAAATGACAGGAGAGGCCTCCCAGAGGGGTACACTGACACCTCACCCATGGGGGGCACCCAACTCTCACCGAGGGGTGTCAGTGTACCACCTCCTCACTCATAGCGGGTATATTGACACCTCACCCATGGGGGGCACCCAACTCTCACCGGGGGGTGCCAGTGTACCCCCTCCTCACTCATAGTGTATACTGACCCCTCACCCATGGGGGGCACCCAACTCTCACCGGGGGGGTGTCAGTGTACCACCTCCTCACTCATAGCGGGTATACTGACACCTCACCCATGGGGGGGCACCCAACTCTCACGGGAGGGGGGGTGTCAGTGTACCCCCTCCTCACTCATAGTGTATACTGACCCCTCGCCCATGGGGGGCACCCAACTCTCACCAGGGGGGGTGTCAGTGTACCCCCTCCTCACTCATGGGGCATATTGACCCCTCACCCATGGGGGGGCACCCAACTCTCACCAGGGGGGGTGTCAGTGTACCCCCTCCTCACTCATGGGGTATACTGACCCCTCACCCATGGGGGCACCCAACTCTCACCAGGGGGGTCAGTGTACCCCCTCTTCACTCATAATGTATACTGACCTCTCACGGGGGGGGTGTTAGTGTACCCCCGCCTCACTCATAAGGTATACTGACCCCTGGGGGGGGGGGTTGGTATACCGATCCATCTCCCATGGGGGTGGTGTACAGACTCTTCACTCAAAGGGTGTACTAAGCTGTCACCTATGGTGGGGGTAGTCAGTGTACCCTGCCGTCACCCATGAGGATGGTGTATGGACTCTTCACCTGTGTGCTGTACTAGGCCGTCACTTAATAGGGGTATATCAACTTCTCACCCGTATGTATGTGTATATATATTATCCTACATAAATTGGCCAACATATAACAAAAATAGGGTGTATCAAACCATCATTTGGGGGTAGGTGTACTGACTTCACTTATAGGATGCCAGTTAGGGGGCGACCGATATTCACCCTTTTCTGAAGAATCGGTAACAAAACTTACCGATATTACCACTATTGCTTCAAGTGGTTGTGCCAGGGTAATGCGTGCACCTGCAGGCATCACCCAGGTACCATTCTTTAGAGCGGACGGTTGCTTTCTTGTAATAACAACGATGTGGCTAAGCAGTCGTTATCACAAGCAGCGGGAGAGGGGGGTCACCCTTCCGCTGCTCCACTCGGGTCTCCCGTCCCACCTGACCGGAGACCCAACCAAAGCAATCAGCATGTATTTATATATATATATATATATATATATATATATATATATATATAATATTTGGGGGTTCTATGTCATTTTCTAGCAAAAAATACAGATTTTTACCTTTACCTTTTACCTTACCTAATAGCGCCTGAAAAATGCCTCCCCTGCAGCCCCAGTGTGAAAACCTGAGTGCTTTCACACTAGGGGGGTTTGCGCTTGCAGGACTGCAAGCAGCATCTTTGGAGCGGTTTAGGATCAGTGTATACATCGCTCCTCCACTGCCCATTGAAATGAATAGGCACCGCTGCCAAAGCGCCTGCAAAGCGCTTTGGCAGCAAAATGCTTTTCGGGCACATTTAACCATTTCTTTGGCCGCAAGCGTGGGTTAAAAGCACCCTGCTAGTGGCCAAAAAGCGTAGATAAAACTAGCGGTGCTTTACCGCTAACAGGGCCACACTGTGATGTGAAAGGGGTCTTAGTCTTTAGGTGGTTAAACTGACCTCCTGTACAGACAGAAGTTAATTCTTTAGATCTAAAAGGACCGAGAGATGCATTATTTCTCTTTATCGTTTTTTTTTTTTTTTACAGCTCTGAGCAGAGAATGGCTCTGCATTTGTTTAATATGAATCGGGGAAATGCTGTATTAAGATTGTGAGGTTTTTTTTTTTTTTTGATTTTTTTTAACGATTATTCGTACAGGTCTAATGAGTTGGAGTCACTGCTACACTAAGGCCAGCCATAGACAGAGTGAAGGAAAGAAATTAATTTGATTCCCCCATCAACACAGACAGTGTTGATGGGGGAATCCCACCCAGCGAGCCATTGTGTTCTCTAAGCGGGGCAGAATAAACAGCCCCTGCCGGGAGAACACAGTGTTTATTACTAGCAGCTATAACAGCCACTAGCGATGACCGCATGTAAAATCCAGCAGGCTGGTTGTACCCAATCTGGTTGATAAACGTGGATACAACCACCTTACCCATACATGGTTCTAATCTCATCCGGTTCCTGCTGAACCACCCGAGATTCGAACTGGTGTCTCTGGCCGGCTTTAGGCACATCTGCAAAGGCCCTTTGGAAACGGCACGATCGAGCCGTTTCTTCAGTGCGCATGCGCCGATGACGTTGGAAGCAAGTGTATATAGTAAATATCTCCTAAACTGTGCAGGTTTAGGAGATGCTTACAGTACCTACAGGCAAGCCTTTATAGGCTTATATCCACTTATATATTTATAACCACTTTAACCAAAATTTGTTAAAGCTTAGTTGCAGCCCAAACCCCCCCCCCCCCCCCCAGAACAATTAAGCATAGATGACATAACTTACAATCAGTAGGATGTGTCCCTTGTGCTGGTGGGGCATGGTCAAAGGAGGCAGCAGCACAAGGGACACATCCTACTGGCTGTAAATTATGTCCCTTATGCTGATTTTTCTGGGGGGTTTTAGGCTGCACTTAGGCTTTGACTAATTTGTCTAGACTAGACATGTTTGTTTCGCCCAAAGGATTTTTTTTTCTATTTTTGCTGCACTTTAAAGAAAATGTCACTGCAGTTGTCTGTGATACACAGTGCTTTACTTTCATTTGGGGTTTACGTCTGCTAAAAGTTTGCGGCTACCTGAAATCCGGACAGATGAAAGTCTAATAATGCAGCTCTTGTTAATAAACCATTTTTAAATTTGTCTACCATATCTGAGTTTGACCCTCTATACAGCGGTATTCAGATTACGAGAGGGAGGGGCAGAACTGGTAGCCAATTGAGTATTGTGTGCTGACAAGAATACAAAGGTAGGTGAAGAGAGCAATGAGATGACCTGCTGGTTCTCTTTCACTGTCCATTTAGCAGGCTGAGAGGGGGGGCTGCATGTTTGTGTATTTATACATGTTAGGGATGCGACGATACTGATGCCGGTATCAGTGCTGATACCAAGCATTTGTGCAAATATTAGTATTCCGGCAAATGCTCCCGATACGAAAACTGATACTTTGTGGTGTGATTTACGTCAATGCAAAAGGACGCAAATCGCACTGCAAAGAATCGCATGCGGTTTGAGCAAGAATGTGATGCGATTCCCCCCACCGCTTCTGTGTGTGTATATAGAAAGGGAAAAGCGCCATCTAGTGCTCACAGTGCATATCTGGCCAATTGTAAAATCTGCATAGGTGTCCTGGTCTCGCCGATGGTAGCAAATCACGCCCGTTGGAGGTGCTCACAGGGCAGGAGGAGATGTCCGGTGGTCCACCCTCAAGCTGACATCACTTTCACCCTTTAACCACACCCTGTTCCCTGGACTTTTCCTCCTGCCCTGTGAGCAGCCCGTTATTTGCTATCATCGGCGGGACCAGGATATCTATGCAGATTTTGCATTTGGTCAGATACATGTACTTCCTTTTCCCTTTCTATACACACAGGAGCAGTGGGGCAAATCGCATGCGATTCGAACAGGAACTGTTCCGCTTTCCTGTTTAAATTCTTTGCAGTGCGATTTTTGCCATTTTTTCTTTCTTTTTTTTTTAATTGACGCAAATTGCACCACGATGTATTGGTACTCGGTATCGGCGAGTACTGGACCGAAAGTATCGGCACTTGCAGATAAAAAACTGCATTAGTGCGACCCTAATACATGTTAAGTAGGCCCACTGAAATGAGTGGAAAACCCAGAAACACTTATGCCATCCAGTTTTGTGGATTTTAAAGGATAAGTTCACCTTTGGAACATGTTGCATGTTCCACCCGTTTTTAGGGTATAACATGTAACACATGTTTCAACATCTGCCGCTACAGGGATAATCCCGATATTCTTTTATTTCAGCCAGTGGCCGGCTTTTATATAAAAGTCATCCTAGTGGCTTGTTAGCCGCTGGATGGATTTTACAGGCGGCGGGAGGGGTTGCCTGCCCGCCAGTCCCTCTCTGGGCTCTATCGTCCCACTGACAAGCCTGGAATGAAAGCCGGCAGTTCTACTGGCTTACCGTAGGGCTTGTCAAGGACCAGAAGGTCCCCAATGAGCTCTATAGTATAGGAAACCGGACGCACTGAGCATTTATATCACTTCTGGTTAATCCAGATGTAAGCTGCACCATTTTTAAGTTTGGAAAGTATCTGATCACACTGATCTTGGTGCGATCAGATGCTTTTAAGGGCAGAGGAGACATATGGGGTCTAATAGAAGATACTTTGCGCTTACAAAAAAAAAAAGCTGCACAAATACAGTGTGACATAAAAACTTGCAAAATCCACCATTTTATTCTCTAGGGCCTCTGCTAAATATAGATATTATATATTTGGGGTTTTTAAGTAACTTTCTAGCAAAAAATACAGATTTTTCACTTGTTAACAATGTGTCAGAAAAGGGCCTAGTCTTTGGCTACTTTCACACTGTAGTGTGGCCGTGTCAGCGGTAAAGCGCCTCTTGTTTTAGCAGCTCTTTTCGACCGATAGCGGGGCGCTTTTAACCCCAGCTAGCGGCCGAAGAAAGGGTTACAACCGCCCGCGTTGCAGTGCTTCCGAAGCACTGCCCATGCATTCCAATGGCCAGGGGCGGTTTAGGGGAGAGAGAGATAAGCAGAGGCCCTAGAGAATAAAATAGTTGTTGCTGCAATTTTTAAATTGCACAATATTTGCGCAATGCTTAACAATAAATTTCCAGGAAAAAATACACTTTGAATTTAAGTGCACACAGACACAATATAATACCCGATTTGTTGGTAAAATATAAAAGATGTTACTCCAAGGGAATAGTTACCTAACATGTCACGTTTGAAAATTGCGTATGCCTGTGGAACGGCAAACTACAGTACCTAAAAAAAAATCTCCATAGGTGGCGGTTTAAAATCCTTTTACAGATTACCAGTTTAGAGTTACACAGGAGGTCTGGCGCTAGAATTATTGCTCTGACTCTAATATCCACGACGATACCACACATGTGTGGTGCGATCACCGTTGGCATATGTGCGTTTGCAGTTACGCAAGGAGGTGCTTCAAAAAACGTAAAATTTCTCTGACACTGTACCTTTTTTTTTTTTAATTGAACTTTATTGCTATCACAAAGGATGTACAACATCCCTTGTGATAGCTTGGGTCATGACAAGTCCTCTTTATGGAGAAATCTGGAGTCCATTTCACCCCATATCTCTCCTCTAGGCCTTCAAAGCATCTGATTAAAGCCAAAATCGGTTTGATCAGATACTTTACGAGCTGGTAACTAATTATAAACAGCAAACCAAAACCGGAAGTGAGTAAATCCCTTGTCGCTTATGATTTCTGACATCAGGGGGCGAGGAACAACGGAAGTTCCTCTCACTCACCCAGTGGGACGTAAAGGTGAGACCTCCTTCCCATCGCCTGTAAAAGTGATCAGGTGGCTGTATAGTCGCTCTGATCACTTTTACATTTGTGCAGAATCACCAGCTCTAAAAAATTATACCCTGATCATTGTTGCAACAATGTCCAAGATATCACCTCTCCCGTCTGAGGACGTATATATATGTATGGTCGACGGGACGCAGTTTATTACCTCAATGCCATCGTGTTTCTTAATTTCCAACAAATTGTGGCACAAATATGACCTTGGGCTGTCCACTTTCCAAAGGGGGCTTTTTTAGGGGTGTTTTTCTGACATTTTAATTTTAATACTTTTTTTTAACAAAAAGTAATGTAAACCGGTTTTTATTTTTTTGTTTGTTTAGTAAAAAATACAACACCCAGTGGTTATTAAACACCACTAAAAGGAAGATCCCTCAGTCTATCTACAGTATCTGTGCTGAAATCCAGCCTGCAAAGGAAGGAGTGTAACATGTTGATATTGGTACGGTTATATGCAATCCCCTGCACCAAAAGATGTGTGCTTGCTTGCAGGATAAGGCCTCATGTACACTGCTGCTGGTAAACGGATGTTTAGGAGCAGTTGTGCGTTTTTTTTTTTTTTTTCAGCTGCCTCTGAACTCTCCTCTGTTATCTTATCAGTTCATGTACACAGGGTCGTTTATAGACGTTTCTAGGCAGTTGAGTTTAGAAGCATTTTTTGGAAAGAAAAAAAATGGGTTCAGGACAGATGTTCAGAAGCATTTGAAACGCCTGTAACAGCTTGTAAATGCGGTAACTTGCGTTCAGCTGTGTTTCGTTTACATGCATTTTTCATTTTTGACTATTTGAAAAGAAAAAAAAATGCTTCTTAATACAAACGCGACAAAACTGACGTTTTTAAACGTCTGTTACTATCTGTCAAGTTAAAACGTTTGGGAGAGGTTCTAAAACGTTCCGTGTACATTAAGCCTAACAGTATATTTTTTTTAGGCTTTAGTAGTTTTGTTAATTCCAAGCTTTTTTCCAGCATTGCAGTTTGTGTGTGTTTTGTGCCTGCCACTTATTATGTTTAGTAAACAAACAGACATTATGGGTAATTTGTATACTTTTATTAGGCTTTACTTTCACCTTTTTCTGTTTTCCTTCATTAACGTAAAAGCAGTTGAATTGCTCACCCTTGTAGGTAACCGATTGCTTACTGTTACATCATGCTGTAACCAAGAACAGTGTGTGCCTTCATTTAGCTATGCTAATTTCTGCTTTCACTTTTTGACTTATCTTGGACAAATCTGTGTAGCAAGCAAAAGCTGTTGAATATGCAATAATATTTCCCCCAAAAAAGTATTTTTATTGCAGGCATGTGAAATATTGTCTTTACACATTTACAGATGATTTAATAAGCATTGTGTACCTGTCATACAGGCCAGGATTAGACTTCATCATACACCATTTACATTAGGTATCTATTATTCTCATGTTTTCGTTTACATTGCAGAAGTAGAACAGGAGAGCTTGCAATGAAAAAAATACATCAGTGGAGTCTATTTTAAGATTCTAGTTGAAAGGAGCAAATCAATCAGCAAACTCCACTAATGCCCGGTACACATGATAAGCCCAGCGGGGCGAATGAAAAAAACGCTTGCTGTACTAACTGCAATGATATTACTGCGATCCCCCTGCTGTACTATTGTGTTTTGACAGGGAGAACGATCACCCCCCACCAGAACACACCAATCGGCAATCGCTGATTAGATGCCGATCGGCTGCTGATTTTCCAGCATGCCTGTTCGACAGAAGCTGTACACACTGGTCACATGTCATCCAGCTTTTGTTGAACTGCTGATATTCGGCCCGTGTGTACGAGCATTAAGTTTACCTCAAACAAAATATTTTGTGCAAGTAAATGTAAAATGCATTTTACCTGTAATAATATTGTATTGTATTCTCCTTTTTAAACCACCAAGTGGCGCTCTGGTCTTTTATTTTTTTACATGGTTAGCTAAAAGTAGTTGGTTGCATTCACCTGAACTGTTCTGTAATATTGAAGGGATTTTGCATCTTCTGAAGAAGTGTTTTGAATAATTTGCAAAACATCCTTAACATTGCAGAACAAGGCCAGTTGAATGTGGCTACTACCCAACTTAATACAGCTGGTATCAGTGGAGTCCATAGTTCTGCAAGAGAATGAAAATTGTATTTGCCATATACTGTAAGGCCCCTTTCACACTGAGGCAGTTTTCAGGCATTTTAGCGCTAAAAAAAACTGCCTCTCATGCCTCCCCAGTGTGAAAGCCAGAGTGCTTTCACACTGGGGCGTTGCGCTTGCGGGACAGGAAAAAAAAAGTCCTGCAAGAAAAATCTTTGGGGCGGTGTAGGAGCGCTGTATACAGCACAGGTGCTATTAACCCCTTCTTCGGACACTGGCGGGGGTTAAAAGCGGCCGAAAAGCACAGCTAACGCACCCCCCGCCCCAGTGTGAAAGGGGTCTTAGTATTAAAGTTGTTTCAGAGGCACAAGTTTTTTTTTTTTACCTTCATGCATTCTATGCATGAAGGTAAAAAACCTACTGTGTGCAGCAGCCCCCCCCCCCCCCCCCCCCAAATGCGCCCCTAATACTTTCCTAAACCCCATCGCGATCCGGTGATGTGCATGAGCGTCTCAACTCCCCGCGTACTCTCCGTCCTCATTGGCTGAGACAGCAGCCGGAGCCGCTGCCTGCTTTCAATCACGGTGCAGAGTCGTGGCTCTGCCAGACACGCAGAGCAGCGAATCAGGAGCGCGCCTGCTTGGGTGCCCCCACAGCAAGCTGTTTGCTCTGGAGGTACTTGGCAGAATGAAGGGGACAGGAGCACTGGAGGAGGGTCGGGGCTGTTCTGTGCAAAACCACTGTACAGAGCAGGTATGTACTGTATAACGTATTTAAAAAAAAAAACTTACCTTTTGATATCACTTTAAGTTTAATTTTCTATCAGACATGTGTCAACCCTTCTGCACTATGGCTCAAAACCCAAAAAAGATGTTTATTGGTATAATTTCAATGAATATATACAGTTAATTACTGCTATATTAAAGTAAAGCTGTATTAAATCCAAAAACATTATTATATTGCAGCTAACCATTTCTTAGATGTGATGGCTAAATTAGTTTCCTTTTTTAGGCTTTTTTTGATTTTTGGCTGGTAATCCAGCCAGCAAGTCTTTTGTTTTGCATAGCACAAACTCTCCAGCAGAGTGTATCAGTTTACATGGATGAGAACACTGACAGAGGAGAGTGTGTCGAGGGGAAGGTTCCTATGACGAAACTTGTAGGAGTGGAGCCTGACACTGAATTTCCTTGTAGTGCTTTTGTGCTTGGTTTTCTGAGACTTTGCGAGTATATTTTTACACCCTATTCACACTTGTGCGACTTGTCATGTGACTTTGGACATCATACCCCGTGTTTTCCAATGATAACCATTTATATATGTGTGACTTAATGTCGCAGCGACTTAAGAGTAGTTCATGCACTTCTTTGGTCTGACTTTCATGCAACTGGCATAGACTTCAATGTTAATCCTCCAAAGTTTCATGAAAGTCGTTCCTAAATGTTTTAAATACAACAGTGGGTTTCAACTTTGAGGACAAGAAGTTTAAATCTAAGTTGCCCTCATCCAAAGTAGTGCAACTTTTTTGAGTCGTAGAAGTGTGAATGGAGCGTATCGCACTATGTGAGCTTCTTTTTGGCCATCGTATGCTCATTTTGGGATTACTAAATGGAAGGTGGAGGATTACTACTGAATATGGACCAAGTGTAATTCCCATCTGTTTTGAGCCTACACAAGCTGTGTTTACCTATTCTATAACTAGATAGGTTAAGTGTGGTGATGGGAACCCTTTGGAATATATTGAAGATTCTTATGGTGGTGGACATTTTAGGACGAGACACATTGGACTATACATACATCTTGTTGAATGAGTGTTTACATGTATTTTTGGTTGTGATCTTGTCACATTTGGAGGACTTTTGTATGGTGGTGGAAATTTTAGGAAGATACACCATTGGACTACACGCATCGTCTTGAAGTTGTGTTTACATGGATTTTTTTTTTATCACGTTTTGAAGGCCTTTTCTATCACAATTTTTTTCCCTTCTCTTTTAAGAGTAATTTTATTGTTTACACATGTGTTTGCTTTAATTATCAGTGCTGTATGAATTGAGATCTATTTTAGTTAGACATGTTCCGCAGTTTTTAAAGGACATGTGACTTAAAACAGCACCAAAAACGCATTGCGGGTGCGTTTTTGCCACGTTTTCCATTGCTTTCAATGGGAAGGTGCGTTTTGGTGTGTTTTTTTTTTTTTTAACTTCCCAAACATGCTTCAAATATGCTGCAAGTAGGACAGAAAGCGCACTGCTCCAGTGTAAAAGCATTCAATGATTTTAAAGGGAGTGTGAGATTTTCAGGGACTTTAACGCAAAAGCGCCAAAAAAAAAACTCGGTGTGACAGCAGCATGCTTCAGCTGTGCCATCTCTTTATCTAACCCATAGTTAGTTGGTAGTGTTTTGTCATGTATTTGATGTTTATTTGCAAAACAAAACTTGTGTGTGTGTGGTGTGTGTATGTGTATATATATATACACACACACACACACACACACACACACACACACACACACACACACACACACACACACGAAGCTAGAGGATCGGGTGACAGCCAATCAACTAGCACTTTCAAAAGGTGCTCAGTAATGGCAGCCTATGTATTTCTCTTGGCACAGGTTTCTTTTGAAGCCTGGCAGGCTCTTCTCCAGGGCTTTTTCTTTTTTTTTTTTTCAACCAGAACATAGCAGAACAGAGCTCCGCCACCTCTGGCATAGGCCCTGTGCTCACCAGTCACTACTGTCACTTGTAAATGCAGAAGCCTGGCTTCTTTGTTTACAAGTGACAACATACTTCTGGCGACTTACAAAGAATCATTCCTGCCTTACTTCCCCCTTAGAGACCCTCCCACAGTGCAATTTCTCCCCAGGAAAGGGGGTGAGAGTTATGAGTTCCTGCACCTAATTTCGGATGAGAAGCCCTGCTTTTCTCCCTGCATGATCATCACCCTGTTTGTGAGAAACAAGAACCCTTATGAGCGTTTTTTCCAGCTTAAAAACGTCTCTCCATGTTAGCCTATGGCCTCATGCCCACCATGAAGTTTTTGAGCTGTAAATGGCATAGCTGTTTTTAAGCTGCAAAAAAAAACCAGGACCAGTGCGTCTCAGTCCCGGGGCATGATGGGACTGTGACTCCATAAGGGGGCGGGATCACCGGGTGACATCACCCGGTGACCACGCCCCATGCCTATATAAGTCATTGTGAACCGCGCACACGGCATTATAGCGGGGAGAGCGTTGTGTCAACATTGAAGAAAAGAGGGGAGAAGCGCGGGCCAACGCTAGCAAAAGAGCGACAGAAGATAGCGGAGGAGCCCGGCAGAAGAACCGGAGAGCGGAGAAGTCGGAAGAGACCCCCGAAGTCGGAAGATGACATCCGGAGCTGCCTAATAAATTACTTTAAAAACCTGTCTAGAGTGTGTTTTTTTTTTTTTTTAAATTGACACTTTTTCCCCCCAGGTGAATGGGTAGGGGTACGATGTACCCCATACTCATTCACATAGGGTGGAGGGCCGGGATATGGAGGCTCCCAGATTCTGATAAGCCCCTCGCCCGCAGACCCCGACAACCAATGGCCAGGGTTGTCGGGAAGAGGCCCTTGTCCTCATCAACATGGGGACAAGGTGCTTTGGGGTGGGGGGCGCAGTGCCCCCCTGCCCCAAAGCACCAACCCCTCCCATGTTGAGGGCATGTGGCTTGGTATGGTCTAGGAGGGGGGGCGCTCGCTCGCCCCCTTTCCTGACCTGGCGGGCTGCGTGTTCAGATAAGGGTCTGGTATGGATCCTGGGAGAACCTCCATGCCATTTTTATTTATTTTTTGGTGTGGGGGGGTTCCCCTCAAGATCCATACCAGACCGAAGGGTCTGGTATCGTCCTGGGGGGGAACCTCACACAAATTTTTTTTAAATTTTTGCGGGGTTCCCCTTCAAGATTCTCCGCACACGAGTCGCCCCGCAAGTCGGATCATCTTGATCCGACTTCTGCTGGTGCGACCTCTGATCAAATCAATGGGCTCCCATAGGGAACCATTGATTTTGAATAGAGAAAGAAAAACGTGGTTGAAAGCTAGCGCGGGAAAACATGCATTGAATTCAATGCAAAACGCGGAAAAAAATTGCGTTATAATGCTGCTTTTTCTCTTATCGTCCATGGACTGACACAGCTCTCATACTGATTACTTGTGGGTATATGTCCCTGCTTGCAGGAGAAGACCTAGGCAGAATGTTAGATGTTAAAACATTCTAGAACAAACCAGAGCCGAACAGCCCCGCCCAGGGGGGCGGTCCCTCCGGACATTACCCTCCCACCTGCAGCTAGCAGCCTCAGTTTTTTTCTGCCTAGCAGAAGGAGAAGACGTGGCTCTCTCAGGAGCCAGTCTCCTGGAAGATTTTACTTTAATAAAATTCCGAAAGGAATAAAAATATATTTTATTTTTGAGACCTTCAATCAACTGTCGGCTGGGCAACAGGTTGGGTACACTAGTATCCTCGTAGTCTTCCCTGTCTGACCATCGAGCGTGCTGATCCTTGCCTTGTGTGCGTGAGACTCAGTTCACGACATACCCCATGACTTCAGGATTGGCCGGGTTGCTTTCATGCTCCCGCGGTCCTCTCAAGATTGAACAGTACCTGACTGACTGTATCTTTCGCGGTGGACCAGGCCGACAGCTACGCAGTACTGCTCTGTGATAGGTCTGTCTGAAACAAGCCAGTGGGTCCCTCTAGGGACGGGTAAGTAGTCTTTCCTGATGCAGGTGAGTACATGCTGGCTGTGTTTCTTTATGTGGGGGGTTCTCCCTGTCTCCCCCCTGTTATGCTGCTCTCTGCACCCTGTACTGGTGCTGTGCTTGGGGGGTCGCTCTGGCCTGGGGGGGGGGGGCGCTTATGGCTGTTAATGAACTCTGGGAAGTGTTCTGGTGTGGAGTGTGTGAATCTTTATTGCGTGCGCCATTAGCGCTGTTTTTTTAATAGTGCGCTCGGCGGCCATCTTGCTGCGGCTCAAATGCGCAGTTATACAGGCGCCCGGCTGCCATTTTCTTGTAGCCGCGGCGCTTTCGATTTCGGCCTCTAGCAGCACTGCTGACAGGCGCGAAATTCCTCAGTCTCCTCACAGACTCTTCACTCTCCTCAGGCTTCACTCGCGCTGCAGCGTGGCTCATACAGCGCAACCGAGCGGTCCCTCAGGGTGGTGAGTCCTCCGGGTATCCCCTCCTCAGCCTCAGCACAGCCAGTGGGTGGACTATATTATTCACTGTCATAGTGAATAAGGTCTCAGAGGGTGGCAGTATGGAGTCTGGTTCACCTGCTTCTCCACACTTGTCAGAGGCAACTGGCAGTGCTCCTGCACCTGCGGTCCCTATGGACCAGTTGTCGGCAGTCCTGGAATCATTTCTTGTCAGGCTGCAAGCGGTGTGCGAACGCACGGGAGCTGTAAAGCGCCCCCTCCCCACACAATCTCCACATGGGGAGTGCTCTGACTAAGATATGGGCCTAGCTACTGCTGCTCAGGACCCTAGCTCTGAGGATTTTGATGTATTTGGACAGGACATTCCCTGTGAGGAAGACCCCTGTCTTGAACCACCAACTGAAAGGGTGCTTGTAAGTGAACTTAGTAAGCCCACCCAGTCTGAAAAAAGTGCGGCTGGGGGACAAAGATGTCCCTGGGTGCGTAAGCCTACCAAGCAAACTCCCAAGCCCGCCACCGCATGAAGTCTTGCCTCTGCCCGACTCTGGAGTGGGGGGATGTCTTCGCAGGTTCTCAGTGCAGTGGACCTCCCGATTCTCCGACCGGGTGGGTGTGCGAGGTGGTCACCTTGGGATACAGAATAGAGTTCCACTCATGGCCCCCAAACCTCCCTCCGCCGTACAGGATTTGCTCAGGTGCGGAGTAATTGTGCCGGTTCCGTCGCAAGAGAGGTTTCGGGGGTTTTACTCAAACCTGTTTGTTGTCCCGAAGAAGGATGGGGTCCGGCCAATCCTGGACCTCAAGGCCCTGAATGTCTATGTGAGGGTACTAAAATTCCGGATGGAATCCATTCGCGCGGTGATTGCGACACTCCACCAAGGGGATTTTTGGCGTCCTTGGATATCAAGGACGCTTACTTGCACGTTCCAATCTGCGCAAGTCACCAGAGGTTTCTGCGCTTTGCCATAGGCGAAGTCCACTATCAGTTCGTAGCTCTTCCCTTCAGCCTAGCATCAGCACCACGGGTTTTCACCAAAGTGCTTGCCCCGGTTCTAGCTTTGCTGAGACAGCGAGGAATTGTTATCGTGGGCTATCTGGACGATCTCCTTCTCAGAGCAGAAAATGGCTCAGAATTGGAGGAAAATGTGACAATAGTCAGTCAGACCCTCCGAGACTTCGGATGGCTTCTGAACATGCAGAAGTCGGTTCTAGTCCCGACTCAACGATTGGAGTATCTGGGTCTGATCCTGGATACTTCGGCAGCGAAGGTGTTTCTACCCTTTAGAAAAGTTACTGACACTTCAGTCGGCAGTGCGGGTTCTGACGTCCCAAAAATGGTCGTCAATTCGCTTCTGCATGAGAGTCCTGGGACTAATGGTGGCCTCCTTCGAGGCGGTTCCTTATGCCCAATCACACACTTGGGCATTGCAGAAGGGAATTCTGTCTGTTTGGGACAAGTCCCCATTGTCATTGGATCTTCAGATTCAGGTGAGTCACTCTGTCAAGGTGTCCCTGACGTGGTGGCTGAGATCCCCGGCTCTTAGGGCCGGGAAGTCGTTCCTCCCCATCCAATGGATGGTGGTCACGATGGACGCCAGCCTGATGGGCTGGGAAGGAGTGTGGGGAGTCCTGTCAGCTCAAGGGCTCTGGACTCTGGACGAATCTCGTCTCCCAATCAACGTCCTGGAATTGCGGGCGATCAGACTGTCTCTCCGCGTGGTCGAAGAGGCTACAGGGCCGCTTGGTCAGAATCCAGTCGGACAACGCCGTGGCGTATGTCAACCATCAGGGGGGCACTCGAAGCTCGGCTGCGGCATCCAAGGTCGCCCACATCCTAATGGGCGGAAAGAAGCGCGTCGGCGGTCTACATTCCGGACGTAGAAAACTGGCAGGCGGACTATCTGAGCCGCCAGTCCCTGGACCAGGGGGAGTGGTCCTTGCATCCGGAGGTGTTTCAACTCCTTTGTCGGCGGTGGGGCACTCCGGATGTGGACCTGATGGCGTCTCGACTCAATCGCAAGGTGTCGAGGTTTGTGGCCAGGTCCAGGGACCCCTGGGCGGATGCCCCGGATGCGTTAGTGGCCCCCGTGGGGTCAGTATCGCTTGATGTATGTCTACCCTCCGCTGCAGTTGCTTCCTCGTCTGCTGCGCAGGGTAGCGGCCGAGGGCATCCCAGTGATCCTCATTGCCCCGGACTGGCCTCGGCGTCACTGGTACGCCAACCTGGTACGTCTCAACGTGGACATCCCTTGGTGCCTGCCCTTGAGGGAGGACCTTCTGTCTCAAGGTCCTATCTTTCATCCTGCTTTACAGTCTCTGGCTTTAACGGCATGGCTATTGAGAGCCAGGTGCTGAAGGACCGAGGCCTGTCGGATTCGGTAATTTCGACCATGCTTAGGGCAAGGAAGTCTTCTAGGAAGATCTGTCACCGTACCTGGAGAGCTTACATCGCTATGTGCGAAGAGCTAGACTGGCGTCCACGGACGTACTCTGTCCCCAATATCCTGCGGTTCTTGCAGCGTGGTGTTGCACAAAGGCTGGCTTTGAGCACTATTAAGGGTCAGATTTCAGCCTTGGCCATTTTTCTTTCAAAGACCCCTAGCAGGTTATTCCTTAGTTAGCACTTTTGTACAGGGAGTACGCCATGTGGTTCCACCTGCCAAGCCTCCGCTCCCTCCTTTGGATCTGAACTTAGTGCTCTCGGTTCTTCAGGAACCTCCTTTTGAAAATTTCAGAGATATTCCTCTTTTAACTTTGTCCCAGAAGGTGGCTTTCTTAGTGGCCATCACTTCTGTTAGACGGGTGTCTGAGTTGGCGGCTCTGTCATGCAAGTCGCCTTACCTGGTCCTCCATAAGGATAAGGCGGTGTTGCGACCGCGACCGTCTTTCCTTCCTAAGGTGGTTTCGGCTTTTCACCTTAATGAGAACTAGAGGTCGACCGATATGGGTTTTTCTCTGGCTGATGCCGATATTTAGAAATTGGGGCGGCCGATGGCCGATATATGATGCCGATTTTTGTGGCCGATTTCCTGCTTACTCCTGTCACTCTAGCACACACTTGATGTCCTCAGTACAGATGGCACTGGTTGGCACTGGCAGGTGGCACTGGTTGGTGGCACTGGTTTGGAACTGACAGATGGCACTGGCAGGTGGCACTGATTGGCACTGGCAGGTGGCATTAGCAGGTGGCACTGGTTTGGAACTGACAGATGGCACTGGTTGGCATTGGCAGGTGGCACTGGTTTGGAACTGACAGATGGCACTATTGGCACTGGAAGGTGGCACTCAGGCCTGGTTCACACTGGGGCGACAAACGCTCCGAAATTGGGAGCTCATGTCGCATGACGTGTGAAAATCAATGTTTCCCTATGGGAGCCGTCTTAACTGGTCCGACACATGTCGGTCCGACTTTGAAAATGCTCCCTGTACTACTTTGGTCTGACTTTGATCCGACTTCAGCCCATTGACTATCATTGAAGTCGGATCAAAGTCGGACCGCAGTCTTGCATGATCCGACTTTGGCATGCGACTTGTGCTGTACTGCTCTTGAGGGGGAACTCCAGGCCAAATTTTAAATAAAAAAACGGCATTGGTTCCCCCTCCAGGAGAATACTAGGCCCTTGGGTCTGGTCTGGATTTGAAGGGGCGCCCCTACGCCGAAAAAACGGCGTGGGGGTCCCCCCAAAATCCAAACCAGACCCTTATCCGAGCACACAACCTGGCAGGCCGCAGGGGAAGAGGGGGGGACGAGAGAGCGGCCCCCCTCCCTCCTGAACCGTACCAGGCCGCATGCCCTCAACATGGGGGGTTTGGTGCTCTGGGGCAGGGGGGCGACCTGCGGCCCCCCCACCCCAGAGCACCCTGCCCCCATGTTGATGAGGACAGGGCCTCTTCCCGACAACCCTGGCCGTTGGTTGTCGGGGTCTGCGGGCGGGGGGCTTATCGGAATCCGGGAGCCCCCTTTAATAAAGGGGCCCCTGGATCCCGGCCCCCCCACCCTATGTGAATGAGTATGGGGTACATCGTACCCCTACCCATTCACCTGGTGGGAAAAAATTGCAATAAAAAAACCACACAGCTTTTTAAAGTATTTTATTGCACAGCTCCGGGGGTCTTCTTCCGACTTCGGGGGTCTCCGGTGTCGTCGCCGCGCTCTCCGGTTCTTTCTTCCACCGGGCCTCCGCTAACTTCTTTTTAGCTCTTTTGCTAACGGAGGCCCGGACTTCTCCGTCTTCTCGTCCGGCTCTCCGTTGTCCTTCTGCCGGCACCTCCACTAACTTCTTGGTAGCTCTTTCGCTAGTGGAGGGGCCGGTCTTCCCGTCGGCGTCTTCTTCCCTCTTCTCCTCCTCGATGTTGACGCGTCGCTTCCTCCCGCTGTAATACTGGCTCTCCGCTCCGCATTAATATAGGCTTCTCATGACGTCACAGTCACATGTTTCGGGGCACATGGCCCCGGAGCATGTGACTGTGACGTCATGGGAACATGTGACTGTGATGTCATGGGAAGCCTATATTAATGCGGAGCGGAGAGCCAGTATTACAGCGGGAGGAAGCGACGCGTCAACATCGAGGAGGAGAAGAGGGAAGAAGACGCCGACGGCGACGACGGGAAGACCGGCCCCTCCACTAGCAAAAGAGCTACCAAGAAGTTAGTGGAGGGGCCGGCAGAAGGACAACGGAGAGCCGGACGAGAAGACGGAGAAGTTCGGGCCTCCGTTAGCAAAAGAAGTTAGCGGAGGCCCGGCGGAAGAAAGAACCGGAGAGCGCGGCGACGACACCGGAGACCCCCGAAGTCGGAAGAAGACCCCCAGAGCTGTGCAATAAAATACTTTTAAAAACTGTGTTGTGTTTTTATTACCATTTTTTTCCCACCAGATGAATGGGTAGGGGTACGATGTACCCCATACTCATTCACATAGGGTGGGGGGGCCGGGATCCGGGGGCCCCCTTAGTGAAGGGGGCTCCCGGATTCCGATAAGCCCCCCGCCCGCAGACTCTGACAACCAACGGCCAGGGTTGTCGGGAAGAGGCCCTGTCCTCATCAACATGGGGGCAGGGTGCTCTGGGGTGGGGGGGCCGCAGGTCGCCCCCCTGCCCCAGAGCACCAAACCCCCCATGTTGAGGGCATGCGGCCTGGTATGGTTCAGGAGGGAGGGGGGGCCGCTCTCTCGTCCCCCCCTCTTCCCCTGCGGCCTGCCAGGTTGTGTGCTCGGATAAGGGTCTGGTTTGGATTTTGGGGGGACCCCCACGCCGTTTTTTCGGCGTAGGGGCGCCCGTTCAAATCCAGACCAGACCCAAGGGCCTGGTATGCCTCTGGAGGGGAACCCACGCCGTTTTTTTTATTTAAAATTTGGCCTGGAGTTCCCCCTCAAGATTCATACCAAACACAGTGCCTGATATTGGCGGGGATCCAAGTCGGATCCCCGTTCATTGAAAGTCGGACATATGTCGGCTTCATGTCGCAGGGCAAAGTCGGATCCAAAGTAGGACAGATGTCGTGTCGCACTAGTGTGAACCCAGCGTCACAGATGGCACTGATTGGCAGAAGGTGGCACTGGTTTGGAACTGACAGATGGCACTATTGGCACTGGAAGGTGGCACTGACAGATGGCACTGATTGGCAGCAGGTGGCACTGGTTTGGAACTGACAGATGGCATTAGTTTGGGGCAGATGGCCCTGGCAGGTGGCACTGATTGGCAGTGGCACTCACAATTGGAACTGGTTGGCACTGGCAGGAGGCACTGATTGGCGGTGGCACTGGCTGGCAGTGGCGGGTGGCACTGGCTGGCAGTGGCGGGTGACACTGGCTGGCAGTGGCGGATGACACTGGCTGGCAGTGGTTGGCATCTTTGCAGCGGTGAAGGAGCGGTGTGTTTACTGCTCCTTTACCGCTGCTGCCCATTGAAAGCATGAGGCGCATTGCGGGCGGTATTAACCCTTTTTCGGCCGCTAGCAGGGGTTAAAATCATACCGCTATCGGCCGATATTGCGGTAAAAACTACGGTATAGGGGCGCTAAAAATAGCGCCGCTATACCGTCAGCGCACCTCCCTGCCCCAGTGTGAAAGGGATGTAAGAAAGAGAAGCTATTTCACCAACTGTGTATGTACATGTGTGAGAATTATTATTATTATTATTTATTTTTTTACACTATGCAGAGATTTAATCAGCACAGACTCAAGTATGGTATTTCATCTTTTGAAGAGGGTATGACTATTACTGTATTGTGTTTGAGGTGGGGCGGCGGGGAGATGACAAGGGGCAACAGAGGATGACCAAGGAGGGTAATAATTATTTAAAGTAAAAGAAAAAAGGGTTTGAATTTTGCAAGCCTGGCTTTCTTTATATGGATTGTCTCTGTTGACTTGAGAAGGCAGTCATTGGCACGCTGAAATTTGGAGAATAAGCCTTTGAATCTGGATACCTTGATGGTGCATAATGTTTTTTTTTTTTTTAAATATTAAATGATTGGTGCTGTTGGGCTTATTCCTAAAATTTGGTTAACAGGTAATTGGAATAGATATTTATTATTTTATAGAGAAAGGGGAGATGGAATTCTTATACCATAAAGGCAATGTATAATAAATATGACTTGAAAGGAAAAAATAATAGCTGACATGGATATTGTTCTGTCACTTCCACAATAGAGAGTTGTTAGAACTTCGCTCTCTATCAGTCAATAACTTTTTATGGTTTATGTGTAAGTTACATTTTTGCTACCTTTCCTGTCAGGCTGTGTCTTGAATAATTAACCAGCTTGTTTGTCAGGTGAGGGATTGTGATTTTTTTTTCCTGAATCGGCAAAATAAATGGTTATGTTTTTAAATGGGTCCCATTAACCCCTAACGACTGCCCACTGTAAATATACGTCGGCAGAATGGCACGGACAGGCACAATCACGTACCTGTACGTGCCTGCCTTCGTATGGGTGGGGGGTCCAATCGGACCCCCCTCCGGTACAGTGAGCGGCCGGGATCGCTTCGAGAGTGATCCGTGATGAGGGGGCCGCCATTCGATTCTGGCCACCCCCTCGCGATCGCTCCCGGCGAATGAAAAGCTTCCTCTGCCTGTGTAGTGTTTACACAGGCAGGAGGAAGTGATGTCATCCCTCATGCGGCGCTCACATATACCGAGCGCCGCATGAGAGAAGACACACAGGTTAGTGCACAAACACTACACTAACACCAGGACACATAGGCACATGATCGCCCCCCCCCCCCAGATCAGCCCCCAGTCACAGTGTCACTGATTGCAGTGACCATTTATTTACTGATCACTGAAATCGGTGACATTTGTGACTGTAAAAGTGTCAGGGCAGTTAGTTTTAGGTCCAGTGTAGCCCCCTAACCCCCCCCCAAATAAAGGTTTAACCCCTTGATCGCCCCCCAGGTAACCCTTTCACCCCCTAGCACCGCCGTCACTAAGCGATCGTTTTTCTGATCGCTGTTTTAGTGTCGGTGATGCCGATAGGTAGCCAGTTATTTTTTTTAGGTTCGCCGCAGGTTTTTATAGCGTCAGGTACCCCCATATATTACCTAATACAGGTTTAACCCCCTGATTGCCCCTAGTTAACCCTTTCACCAGTGATCACCATATAAGTGTTAGGGGTGACGCTGGTTAGTTAGTTTGTTTTTATAGTGTCAGGGCACCCGCCGTATATAACCCAATAAAGGTTTAACCCCCTGATCGCCCGGCGGGTGATATCAATTAGGTTTTAGTGTCAGAGAGGGTCTGCATCGCCCCAGGCAGCGTCAGGTTAGTGCCAGGAACGCTAACACCCACGCGTGAAGCATACACCTCCCTTAGTGGTATAGTATCTGAACAGATCAATATCTGATCTGATCAGATCTATACTAGCGTCCCCAGCAATTTAGGGTTCCCAAAAACGCAGTGTTAGCGGGATCAGCCCAGATACCTGCTAGCACCTGCGTTTTGCCCCTCCGTCCAGCCCAGGCCACCCAAGTGCAGTATCGATTGATCACTGTCACTTACAAAACACAACACACATAACTGCAGCGTTCGCAGAGACAGGCCTGATCCCTGCGACTCCAGTGCTGTAGGAGGTGATTTCACCACCACAGTTAAAAAAAAAAGCGCATATATGCCGAAACAGGGGGGCAGCAGGGGCGGAGGAGCGATTTTGCTCCTAATGCCGCGTACATACGGTCAAAATTCCGACTGAGGCATGCCCGTGGAAAAGTCAGACCATGTGTGTGCGGCCTAACTTTTGCAGGAGGATGCCCCCATGCTTCGGCATAGATAAATGGTGCATGTATGCCCATCATTAGAAGTGGGTGAATGAAGGGAGGTATTCTAATGGTGGGCATACCCACCGATCAATCTCTTTTTTTCGTTCAGCCAATAGGCTGCATGAAAAAAAAAGATTACAATACATGTCCAACAAGGACCAGCAACGTGAGGAGAGAGTTACCGCTCAGTTGTGACTGGTGACTCATTCACAAGATCCAGAGCCGTGGGTGCAGGCAATGCATATGACAATGCAAAAAATCTGAGGAAAACGCTTGGACAGCCGCACTCCAAAAAAAGGTTCTTTTATTTAAAACAAAAGCACAAATAACATTACACAGCAAAAAAACAGCAAGTATGAGCTGACGTTTCGCACTGCGATTCAGTGCTTAATCATAGCTATGATTAAGCACTGAATCGCAGTGCGAAACGTCAGCTCATACTTGCTGTTTTTTTGCTATGGCACGTTATTTGTGCTTTTGTTTTAAATAAAAGAACCTTTTTTGGAGTGTGGCTGTCCAAGCGTTTTCCTCAGATTTTTTGCAAGGACCAGCAACGTACTGGTATGTTGCTGGACTTTGGTTATACCAGATTGATGCCTGCGGGTTTAGGTATCATCTTGGTATCATTCTTTTCAGCCAGCGGCCGGCTTTCATGTAAAAGCAATCCTAGCGGATAATTAGCCTCTGGACTGCTTTTACAAGCAGTGGGAGGGAATGTCCCGTCCCCCCCCCCCCCGGATATAAAAAGCGCCATTGGGAAATTGGGAAAGCATTTTATCACACCGATCTTGGTGTGGTCAGATGCTTTGAGGGCAGAGGAAAGATCTAGGGTCCAATAGACCCCAGAGTACCTGTGACTACCTATTGCTATCATAGGGGATATTTACATTCCCTGAGATAACAATAAAAATGATTAAAAAAAAAAAAAATCGAAAAAACTGTTTAAAAATAAAATAAAAAAGCAAAATTAATAATAAAAAAAAAGCACCCCTGTGCCGCCCTGCTCTTGCGCAATGGCGAACGCAAGCGTCGGTCTGGCGTCATATGTAAACAGCAATTGCATCATGCATGTGAGGTATCACCGCGAAGGTCAGATCGAGGGCAGTCATTTTAGCAGTAGACCTCCTCTGTAAATCTAACGTGGTACCCTGTAAAGCAGGGGTCTCAAACTGGCCGCCCTCCAGCTGTTGCGAAACTACAAGTCCCATGAGGCATTGCAAGGCTGACAGTTACAAGCATGACTCCCACAGGCAGAGGCATGATGGGACTTGTAGTTTTGCAACAGCTGGAGGGCCACCAGTTTGAGACCCCTGCTCTAAAGGCTTTTAAAAATGTATGTAGTTTGTCGCCATTGCGCGTTTGTGCGAAATTTTAAAGCATGTCGTGTTTGGTATCTATGTACTCGGCCTAAGATCATCTTTTTTATTTCATCAAACATTTGGGCAATATAGTGTGTTTTAGTGCATTAAAATAAAAAAAGTGTATTTTTTCCCCAAAAAAATGCGTTTGAAAAATCGCTGCGCAAATATTGTGTGGAAAAAAAAATGCAACACCCACCATTTTAATCTGTAGGGCCTTTGCTTTAAAAAAAATATACCGTATATACTCGAGTATAAGCCGACTCGAGTATAAGCCGAGGTACCTAATGTTGCCTCAAAAAACTGGGAAAACTTACTGACTCGAGTATAAGCCGAGGGTCATCCTCACTGTTCTCCTATCCTCACTGTTCTCCTATCCTCACTGTTCCCTAGCTCGCTATTTTACATTGTAAATCGTACCTGTAAAGAAGTTGCGGCTGCGGCGTCCATCGTTCGAATTCCGCGGTCTCTTCCTGTTCCTTCCGTGATAGGCGGAGAGTGTCTGATGAGAATCGCCTATCACGATCATTCTCTCATCCTCAGTTTCCCAGCAGACACTGTGTTGGGTGTTCCGCCAATCACAGACGTCTGCTGGGAAACTGAGGATGAGAGAATGATCGTGATAGGCGGAGAGTGTCTGATGAGAATCGCCTATCACTGAAGGAACAGGAAGAGATCGCGGAATTCGAACGATGGACGCCGCAGCCGCAACGTCTTTACAGGTACTATTTTCAATGTAAAATTTTTTGCTGACTCGAGTATAAGCCGAGGGGGGGGGGGGGACTTTCAGCCCAAAAAAAGGGCTGAAAATCTCGGCTTATACTCGAGTTTATACGGTATAATGTTTGGGGGTTCAACATAATTTTATTGCAAAAAAAAAATATGTTTTCATGTAAACAAAAAGTGTCAGAAAGGGCTTTGTCTTCAAGTGGTTAGAAGAGTGGATGTAAGCTTCCTGATGTTGTGTATAAAATGCCAGGACAGTTCAAAACCCCCCCAAATGACCCCATTTTGGAAAGCAGACACCCCAAGCTATATACTGAGAGGCATGTCGAGTCCATGGAATATTTTATATGTTGACACAAGTTGCGGAAAAAAGACAATTTATTTTTTATTTTTTTGCACACAGTTGTCACTAAATGATATATTGCTCAAACATGCCATGGGCATATGTGGAATTACACCCCAAAATACATTCTGTTGCTTCTCCTGAGTACGGGGATACCACATGTGTGAGACTTTTTGGGAGCCTAGCCGCGTACGGGACCCCAAAAACCAAGCACCGCCTTCAGGCTTTCTAAGGGTATAAATGTTTGATTTCACTCCTCACTGCCTATCACAGTTTCGGAGGCCATGGAATGCCCAGATGGCACAAACCCCCCCAAATGACCCCATTTTGGAAATTAGACACCCCAAGCTATTTGCTGAGAGGTATTGTGAGTATTTTGCAGATCTCGCTTTTTGTCACAAAGTTTTGAAAATTGAAAAAAAAAAAATGATTTTCTTTCTTCATTTTCAAAAACAAATGAGAGCTGTAAAATACTCACCATGCCTCTCAGCAAATAGCTTGGGGTGTCTACTTTCCAAAATGGGGTCATTTGGGGGGGGGTTTTGTGCTATTTTGGCATTTTATGGCCTTCGAAACCGTGATAGGTAGTGAGGAGTGAAATCAAAAATTTGTGCCCTTAGAAATCCTGAAGGCGGTGCTTGGTTTTCGGGGGCCCGTACGCGGCTAGGCTCCC
Source organism: Rana muscosa (assembly GCA_029206835.1). Lineage (NCBI taxonomy): Eukaryota > Metazoa > Chordata > Amphibia > Anura > Ranidae > Rana > Rana muscosa. The sequence continues at coordinate 129,317,562 of CM055123.1, read as the reverse complement.
AAAAAGTCCCACACATGTGGTATCCCCGTACTCAGGAGTAGTGATGAGCCGAACACCCCCGGGTTCGGTTCGCACCAGAACCCGCGAACGGACCGAAAGTTCGCACGAACATTAGAACCCTATTAAATACAATGGATGCGAACGTTCGGATTCTAAAGTGCTAATTATAACGACTATTATCCATTTGTCGTCAGAGTCTTCGAGTCCTCGAGTGTGACAGTGATAACCCTAATGCACCAAGGCCTGAGGTGTGCCTTGGCCTAGCTGGTCAGTATGCCTGAAAAGTGGGCATACCCTGAATGTAAGAATAAGGAAAATAGAATGAGTATGCATGAATCTGGGGGAACGGGTGGGTGGGAGCCCGGAAATGACGGCAACCCAGACCCGACAGGGGAGGAGGCTTAAGTAGCCCTCTCAGTCTCCTCCCACAAATACAGGCTGGCCTGCGGCCAGCCTTACCACTTGTCGTCAGAGTCTTCGAGTCCTCGAGTGTGACAGTGATAACCCTAATGCACCAAGGCCTGAGGTGTGCCTTGGCCTAGCTGGTCAGTATGCCTGAAAAGTGGGCAAAAAGAGACAACTGTAGGTGAAGAAGGGAAGGTAACGAACAGAGAAGTAGCACGCACCCGGACGGCAACAGTATCTGAACCCGGTCCCGTGCAAGAATGGAATAAGCCTGATGCCCGGCACAATCCAAACATGAGAATGACCTGCTAGCAAATGAGAGGATACGTGGGGGGAAAGGAAGCGAAGGCTGGCCCGAGGAGCCTCTGCAACCGATGGGCGAGTAGATCGTAATACTCCAACCGGACATCAACGATGTGCCTCCGGCCTACCCATACTAGGTATGGGGAAGAGAGGGAGAGGGCAAAAATTGACAACTGGCAGGAGTTGTAGGACTGGATACCTGGAGGATGGGTTGCCGGAGTAGGCGGAAAAGGCCAAGCGCTACGGCAATGAGCATAGTCAAGCATGGGAGAAACATGCCAGACACAGAACACTGGTCCCACCTGACTCAATCGGATCGTGCCACCGCCTGTGACCTGACAAGCGACTGAATCCTGAACCTAGAAAGGAAGGTCAGACTCCATCCCGGGCAAGAAGTCTCATGGCATGATGCAGACATGCCTGGACAAAAGATCAGAGCCGCTAGCGGAACCCCAAACCCACCCCTGTGGCCGACAAGGGGCCGTGGCTCAGCACATACCCCGAGAAAGACTGAAACCCTAGGTGGTGACCAGGGCCTCAGCAACAGAACGACGATTTAGTAAAATGAAGACTGCTTCCTACCCAAGGGTGAACCCAGTGATGAATGACATCCGCACCAATCAACTAGCCCTGGCAAATGGGCAGGACTGATGGAAGCGAGTGCAAGCAATGTTTGATGAAGGCGAAGATGCCAGCGCAGCCCAACCTGAGAACACAAACCAGAGAAATGACAGACAACCAGACATGAGAACAACAACGAGCCTACCTAAGAAGAGAACATGCAGAAGTGACAAGACCACCGCGCGTACATGAACCTGATGACGGATGACCCCCCCCCACCTTGTGTGAGTGGCGAGTGAGCCCGAGTAACCTGTAGCGCAGAGACAGGCAATTAACTGAACACTCAGGGCTGGTGTACCCACGGACCGTGGTGGGTGATCGTATAGGTGTAAGAATGAACGTGCATCGTATGACGTATGGTATACGGGCGAGAAGATTGTGGTCAACAATCATTAAAAACGAAACCTCAGCCCGTATGGATCTGTAGACGTGACAGATCCGGAAATGTGTGCCCTAACTAACCCAGGTACAAACATGGACGAAGATAACATGATACATAGAAACCAACAAAGAAGAGAACAGCTACCGGAGTATGCCGTGACTGGACCACAACACCCCTCTGGAACGCTAAGACTGAAACGTTGCAACGGAAATGCTGAGACTGAATGCTGAGGCGGAAATGCTACGACAGAAATCTAGGGGCAGAAATGCAAGGACAGAAATGCTGAAACGGAAACGTTTGAGGCAGAAATGTGAAGATGGAAACGCTGAGACTGCAACGCTGAGGCAGAAATGGAAAGACGGAAATCCTGGAGGCAGAACGTTAAGACAGGAATGCTGAGGCAGAAACGCAATGCCAGAATCGCAGATACGCTATGATGGAAATGCTGAGACTGGACACGGAGACAGAAATACTGGGGCAGAATGCTACGACGGACACGCAGCAACAGAAATCCTGGGGCAGAGACGCTATGACAGAACTCCTGGGGCAGAAAACGCAGACAGAAATCCTGGGGCAGAAAACGCAGACAGAAATCCTGGGGCAGAAAACGCAGACAGAAATCCTGGGGCAGAAAACGCAGACAGAAAACCTGGGGCAGAAAACGCAGACAGAAAACCTGGGGCAGAAAACGCAGACAGAAAACCTGGGGCAGAAAATGCAGACAGAAATCCTGGGGCAGAAAAACGCAGACAGAAATCCTGGGGCAGAAAAACGCAGACAGAAATCCTGGGCAGAAAAACGCAGACAGAAATCCTGGGCAGAAAAACGCAGACAGAAATCCAGGGGCAGAAAAAGCAGACAGAAATCCTGGGGCAGAAAACGCAGATAGAAATCCTGGGGCAGAAAAACGCAGATAGAAATCCTGGGGCAGAAAAACGTAGACAGAAATCTCGGGGCAGAAATGCTGAGGCAAAAAACGCAGACAGCAATACTTGGGCAGAAAAGCTATGACAGGAACGCCGGGCAGAAAACGCTATGACAGAAACGCTATGACAGGAACGCCGGGGCAGAAACGCTATGACAGGAACGCCGGGGCAGAAACGCTATGACAGAAATGCCGGGGCAGAAACGCAATGACAGAAATGCCGGGGCAGAAACGCAATGACAGAAATGCCGGGGCAGAAACGCAATGACAGAAATGCCGGGGCAGAAACGCAATGACAGAAATGCCGGGGCAGAAACGCAATGACAGAAATGCCGGGGCAGAAACGCAATTACAGAAATGCCGGGGCAGAAACGCAATGACAGAAATGCTGGGGCAGAAACGCAATGACAGAAATGCTGGGGCAGAAACGCAATGACAGAAATGCTGGGGCAGAAACGCAATGACAGAAATGCTGGGGCAGAAACGAAATGACAGAAATGCTGGGGCAGAAACGAAATGACAGAAATGCAATGACAGAAATGCTGGGGCAGAAACGAAATGACAGAAATGCAATGACAGAAATGCTGGGGCAGAAACACAATGACAGAAACGTTGAGGCAGGAAACGCAATGGCAGAAACGCAATGACAGAAATGCCGAGGCAGAAACGCAATGACAGAAATGACGGGGCAGAAACGCAATGACAGAAATGACGGGGCAGAAACGCAATGACAGAAATGACGGGGCAGAAACGCAATGACAGAAATGACGGGGCAGAAACGCAATGACAGAAATGACGGGGCAGAAACGCAATGACAGAAATGACGGGGCAGAAACGCAATGACAGAAATGACGGGGCAGAAACGCAATGACAGAAATGACGGGGCAGAAACGAAATGACAGAAATGACGGGGCAGAAACGAAATGACAGAAATGACGGGGCAGAAACGCAATGACAGAAATGACGGGGCAGAAACGCAATGACAGAAATGACGGGGCAGAAACGCAATGACAGAAATGACGGGGCAGAAACGCAATGACAGAAATGCCGGGGCAGAAATGCAATGACAGAAATGCCGGGGTAGAAACGCAATGACAGAAATGCTGGGGTAGAAACGCAATGACAGAAATGCTGGGGTAGAAACGCAATGACAGAAATGCCGGGGTAGAAACGCAATGACCGAAATGCCGGGGTAGAAACGCAATGACAGAAATGCCGGGGTAGAAACGCAATGACAGAAATGCCGGGGTAGAAACGCAATGACAGAAATGCCGGGGTAAAAACGCAATGACAGAAATGGCGGGGTAGAAATGCAATGACAGAAATGCCGGACACCAAACGGATGGCCCCCCATCTCTTGACACCAGCATGGACAGCCCCCCCCTCCTGACACCAGCATGGACGCCCCCCCCTCCTGACACCAGCATGGACGCCCCCCCTCCTGACACCAGCATGGACGCCCCCCCTCCTGACACCAGCATGGACGCCCCCCCCTCCTGACACCAGCATGGACGCCCCCCCCCTCCTGACACCAGCATGGACGCCCCCCCCTCCTGACACCAGCATGGACGCCCCCCCCTCCTGACACCCGCATGGACGCCCCCTCCTGACACCAGCATGGACGCCCCCCCCCCCTCCTGACACCAGCATGGACGCCCCCCCCCCCCCCCTCCTGACACCAGCATGGACGCCCCCCCCCCCCTCCTGACACCAGCATGGACGCCCCCCCCCCCTCCTGACACCAGCATGGACGCCCCCCCTCCCTCTTGATACTTCGAGCCCCGGGAGATGTGACAGGTGGACAGCCTCCCACCCCCATGCTGCCAACATGAGCCTGGGACGAGTCAGCTAGAGCCCCATGAAGACAGGGAGAAGGAGGGCGGCCCTGCAAGGACACCAGCCGCCAAGCCACCGCGCTGAACATAGAAACTCTTCTGACATGCATGGAAAAACTGGCTTATGCCAAGAATACTAAGTGGCAAGGTGGTAACACCTGACGGTGGGGGACAGCGGACTGCTGGGAGTGCTGTGCAATCCATGGCGGCTGGCTAAGCAGGGCCCGAGGACTAAAAAAGGCCCCCCCCCCAGGCTAAACTGAGGCGGTGGATGCCCGGGAGGTTAGCAGGCGGGTGAGCGCCCCTCCGCAGCCGGCGTGAGAACTGGGAGGCATGCGGGCATCCCCTCCATGCCTGACATGAGATCCAGGGAGGTGAACTGGCGGTGAGTGCCCCCCCCCCTCCCCAGATGGAGCGGCGTGAGAAACGGGCGGTGAGTGGCTCCCCCTACCCCTGCTGCTCAGCGTGAGGACCGGGATAGCAGGCAGGCAGCCCCCCCCCCCCCGATACCCGGCGTTAGCACCGGGAGAGGAACCGCCACGAGACTCCATCGGTCGATCAGCCGTAACCGGAAGTGACACGGTCCCCGAAAAATGACGGCAGGAGGAGGGGCTGGCTGCAGCCCGGAAATGACGGCAACCCAGACCCGACAGGGGAGGAGGCTTAAGTAGCCCTCTCAGTCTCCTCCCACAAATACAGGCTGGCCTGCGGCCAGCCTTACCACGTTATTGTCCGAAACAGAGTTTGGGAACCCGGGTTCTGCACCAGGGGACATGTATCAATGCAAAAAGAAGTTTTAAAAATGGACGTTTTCCGGGAGCAGTCATTTTAATGATGCATAAAGTGAAAAAAAAAAGTCAAATATTCCTTTAAATATTGTACCTGGGGGGTGTCTAAAGTATGCCTGTGAAGTGCCACGTGTTTCCCGTGTTTAGAACTGTCCTTGCACAAAATAACATTTCTAAAGGAAAAAAAGCCATTTAAAACTGCTTGCGGCTTTAATGCAATGTCTGGTCCCGGTAATATGGATGAAAATCTTTAGGAAAAATGGCATAGCTACCCCAGCCCATTACCAGCCCCTTTTGGTCTTGTATGGATATTAAGGGGAACCCCGCACACAAAATAAAAAAGGACCTATATACTCTGAACAGCCGTATACAGGCGGTGCATACAAGACAGGGACTGTAGGTTTGTTCTTATGTAGAATCTGTTTGTAATTTTGAACAGCTGCATTGTTTAAGTGTAGCTCCATGCCAAATTCCTTTTTTTTAGCTTTTTGTAAAACATAGGGAACGGTTATCACCCCTGTCACATTTGTTTTGCTGTCTGTGCCCCTGTTCAGAACATTTTACCTCACTTTGCGTCCCAATGACAACTGTTTTTGAAATGTGGTGTTTTTATTGAAACAAGGATTGGTGATAAAGCATCAGTAGAGAGGAGACACCTTTCTCCCATATTAATTCTTACAGGAGAGAATTTTCCTTCCAAGGGGTAGATTTCCTCTCACTTCCTGTTGTCTTCTTCCGTTTGCAAGTAGTAGTAGTTTGTAAGTTGGATGTTTGAAAGTAGGGACCTGCCGTATATACTCAGCAGAAATTGGCCCCTTAGGTGTTGGTGTTGGCACAACACTGAAAGCACTCACAGTTATTCTTGGTGGATGCTGGAACGCCCTGCTGTCAACTATTATATCAGGAATTGTAATAACATATAATTGTTGATCAGTGGTAGTAAAAATTGGGCCTTTGATGGTGGTGCTGGTGCCACAACACTGTAAGGCCTGACAGTTACTCTTGGTGGGCGCAGCAATGGGCCCTGCTGTGAATTATTAGATCAATAATTATAATTGCATGCCCCTGTTGAATAGGGGCTGAAAAATTGGGCCTTTGGTGGTGGTGGTGGTGGTGATGGTGGTGCTGGTGCCACAACACTGTAAGGCCTGACAGTTACTCTTGGTGGGCGCAGCAATGGGCCCTGCTGTGAATTATTCGAACAATAATTATAATTGCATGCCCCTGTTGAACAGGGGCTGAAAAATTGGGCCTTTGGTGGTGGTGGTGATGGTAGTGCTGGTGCCACAACACTGTAAGGCCTGACAGTTACTCTTGGTGGGCGCAGCAATGGGCCCTGCTGTGAATTATTAGATCAATAATTATAATTGCATGCCCCTGTTGAATAGGGGCTGAAAAATTGGGCCTTTGGTGGTGGTGGTGGTGGTGATGGTGGTGCTGGTGCCACAACACTGTAAGGCCTGACAGTTACTCTTGGTGGGCGCAGCAATGGGCCCTGCTGTGAATTATTCGAACAATAATTATAATTGCATGCCCCTGTTGAACAGGGGCTGAAAAATTGGGCCTTTGGTGGTGGTGGTGATGGTGGTGCTGGTGCCACAACACTGTAAGGCCTGACAGTTACTCTTGGTGGGCGCAGCAATGGGTCCTGCTGTGAATTATTCGATCAATAATTATAATTGCATGCCCCTGTTGAACAGGGGCTGAAAAATTGGGCCTTTGGTGGTGGTGGTGGTGGTGATGGTGGTGCTGGTGCCACAACACTGTAAGGCCTGACAGTTACTCTTGGTGGGCGCAGCAATGGGCCCTGCTGTGAATTATTAGATCAATAATTATAATTGCATGCCCCTGTTGAACAGGGGCTGAAAAATTGGGCCTTAGGCACTGGTGGCACAACACTGCAACCCCTCACAGATACTGTACTTGGAGCACAGCAATGAGGCCTGTTGCAAAGTATTGCTTCAAAAATTGTAATGACACGCCCCTGTTAAACAGGGGCTGAAAAATTGGGCCTTAGCCACTGGTGGCGTCACCCATAAACCAAAATGATCTTCCTAGCTATCATCATTAATCGTATCATTGAGGAGGAGGAGGAGGATAGCCAGTCAACATAACAGCACAGGCACTCAGCATCGGCATCAGTCTTGAAGGGATGTGACATTTTAAAATCAATTAGTCTGTTATATCAGCATCTGGTGTGTGGTAGCTGTTGGTGATCCAAGACTGGTTCATCTTTATGAAGGTCAGTCGATCAACAGAGTCGGTGGACAGGCGCACCCTGTGATCCGTGACAAATCCTCCAGCAGCACTGAATGTGCGTTCTGAAAGAACGCTGGATGCAGGACAGGCCAGTAGCTCAATTGCATACTGTGCAAGCTCTGGCCAGTGATCCATCCTCAAGACCCAGTAAGCCAGAGGATTTTCGGTGGGGAAGGTGTCCAAGTCTGACCTTGCCCCTAGATATTCCTGCACCATGTTTATCAGACGCTGGCGATGGTTGCTGGAACCGATCATACTTTGGGGCTGCGGACTAAAGAATTGTCTGAACGCATCGGTCAGACGGCCACCTTCCCCACCGCTCCTTCTTTGACTGGCCGAAGCCTCAGCAACTCGTTGTCCAGGACCAGGAGTTTGTAACCTCCCAGTCTCTGGGAACGCGTTGCACAGACCTTTCTGCAAGGCCTCCCGGAGTTGTCTCATCCTCTGCTCCCTCTGCGACGGTACGATAAGGTCCGCAACCTTACCCTTGTACCGTGGATCAAGGAGAGTGGCCAGCCAGTAATGGTCCCTCTCCTTGATCCGAAGAATACGAGGATCCTTCCGCAGACTTTGCAGGATTAGGGAGGCCATGCAGCGTAGGTTAGCTGAGGCATTCAGTCCGGAGTCCTCTGGGTCACTAAGGACGACATGATCCGCAGCCACCTCCTCCCAGCCACGTACAAGTCCACTGGTTTCTTGGGACTGTAAGTCATCCCTAAAAGACTGCTGCTGATGATGCTGAGTGCCAGCCTCCACCTCCATGCTGACACAATCCTCCTCCTCCTCCTCCTCCTCTTCCTGTGCGATGGGTGGGACAGAAGGAACACTGTCTGGGTAAAGGGGGCCTTGAGAGGCAAGGAAGTGCTCCTCTTCCTGCCTCTGTTATGCCTCAAGTGCCCTGTCCATTATTCCACGCAGCGTGTGCTCCAACAGGTGGACAAGAGGTACAGTGTCACTGATGCATGCACTGTCACTGCTCACCATCCTCGTGGCCTCCTCAAATGGTGCCAGGACAGTGCATGCATCCCTGATCATGCCCCACTGGCGTGGTGAAAAAAACCCGAGCTCCCCTGACCCTGTCCTGGTGCCGTAGTCGCACAGGTACTCATTGATGGCCCTCTGCTGCGTGTGCAGCCGCTGCACCATGGCCAACGTTGAGTTCCACCTGGTGGGCATGTCACATATAAGGCGGTTCTTGGGCAGGTTCAACTCCTTTTGCAGCTCAGCCAGGCGAGCACTGGCATTATAAGATCTGCGGAAATGCACACAGACTTTCCTGGCCTGCCTCAGGACATCCTGTAAGCCCGGGTACCTGCCCAAGAATCGCTGCACCACCAGGTTAAGGACATGAGCCATACAGGGCACATGGGTCAGTTGTCCCTGTCGGAGGGCGGAGAGGAGGTTGGTGCCATTGTCGCAAACCACCATTCCTGGCTTAAGCTGGCGTGGCGTCAACCACCTCTCGGCCTGCCCCTGCAGAGCAGACAGGACCTCTGCCCCAGTGTGGCTCCTGTCCCCCAAACACACCAGCGCAAGCACGGCATGGCATCTTTTTGCCTGCGTACTTGCGTAGCCCCTTGAACGCCTACGGAGCACCGCTGGTTCCGAGGACAAACCACAGGAAGAGGCCATGGAGGAAGAAGAAGAGGAGGGGGTGGAGGAGAGAGGTGTGTCACAACCAGTAGTAGCATTTTGGAGGCGTGGCGGTGGAACAACCTCCAACACTACTGCACCTTGTCCTGCATCCTTCCCAGCTGCCAAAAGAGTGACCCAATGGGCCATGAAAGAAAGGTAACGTCCCTGTCCATGCCTGCTGGACCATGAGTCAGCGGTAATATGCACCTTACCGCTGACCGCCCTGTCCAGCGAGGCCAAGACATTGCCTTCCACATGCCTGTAGAGAGCCGGAATCGCCTTCCGTGCGAAAAAGTGGCGTTTGGGAACCTGCCACTGAGGAACCGCACATTGCACAAACTCACGGAAGGGGGCCGAGTCTACCAACTGAAAAGGCAGCAGTTGAAGCGCTAGCAATTTAGCCAAGCTAGCATTCAACCGCTGGGCATGTGGATGGCTGGGAGTGAACTTCTTTCGACGGTCCAGCAGCTGGGGCAGGGAAATTTGCCTGCTAGAATCGGACGTTGGTGTACTGCTAGCAGAGTGCCCGCAAGTACTTGCCTGTGACACACCTAATTCTACACCTTCATTCCTCTCAGAGCAGGTTTCAGAGAGGAGTGAAGGTATAGTGGGGTTGGAGATCCCAGCTGATGCGGTGCAAGAAGAGGTCAGCTTTGTTCTTTGGTGTGGGTCTTTAAGGTAGGCTTGCCAACGAGCTGCATGGCAGGTCAACATATGTCTGATCAAGCATGTGGTGCCCAAGCGGCTGATGTTTTGGCCACGCGATATACGCTTGAGACATATGTTGCAAACAGCAGCTGTGCGATCTGATGCACTCGCCTCAAAAAAGGCCCACACCAAAGAACTTTTTGAATGACGGGCAGAGGCAGCGCCCTGCACAGGCGGAGCTCTGCGGTGTGATTCCGTCGGTGTGCTGCCCATACGCTGGCCACTCAAGGGCATCCTGCCTCGTTGGAGATGTGCCTCCTCCTCATCCTCCTCCTCTCTCCTATTAGGCACCCACGTGGAGTCAGTGACCTCATCATCCCCTCCCTCCTCATCACTGGAGCCAATCTGGCAGTATGCTGCAGCTGCTGGAGCATGACTGCCAGATTGGTGTCCTTCTTGAGCATCCCCTCTCTCTGCTCTCACGCTGCTGCCTTCCTCTAGCTGGGTATCATCATCAGATCCTTCCAAACGCTGGGCATCCTCCTGGAGCATGTACCCAACACTGTGCTCAAACAGTCCGGGGGACTCCTCAGGAGGAGGACATGGTGGGTCTAGGGAAGGATTGACTAATGAAGATAATGATACCAGAGAAGAGGACGCTTTGGCAGCTGCTTTGCCAGTACCCTGAGCCTGGGTGAGAGAGGATGAGGAGGATGAAGTGGGCTTGGTCATCCACTCTACCAAGTCTTCGGCATGATGTGGCTCAACATGTCCAGCTGCCGAAAAGAAGGACAAGCGTGTCCCATGGCCATGTGCTGATGACAATGCACCGCGTCCACGACCAGCACTGTTGCCCCCAGACACAGAGCCTGCTTGCCCTCTTTTTTTGCCTCCTGACTGTCTGCCTCTCCTTGTTTGCCTTCCAGACATTTTAATGGATGGCCTGCAGGGAGATGGGAAAAAGAGCAATAAGGGCTACCTTCAGGTGTATACTGTGCAGGAGGCTTAGCAACAATGACACTGACACTGTCCCCTGCCTATCCTTCTCTGTCCCTAAACACAAGGATTGAAAATATGGTTCAGCAAAATTGGTTTAGAACAGAATAGCACACTGACACTTTCCCTCACTGTCCTACTCTGTCCCTCCCTACAAACAAGATTTAGCACAGAATAGCACACTGCTAATTTCCACGAGTGTCCTTCTCTGTCCCTAAACTCAAGGATTTCAAATATGGAACAGCAAAATTGGTTTAGAACAGAATAGCACACTGACACTTTCCCTCACTGTCCTACTCTGTCCCTCCCTACAAACAAGATTTAGCACAGAATAGCACACTGATAATTTCCACGAGTGTCCTTCTCTGTCCCTAAACTCAAGGATTGAAAATATGGAACAGCAAAATTGGTTTAGAACAGAATAGCACACTGACACTTTCCCTCACTGTCCTACTCTGTCCCTCCCTACAAACAAGATTTAGCACAGAATAGCACACTGATAATTTCCACGAGTGTCCTTCTCTGTCCCTAAACTCAAGGATTTGAAATATGGAACAGCAAAATTGGTTTAGAACAGAATAGCACACTGACACTTTCCCTCACTGTCCTACTCTGTCCCTCCCTACAAACAAGATTTAGCACAGAATAGCACACTGACACTTTCCCTCACTGTACCTCTCTGTCCCTACAAACAAGGATTAGCACAGAATAGCACACTGACACTTTCCCTCACTGTACATCTCTGTCCCTACAAACCAGGTTTAGCACAGACTAACACACTGACACTCTCCCTACCTATCCTTATTTGTCCCTAAACACAAGGAATCCAGGATTAGTAAAGGAAAAAAATGACACTGTCCCTGCCTATGCTTCTCTTTCCCTGCTCCGGAACACACTACACAAGGCCGCCGCGCTGGCGGCCTTTTATAGTGTGGGGCGTGTACTAAACCCCCTCAGCAATAATTGGCCACAGGCATCCTGCCTGTGGCCAATCATTGCTCTCCTCGCTGCCGGCGCTGTGATTGGCCAAGCATGCGGGGTCACAGTGCATGCTTGGCCAATCACAGCGCCTGGATGACACTGCGATGGCGTAGTGCATTGTGGGCCGTTCGCGTCACTCGAATTTGGTGCGAACGGCCCAAATCGTTCGATCTTCATCGAACAGCCGATGTTCGAGTCGAACGTATGTTCGACTCGAACACGAAGCTCATCCCTACTCAGGAGAAGCAGCAAAATGTATTTTGGGGTGTAATTCCACATATAACCATGGCATGTGTGAGCAATATATCATTTAGTGACAACTTTTTGTAATTTTTTTTTTTTTTTGTCATTTTCAATCACTTGGGACAAAAAAAAAATATTCAATGGGCTCAACATGCCTCTCAGCAATTTTCTTGGGGTGTCTCCTTTCAAAAATGGGGTCATTTGGGGGGGGGGTTTGTACTGCCCTGCCATTTTAGCACCTCAAGAAATTAGATAGGCAGTCATAAATTAAAAGCTGTGTAAATTTCAGAAAATGTACCCTAGTTTGTAGACGCTATAACTTTTGCGCAAACCAATAAATATACGCTTGACATTTTTTTTTTTTACTAAAGACATGTGGCTGAATACATTTTGGCCTAAATCTATGACTAAAATTGAGTTTATTCGATTTTTCTTATAGCAAAAAGTAGAAAATATCATTTATTTTTTCAAAATTTTCGGTCTTTTTCCGTTTATATCGCAAAAAAAAAGCGCAGAGGCAATCAAATACCATTAAAAGAAAGCTCTATTTGTGGGAAGAAAAGGACGCAAATTTTGTTTGGGTACAACATTGCATGTCCGCACAATTTCCAGTTAAAGCAGCGCAGTGCCAAATTCTGAAAACACCTCTGGTCCTTAACCTGCATAATGGTCCTGGGCTTAAGTGGTTAAAGCCTCGTACACACAATCAGATTTTCGGATGACAGTTCTTCCGGTTTTTTTGTTGCATGCTAGTCTCATGTCGAAATTGAAGAGGTTACTCGCCATACGAAAATTCTCGTATGACATAATTCAACTTCAGAAGTGACGTAATGTGTTGAATAGTTTTGTATGTATTCTTTTGTTCCTGAGCATGCGTAGTCTTGCTCTTACCATTTTTTTCTGTGTGAAAACCATTCTGATTAAACGAAAATCGGATGTTGAGTTCACGTTTGACAAAAATTTTATAGCCTGCACATCCAGCTTTTTTTGTCTGACGAAAAACCGGAATGAGCTGTCAAAAGCACCGTACTAACGATCCGAAAATCGGCAGATTGTTTGCCGGACGAAATTTTACTTCCAATTTTCGTATACATGCCTCTTAAAGCGGAGGTTCCGCGGTCCATACCTTTTTTTTTTTTCTATGCTACAACGTATGCATTTTAATTACTCACTTCTCCCGCGCTTCACTTCATCCCCTGTCCGTTTTGCGAATAAAAAACACTTTATAAATCTTTTCCTGTATTTCCCATTTTGCTTGTGGGCATCTTGAAGCCCACAAGCATATTCTTCCGGGTAGCGATGAATGCTTGTCTCCCGGCATTCATCGCTGGATCTCGCGCATGCGCAGTGTTGACGGCGAGCAGCGCCGTCAACACTACCTGCGTGCCCTTATTTAAAATGGCGGAATTAGATCCGTCCTCGTCACGTGACCGTGTAGACGAGTCACGTGACGATTAAATTATCGTGATATTTGAAAGGAAGGCGGTACTATATTACTCCTGGGAAGTAGGACAATTTGCTCCCAGGAGACATTGCAGGATAATAGCCCAGCAAAGGACACGCCTACTCCCGCGGGAGGAAATCCCGGAAGTAGGAATAAAGAAATAAGAATAAAGAAAACTGCAGAGAAAAAAAAAAAAAAGGTTAGTCTTCTGTTTATATTCATGCTAAGAGGGACTGCTGAGAGTAAACTTAAAAATGTGGGTGAACCTCCGCTTTAAGTCTCTGTGACTTAAAAACCTATTACTTCTGAAGCTGATTTTGATTACACAAATGTCTTTATTGGGTTCCCTAGTCTTAGAGAAAGGTGGACGTATTTATACGGCATACAGGTATTTGTAAGGTTTTCTCTCCCCATAGAAATGCCTCTGTGCAGGCAGTGTTAAAGTGGTTGTAAACCCACTTATGCAACTTGCACCTACAGATTAAGGCTTACCTGTTGGTGCAAGAAATATCTCCTAAACCTACACGGTTTAGGAGATATTTGCAAACAATTGCATGCATCGGTGTCTAAGGCGCATGCGCGCCATAGACAACGCCGCATTCACAGGGTTAATCCCATTCACAAATCCGGATTTGACGGCTCCCGCGCGCGTGCGCGGAGTGACGTCTTTGCTGCTCCGGCCAATCACAGGGTTAATCCCATTCACAAATCCGGCTTTGCCGGATTTGACGGCTCCCGCGCATGCGCGGAGTGACGTCTTTGCTGCTCAAACACATTTTCAAAAATGTAATATTCGGCCGTGAGAGCAAACGATAGTGCCATCATATAATTATCGATAAATTGTTCAATGGACATAAATGAATCCGTTTTTTACATATACCTAGTGCAAACAGTTTGGACGGGAAACGCATTAACCTTTCAATTTAGTGTTCATTCGGCAGAAAATTTTCAAACTTGTCAGCTCAAAAACATCCCTACCGATTTGTGCCCATTAACTGGCCGAAAAACAAACAAACTGTCGAGATTGATTTATTTTTGTATAGTGTATCGCCAGCATTAGCCCAGTTTCAGGAAACTGAAAAATTCTACTTTCTTGCTCATACATCACGGGACACAGAGTCTTAATTACTTAATGGGTTATTTAGTCACCACAGGTGATTGGACACTGGCAAACCCAATTCGAATTGAGTTCCTCCCCTATAAAACCCCTCCCAAATGGAGAGTACCTCAGTTTTTTTCACCAGTGTCTAAGGTGGTTGGTCACGTTGAACATGTGCTAAGAAGAAAAAAAGCTATTTCTCTTATCCTCCATGGACTGACACAGCTGGATACTGTAAACGTGTGGGTATATGTCCCTGCTTGCAGGAGAAGATCTAGGCAGAATGTTAGATGTTAGAAACATTCTAGAACAAACCAGAGCTGAACAGCCCCGCCCAGGGGGGCGGTCCCTCCGGACATTATCCTCCCACCTGCAGTCAGCAGACCTCAGTTTCTCAGTTGTAGGTATTGCATTCTCTGAGTATGCGTGGGGTACTTCGGTTCCTCCCACGCGCCAACAGTGTACGCGCCTTCGGTGCTATGCACACATGGGCTTGTGCAAAATGTTTAGCGCACATACTATAATACCTACACGGTATGCGTATGCAGTCTGCATGGGTTTCATCCGGGTGCTCAGGTTTCTCCCCTGCGTTCCAATGGTGTGCGCATTCTCAGCGCTATGCACAGTATAAACAGGTGCAATTTGTTTATTCGCAGGCTAACATACCTACATGGTTGTGTACGCAATCTGCGTGGCTGGTTTACGTCCAAGCCCCGATGATGTGCGCGCCTTCATCGCTGGCACAGTATATACGTGTTTAATAGGTTTATCCACACATACTAAACTACATACGCCGTATGTGGTGGTATTATGCTCTTTGTGGCTGGGTGGGTTTCCTCCCACACTCTATTTGCGCGTTTGACGCAATACATAGTATAAACTATGTGTTGGTACAATCAGCACTTATCCATGGGTAGCTGCTGGATGGAGCATTGTAACAAGGATCCCTGGTTTCAGGGGTATCACTTTCCACCTGCTTTCAGTGGTGATTAGAATCGCTGGCTTGGACTGTGTTCGCCAGGCTGAGATTAGCGTTACTCCCGTTAGTGGCTGCGTCTCTGGCGTTTTTTGTAGCTCAATGACTGGGCAAAAGCCTCTGCTTCATCCATCAGTCGTCTAGCAGGTGCACTGCAACTGCTTTAGCCTTTAGGGTCTCTGTGCCCGGGGTGGGTTTGCGCCACCTGTGGAGGCTGAGGTACTAGTCCTCTGACCGAGTTTCTAGGGAAGTTCCGTCAAGTTGCCTTTATTGGCCAACAGTTGAGGCACCCTGTACACCAGGGCCTCCCTTCTCCGATACATTGCGGAGTCTTTCGGATTTTCATACATCTCGCTGCAAGACGGTCCTGTCGGCCGTGTGCATTGCAGGGGAAGGGTCCTTGCATCCGCAGGTGTTTCCACCTCCTTTTCCGGAGGTGGGGCACCGGAAGTGGACCTTATGGCCTCTCGACTCACTCGCAAGGTGGCAAGATCGTGGTCAGGTCCAGGGACCCCTGGGTGGATGCGTTAGACGCGTTGGAAGCCCATGGGGGAAGTATCGCCTGATATATGCTTACCCTCCGCTACTGTTGTTGCCTCGCCTGCTTCGCAGAGTAGGGGCTGAGGCCATTCCAGTGCTCCGGAACGGCGACATTGGTACGCCGATCTACTTTGGCTAGTCGCAGACGTTCCTGGCGACTGCCTATTGGGGTGGACCTTCTGTCTCATGATCCCATACTTCATCCTGCTTTACAGTCCTTGGCTTTAATGGCATGGCTGTTTAAAGCCAGGTGCTGAAGGACCGAGTTCTCTTGTATTCGGTCATCTCTTCTATGTTGTTGACACGGGAATCTTCCTCCAGAAAGATATCCCACCGTACCCGGAAGGCTTACATCGCTATGCGAGAAACTTGAGTGGCATCCTCGGATGTATTCTGTTCCCAGGATTTTGCTGTTCTTACAGCGTGGTGTGACCCAAAAGCTGGCCTTGCATACCTTTTTTT
The DNA here is from genome assembly GCA_029206835.1 of Rana muscosa. Classification (NCBI taxonomy): domain Eukaryota; kingdom Metazoa; phylum Chordata; class Amphibia; order Anura; family Ranidae; genus Rana; species Rana muscosa. Next base: position 129,301,020 of record CM055123.1, on the reverse strand, counting down.
TGAGGGTCGGATTTCGGCCCAGGCTGTCTTTTTCAACGACTGCTACCGGGCCATTCCTTGATTAGCACCTTTTGTGCAGGGGATTCGCCATGTGATCCCCCCTGTCAAGCCTCCTCTCCCTACTTGGGATCTGAATTTGATGCATCTTGGTTCCCTTTGAGAATATCAGAGAGATCCCTCTCTTGACCTTGTCCCAGAAGTTGGCCTTCTTAGTGGCCATTGCTTCAGTTAGACGGGTGTCTGAGTTGGCGGCCTTGTCCGGCAAGTCGCCTCACTTGGTCCTCCATAAGGATATGGCAGTGTTGTGCCCATGACCGTCCTTCTTTTCTAAGGATGGTCTCGGGCCTTCACCTTAAGAAGGACATTGTTCTTCCGTCCTTGTGTCCTCACCCATTGCATCTCTGAGAGTTTGCGCTTCATACATTAAGATGGGTACAAGCCTTACGAGTGTACCTGTCTGCTACTGTTTCCATTCGGAAATCTGTGTCTGGTCCAAAACAGGGCCGAGCGGTGTCATCTGCCACCGTCTCTAGGTGGATCAGGCAGACCGTCATACAGGCCTATGCCCTTAAGGGCGGGCGCCTCCCTTTCCGGATGCGGCGCATTCCACCAAGGCAATTGGTGCTTCCTGGGACTTTCCGACATCAAGCGTCGGTTGCACAAGTGTGCAAGGCGACGACCTGGTCGTCCGTTCATACCTTTTCAAGATTTTATAAGGTTGATGTTGCTGCATCTTCGGATGCTCCCTTCGGCCGCAAAGCATTGCAGGCCACTGTTTAATGTTGCAACTCCTCCGTTCAGGAGCTCTGCTTGTTTGGAGTGAAGTTTTGGTTGTTCCTTTACTACTGCTCCCACCCTTCTGATACTGCTTTGGGACGCCCCACACGTTTACAGTATCCAGCTGTGTCAGTCCATGGACGATAAGAGAAAATAGGATTTTTGTACTCACCGTAAAATCCATTTCTCTGACGTCCATGGACTGACACAGCACCCACCCTTCCTTTTAAGGTTTGTACTGCTTTGTTACGAACTGAGGTCTGCTGACTGCAGGTGGGAGGGTAATGTCCAGAGGGACCGCCCCCCCTGGGCGGGGCTGTTCAGCTCTGGTTTGTTCTAGAATGTTTCTTTTTTTTTTTTTTATTTATGTTTATTGATTTTTCCATTAAACAGAGAGAAAAAAAAATACAGAACTTATCAACATATACGCTTGCACAATATTTTCTTGTATTCAGTAGCAATTTACCGGTATTACACCGTGAAGCGAGAGCATAAACAATATAGTCTAGAAATAACATTCAAGCCTAATAAGGCTTGCTGCTTGTGGCCGCATGGCCACATAGGTGTCCCAGTTCCTCAACGGAGGAAAAATTACAAAACAAAAAACAAAACCCTAATGCCAAAGGTGTATCGAGAGTATTTAACTGTGATTTTCACAGGACACATTCGGTTATCAATATCCAGTAATACTTAAGTGCTTGCATTCACTCATACCCATTCACCCGTCACTTCCACCCATTTCCCCAGCCGATACTACAGCTGGGGGGGGCACTCCTCCTACTCCCCCCCACATTTATGTGTGATATGTTTCATGTCCCTAGCTTCTTCATGTAGGATAGTAGGTAGTTCTTCACCCCCCCCCCTGTCAAAACAGAGGGGATGAATTAGGGCCCACTACTGCTGAGACAGAGGGGTATCCTTCCAAAAGGAGCTGTCTATATCCAGCCAAGGCTGCTAGATCTTGTAGAATTTCTTTATACAGGCCCTTCCTTTATAGATTAGTTTAAAGATTGGTACGACTTTGTTTAATATGCGATACAGCAGTTGGATATTGGGAGCAGATACACACTTCCATTGTAGTAATATCAGTTTTCTAGCATAAAAGAGTATCAAGCGGGCTAGGGTCCGTTTGTGGGTCCCGGGTATGTGGTCATTAAGGATGCCCAGGAGTCCCACTTCAACAGTGCGGGGGGTCACTAGGCGTAGGTTGTTTTCAAAAAAATAAAATAGGTCCCCCGAGAGGGCCGGGCAGGACCAAAACATGTGTACATAACCAGCATTGGTGCACTTACATCTAGGGCAGAGGGCCCCTGAATTATAACCCATGCGAGCCGGCGTGTAGTGTAGTTGATGAATAATTTGAACTGTATATATTGGTCGTTAGACCCAACAATATCCAAGAAACAGGCCCCAAAGGCCTCCTCCCACCCCTCCTCTGAAAGCCCAGGGATGTCGACCATCCACTTCCGCTGTGCAGCACGGAAGGGAGAACTCCCACCCGTCTGCAGTCGGGAGTAAATGGTCGTGACTAATTTCGTAATGCCAGAACACGACATCAATGCCTCAAGCGGGGATTCAGCGAGCTCAAGGGTCAGGCCATGAAACTGCGCACGGATAGCGTGTCGTATGAGAAGATATTTAAAATAGAATTTATTTGATAATCCACTGTTAGCTTTTAGGACTTCAAAAGAGATAAATTCATTATTGAGAAAAATGTGGGCAGCGTGGGTAATGCCCAGCCGTGTCCACCACAATGCATCGGGGTGACCCATGAGCTCCAGAAGATTGGGGTTATGCCATAGGGGGGTTTGCGGTGAGACCCCCCCCCATTCCTGAAATCATCTTGTAACCTTCATGCCAGGCCAACCAACTCACTTCTATCAGGGAACCGTGGGAGCATCGTCTTGGTAAAGATCTATGCATAATATCTACCAGTGGGGTCCCTAGGCCAGCAAGTGCCTGCAGTAGATAGGTAGAGCAGGATGTAGAGGCCCCCCGGAACCAGTCATAGACATAGGTTAGTTGAGCTGCTATAAAATAGTATCGCAAGTTCGGGCAGGCCAGTCCCACATCCCCCTTAGGGGCCTGGAGGGAAGCCTTCGCTATTCTGGGATTAGACCCCTGCCATAGGAAGGAGGATAATAACGAGTCTATTCTTTTGAAGAGTTTTTTGTAGAGAAAAATAGGGGATGCCCGAAAGGCATATAAAAATTTAGGTAGGTATATCATTTTAAATATGTTCACCCGCCCTATCAAATTCAAAGGTAATGAGGCCCAAGTTTGCAACCTGGTCTCCATGTGTGCAACAATTGGGGTAATGTTAAGGGATTCAAAGAGGGCCAGGTCTGCATTAATGTGAATGCCCAAATATTTAAATGTGGATCTGATTGACAGTTTAGAGTGAGATAAGTAGATATAATCCTGTTTGGGGCCTATGGGAAAAGCAACAGACTTGTCCCAGCCCACCTTTAGTCCCGAGACCCTCCCGAACTCCTCCACCACTTCCATTAAAGATTTAAAGGACTGTTCTGTGCCATCAAGGTATATTAGCGCGTCATCAGCATATAATGAAATCTTCTCTAAGATTACCATAACAGATGCCGCCCACCGACGCCATCTGTCGCACCGCCAGAGCCAAAGGCTCTATGGCAAGTGCGAACAGGAGAGGCGAGAGTGGGCAGCCCTGCCGTGTTCCCCTGTGTAAAGAAAAGACATCCGACATATCTTTGTTAGTACATATTCTTGCCCTGGGATTGGTGTACAGCAGGCGAACCCATTTAATAAATTGGTGACTAAAACCCATTCGGTGCATGACCTCCCACAAAAAGGTCCAATTCACAGTATCAAAGTGATACGTCCAGTGATAACACTAGCCCACTTTAATGCTCAGTGTCAGCTCTATGGATATGTATGAACAATCGTCTAATGTTGTCATATGTACTCTTTCCAGGCATGAATCCAGTTTGGTCCCTATGGACAAGGTGTAGGATAACCTTTTGTAGTCTCACTGCCAGTACCTTGGCCAGTATCTTAACATCGCTATTGAGTAAGGAGATTGGACGGTATGAGCCGCATAGCATTGGATCCGTATCAGGCTTGGGGATCACCACAATCAGGGCCTCACACATGGAGGGGGGAGAGCGCCCTCCTCCACTGCCTGCCCAAACTGAGAGTGTAACCTCTGTGCCAAGTCCCTAGCATAGTGTTTGTACCATTCAGCGGGCAAGCCGTCCAATCCAGGAGTTTTGTTCGGGGGGAGTGAGTATATGGCAGTGGTAATTTCGTCTACTGTCAAAGGTTCATTTAAAATAGATCTATGTGAGTCCTCCAGTACAGGGAACTGGAGAGACTCAAAGAAACCCATAGTTTCCCATTCAGGTGGAGAGGGCTGGGACGAATATAGGTCCTCATAGAAGGATTTAAAAGTTAGATTAATGGTCCTAGGGTCTGAGGCAATGGAGCCATCCGGCACCTGGATTTGCGGAATAGTCCTATCATCACAGTCCATGCGGGAGAGATATGCCAACATCTTGCCATTTTTCCCACTGTGTTCAAGCAGCCTGGCCGTCAGATATCTCTGTTGTTTCTGCGTTACATCCACCCTGTGGAGGTCCAGGGCCCTATGCGCCCCCACCAGGACCCCATGGGAGTCCGGGGTGGGGGACGCAGAGTATTGGGCCCTCGCAACCTCCAAGGAGGACTCTAGGGCTAAAAGAGTGGCCTGGAGTTTTTTTTTATGTCTGGTAGTGTTAGAGATGTATGACCCCCTCACAGTCGCCTTAAAGGCGTCCCATGTGGGGCCAGGGGAGGCAGATCCTTCATTGTCCGCCCAAAAGTGGGACATGTCCTGTCCCACCGGGTCTTGTATTTCGGGGGTGGAGATCCAGCAAGGGCTGAGTCTCCACTGCCGAAAAGAGGGTCGATGGCCCACCACTAAATCTATCCTAAGGGCCGAATGATCTGAGATTGTCTGTGAGAGGTATGCGACTGACTTAACAAAAGGGACCATATCAGAGGTTCCCAGGGCATAATCCAGCCTGGAAAGAGTACCATATGATCTGGATTGACAAGAGTATTCTTTTTCCAGTGGATGGCCACGCCGCCAAAGGTCGACGTAACCAAAGGAGGCACACCATTGGCTAAATAGCTTGGATTCATATTGGAGGGGCCTCAATCTGTCCAGACCTGGGTCCAGGACAGAGTTGAAATCCCCCAACACAAGGGTAGGCAGACCCGGCAATTTAGAAAACTGTAAACTTAAGTCAGTAAAGATTGCAGCCGTGACAGGGGGGGGGGGGCGTACACCACCACTAAGAGCAATGGGGTGGCGTGGATTTTACACAGTAAAAAAACGTACCGACCCTTTGGGTCGATAACTACCTGGTCACAGGAGAAAGGGAGCCCCTTCCTTATGAGGACAGAGACTCCCCTAGCATAGAGTACGTGGAATGATACCCCTGTGACACCCAATGTTTTTTCAAAGCAAGTATTTTGGAGCCTAGGAGATGTGTCTCCTGCAGGCATAGTATCTGTGGCCTATGCGGTTTGAGAAATTCAAATAAGGATGCTCTTTTAAATTTAGAATTTAACCCCCGGACATTCCAGGAGATGCATGTGATTATAGACATGGCGGGGGGTTAAAAAGGGGCCCATATATGATAGTACAAATCAGACTCTTGTCCCCGGCGCGGCTGCAATCCAACACTGGGGGGGAGCAGGAGAAAAAGAGTACCCATGAACACATCCACACAACCACCATCCATGCAAACACACAAGCCATTACATATACATTACCAGTTGAAATCCACATTGATTTCGTTACTACCCCTGCCGTGCCCCAAGAACAAGGGGCCGGCTTTGTCCCAAAACTTCTAGTAGACACTAGGAACATGGCCAATACAGACAAGTCAGCAAACTATTTCGATCAGTCAACGATCAGGGAACAAAAAAAAGGGAAAAGAAAAAACAAAGGGGAAAAAAAAAAGGAGAAAAACTGCAGCAACCCGATCTTCCCAGTGAAGATCCGTAGCCTCTTGTCGAGCTGTGGAATAAGGTACCTGCCATAGGCACAAAGAGCCCCCGATTGGGGCGAGAAAAAGAAAATGAAGTGGCTTTGTAGCCAGTGCGGGGGGATACCCCGATCAGGTTGCAGGTGGTCGGTCAGATGCGCGGCCAGGTTTGTACAGGGATTCATACCAGGAAAGTGCAGTAGCAGGGTTCTGGAAAAAGTGCACTTGGTCCTGGTGGACGACTCTCAGCGTCGCAGGAAATTGCATGGAGTATTGAATGGTCTGTTCTCTCAACCTCTGTTTAACAAGTTGGTACTTGGCTCTCGCAGCACGAACTGCTGGGGAGTAATCAGGGAAAAGGGAGACCGATGCGTTGTTGATTTTCAGGCTTCCCTTTATGCGGGCAGCCCTCAGGATGGCGTCTCTGTCCCTATAGTTTAGGAGACGGATAACCATGGTGCGCGGGGGGTTACCAGCAGGGAGCGGTCTCCCAGGGACCCTGTGGGCCCGTTCGATCACAAAGCATGGGGACAGGCAGTCTTTGCCAAATTCCTGGGCAAACCAGCATTCTAGGAAGGATACCGGGTCCGCGCCCTCGACCCGTTCTGGGAGGCCTACCAGGCGCAGGTTGTTCCTGCGTAGACGATTTTCCAAATCGTCGATCTTATCCGCCAACGATTGAATTCTGTTGCCATGGGCTTTCAGCACAGGCAGGGCCGGGCCTACAGTGTCTTCCAGATCACTAATGCGGCGTTCCGTCTCAGCGACCCGGTCCCCGACCTTATGCATGTCCTGGCGCATTATAGTAATGTCCAGCTTTAGTTCCTCCACCTTCCCCATAATATCAGAATGGTTTACCTTCAGGATTTTGAGAACATCCAGCAAGGTGGGCTCCGGTTCCGGCCCCTCCTCGAGACCGTCATCGCTAGGAGCGGGGTGGGCCAAGGGTATTGAAGGGGCTGAAGCCCCAGGGGATGGTGGTAATGAGGGGTCCAGTTCGTCACCGAAGAGTTCCGGTGTAGAGGAGAGAGGCGCTTGTAGCATGGTGGAGCGGCGGCCATCTTGAGAGGAACGTGTGTTAATGTTCATCCTGACCGGGGGCTGTTTTCTCCCTTTTCTTCCTCCCATCCACCAAAATTCTTCCGTGGATGAGTAGCAGGGTCTCCCTTGGGTGTCCGGAGAAAGTTTTGGGCCGATTGGTTTGACAGGTTAGCAGGATTGCGAAGGATTGTGCAGAGGAATCTCGGAGCTGCAGAGAGGAACGTCTGCTCACATGCTGCGTCAGGCTACGCCCCTAGAATGTTTCTAACATCTAACATTCTGCCTAGATCTTCCCGCTTGAATCTCCTGCTGGTACACATGCGCAGGTCCCTTTGGTTGAAACATTGGGAAGCCGAGGTTTCTTGGAAAAAATATACAAAAAATTCCGCGCTGCTTGTGATAGTGAGCAGCTACAAAACCACTAGACAAAAAGGTGCAAACAGAAAAACAAATAAAATGTAGCGCTCGTAAATGTATGAATACAACACCCAGTGATTGAAGTGATGCTAAATCAGAAAAATCAAATAACAATAGTCCATGTAAAAGTCTGATAATAGAAAAAAAGTCTCTGATAATGTGAAATCAAAACAAATTCTTGACAAATTTGTGATAATCCTGAAATCTTGACAAAGTGAAGATGACCACCACCGATATAAAAGAGGCTTACCAGAATCTGTGGACCCAAAAAGACATAAGTCTAGAGCAGTGGTTCTCAACCTGGGGGTCGGGACAGGGGTTGGCAGGACATTTGCCAGGGGTCCCCAAATCCTGGCCTTTACTGAATCCCGCACTACTCTCCCAGCCTTTTTGCGGCCGCCCAGCAGGGCTGTACCTGTAGGCCGCGGCCGCCCACTCAGCCTCATCGCAGCCACCCATTCGGTTCACAGCATGGCTGAGGGGCAGTGACTAGAGGTCAGCTGACTGGTGAGGAATGTGAAGTGGGAGGTGCAGGAGGAGACCCTATCTCCTGATTTCGGCATAGATGTCACTGCTGCGAGACGCCACAAAGTCAGAGACACAGTGAGTAACACTACCTGTGATTAGAATTGCCATTAAAAGTCCTCACTACAGTTCTCAGATCAGCAGATGACCTTGTTCAAGAGCACCTCAGTTGGCTGATCAGAACTCCCCCTAGCATTGCCACTGATCCCAACTCCCCCCCCACCAAGGAGTAATAAAAATAGAGAATACATGGAAGGTAGAGGAAAAGAGGGGGAGGAACAAAGAAAAGGGAGAGAAAGCATAAGAGAAAGAACAAGAAACACAGAGAGAGGGATGGGGGGAAAAAACAAGAAATTAGGATATAGAGAAATAAAAGGAAAAGAAGGAGAACAAAGAGAAAGAGTGTTACATCCTAAAATGAACCATAAGGGGTTTTAATACTGTACCAGTGGAAAGGACTCAGGGAGCAGTAATGTCTGTGGGTTAGGAGCACAAATTGCTTGTCTAGCCTTGGGTGCTGACAACCCACGCTACGAAAATAATTTTACTGTTAGGTGTCCCCACAACTTAGGAAATTTTATCAAGGGGTCATGGCAGTAGGAAGGTTGAGAACCACTGGTCTAGAGGGTCAAATCGAGCTTTGAGTGTGTATCACCCTGAAGAATGAATCCTCTGTCGATGAATCCACCAAAACGTCACTCGCAACAAGCAAAATTGGAGGGTAGATAAAAGCTTGGAAGATGATGGCCCAATGATGGTAAACCAGGATATAAACCAATGGCAGTATAAAGGAAGAGAGAAGGGCACATAGCATAATACCATCTTAAAATGAAATTTAACCACTTCCCGCCCAGTCAATAGCGAATTGACGTCCGGGAAGTGGTTGCAATATCGATACTGGACGTCATATGACGTCCTGCAGGATATTGCCTTGCGCGCGCCCGCGGGGGCGCGCAGCGCGGTGATCGGGGACGGCATGTGTCCCTCGGACACAGCGCTTCCCCGATCACGGTAAACAGCCAATTTCATTGGCTGTTTACCATGTGATCGGCTGTGTCAAAGTCACAGCCGATCACCTGTCAAAACAAACACGGCGGCGCGCTCCGTGCGCGCCGCCACAGGCTTGCAGAGCGGGGATCGGGAAAGGCGAGTGTCCCTTGGACACAGCGCGTCCCCGATCAGAGTAAACAGCCAATGAATTGGCTGTTTACCACGTGACCGGCTGTGTCCAATCACAGCCGGTCACAAATGTAAACAAACTCCACAGGAGTTACTACCTGATCCCTGCTCTCTCCTCACACACTGATCTGTGAGGAGAGAGAAGAGATCAGTAAGTTAGCTCAGTGTAGTTTGTCTACATAAATTTACAGTGCACAACACGCCCCCCCCATAAAGAGGACCTGTCACACAGCCCAGCACATCAATCAGCCCATCTGTCAATCAGCCCATCTGTCAATCAATCAGCCCATCTGTCAATCAATCAGCCCATCTGTCAATCAATCAGCCCACCTGTCAATCAATCACCCCACCTGTCAATCAATCAACCCATCTGTCAATCAATCAGCCCATCTGTCAATCATCTGTCACAGGCCCACCTCCATCGGTACCGCCATTGGCACCGCCACACAGGCTACCAGTACCGCCATCGGTACCAGTACCACCACCAGTACCGCCACCAGGCCCAGCATCTATACTGCCACACAGGCCCGCTACCAGTATCACCACTAGTGCCGCCATCGGTACCACCACCAGTACCACCACCCGTACCACCGTCGGTAGTGCCACCACCACCTGTACCACCACCTGTACCGCCATCGGTACCATCACCACCCGTACCACCACCACCTGTACCGCCATCGGTACCACCACCACCTGTACCACCACCACCCATACCGCCATCGCTACCACCACCACCTGTACCGCCGCCACCACCACCACCCGTACCGCCATCGGTACCACCACCACCTGTACCGCCATTGGTACCACCACCACCCATACCGCCATCGGTACCACCACACAGGCCCACCACTAATACCTCCATCGGTACTACCACACAGACCGCCACCACTACCACCAGCAGTACCATTACACAGGCCCACCAATAAGCACTGCCATAATGTCCCAAAGGGTTTACACACCTGAGGAGGCATATGCCATTCTTGCCATGTCGGATGATGAGAGCAGCGGGGAGCTCCCATTATCCGATTCTGGTTCGGAATACGAGCCAGTGGAGGATAGTGGCTCAGAGTCCGAGTCCCCGGAGGAAACCGTCCCTCCCAAAAGAATGCGATCGGCACCAAGATCAGCACCAAGATCAGCACCAAGATCAGGAGAACTGCCCACCACCAGCAGCGCCATACCCCAGGAAGAGGAGCCCAGTACAAGCAATGGAAATGCACGCCCAACCCGAAGAATCCAGCCCCAATCCTACCTTCCCGATGCCCTGGCAAACCCCTTATGGTTGCCTGCCAACTCAGGATCCGCTATCATCCCCCCTTTCACCGCACAGCCAGATGTGCAGCCCGACACTACAAATTTTTCTAAATTTGATTATTTTTGTTTATTTTTCCCACAAGATTTGCTGCAGAATATAGTGGATCAAACGAATCTGTATGCATCCCAATTTATTGCTGCCAACCCCGATTCTTCCTACGCCCGCATGTTCCAGTGGCGGCGTCTAACATTGGAGGAATTTAAATTATTTTTGGGCCTTATGTTCAATATGGGGCTTACAAACAAGAACAAAGTCCATTCATATTGGTCCAAACGCCCCATCCAACACATGCCCATATATTCCGCTGTCATGTCCAGGAAAAGATACGACATGATTATGCGCTTTCTCCACTTCAATGACAATTCACAGTGCCCTCCCCAAGATCATCCCAACTACGACAAATTGTACAAGATACGCCCCCTAATCAATGCCTTTTCCCAGCGATTTGAAGAAGTTTTCATCCCAGACCAAAAAATTTGTGTGGACGAGTCCCTCATACATTTCACCGGCCGACTGCAGTTCAAGCAGTACATACCAAGCAAGAGAGCCAGGTATGGGTTAAAATTAAATAAATTATGTGATCGAGCCACTGGATACGTCTGCAAATTCAGGATCTACGAAGGCAAAGACTCCCAGCTCCAGCCCCGTGATTGCCCCACATATTGGAACCAGTGGGAAAATTGTCTGGGAGTTGGCATACCCCCTGTTCGGAAAAGGTTACCATTTATATGTTGATAATTATTATACCAGCCTGCCCCTTTTTCGCCACCTTTACAGTAAACAAACCCCGGCCTGCGGTACCTTCAAAAAAAACCGGAAGGGATTCCCACAAAATTTATTGACAAAAAAATTGCGACCTGGAGAATCGGCATCCATGAGGAACGAGGAGGTGTTGGCCATGAAGTGGAGGGACAAGAAAGATGTCCACATCCTCTCTACGATCCACAATGACACCATGGTGGAGATCCCAAGAAGACGCGGCTCCATTGTAAAGCCTGAATGTGTCCACGACTACAATTTGTACATGGGGGGGGGGGGGTGGATTTAAACGACCAGATGCTACAGCCCTACTTATCAACCAGAAAGTCCCATTATTGGCACAAAAAAGTTGCGTTTCACCTGTTTCACATGGCCCTTTTTAATTCGTTTGTCTGCTACCAAAAAGCAACTCGAAATCACCGACTCCACTACCTCCAATATATCGAAGATATCATCGATGCCCTCATTTACCAACAAGATCCCGCCCTAGGAAGCATTCGCTCTGATAGTGTGAGTCGGCTTCACGAGCGACACTATCCCTTTAGCATCCCCCCACAGAATCTGGAAGAAGACGCCAAAAGAAATGCTGTGTATGCAGCAGAGGAGGAGTAAGAAGAGACACCAGCTATTATTGTCCCGATTGTCCCTCCCAACCTGGCCTGTGCATCGGAAATTGCTTCAAAAATTATCATACATCCATTAGTTCCCCTTATTATTAACAGACTGCCACTTCCCTATTTGCCTGCTACCATGTTACTAACTACCTTCCATGTTAATTAACTGACCCTGGCCTGTTTACCGACGATGCCTCTGCCTGCCGATTTAAACCACGTTTCTGACTTCCACGTGTACCGACCTTGGCCTGTTAATCGACCATGTTTTTGCCTGCCACTTGGACTGATCTTTTGGCCATCTACTTTTAGTACACAGGGGTCTCGCATATGTGAGGGGCTTCAGAATAGCGTTCCGAGTAGAGAAAACCAGTTTTTCGTTTTCTGTGCTCCAAGAACAGGGTCTGGTTGCCCGGAGGCTTCAAAGCGATTTGGGTGGGAGAAGCCTCTACCCCTGTCCCCCTGGCCCTAAGCTTGATGGTCCTTCCTGCTGCCTGGACCAATAATTTGGCTGTGCTGACCATATTACTGCCTGCTGCCTCTACTAACTTTGGACAGCATTTCTGCCGGGACACCTCTGCCTGCTACCTGGACCTGTGCTTTGGCTGTGCTCTGGCTGTGCTGACAGTATCTCTGCCTGTGCGAACTATGGACAGTATTCCTGCCTGCTGCCTGGATGATTGCTTTTGCTGTCGCTGACCTCATCCCTGCCTGCTGCCTGGACCGATGCTCTCCTCTGTGGACCACTGCACTTCTAAAACCACAGGTAATCTTTTGTTATTTGGTATGTACCTGCTATGTGTTAGATATATGAAGGGCCTTCAAAAATGTGATCGGTAGTCAGAAAATGATATGTGCAATTAATGCTGCTAGAATGCCTGGAGGTGCTACTTGGATGTTGGGCCTCTGTATGTGGCCAGGCTGTGTAAAAGTCTCAAACATGTGGTATCGCCATACTCAGGAGGAGTAGCAGAATGCATTTTGGGGTGTAATTTTTGCTATGTACATATTATGTGTTAGAAATCTCTTATAAATTGACAACTTTGTGTAAAAAAAATGCATTTTCATTTTTTCTCCACATTTTCCAAAACCTTCTGGAAAAAAATGAACCGTTCAAAAGACTCATAATGCTTCATAGATTATACGTTGGGGTGTGTGCTTTCCAAAATGGGGTCATTTTGTGGAAAATTCTATTGTCCTGGTGCTCCAGGGCCTTCAAAATTGTAATAGGTGGTTGAGAAAGGATATGTGCGATTTATGCTTGTAGAACGCCTGAAAGTGCTACTTCAATGTTGGGCCTCTGTATATGGGCAGGCTGTGTAAAAGTCTCACACATGTGGTATCGCTATACTCAGGAGGAGTAGCAGAATGCATTTTGGGGTGTTATTTTTGCTATGTATATGCTATGCGTTAGAAATATCTTATAAATGGACAACTTTGTGTAAAAAAAAATGCATTTTCATTTTTTCTCCACATTTTCCAAAACCTTCTGGAAAAAAATGAACCGTTCAAAAGACTCATAATGCTTCATAGATTATACGTTGGGGTGTGTGCTTTCCAAAATGGGGTCATTTTGTGGAAAATTCTATTGTCCTGGTGCTCCAGGGCCTTCAAAATTGTAATAGGTGGTTGAGAAAGGATATGTGCGATTTATGCTTGTAGAACGCCTGAAAGTGCTACTTCAATGTTGGGCCTCTGTATATGGCCAGGCTGTGTAAAAGTCTCACACATGTGGTATCGCTATACTCGGGAGGAGTAGCAGAATGCATTTTGGGGTGTCATTTTTGCTATGTATATGCTATGCGTTAGAAATATCTTATAAATGGACAACTTTGTGTAAAAAAAATGCATTTTCATTTTTTCTCCACATTTTCCAAAACCTTCTGGGAAAAAAATGAACCGTTCAAAAGACTCATAATGCTTCATAGATTATACGTTGGGGTGTGTGCTTTCCAAAATGGGGTCATTTTGTGGAAAATTCCATTGTCCTGGTGCTCCAGGGCCTTCAAAAGTGTAATAGGTGGTTGAGAAAGGATATGTGCGATTTATGCTTGTAGAACGCCTGAAAGTGCTACTTCAATGTTGGGCCTCTGTATGTGGCCAGGCTGTGTAAAAGTCTCACACATGTGGTATCGCTACACTCAGGAGGAGTAGCAGAATGTATTTTGGGGTGTAGTTGCAATTATGCATATGCTGTGTGAGAGAAAAAAACTGTTAATATGACCAGTTTGTGTAAAAAAAAAAAAATAAAATTAAATTTTCCCAAGAATTGTGGGAAAAAAACACAACTTCAAAAAACTCACCACGCCTCTTAGTAAATACCTTGGACTGTCTACTTTCCAAAAAGGGGTAATTTTGGGGTATTTGTACTTTCCTCGCTTGTTAGTGTCTCAAGAAATGAGATATCCCTTCAGTACATCAGGCGTGATCAGATGTGATAAATTTTCAGTGATTGCCACCATAGTTTGTAGACTCTATATAACTTTCACAAAGACCAAATAATATACACTAATTTGGGTTCATTTTACCAAAGATATGTAGCAGTATACATTTTGGCACAAATTTATGAAGAAAAATTACTTATTTGCAAAATTTTACAATAGAAACTAAAAAAAAGTGTTTTTTTTTAAAAAAAATTGCTGTTTTTTTGCTTATATCGCAAAAAATAAAAAACCCAGTGGCGATTAAATACCACCAAAAGAAAGCTCTATTTGTGAGAAGAAAATGATAAAAATTTTGTTTGGATACAGTGTAGCATGACTAAGTAATTGTCATTCAAAGTGTGAGAGTACTGAAAGCTGAAAATTGGTCTGGGCGGGAAGGTGCATAAGTGCATGGTATTGAAGTGGTTAATGTAGATAGGTACACTTACATCAAAGTAGTAAAACAAGCGCTTGTCAAGTACAATCAATGGCAGCAGTGGAGTCTCCCAAGCCGATGTTTCTTGCTAAAGATACTGGCGGCGTTCCCCTTTTGTGGAGGACGCCCGTTTGGGGATGATTTGGATAAGTATATCCAAAAGATTACCGGAGGCAAGTCTAATCTGTTACCGGTTAAAAAGAAGAGTAAACGCCCTTCTTTTAAGCGTTCTCTTTCCCTAGCCCCTGGAACCTCATTTTCCAGGCCGTGGCGATGGCCTCCCCAGTCTAATACTAGGGGAAAGGCCCAGAGCCAAATCCAAGGGCAGAAAAGGATTTGGGCCTCAAAATCTTCCAAACAAAACCCCAAAACTTCCCTTTGAAGGGGCGCCCCCGCTCGGCCGAGTGGGGGGGAAAGCTGCTGCAATTTTAAAACGCCTGGCGAGAAGAAGTTCAGGACAAGTGGGTCATCTCCACGGTGTTCTCAGGCTACAAGCTGGAATTCAAAGAACTTCCGCCACCCCGTTTTTCTGAAATCAAGAATTGCCAAAGTGCCAGAAAAAAGGAGGCCTCTGTTTTTGGTCTTGGAACGCCTGTTGTCCCAAGGGGTAATCATAGAGTTAGCCCCAGAAGATCAGGGCTCGGGGTTCTACTCAAACCTTTTTACGGTTCCAAAACCAAACGGAGATGTCAGACCTATTCTAGATCTGAAAAACCAGAATCAATTTCTGAACATTCGCTCCTTTCTGTCCGTTGAGTGGTCTCCACCCCGCAGGGAGGAAAATTCCTGGCATCAATAGACATCAGAGATGCATATCTACATGTGCCAATATTCCCCGCTAATCAAGTTTTTAAGGTTTGCAGTGGATCAGCGCCACTTTCAGTTTGTGGCCCTTCCTTTCGGTCTGGCTACTGCACCTCGAGTGTTCACAAAAATACTGGCCCCACCCCGGCAAGGTTGAGGGCATGGGGCATAGCAGTAACTGCCTATCTGGACGATCTGTTGCTCATAGATCAGTCTGCTACGCGCTTAGACCAGAATGTGCACAACACAGTGCAGTATTTAGAGTACCTAGGCTGGGTCCTCAATCTGGAAAAGTCCTCCTTACAGCCTCAAAAAAGGCTGGAATACTTGGGCATGGTTATAGACACATCCAAAAGCAGGGTACTCCTACCCAAGCCAAAGGCGGAAGCCATAAGGGACTTGATCCGAGTGATAAGGCCAAAAAAAAAACCTTCCATCTGTCTATGCATGAGGTTGTTAGGAAGGATGGTAGCCTCATTCGAGGCTGTCTCTTACGCCCAGTTTCACTCAAGGCCACTGCAGGGCAGCATTCTGTCCACTTGGAACAAAAAAAGTTCAGGCCCTGGACCTTCCAATGACCTTATCTCCAAAGGTTCGCCAAAGCCTCAATTGGTGGTTGCTCCCCCAAAATCTGTCAAAAGGAAAATCCTTTCCCCCAGTTGCTTGGAAAATAGTAACCACAGATGCCAGCCTTCTAGGCTGGGGGGCAGTGCTAGAAGAAGCATCTGCCCAGGGAAGGTGGTCCAGAACCGAAAGGCTCCTGCCCATCAACATTCTGGAAATTCAGGCAATCCATCTGGCCCTCAGAGTCAGGGTTTACAGACTGCAGGGCTGTCCTATTCGGATACAGTCCGACAATGCCACAGCAGTGGCTTATATCAATTACCAAGGGGGCACCAGAAGTCTGGATGCTCAAAGAGAGGTGAATCACATTTTGTCTTGGGCAGAAAGGCATTTTCCTGCAGTCTTCATTCCAGGGGTAGAAAATTGGCAGGCGGATTTTTTAAGCCGTCAGAAACTGAGTCCAGGAGAATGGTCTCTACACCCCGACATATTTCAAATCATATGTCAGAAATGGGGTACCCCAGATTTAGACCTGTTGGCCTCCAGGTTTAACACAAAACTGGACAACTTTGTGTCAAGGACAAGAGATCCTTTTGCTCAGGGGTCAGATGCCCTGACAATTCCGTGGGATCGATATTCTCTGTTATATGTGTTCCCTCCAGTTCCGTTTCTCCCACAATTCCTTCAGAGAGTCAAGAAGGAAGGAAAGCCGGTGATTTTGATCACCCCGGCTTGGCCCAGGAGACCCTGGTTTGTGGAAATCATAAAGATGGCAGAAGGAAGACTTTGGGTTCTCCCACTATGCTCGGACCTACTGTCGCAGGGTCCAATATTCCATCCTGCCTTACAAAGTCTAAATTTAACGGTTTGGCTGTTGAGACCCACATTCTGAGAAAACGTGGGCTCTCAGGCCCAGTCCTATCCACTCTGGTTAATGCTAGGAAGCCGGCCTCCAGGCTCATCTACTACAGAATCTGGAAGGTATATGTTTCCTGGTGTGAACCCAGAAGATGGCATCCTAGGAAGTATGTCATTAATAGGATTCTTGCCTTTCTTCAGTTGGGCTTAGAAATGAAGTTGGCCTTGAGCACTATCAAGGGCCAGATCTCGGCCTTGTCGGTATTCTTTCAAAGACTGCTTGCCTCTCATTCCCTAATCTGGGCCTTTGTTCAGGGAGCACTGCGCTTGAATCCGCCGGTTAAGTCTCCCGTGTGCCCATGGGATTTGAATTTGGCATTGTCTGTTTTACAGAAACTACCTTTTGAACCATTACACCATGCTTCCTTAAGTCTTTTGACAAAGAAACTTTTTTCTCGTAGCCATATCCTCAGCAAGGAGGGTATCGGAATTGGCGGCTCTTTCGTGTAAAGAGCCGTATATGATTATTCATGATGACAGGGTGGTGCTGCGTCCTCACCCGACTTTTTTTACCTAAGGTGGTTTCAGGATTTCATCTGAATCAAGATATAGTCCTACCGTCTTTTTTTCCAGATCTGCAGTCTGCGGAGGAAGAGAGTCTACACTCTCTAGATGTTGTAAGAGCAGTAAAAGTTTATCTGCAAGCTAAGGCTCAGATACAAAAGACTGATCGTCTGTTTATTCTGCCACAGGGCCCAAGGGAGGGCCAGGCAGCGTCAAAGTCTACTATTGCATGTTGGATTCGACAAGTCATTATTCAGGCCTAAAGTTTAGAAAAGAAGATTCCTCCTTTTCAGGTCAAAAGCGCCCTTGACTAGAGCAGTTGGAGCTTCATGGGCAGTGCATCACCAGGCCTCCATGGCTCAGATCTGTAAGGCTGCTACTTGGTCTTTGGACAATTCATTTACTAAGTTCCACAAGGTAGATGTGAGAGGGTACGAGGATGCCGCCTTCGGGCGTAGTGTACTGCAGGCAGCAGTATAGATCCTCTGGCCCAATGGCGGTCTTTTTTTCTGATCTGTGTCTCCCTCCCCTCAATTTAAGCATTGCTATGGGACATCCCATTAAGTAATTAAGACTCTGTGTCCTGTGATGTATGAGCAAGAAAATAGGATTTTTCTCTTGTCATCCATGGACTGACACAGCGTGTCTTATACACCTTTACACGTGGGTTATGTCCCTGCTTGCAGGAGAAGACCTAGGCAGAATGTGAGATGTTATACATACATTCTAAACAGCCAGAGCTGAACAGCCCTGCCCAGGGGGGCGGTCCCTCCGGACATAACCCTCCCACTGCAGTCAGCAGACCTCAGTTTTTTTCTGCCTAGCAGAAGGAGAAGACGTGGCTCTCTCAGGAGCCAGTCTCCTGACCTATTTTTATTCCTTTGGGAATTTTTTTCCTATTTTATTCTTTTGAGATCTTCTATCAACTGTCGGCTGGGCAACAGGTTGGGTACAAGATATCCTCGTAGTCTTCCCTGTCCGACCATCGAGCGTGCTGATCCTCGCCTTGTGTGCGTGAGACTCAGTTCACGACATGCCCCACGACTCCAGGGGTGGCCGGTGGGCTTCCAGCTCCGCGGTCCTCTCAAGATAGAACAGTCCGGCTGTATCTTTCGCTGTGGACCGGGCCGACAGCTACTCAGTACCGCACCGTGATAGTTCTGTCAGAAACACACCAGCGGGTCCCTCAGGGGACGGGTAAGTAGTCTCTCCTGGCTGCAGGTGAGTACATGCTGTGTGTTTCTTGTGTGGGGGGATTTCCCTGTCTCCCCCTGTGTTTTTTAATGTCACTCTCTGTTCACTAGTGCTGGCGCTGTACTGTGGGGGGTGCCTGGGGGCCATACTGTCCTGGGGGGGGGCTCATGCTGCTCTGCATTCGTTGGGGCTGTTTTGTTTTTGGATGTGAGGGGCCTGGGCGCCGTTCGGCGCCATGTTTTGTGTGTGTGCTGATTTTTACATTGGCGGCCATCTTGCCGGGGCCCGCCGGAGCACATTGCGGAGGCCATTTTCTTGTAGCCGCACGTTTTTCTGGCACTAGTTTGGCCTCTAGCGCCGCTGGGAACGGCGCGAATCTCCTCACACTCTCTCCTCTCAGCTCACTCACGCTGAGCAGCGCGGCGCAGTGAGACAGAGCGGCGGAACCGAGCGGTCCTGGTCAGGTTGGTGGGTTCCCTGGGCATTCCCCTACTTCAGTCAGCACAGCCTGTGGGTGGTCTGAGAGGGACATTATGGAGTCAGAGTCACCAGCTTCCCCTAACATGCCAGAGGCAGCAGCCAGTGCTCCAGCACCTGCGGTCCCTATGGACCAGTTGTCGGCAGTCCTGGAATCATTTCTGACCAGGATGGAAGCTGTGTGTGAGCACAAGGGAGCAAAAAAGCGCCCTCTCCCCACTTTATCTCCACAAGGGGAGTGCTGTGTTTCAGATATGGGCCTAGCTATTGCTGCTCAGGACCCTAGCTCTGAATATTTGGATGGGTTTGAACAGGACATTCCTTGTGAGGAAGACTCCAGTTCTGAGTCAGTAAATGACAGGGCGCTTGTTAGTGAACTCATTGATGCTGTGAGGGACACTCTCAAGCTAAATGCTGCGACTGCAGAACCTCAGGCGGATACAGTCTCCTTTGGTTCTTTTAAGACCAAGCCTTCTAAAAAGGTTTTTCCATATGTACCTTTCTTTGACCAGCTCATTGACCAGGTCTGGGAAAAGCCGCAGAAGACTTTTATGGTCCCGCGGCGTTTGTCTATTAGATACCCCTTTGAAGACGCCCTGCTTAAAAAGTGGGCTTCTCCCCCGGTGGTCGACCCTCCAGTCGCCCGTTTAAACAAGGCCACCACTCTCCCGATGGAGGGGACTCCTGCGTTTAAGGACCCCACTGACAGGAGGTCAGAAGTGGTGAGTAGAGCCATGTTCGCCTTGTTGGGATCCGCCCTACGGCCCGTAGTAGCGGCGACCCTTGTGTCTCAGACACTCACGGAATGGGCAAAAATTTTGCACCAAACTGTGCAGGAGTATAACCTTCCTCCAGACACTATTGCTCTGGCCCACCAGATGGTGCAGGGTCTGATATATGTGTGCGACGCCACGTTGGACGCGGCCCCTTTAATATCCAGGGCCTCTGTCTCGGCGGTGGTATTGCGTCGTCTCATCTGGTTGAAAAGCTGGTCTGCTGACCTAGCCTCTAAGAAGCTCCTGACGGATCTACCTTTTAAGGGTGGTAGACTTTTTGGTGCTGCTCTGGATGACATCATCAAGGATGTCACGGGAGGTAAAAGCACTCTCCTTCCTCAAACTATCAAGGGTAAGGAGGCCCGACGTAAACCGGGTCCTTCCTTTCCAGCAAAAAAGGTTTTTTTTCGTCCGTCAGAGTCCACGGGTAAGCCATCCCAGACTGACAACAGTGCGGCTGGCGGGCACAAGCGCCCCTGGGTGCGTAAGCCGAACAAGCCGGCTCCCAAGCCCGCCTGCGCGTGAAGTCTTGCCCCCGCCCGTCTCTGGGGTGGGGGGACGACTTCGCAGGTTCACGGATCGGTGGACCTCCCGGATCTCCGACCGGTGGGTGTG
Source organism: Rana muscosa (assembly GCA_029206835.1). NCBI lineage: Eukaryota > Metazoa > Chordata > Amphibia > Anura > Ranidae > Rana > Rana muscosa. Next base: position 129,280,676 of record CM055123.1, on the reverse strand, counting down.
CGAGGTGGTCACCTCAGGATACAGAATAGAGTTCCGCTCCTGGCCCCCAGACAGATTCTTTCCCTCAAATCTCCCTCTCCTTCCTGCCCGTCGGGCAGCCCTCTTGGGGGCTGTACAGGATTTGATCGGGTCCGGAGTAATTGTGCCGGTTCCGTCCCAGGAGAGGTTTCAGGGGTTCTACTCGAATCTGTTTGTTGTTCCAAAAAAGGACGGGGTTCGGCCAATCCTGGACCTCAAGGCCCTGAATGCCTTCGTGAAGGTGCAAAAATTCCGCATGGAATCCATTCGCACGGTGGTCGCTACACTCCGTCAAGGGGATTTTCTGGCATCCTTGGACATCAAGGACGCCTATTTGCATGTTCCGATCTGCGCAAGCCACCAGAAGTTTCTGCGCTTTGCGGTCGGCGAAGTCCACTATCAATTTGTGGCTCTTCCCTTCGGCCTAGCCTCGGCACCGAGGGTGTTCACCAAGGTGCTTGCTCCGGTCCTAGCTTTGCTGAGACAGCGAGGCATTGCTATCGTGGGCTATCTGGACGATTTCCTTCTAAGAGCAGACAGTGGCTCAGAATTGGAAGAAAGTGTGACTATCGTCAGTCAGACCCTCAGGGAGTTTGGGTGGCTCCTGAACGTTCAGAAGTCGGTTCTAGTCCCGACTCAGCGTCTGGAGTATCTAGGTCTGATTCTGGACTCCTTGGAAGCAAGAGTCTTCCTACCTCCAGACAAACTACTGACACTTCAGTCTGCAGTACGGGTGCTGACGTCCCGAAAATGGTCGTCAATCCGCTTTTGCATGAGAGTCCTGGGACTCATGGTGGCCTCCTTCGAGGCCGTTCCTTATGCCCAAGCGCACACCAGGGCTTTACAGAAAGAGATCTTGTCCACTTGGGACAAATCCCAGTTGTCCTTGGATCTTCAGATCCAGGTGAGTCACCTGGTCAGGGCGTCCCTGACGTGGTGGTTGAGGTCCCCGGCTCTTCGGCCCGGGAAGTCGTTCCTCCCCATCCAATGGACGGTGATCACGACGGACGCCAGCCTGACGGGCTGGGGGGAGTCTGGGGAGTCCTGTCGGCCCAAGGGCTTTGGACTCCGGACGAAGCCCTCTTACCGCTCAATGTGCTGGAGATACAGGCAATCAGACTGTGCCTCTCCTCATGGTCGGAGAAACTACAGGGTCACTCCATCAGGATACAATCGGACAACGCCACAGCAGTGGCGTACGTCAACCATCAAGGGGGGACTCGGAGCTCAGCTGCGGCTTCCGAGGTCGCCCGCATCCTGAGGTGGGCCGAAAGAAGCGTGCCGGCTCTGTCGGCCGTCTACATTCCGGGCGTAGACAATTGGCAGGCGGACTATCTAAGTCGCCAGACGCTGGACCAGGGAGAGTGGTCCTTGCACCCGGAGGTCTTTCAACTCCTTTGCAGACGGTGGGGCACGCCGGATGTGGACCTGATGGCCTCTCGACTCAATCGCAAGGTGTCGAGGTTTGTGGCCAGATCCAGGGATCCCTGGGCGGATGCCTCGGATGCGTTGGTGGCCCCATGGGGTCAGTATCGCCTGATATACGTTTATCCTCCGCTGCAGTTGCTCCCTCACCTGCTCCGCAGGGTAGCGACCGAGGGAATTCCGGTGATCCTCATTGCTCCGGATTGGCCTCGGCGTCACTGGTACGCCGATCTGGTACGTCTCGTCGCAGACGTTCCCTGGCGGTTACCAATACGGGGGGACCTTCTGTCTCAAGGTCCTATATTTCATCCTGCTTTACAGTCTCTGGTTTTAACGGCATGGTTATTGAAAGCCAGGTGCTGAGAGACCGAGGTCTCTCGGATTCGGTCATTTCGGCCATGTTAAGGGCACGGAAGTCTTCCTCCAGAAGGATCTATCACCGTACTTGGAGAGCTTACATCGCCATGTGCGAAGAGCTGGACTGGCGCCCACGAACGTATTCCGTTCCCAGAATCCTGCATTTTCTGCAGCGTGGCGTGACCCAAAAGCTCGCTTTGAGTACCATTAAGGGTCAGATTTCGGCCTTGGCCATCTTCTTTCAGCGACCGCTGGCGGGTCATCCCTTGGTTAGCACCTTTGTGCAGGGGGTTCGCCATGTGCTCCCCCCTGTCAAGCCTCCTCTCCCCCCGTGGGATCTGAATTTGGTGCTCTCGGTCCTCCAGGAACCTCCCTTTGAAAATATTAGAGATATTCCCCTCTTGACTTTGTCTCAGAAGGTGGCCTTCTTGGTGGCCATTACTTCTATTAGACGAGTGTCTGAATTGGCGGCCTTGTCCTGCAAGTCGCCCTTTTTGGTCATCCATAAGGATAAGGCGGTGTTACGTCCGCGACCTTCCTTTCTGCCAAAGGTGGTCTCGGCCTTCCACTTAAACGAGGACATTGTCCTCCCGTCCTTGTGTCCTCACCCATCGCATCCCAGGGAGTTTGCGCTTCACACTTTGGATGTGGTACGAGCCTTGCGGGTGTACCTGTCTGCTACTGCTTCTATTCGGAAGTCTGACTCACTATTTGTGGCTGTCTCTGGTCCAAAACAGGGCCAAGCGGTTTCGTCTGCCACCATTTCTAGGTGGATCAGACAAACCGTCATTCCAAGCTTATGCTCTCAAGGGGCGGGCGCCTCCCTTTCCGGTTACGGCACATTCCACCAGGGCAATTGGTGCTTCCTGGGCTTTCCGACATCAAGCGTCGGTTGCACAAGTGTGCAAGGCGGCGACCTGGTCGTCTGTTCATACCTTTTCTAAGTTTTATAAGGTTGATGTGGCTGCATCTTCGGATGCTTCCTTCGGCCGCAAGGTGTTGCAGGCCGCTGTTTGATGTTGCAACTCCTCCGTTGAGGAGCTCTGCCTTGTTTGGAGTGAAGTTTTTGGTTTTCCATTTATACTGCTCCCATCCCTCTTGACACTGCTTTGGGACATCCCACGTGTAAAGGTGTATAAGACACGCTGTGTCAGTCCATGGATGACAAGAGAAAATAGGATTTTTGTACTCACCGTAAAATCCGTTTCTCTGGCATCCATGGACTGACACAGCACCCACCCTTCTTTTTAAGTTTGTACTGCTTTGTTACGAACTGAGGTCTGCTGACTGCAGTGGGAGGGTTATGTCCGGAGGGACCGCCCCCCTGGGCGGGGCTGTTCGGCTCTGGCTGTTTAGAATGTATGTATAACATCTCACATTCTGCCTAGGTCTTCTCCTGCAAGCAGGGACATAACCCACGTGTAAAGGTGTATAAGACACGCTGTGTCAGTCCATGGATGCCAGAGAAACGGATTTTACGGTGAGTACAAAAATCCTATTTTTTAAGACAGCTTACCTGTAAAATCCTTTTCTTGGGAATACATCACAGGACACAGAGCTCCCGCCCCTCTTCGGAGTTAAACGTGGGACACTTATTGCTTTGCTACAAAACTGAGGTACCGTATATACTCGAGTATAAGCCGAGTTTTTCAGCACATTTTTTTTGTGCTGAAAATGCCCCCCTCAGCTTATACTCGAGTCACCTTTTTGCGCCTGGTCTCCCGGACTTTGGTGACCCAGTACCGGCCAAAATTGGCACACATGTAGCCCCACTCTTCCTCTACAAGTGTGCAAATTTTTTGTCTGGGGGACCTACGGCCGAGGAGCACCGATTTTTCAAAACCGGGTACCCCTTCCATATACTCCCATGTTTAACGTCAGTCTAGGCATGGGCACAGTGAGGCATGGGCACAGTGAGGCATGCACATGGACACAGTGAGGCATGCACATGGACACCCTAGGCTTATACTCGAGTCAATACGTTTTCCCAGTTTTTTTGTGGTAAAATTAGGTGTCTCAGGTTATATTCGGGTCGGCTTATACTCGAGTATATACAGTACTCTCCATTTGGGAGGGGTTTTATAGGGGAGGAACTCAATTCTAATTGGGTTTGCCAGTGTCCAATCACCTGTGGTGACTACATAACCCATTAAGTAATTAAGACTCTGTGTCCCGTGATGTATTCCCAAGAAAATGATTTTACCGGTAAGCTGTATTAAAAAATCCTATTTTTCAGTGAAGCTGTGCCCGCACTGCAAGAGCTAACGGTTTAGTTTCTGTCTAGGGAGACAGTAAAAGCACTTTTACTTACCTGACTCTCTGCTCCCCCAGCAGACAGAGCTTTCCTATGCTCCAGAAGTGGACTGTCCTTCGGCATCCTCATGTCCCCAGTGCAGGGCTATGGACTGACCCTACATTGGTCTTGATGACATTGGAGGTCCTTAGACTGCCAGAGCATAGGGGAGGAGAGACTGCAGGGACCAGTCTAGGAGCATGGAGAAGCCTGCAGACACGGAGGATCACATAAGTAAATCTGCTTTACCAAATTCGCTAGACAGAAACGAGCAGTAAACCCTTGTAGTGCGGGCACAGACCAACTGCATAGAGAATTCTTAGGTTTTCTAGAGTTCGTCTTTAAAAGAGAAGTATGTTTTTTTTGTTTGTTTTTTTTTTGTTTTTTTGGCTATTCATACTTACCTAGGTGGATGCAGCATCAGACCTATGCTGTATCTGTCCCCCACTGCCTCTTTACCGCCAATGGCTAAGTTCTCTCGCCTCACCAAGTGGATAGATGCTGACTGTCAGTCAGCATCTCTCCTGCTCTGTTCCTCCACGCTCATTGGAGTGCTGAGCTGTGGAGGGGCAGGGAGTGGCCATCTCAGCTGCTCACTGAGACTGCCATCAGTCCAGGCAGCTGGCGGATCCAGACTTCCGAAGGCGGGATGACGCGCTGCCTCCACTGATCCTGGTGACGTCAGCAGAGAGCGGACCACTCTCTCTGTTGAAAACGGGTCTCAGGAGTGCAAAACAAATTGCACTCCTGTGACCAATAGGAGAAGCCCAGCCTAAAAAGCTTAGGCTGGATTTATCCTTTTAAACCCCCTCTCACCCATACAACTGTTTTCTCTAAAAAGGGAAAAAAATAAGAAAAAAAAAATTCTCACCCAAGTATATCATCAAGTTTACCCTACTAAAACCTCTTCCAGAAATGGGCTTGTGCTGTCCAGTCTCTCATGATGTCATCACATCACTGCCATTCTGAAATCTGAGGGGGCACCGCCATTGGACAGCCCTATGGGATTTTCCTATGTCACCCTAAATTTGTGACCCAGAGTGTTTCCTGACCATAGATTTAGGCCTCCATCACACAGGCTTTAACTCACAGTCCAGAATATTCCTGCAGCTGGATTCCCTGGATGAATTAGAATGGAACATGCACACAAAAGTAATTGCATGCAACTAGGGACAGACAGTCGCTCCTGGATGCAAGATGGTTCCGTCCAGGGACGATCATAATGGTAAAGGCTCCATGTGCGTTTTACATCCAAATAAATGCAGATATGTGCAGGAAGTCTAATATTTGCCCATAACAACCAGTTAGCTTAATGAAATTGTATGTCAAGGCAAAAGAATGCAGTAAATCTCTGCAACGCATGCACATTTCCATTGGCTTTATGCCTTTGGCCTCTTACACTGCAGCTTGGAAAAGCTCAGTACAGATTTTTTTTTTTTCTACTGAGCTAAAATACAGCCCATTATTTGTAATGTGCCTATACACAGAGGTGCGTAAACAAGCGTCATACATTCGTCAGTAAAAAGGGAAAATCTGCATTTTTGGTCAGTAATTTGTGCCTAATGCTCATTTGTATATTGTACAAAACGAGAACGCAAGAATAAGTTTGAGCATCTACTTTTTTAGACAATTGCGCACATTTTCCGCGCACATGCGTTTGCACAAATAGGAGTATCATGTGCAAGAGGCCTTTCAAACCTTTTATGCCCACGGATAACAGTGCCCATAAAAAACTGTTTGCAGCAACCCTTATTCCCACTGCATTTGCCAAGGCTGTAATGTAAGCTCCTGTTTGCTTTGGAGACCATTAACTTACACAGGCGGTGCTTGATGCTTTGTGAATGAATGTGATCCACAGCTAAGAGAAGATGTGAATCCCATTCACAAGGCAGTAAAAACATGCTGGTGTCGGTTTTCCTTCTTTTAAAGGAGAAGTCCAGCCTGAGCTTTTTAGGCTGGGCTTCTCCTCTGGGTCACAGGAGTGCAACCCGTTTTCAGCAGAGAGCGGTCTGAAGTCCACTCTCCGCTGACGTCACTGCCATCAGTCAGGGCAGAGCGTCATCACCACTTCCAAGTCGGGATTCGCCAGCTGCCCTGATTAATGGCAGTCTCAGCGAGCCACAGACGCTGAGACAGCCTCTCCCCGCCCCTCCACAGCTCAGCGCTCCAATGAGCATGGAGAAGCAGAGAGGAAAGACGCGGACTGACAGTCAGCAGCTTTCCTCTCGGGGATCTGTGAGAACCGAGCCATCGGCAATGTTCGGTGACTCTGTTCTCAGTGCAGAGACGGCGCGGGGGAACAGATGCAGCATCGGTCTGATGCTCCATCCACCGAGTATGAATCAAAAAAAAAACATACTTCTCTTTTACCGCGCGTGATATGACGGCGGCAGGAACCCTTTGTCCCTCCGGGCACCTGTCATATGACGTCTTTTTCTTCCTGAGCCTCTAGGGGGCGCGCGCGCCGCCGGGTCACTCGGCACCCGATGCGCGTGCCCGGCGGCCGCAATGTCCGCTGGGCACCCGCGATTGCCCGTGAACACAACAGGACCGTGGATCTGTGTGTGTAAACACACAGATCCACGTCCTGTTGGAGGAGAGGAGACCGATGGTGTGTTCCCAGTACAGAGGAACACCGATCGGTCTCCTCCGCTTGTGAGTCCCCTACAGTTAGAATCACTCCCGAAGATACACATTTAACCCCTTCCTCGCCCCCTAGTGTTAACCCCTTCCCTGCCAGTCACATTTACACAGTAATCAATGCATTTTTATAGCACTGATCACTGTATAAATGTGAATGGTCCCAAAATAGTGTCCGAAATGTCCACCGCAATATCGCAGTCATGATAAAAATCGCAGATTGCTGCCATTACTAGTATAAAAAACAAAAACAATAAAAATGCCATAAATGTATCCCCTATTTTGTAGACGCTGTAACTTTTGCGCAAACCAATCGATATACACTTATTGCATTGTTTTTTTTTTTTTTTTTACCAAAAATAAGTAGAAGAATACATATCGGCCTAAACTGAGGAAAAAATGTTTTTTTTTTTTTTTTCGTTTAATTCGATATTTATTATAGCAAAACGTAAAAAAATATTGTTTTTTTTTTTTTTCAAAATTGTCGCTTTTTTGGTTTATAGCACAAAAAATAAAAACCACAGAGGTGATCAAATACCACCAAAAGAAAGCTCTATTTGTGGGAAAAAAGTGTTCACAATTCATATGGGTACAGTGTTGCATGACTGCGTAATTGTCATTCAAAGTGCGACAGTGCTGAAAATTAGTCTGGGCAGGAAAGGGGTGAAAATGCCCTGTATTGAAGTGGTTAAGCTCAGAGGCTGCAGCAAGTGTCCTTGTTCAGCCACGCCCTGCACCCCCCACTACCCTCAAATGGTGCATCTAGCAGTGTTTGGTGCCTGCTTTAGGCCTCATGTACACTGCTGCTGGTAAACAGACGTTAAGGATCAGTTGGGCATTTTTTTAAACTGCCCCTGAACTCTCCTCTGTGTTATCTTATCAGTACATGTACACTGGGTCCTTTACAGTCGCTTCTAGGCAGTTGAGTTTAGAGGCTTTTTTTGGAATGCAAAATAATGGGTTCAGAAGCTGAGTTTAGAGGCATTTCAAGCACCAGGCGCTTCTAAACGCGGTAACTCGCGTTTGGCTATGTTTCGTTTACGGGCGTTTTTCATTTTTGGGTATTTTGAAGAGAAAAAGATTTATTTTTTTATTTTTAGAAATGCTTCTAAACGCAAATGTGGCAAAACGGACGTTTTAAACGTGGGTTACTATCTGTCAAGTTAAATTGTTCAGGAGAGGTTGTAAAAATGTTCCGTGTACATTAAGCCTTATTATATCTCTTGCCGTAGGCATTTTAATAGTCTGGGGAAATGGAAGAAGGATCATTATGTGCATATTCTGCAATTTTTGTAAAAAAACATTCCTTTCTTCAATTATATACAGAATATATATATATATATATATATATATATATATATATGTAGCAAGAGGGGAAGGAGGGTGTGGATTATAGTGGTCCCACAGCAAAGTCGATCAAAATTTTTTTTTTTTTAAAACCCTAATTTATTACACAGAATTTTTTTTTTTAGAATACAAACATTAGTACATATACTGATCAGTACATAAACAGGGTACATATAGATTCAGTATAGGCCAATGTGTAGATGGCCAGATCATCCCAACATGTTTCGCCAAAACATTGGCTTCTTCAGGGGAGTAGTGTAGGATCAGTGTAATAATTAAATTCTATAAAGAAAAACAAGGAATTAATTAACTGTATACAATACACGTAGAAGTTTTATGAAATTAAGTGCGCAAAACTGGAACTTGAAGACGTCGGGGTACTCGAGATCCCATCATAGTCTAGCCACAAATGTGGCCTCAATATTTGCATACACCAGTCATACACACCCTCGCCTACCCAGTGGTCCCCTATTGACCCGGTCAGCAAGGACACCTACACGAAAAGATAAACCATCACTGCCATAGTGTGGCTGTAGGGGGCTAGGAGGACCAAACAACACTGAAAAGGAAACAACAAAATGTGGATTAGGTAAGGACAGAAAGCTCAAATGGCTATTATCTGTCCCTAGGGGCTAACATAGCCTCCATACGTACCAAAATAACAAGAAATTGTCTTTTCCTTATCTGACCATTCCTGGTCAGTATCTTGGGCTTTAATCTGGGCTCTGGTTCCTTTGCACTGTTATCAGTACCTAAAAGCCTCTAACCATACTGTATTCCATACAGGTAAGCCAGCACAACATATTTTTTTAGTGTGCAAATTTGGTTTAATACTGTATTTTATTATTTTTAGTAATAGAAATTACTTTGTTTTTCTCATTCAGTTTCTGAAAATTTGCCTCTAATCAATCGTGCTTTTGGTCGATTGGATCTCTGGCAATCTAGTCAGCGCCCTCAGTTTATGTTTAAATTTCTTGTTATTTCGGTACGTGTGGATGCATGGGGGCCACCTCTCCTATCCTTGCGTCCGGGCCTCCTGATCTACATATCAGTGGCGCTGGACCATGGATTCCAATGCGGCGGGGTGTTTTTTTTTTAAGAACCTGATTAGAGCCAGAGGCTTCAAAAAAGGGTCGGCCCGGAGCGCAGAGCATTGCGCTCGGAGCCCACCCAGTTGTGTGATAAGGGAATGAATTTTTGCTTCTATCAGACTAAAGTTCCTCCCCACCAATCGGGAGGCAGGTCTGTGAGACCTGTTTCCCGATTGGCCAAAGCGTCAGGTGATCATATTGGATGCCTAGGGCTTTGGCGGAAGAGGAGGACACCACAGCCCTGCCACACGAGCGGGTAAGTGCTGGACTGCCCGCGTGGGGGGGGGGGTTGTTCTGTTTCATTGCCACCAGTGGGGCTGTTGTTGTTTTGCTGCCCCCTGCCAGCCGCCACTGGTTTGCATGGCATCGAACAGCCTATTGGGAGTTACTGACTGTTGCATTAAATTATACATCTTACTGCAGCTCATAGGTGTGCAGCCTGGTATAAAGCTGGCCATACATGGATCAAAATTCAGGTGGTTCAACAGAAACTGGCTGAATTTCGATCCATATATGGTAATTTCTGTTCATGAGAGGGTGAGCTATCAATCGACTTTTCATGAACACGTGTTACCAATCGCCTGAAGCACTGCTCAGTGTATTCTGATGGCGTGGGAGTCTTGCTATCACAATACAGTGACAAAGCGGGGAGAATTTTCCTATTTACCTCAAATATGTGGAGGGGAAATTAGTTCAAGCGCTTCTACATCATGGTGGAAGGTGCACTTTGTGTGTCTCTGTTCTCCTTCTTTCCAGGAATCACAAGGAGTGTTTGGACACATATATGGACACTTTTTGGGATTTATTATCCAGTTTTTACACAAATGTTCTGTTGTGTGAGATTGCCAGCTGCTTTTTTTTTTATTCATTATTATTTTTCACCTGCGCATGCATGCTGATCACATGATGGTTTTCCTGCAAGACCATTTGACAGAAGCCAGTCAGACCGTGGTACACTGAACTGGCTGACTTTTGGGCTTAATACTACATGTAAAGCACTGCAGAGTAATATGGCTGTCCCCATGTACTTTTAAGCACAGACTTCACAATGGAACAAAGGTTTTATGAGTTTTTTTTTTTTTTTTTTTATCAAGCTGAGCATTTTCTGCAGCATTTGGAGATCTTTGCTTTCTTAGCTGTGTTTGTAGACTGAAATAATGCTTTTGTGTGTCTGCTAGCAGAGAAGGGAGCTGGTCTGAGTTATTCAAATTTGTATTTAGCACAATAGCTGCAAAGAGAAGCACCAGAGAGATCCTGATAATGCTCCACCTGCTGGCTGCAAGTGGTAAATGTGAAAGACTCAAAGCAGTTATATTTACCTAATTTTAACTTTGTTTTTTCAAAGATTGGATTACATAATATGCTTAATAAATAAAATGCAAACTAAAGCTATGGATTCCATAACCTGCAGCCACTGTACCCACTGATGTGTCCTTAGTAGTATTCCTTGATTTTTTTTATTTTTTTTTTGTGTGCGGAGCATATTGTGATATTGCCTCGCCCTTTTACAAGCGATCATATATTGAAGGGTGGTAAACTAATTATAGCTCAAAGTGCACGTTGTGCCATTTTCCATTTAGCAGGGTACATGAAGTCCAAGATTCTGGAGTGGAATTTTGCAGCCAGCAGAGGGCACTGCTCACTTCTGTTGTCCCACTGAGGACTGCTCACTTCTGTTGTCCCACTGAGGACTGCTCACTAGGTTTTTTTGGGGGGAATGTTTTGTGAAAAAACTTTTAAATATTTTCTGTGTTGTAATGTGAAAAAGTATTGCATTTTGATACCTGGGGCTAAGACATGCTATGATGCTTTTCAGTTTATCAGCTAGCCGGCTGTGTGCTGTGTTTGGAGGACACATCCATATTCATCCCACGGGCATGCTAAACTCCCTCCCTACCCGGGAAGGCTGACTTAAACAGTTTTTTGGATTCTCGGCTTTTCCTTAACCACTTCTCTACTGTGCACGAAAACCCCCTTCCTGCCCAAGCCATTTTTCAGCTTTCAGCGCTGTCACACTTTGAATGACAATTGCGCGGTCGTGCGACGTGGCTCCCAAACGAACTTTGTGTGCTTTTTTTCCCACAAATAGAGCTTTCTTTTGGTGGTATTTGATCACCTCTGCGGTTTTTATTTTTTGCGCTATAAACAAAAGAAGAGCGTCCAGTTTGGAAAAAAAACACTATTTTTTACTTTTTGCTATAATAAATACCAATTTTTTTTTTTTAAATAAAATTTTCCTCAGTTTAGGCCGATACGTATTCTTCTACATATTTTTGGTAAAAAAAAAAAAATCGCAATAAGCGCGTATTGATTGGTTTGCGCAAAAGTTATAGCGTCTACAAAATAGGGGATAGATTTATAGCATTTTTATTTTTTTATTAGTAATGGCGGCGATCTGCGATTTTTTATTGTGACTGCGATATTGCGGCGGACACATCGGACACTTTTGACACATTTTTGGGACCATTCACATTTATACAGCGATCCCTGCTATAAAAATGCATTGATTACTGTATAAATGTGATTGGCAGGGAAGGGGTTAACCCCTAGGGGGCGGGAAGGGGTTAAATATGTTCCCTCAAAGTGTTCTTACTGTGGGGGGAGGGGACTGACTGGGGGAGGTGACCGATGGTTGTCCCTATGTACAAGGGACACACCATCGGTCCCCTCTCCCTCACAGGACGTGGATCTCTGTGTTTACACACAGAGATCCACTTTCCTGCTCGTTTCCCGGGCAATCGCGGGTGCCCGGCGGCAATCGCGGCCGCCGGGCACGCGCACCGGGGCCTTGTGAACGTGGCGGGCGCGCGCGCCTCCTAGCTCGTTTTAAAGGGAAGACGTCATATGACGTCCTCCCAGAACGAGAGTATCCTCCGCCCGCCGTCAATTGACAGTGGGCGGGGGACAAGTGGTTAAAAAGATTTATTTCACTTAACAGCACTAGAGCATTTGATATGATCACCATCATATACTACAGAGATCCTCCAAAATAATCTACTTACCGGTAAATAGGAAACTTGGCATCTACCTGTCTAGGATTTTCAAGAGACTTCGTCCATAATATGAGGGGTCCAATATCGATCTGAATTTCCTCCATATAAGTCCACCTTCATGCCGTTTATTCGTGGGATGGTAGTGGATATGTCCTCCCAGGAGATTACCCATACCTCCTGATCCTGTGTCTTTAGTGGGGTCACTAACCCCACATGACACAACCGGAAATTTGGGCGCGTTTTGGCCTTCTTTGGTCTAGCACCTACGTTACGTGACAATACAATTTTTTCATATGTACATCGAAAACCTATACATATATAGCTCCTGAAGAAGCGGATTCTGTTGTTGAATCATAACGTGAAACATATAGAGATACAAATATTATGTATGTACAGTTGCATCATTCTCCATTGATTGTAATGGTATAAATCATTGAATGTCACGAAATTACCATTGTTTCTATGAAATGTAAAAATTCTCTCTCTCTCTCTCTCTCTCTCTCTCTCTCTCATATATATATATATATCTATATATCTATCTATATATATATATATATATATATATATATATATACACAGTGCCTTGCAAAAGTATTCGGCCCCCTTGAACTTTTCCTCCTTTTGCCACATTTCAGGCTTCAAGCATAAAGATATAACATTTTAATTTTTTGTGAAGAATCACCAACAAGTGGGACACAATTGTGAAGTGGAACGAAATCTATTTGATTTTTGAAACTTTTTTTAACTAAGAAAAAAATGAAAAGTGGGGCGTGCAAAATTATTCGCCCCCCTTGCGTTAATACTTTGTAGAGCCACCTTTTGCTGCGATTACAGCTGCAAGTCGCTTGGGGTATGTCTCTATCAGTTTTGCACATCGAGAGACTGAAATTCTTGCCCATTCTTCCTTGCAAAACAGCTCGAGCTCAGTGAGGTTGGATGGAGAGCGTTTGTGAACAGCAGTTTTCAGCTCTTTCCACAGATTCTCGATTGGATTTAGGTCTGGACTTTGACTTGGCCATTCTAACACCTGGATACGTTTATTTGTGAACCATTCCTTTGTAGATTTTGCTGTATGTTTGGGATCATTGTCTTGTTGGAAGATAAATCTCCGTCCCAGTCTCAGGTCTTTTGCAGACTCCAACAGGTTTTCATCCAGAATGGTCCTGTATTTGGCTGCATCCATCTTCCCCTCAATTTTAACCATCTTCCCTGTCCCTGCTGAAGAAAAGCAGGCCCAAACCATGATGCTGCCACCACCATGTTTGACAGTGGGGATGGTGTGTTGAGGGTGATGAGCTGTGTTGCTTTTACGCCAAACATATCGTTTTGCATTGTGGCCAAAAAGTTTGATTTTGGTTTCATCGGACCAGAGCACCTTCTTCCACATGTTTGGTGTGTCTCCCAGGTGGCTTGTGGCAAACTTTAGACAAGACTTTTTATGGATATCTTTGAGAAATGGCTTTCTGCTTGCCACTCTTCCATAAAGGCCAGATTTGTGCAGTGTACCACTGATTGTTGTCCTGGGGACAGACTCTCCCACCTCAGCTGTAGTTCTCTGCAGTTCATCCAGAGTGATCATGGGCCCCTTGGCTGCATCTCTGATCAGTCTTCTCCTTGTCTGAGCTGAAAGTTTAGAGGGACAGCCAGGTCTTGGTAGATTTGCAGTGGTCTGATACTCCTTCCATTTCAAAATGATCGCTTGCACAGTGCTCCTTGGGATGGTTAAAGCTTGGGAAATCTTTTTGTATCCAAACCTGGCTTTAAACTTCTCCACAACAGTATTACGGACTTGCCTGGTGTGTTCCTTGGTCTTCATGATGCTCTCTGCGCTTTCAACAGAACCCTGAGACTATCACAGAGCAGGTGCATTTATACAGAGACTTGATTACACACAGGTGGATTCTATTTATCACCATCAGTCATTTAGGACAACATTGGATCATTAAGGCCCCTTTCACACTGAGGCGTTGAAAAAACGCTCCAAAATTATGGGATTTTGTACCTCTATTTTACCACGATTTTACCGCGATCGCGGTAAAAATAGCGCTAACGCGTATGCGTTTTTACCGCGTTCGCGCTAAAATTAGCGCGAACGCGGTAAAAACGCATAGGCGTTAGCGCTATTTTTTAACATAACGCTTATGCCTATGCGTTTTTACCGCGAATCCCATTCATTTCAATGGGGATAGGCGTTTTTACAGCGCTATTTTATGCGCCCTAAAGTTGCTCTAAAAAAGCTGTTTGCAGGATTTTTTTCAACGCCCAGCCAGCAAAACGCCTCAATGTGAAAGCCCTCAGAGATTTCACATTGAGAATGCTGGGGCAGGATTATTTCAGGCGTTATTACAGCGCTATTTTTACCGCGAAAACGCGGTAAAAACGCCTCAGTGTGAAAGGGGCCTAAGAGATCCTCGCTGAACTTCTGGAGTGAGTTTGCTGCACTGAAAGTAAAGGGGCCGAATAATTTTGCACGCACCACTTTTCAGTTTTTTATTTGCTAAAAAAGTTTAAAATATCCAATAGATTTCGTTCCACTTCACAATTGTGTCCCACTTGTTGGTGATTCTTCACAAAAAATTAAAATTTCTCTTACCATCCATGGACTGACACGGTGTCTCTTTACACTTTACACGTGGGTTATGTCCCTGCCTGCAGGAGAAGACCTAGGCAGAATGTGAGATGTTATACATACATTCCAAAAGCCAGAGCTGAACAGCCCCACCCAGGGGGCGGTCCCTCCGTACATAACCCTCCCACTACAGTCAGCAGACTTCAGTTTTTTTCTGCCTAGCAGAAGGAGAAGACGTGGCTCCCTCAGGAGCTAGTCTCCTGACCTATTTTATTCCTTTTTGGAATTCTTTTTTATTTTATTTTTGAGAATCTTCTATCAACTGTCGGCTGGGCAACAGGTTGGGTACAAGATATCCTCGTAGTCTTCCCTGTCCGACCATCGAGCGTGCTGATCCTCGCCTTGTGTGCGTGAGACTCAGTTCACGACAGGCCCCATGACTCCAGGGGTGGCCGGGTTTGCTTTCATGCTCCCACGGTCCTCTCAAGACTGAACAGCTCCTGACTGACTGTATCTTTCGCGGTGGACCGGGCCGACAGCTACTCAGTACTGCACTGTGATAGTCCTGTCAGAAACACCAGTGTGTCCCTCAGGGGACGGGTAAGTAGTCTCTCCTGCCTGCAGGTGAGTACAAAAGGCTGTGTGTTTCTCTGTGGGGGATTTTCCCTGTCTCCCCCTGTATTTTATTGTCGCTCTCTGTCACCATTACTGGCGCTGGCTGTGTGGGGTGCTTGGGGGTCACACTGTTCTTGGGGGGCTCATGCTGGTCTGCAATGTATGCTTTGGGGCTTTGTGTGGTTTTTTTGGGGCCTGAGCGCCGAGTGGCGCTGTGCGTGTGTGCTGTTTCATTTTAACTGCGTCATGGCGGCCATCTTGCCGCGGATCGCCTCAGTGAAGTGCGGCGGCCATTTTCTTGTAGCCCACGCGCTTTTCAGCACTAGTTTGGCCTCTAGCGCTGCTGTAGCAGCGCGAATCTCCTCACAGTCTCCTCACAGCTCACCAGCGCTGACACAGCGCGGTACAGACAGCGGAACTAAGCGGTCCCTGGTCCGGTTTGGTGAGTCCCCTGGGCGCCCCCTCCTCAGTCAGCACAGCCTGTGGGTGGACTTTTTATCTGAGAGAGTCTCAGAGGGGGACAATATGGAGTCTGTGTCACCAGCTTCCCCTAAAAATGTCAGTGGCAACAGGCAGTGCTTCAGCACCTGCGGTCCCTATGGACCTGTTGTGGGCAGCCCTGGAATCAATTTCTGACCAGGATGGGAGCTGTGTGCAAGCGCAAGGTACAAAAAAGGCGCCCTCTCCCCACTTTATCTACTCGAGGGCAGTGCGCTGATTCAGATATGGGCCTAGCCACTATCGCTCAGGACCCTAGTTCTGGATGTATGGATGGTTTTGAACAGGACATTCCTTATGAGGGAAACTCCAGTTCTGAGTCAGTAAATGACAGGGCGCTTGTTAGTGTGCTCATGACTGCGGTGAGGGACACTCTCAAGCTCAAATGCTGCGGATGCAGAACCTCAGGCGGATACTGTCTCCTTTGGTTCTTTTAAGGCCAGGCCTTCTAAAGGGGTTTTTTCCATTGTACTTTCTTTGACAAGCTCATTGATAAGGTCTGGAAAAAGCCGCAGAAGAATTTTTTATGGTCCCGCTGCGTTTGTCTATCAGATACCCCTTTGAAGATGCCCTACTTAAAAAGTGGGCTTCTCCCCCAGTGGTCGACCCTCCAGTCGCCCTGTTGAACAAGGCCACCACTCTCCCGATGGAGGGGACTCCTGCATTAAGGACCCCACTGACAGGAGGTCAGAAGTGGTGCGCATAGCCATGTTCGCCTTGTTGGGATCCGCCCTACGGCCTGTGGTAGCGGCGACCCTTGTGTTTTAAAACACAGGTTGGGCAAAAAATGTTGCACCTAGCTGTACAGGAGCATAATCTTCCTCCAGACACAGTTACTCTGGCCCACCAACTGGGCAGGGCCTGGTTTATGTGTGCGACACCACGTTGGACGCGGGCCCTTTAACATCCAGGGCCTCTGTCCCGACGGTGGTATGGCGTCGTCTTATCTGGTTGAAATGCTGGTCTGCTGACCTAGCCTCTAAGAAGCTCCTGACGTATCTACCTTTTTATAGGTGGTAGACTTTTCGGTGCTGCTCTGGATGTCATCGTCAAGGATGTCATGGGAGGTAAAAGCACTCTTCTTCCTTAGACTGGCAAGGGTAAGGGGGCCCGCCGCAAACAGGGCCTTTTCCTTTCCAGCAAACAAGGTTTTTTTTCGTCAGTCGGGTCCACAGGTAGGTCCTCCCAGACTGACGGAGTGCGGCTGGTGGGCACAAGCGCCCCTGGGTGCGTAAGCCAAACAAGCGGCTCCCGAGCCCGCCTCCGCGTGAAGTCTTGCCTCCGCCCGACTCTGGGGTGGGGGGACGACTTCGCAGGTCACGAATCGGTGGTCCTCCCGAATCTCCGACTGGTGGGTGTGCGAGGAGGTCACCTCAGGATACAGGATAGTATTCCGATCCTGGCCCCCAGACAGATTCTTTCCCTCAAATCTTCCTCTCCTTCCTACCTGTCGGGCAGCCCTCTTGGGGGCTGTACAGGATTTGATCAGGTCCGGAGTGATTGTGCCGGTTCCGTCACAGGAGAGTTTTCAGGGATTCTACTCGAATCTGTTTGTCGTCCCAAAGGTGGTTCGACCTGTCCTGGACCTCAAGGCCCTGAATGCCTTCGAGAAGGTGCAGAAATTCCGCATGGAATCTATTCGCACGGTGATCGCTACACTCCACCAAAGGGATTTTCTTCTGGCGTCCTTGGACTTCAAGGACGCCTACTTGCATGTTCCGATCTGCGCAAGTCACCGGAAGTTTCTGCGCTTTGCGATCAGCGAAGTCCACTATCGATTGTGGCTCTTCCTTTCGGCCTAGCCTCGGCACCAAGGGTGTTCACCAAGGTGCTTGCTCCGGTTCTAGCCTTCTGTTACAGCGAGGTATTGCTGTCGTGGGCTATCTGGACGATCTTCTGCTAAGAGCAGAAAGTGGATCAGACTTAGAGGAAAGGTGACTATCATCAATTAGACCCTCAGGGACTCGGGTGGTTCCTGAACATTCAGGAGTCAGTCCTGGTCCCGACTCAGTGTCTGGAGTATCTAGTTCTGATTCTGGACTCCTTGGAGGCAAAGGTATCCTACCTCTGGAGAAGTTGCTGACACTTCAGTCTGCGGTGCGGGTGCTGACATCCCAAAAATGGTTGTCAATCCGTTTTTTGCATGAGAGTCCAGAGACTCGTGGTGGCCTCCTTCGCGGCCGTTCCGTATGCCCAATCACACACCAGGGCATTGCAGAAGGAGATCTTGTCCACCTGGGACAAATCCCCGTTGTCCTTGGATCTTCAGATCCAGGTGATTCACCTGGTCAGGGCGCCCCTGACATGGTGGTTGAGATCCTCGGCTCTTCGGTCCGGAAAGGCGTTCCCCTCCCATCCACTGGACGGTACTCACGATGGACACCAGCCTGACGGGCTGGGGTGAAGTCTGGGGAGTCCTGTCAGCTCATTCCTTGGACTCCGGGCGAGCCCGTTTACCAATCACTGTTCTGGTAATACGGGCCATCGGACTGTGTCTCTCCTCAGGTCAGAGAGAGTACGGGGTCGCTCCATCAGGAGCCAGTCGGACACCGCCACGGCGGTGGCGTATGTAAACCATCAAGGGGGAACTCGGAGCTCAGCTGCGGCTTCCGAGGTAGTCCGTATCCTGAAGTGGGCCGGAAGAAACGTGCCGGCTCTGTAGGCCATTTTACATTCTGGGCATAGACAATGGGCAGGCGGACTATCTGAGTCGCCAATCGCCAGACACCGGACCAAGAAGAGTGGTCCTTGCATATTTCAACTCCTTTACCGACGGTGGGGCACGCCGGATGTGGACCTGCTGGCCTTTCGACTCAATCGCAAGGGTCGAGGTTGTGGCCAGATCCAGGGATCCTTGGGCGATGCCTCAGATGCGTTGGTGGCCCCATAGGGTCCTTATCGCCTGATATAAACTACGGCGATCCTAATTGTTCCGGATTGGCCGCAGCATCACTGGTACGCTGATCTGGTACGTCTCGTCGCGGACGTTCCCTGACGATTGCCGATGGGGGAGGACCTTCAGTCTCAAGGTCCTATGCTTCATCCGGCTTACAGTCTCTGGCTTTAACGGCAGGGCTGTTAAAAGCCAGGTGTTGAGGGACCAAGGTCTCTCGGACTCGGTCATTTTGACCATGTTAAGGACACGGAAGTCTTCCTCCAGGCAGATCTATCACCGTACCTGGAAAGCTTATATCGCCATGTGCGAAGCGCTGGACTGGCGTCCTCGGACGTATTCCGTCCCCAGAATCCTGCGTCCTCTGCAGTGTGGAGTGACCCAAAAGCTTGCTTTGAGTACCATCAAGGATCAGATTTCGGCCTTGGCCGTCTTCTTTCAGCGACCTCTAGCGGGTCATTTTCTTGGTTAGCACCTTGTGTTGGGTTCGCCATGTGCTCCCTCCTGTCAAGCCTCCTCTCCCACCGTGGGATCTGGATTTGGTGCTCTCGGTCCTCCAGGAACCTCCTTTTGGGAATATCCGGGATATTCCCTTCTTGTCTTGTCTCAGAAGGTGGCCTTTTTAGTGGCAATCACTTCTGTTTGACGAGTGTCTGAGTTGGCGGCTTTGTCCTGCAAGTCGCCATGTTTAGTCATCCATAAGGATAAGGCGGTGTTGCATCCGTGACCTTCCTTTTTTGCCAAAGGTGGTGTCGACCTTTCACCTACATGAGGACATTACCCTCCTGTCCTTGTGTCCTCACCCATCGCATCCCAGAGAGTTTGCGCTGCACATATTGGAGGTGGTACGAGCCTTACGGGTGTACCTGTCTGCTACTGCTTCTATTCGGAAGTCCGACTCACTATTTGTGACTGTCTCTGGTCCATAACAGGGCCAAGCGGTTTCGTCTGCCATCATTTTTAGGGGAATCAGACAAACCGTCATTCAAGCCTATGCTCTCAAAGGGCGGGCGCCTCCCTTTCCGGTTACGGCGCATTCCACCAGGACAATTGGTGCTTCCTGGGTTTCCCGACATCAAGCGTCGGTTGCACAAGTGTGCAAGGCGGCGACCTGGTCGTCTGTTCATGCCTTTTAAGTTTTTTATAAGGTTAATGTGGCTGCATCTTCGGATGCTTCCTTCGGCCGCAGGGTGCTGCAGGCCGCTGTTTAAAGTTGCGACTCCTCCGTTGAGGAGCTCTGCCTTATTGGAGTGAAGTTTTGGTTTTTCCATTTATACTGCTCCCATCCCTCTTGACACTGCTTTGGGACATCCCACGTGTAAAGTGTAAAGAGACACCGTGTCAGTCCATGGATGGTAAGAGAAAATAGGATTTTTTGTACTTACCGTAAAATCCTTTTCTCTGACATCCATGGACTGACACGGCACCCACCCTTCCTTTTAAGTTTGTACTGCTTTGTTACGAACTGAAGTCTGCTGACTGTAGTGGGAGGGTTATGTACGGAGGGACCGCCCCCTGGGTGGGGCTGTTCAGCTCTGGCTTTTGGAATGTATGTATAACATTTCACATTCTGCCTAGGTCTTCTCCTGCAGGCAGGGACATAACCCACGTGTAAAGTGTAAAGAGACACCGTGTCAGTCCATGGATGTCAGAGAAAAGGATTTTACGGTGAGTACAAAAAATCCTATTTTTATATCTTTATGTTTGAAGCCTGAAATGTGGCAAAAGGATGAAAAGTTCAAGGGGGCCGAATACTTTTGCAAGGCACGTGTGTGTGTGTGTGTGTGTGTGTGTGTGTGTGTATATATATATATATATATATATATATATATATATATATATAAACTTTGTAATAAAAATTATTTTAATTATTTACTCTCAACTGGTGATCAGTCTGCATAAGGTGCCAACACAGTCCATACTAGCCTCATCCCTCCCTCCTATATAACGTTCAATGGGACGAAGGCACCAATTTTCATACATATTTTCTACCTCTAGCACTTTAAGTATATACTACTACTAGATATTTTAATATTACAACATTAGTTATTGTTGAGCATATCTATTTTGGGATTGCCTGTTGGATATTGCATTTTGTGAAAATTCCCAGTCGCTTTACTAATCCCCAAGGTAGCCAATATATTCCTAACATTTGTTTAACCTTTTCAAACCTTTTAAAGCCCAGTTGAATATTTCAGTGCTCATATTATGATGCAGTCAGGCTGA
The DNA here is from genome assembly GCA_029206835.1 of Rana muscosa. NCBI lineage: Eukaryota > Metazoa > Chordata > Amphibia > Anura > Ranidae > Rana > Rana muscosa. The sequence goes on along the minus strand of CM055123.1, from coordinate 129,259,711 downwards.
TGATAGTTATACCAAGGACCACGGCTATGGAACGCGCTACCCACGGATATCCGTATGGAAGAAAACCATCGGGCCTTTAGAAAAAAACTTAAGACCCACCTCTTCTGATGGATCATGAAGCTACTGGATGCAAAGTGCCTTGAGGCGATTTAGTTCGCATTTGTTAGCGCTATACAAGTTTTTCACTCACTCATACATACAATGCTGTGAAAAAGTATTTGCCCCCTTTATGATTTAATTTTTTTTTTTGCATATTTCTCCCACTTTAGGCCCCTTTCACACTGAGGCGCTATTGCGCTAAAATTAGCGCCTGCAATGCGCCCTAAAAAGGCCGCTCCATTGTGTCCAGCGTGAAAGCCCGAGGGCTTTCACACTGGAGCGATGCGCTTGCAGGAGGGTAAAAAAACTCCTGCAAGCCGCATCTTTGAGGCACGGTAGGAGCGGTAAAAATGCTGCTCCTATAGCGCCCCTGCCCATTGAAACCAATGGGGTAGCGCCTCCAAAACGCCACAAAGAGGCGTTTTAGTGGGCGTTTTTAACCCTTTTTCTCGGCCGCTAGCGGAGGTTAATATCACCCCGCTAGTGCCTGCAAATCGCGGCAAAAACGACAGTATAGCGGCTCTAAAAATAGCGCCGCTATACCGCCAGCACATCTAGCGCTTCAGTGTGAAAGCAGCCTAAATGACTCAGATCATCAAACAAATTTTATTATTACACAAAGATAACCCAAGTAAATACAAAATGCAGTTTTGGCGGCAACAACTGCAACCAAGCATTTGCGATAACTGGCAATGAGTCTTTTACATTGCTGTGGAGCAATTTTGGCCCATTTTTCTTTGCAGAATTGTTTTAATTCAGCCACATTGGAGGGTTTTCCAGCATGAACGGCCTGTGTAAGGTCATGTTACGGCATCTCAATTGGATTTAAGTCCGGTCTTTGACTAGGCCACTCCAAAACCTAAATTTTGCTTTGTTTGAATCATTTGGAGGTGGACTTGCTGTTGTGTTTCGGATCATTGTCCTGCTGCATAACCCAAATGCACTTGAACTTGAGGTCACAAACTGATGGCCGGACATTCTCTTTTAGGATTTTCTGGTAGAACTCAGAATTCATGGTTCCTACATTTTATAGTAAGTCGTCCAGATCCTGAAGCTGCAAAGCAGCCCCAGACCATCACACTACCACCACCATGTCTGACTGTTGGTATGATGATCTTGTTATGAAATGCTGTATTCGTTTTATGCCAGATGTAACGGGATGCACACCTTCCAAAAAGTTACAATTTGGTTTCATTAGTCCACAGAATATTTGCCTAAAAGTCTTGTGGATAATCAAGATTTGGTAAATGTGAGATGAGCCTGTGTGTTCTTTTTGGTCAGCAGTGGCTTTGGCCTTGGAACTCTCCCATGGATGCCATTTTTGCCCAGTCTTTCTTATTGTTGAATCACGAACACTGATCTTAGATGAGGCAAGGGCCTGCAGTTTTTTAGATGTTGTTCTGGGTTCTTTTATGACCTCCTGGATGAGTCGTTGTCATGCTCTTGGAGTAATTTTTGTAGGCCGGCCACTCCTGGGAAGGTTCACCTCTGTTCCAAGTTATCTCCGTTTTTGGATAATGGCTCTCCCCGTGGTTCACTGGAGTTCCAAAGCCTTTAGAAATTACTTTGAAACCGTTCTTAGACCGATACATGTACATTACTTAAATCTGTTCTTGAATTTTTTTTTAGATTGTGGCATGATGTGTGGCTTTTTGTGATCTGTTACTTCACTTTGTCAGACAGCTTCTATTTATGTGATTTATTGATTCAACAGGTCTGGCAGTAATCGGGCTTGGGTGTGGCAAGTGAAATGTAATTCGGCTTTCAAAAAAATTGTGGTTAAACACAGTTCATTCATGATTCAGCATGGGAGGGGGCAATTACTTTTTCACATCGAGCCAGGCAGGTTTGAACAGCTTTTTTTTCCTTAAATTAAATGATAATTTTAAAAACTGCATCTTTAATTTACTCGTTATCTTTGTGTACTAATAAAATTTGTTTGATCTGACTCATTTAATTGTGAGTAATATGCAAAAAAAAAAAAATATATACTTTTTCACAGCACTGTTAGGCATTTATTTACTTTCTATTTACTGCAGCAAGAGGTGGATATACTTTCTGCCAGCAGCACTCTGGAAAGCTGGCGTCTGCCCAGCACACAGCCCAGCAGTCCAGATTTCCAGCTACAGTGCCTTGAAAAAGTATTCATACCCCTTGACATTTTTCCCATTTTGTCATGTTACAAGCAAAAACGTAAATGTATTTTATTGGAATTTTATGTGATAGACCAACACAAAGTGCCACATAATTGTGAAGTGGAAGGAAAATAATGGTTTTCAAAATATTTTACAAATATCTGAAAAGTGTGTCATGCATTTGTATTCAGCCCCCTTTACTCTGATACCCCTAACGAAAATCTAGTGGAACCAATTGCCTTCAGAAGTCAATTAATTAGTAAATAGAGTCCACCTGTGTGTAATTTTACTCTCAGTATAAATACAGCTGTTCTGTGAAGCCCTTAGAGGTTTGTTAGAGGACCTTAGTGAACAAACTGCATCATGAAGGCCAAGAAACACACCAGACAGGTCAGGGAGAAATTTAAAACAGGGTTGGGTTCTAAAAAAAATATCCCAAGCTTTGAACATCTCACGGAGCACTGTTCAATCCATCATCCGAAAATGGAAAGAGTATGGCACAACTGCAAACCTACCAAGACATGGCTGTCCATCTAAACGGACAGGCCAGGCAAGGAGGAGCAGCCAAGAGGCCCATGGTAACTCTGCTGGAGCTGCAGCGATCCACAGCTCAGGTGGGAGAATCTGTCCACAGGACAACTATTAGGCCTCATGCATACTGGACGTTAAAATAACGTTATAAAAACGCCAGTGGCTTTGCAGAGTTTTTCAGCTTTTTACAACTTTTTTGCAATAGCGTTTTTAGCGATTATTAGCGTTTTTAGTGTTTTTCCACGTTAGCGTTTTTTTTTTTGGATCAAAAATGTTAAACGCTGGTGAGTGACGTTTTTGAGCGTTTATGGGCATTAGAACGTTTTTACAGCTGAAAAACATCTCTCAGAACCCACTAGTTTTTTTTTTTTTTTTTTTTTTTTAGAGGCAAACTCATCTGAACAACTCACTTGGCGAGTCATCTCTTCAAAGGGAGCCAAGATATTGATCAACTTTTCTATCAGATTCCACTGGTTTGCAGTAATGGTGGCAGGGAGCTCATGTTCAGACACATACACTCCAAGGGCCCGTTTCTGCTCAAATAGAGACTTCAGCATGTAAAATGTGCTGTTCCAACGAGTCTGCACGTCTTGCTGGAGTCTTCTTACTGGCTGACCAAGCTGTATTTGGATGTCCTGCAGCCGAGAGTATGCCAGGTTAGAGTGCTTTAAGTGGCCAATTATTCTGCGCCCGACTCCCACAGCATCTGCAATGCTGCGCTGTGATAAAAGTCCCTCTGAGACAGCAAGCTGCAGTGTATGTGCAACACATGAGATACTAGGAAGTCCAGCATCTTCCATACCTTTTACCATGTTTTTAGCATTGTCCCGGACCACAACATGAACAGAACTTTTGGGAATCGCCCAAGTCTGAAGCATTTCCTCAAGAATGTTCGCTATTGCTTGACCGGTGTGGGAGCCTTCAAATTTCGTAGCATGGAGCATGACCTGATGCAACGAGAATTCGCCATCTATCCACTGCACCGTTAAACTGATGAGAGAGAGAGGACTCACACTACTGCTCCAGATGTCTGTGGTGAAGCTAATTGCCTTTATGTCCTTCTGCAACATGATAGTAATGTGCGTTTTAACCGTGCTGTGGATCTTTGGTAAGAGGACGTCTGTAATGTAATGGCGACTGGGAATGTCATACTTCGGCTCCAACACATTAAGAAATCTCTTCAAACCCATGTTCTCAACAATTGAAAGCGGTTGATCATCCAGAATAATAAATTGGGTGAGCGCCTCTGTTATCTTTACAGCTCTGGGGTTGTCTCTTGACAGCTTTTCTCTTCTGGCAAAAGTTTGCTGCAAAGTTGGCTGCTGACTCATTACTGAGTGCTGAGTATTACTGCTCGTGCTGGTGGTAAATTCTCCATGTTCAATTTTATGTTTTAGCTTCAAATGTTTTATCAGATTACTGGTATTGTAAGAGCTGATTTTTGTACCTCCTCTGGATAATTTTGCAGAACAAAGTTTGCAGTCTGCCATCCGTGGGTTGTCCTCATTAATTTTAAAATACTTCCACACAGCTGACATTCTGCTGGTGTCTGTGCAGTGTGCACTGAAAAACTCTTGATAATTTGCGCGACCTTGGGTGAAAAAAGCAAAATAAAAAATTAAGCATCCATTGTTTAATTACTTCTATATCGGGCACTCTCACCCCCTCTTCCTGCCCAGGCCAATTTTCAGCTTTCAGCTTTGTCACACTTTGAGTGACAATTGCGCAATGCGCAGTCATGCTACACCGTACTTTTATTTGGTATAATTTTTTTTCACACAAATAGAGCTTCTTTGGTGGTATTCATTTTATTTAATCACTGCTGTGTTTTATTTATTTTTTTGTTAACAAAAAAAAAAAAAGCCTTTCTTAGGTTCCAGGAAAAGGGGAAAGCTGCGCCAAGTAAATGAAAGATTAAGTATATGATGAAGGTTTGAGGCTGAGCAAATAAATAGTCCATATGAAGAACCAGTCCTCCTTAAATGGCACCACAGTGACTCCATGTCCCTTACATTGGAGATCAGTGGGAAGAATGTTCCTTACATTGGTGGTCAGTGGGAAGAATGCCCCTTACATTGGTGGTCAGAAGGAAGAATGCTCCAGTCCTTACATTGATGATCAGTGGGAAGAATGCTCCTTACATTGGTGGTCAGTGTGAAAAATGCTCCTTACATTGGTGGTCAGAAGGAAGAATGCCCCTTACATTGGTGGTCAGTGGGTAGAATGCCCCTTACATTGGTGGTCAGAAGGAAGATTGCTCCAGTTCTTACATTGATGATCAGTGGGAAGAATGCTCCTTACATTGGTGGTCAGTGAGAAGAATGTCCCTTACATTGGTGGTCAGCGGGAAGAATGCTCCTATTTTATTATCTGCGAGTTGGAATTTAATCACTGCTGAAGAAACACCCGGCAACCTTGAGGAACCTCTATTTTTTCACATTAAATGACTGGATTTTACAGTTCTATTAAAGCGGAGTTCCACCCAAATTTGGAACTTCCGCTTTATCCACTCCTCGCCCCCTTACATGCCACATTTGGCATGTGGTTTTTTTTGCGGGGGGAGTGGTGTCTTCAGTCGGAGTGGGACTTCCTGTCCCACTTCCTCCTTCCGACCTGTGGTCGCCTAGGCGATACGTCATATCGCCCTGTGGCGGCCCCTCCCTGTAGGTGATCACCTGGGACGTGACAGGTCCCAGGCGATCGCCTTTCCACTCAGAGAGCGCTGCGCCGTTCGCCAATGCGCAGTGAGTGCCCGGCCATGAAGCCGAAAGCTGTCACAGCCGGGTGCCCACACTATGAATGGAGGCGCCGGCGGAGAAGGGGGGAGAGGAGCGGCGAATCGCTGGACAGTGGAACAGGTAAGTGTATATTTATTAAAAGCCAGCAGCTACACTTTTTGTAGCTGCTGACTTTTATTAAACATAAAGGCTGGAACTCCCCTTTAAGCACTATAGGTGCAATACAGAATAGCTGTCAGTGGGTGGCACTGCAGTTCAGGTGATTCCAGGGAAGAAGACCCCCCCCCCCCCCCCCCCCGCCCAAGATGAGCTCACATCCTGCCCACCTGAATAGTTAGTTCTTATTCATTAGAGAGCCCCCCCCGCCGCCATTCTTAGTGGTTAATTAATGGCTTATCTAAACTCCCCCCCTCCAACATCGAAAAAACAGGCAGGAGAGTCAGGGCACAGGACACAGAGCACAGAGTCAGGGCACATCCAGCAAAATAGGAGGGTGACCACTGACCAGCACAAAGGCAGGCAAGGAGACCTTTGGATCGTAACAGGGGAGGGAGGAAGGAAAAGAAGTGTGTGTATGTCACCCCGCTCTCCGCCCCCTGCCCCGCTCTCCGCCCGCTCTCCACCCCCTCTCTCATCAGACGGACTCATTCGGGAGCATTTGTGTGCAAGTTGCAACTGTCACCAATTAAATTTAAAAATGTACTTGCCCGCCTGTAGAATCCTCTGCTCTCTGCTCTGGTCTCCGCCTCGCTATGCTCCCGGCTCTGGTCTCCGCCTCGCTATGCTCCCGGCTCTGGTCTCCGCCTCGCTATCCTCCCCCCTCTGGTCTCCGCCCCGCTCTCCACCCACTCCCACTCGCTCAAAGTATCGGATCAGGCATCGGGAGCATTTGCGCGAGTACAAGTACTTGCGCAAATGCTTGGTATCGGGACAACCCTAGTTAGAATGGCCCAGTCAAATCCAGACCTAAATCCAATTAAGAATCTGTGGCAAGACTTGAAAATTGCTGTTAAGACGCTCTCCATCCAATCTGACAGAGCTTGAGCTATTTTGCACAGAAGAATGGGCAAAAATGTCACTCTCTAGGTGCGCAAAGCTGGACATCCCCAAAAAGACTTGCAGCTGTAATTGCAGTGAAAGGTGGTTCTATGAAGTATTGCCTCAGGGGGGGGGGGGGTGAATACAAATGCACACCACACTTTTCACATATTTGTTTGTAAAAAAAAATAGAAACCACTTATTTTGTTCCACTTCACAATTATGTGCCACTTTGTGTTGGTCTATCACATAAAATCCCAATAAAATACATTTACATTTTTGGTTGTAACATGACAAAATGTGGAAACTTTCAAGGGGCATGAATACTTTTTCAAGGCACTGTGCCGACCTGCCCCGTCATTATACTGTGGCAGGTCGGCTGTACGTCGGTCCGTTTAAGCGCGCCCGCTGCACCGGGGGTCGCGGGCACGAGAGGCAGAACAGGGACGTGTGTGTGTAAACACATCCCTGTTCTGTTCTGAGAGGAGATGCAGATCGTGAGTTCCTATAAGCTGGGAACCACGATCTGTCTTCTCCTATAGTGAGTCCCCTCCCCCCACAGTTAGAACACACACAGGGAACACCGTTAACCCCTTGATCGCTCTCTAGTGTTAACCCCTTCCCTGCCAGTGACATTTACACAGTAATCAGTGCATTTTTATAGCACTAATCGCTGTATAAATGCCAATGGTCCCAAACATGTGTCAAAAGTGTCTGCATTAAGGTTGTAGTACTGATAAAAATCGCAGATCTAAGCCATTACTAGTAAGAAATAATAAAAATGCCATAAATCTATCCCCTATTTTGTAGATGCTATAACTTTTGCGCAAATCAATCAATATACGCTTATTGCAATTTTTTTATTACCAAAAATAAGTATAAGAATACATATCAGCCTAAACTGAGGGAAAATTTTTGCTTTTTTGAAAAAAAATTGGGGATATTTTTTTCAAAATGGTCGCTCTTTTTTTGTTTGTAGCGCAAAAAATAAAAACCGCAGAGATTATCAAATACCAGCAAAAGAAATCTATTTGTGGGGGAAAAAATGCTATCAATTTTGTTTGGGTACAATGTCGCACGACCACGCAATTGTCCGTTAAAGCGACGCAGTGCCGTATCGCACAAAATGGCCCGGTCATCAATCTTCCGGGGCTGAAGTGGGTACTCCATCTGCTGCCTGCCCACTGCTCCAATCAACAGCACTGTTCAGGCAGCAGGGGGACTTCTGCTCTTTGTGTTCAGCAGAGATTTTGTTTTCACTGTGTGTGCTGCTTTCTGAAAGTAAACTAGGTGTCCATATGTACAGTAGGGCAAAAAAGTATTTAGTCAGCCACCAATTGTGCAAGTTCTCCCACTTAAAACGATGAGAGAGGCCTGTAATTGTCATCATAGGTATACCTCAACTATGAGAGACAAAATGTGGAAACAAATCCAGACAATCACATTGTCTGATTTGGAAAGATTTTTTTTTTTTTTGCAAATTATGGTGGAAAATAAGTATTTGGTCAATATCAAAAGTTCATCTCAATACTTTGTTGGCAATGACTGAGGTCCAACGTTTTCTGTAAGTCTTCACAAGGTTGTCACACACTGTTGCTGGTATGTTGGCCCATTCCTCCATGCAGATCTCCTCTAGACAGTGATGTTTTGGGGCTGTCGCTGGGCAGCACAGACTTTCAACTCCCTCCAAAGGTTTTCTATGGGGTTGAGATCTGGAGACTGGCTAGGCCACTCCAGGACCTTGAAATGCTTCTTACGAAGCCACTCCTTCGTTGTCCGGGCGGTGTGTTGGGATCATTGTCATGCTGAAAGACCCAGCCACGTTTCATCTTCAATGCCCTTGCTGATGGGAGGAGGTTTGTTTGCACTCAAAATCTCACGATACGTGGCCCCATTCATTCTTTCATGTACACGGATCAGTCGTTCTATTCCCTTTGCAGAGAAACAGCCCCAAAGCATGATGTTGCCACCCCCATGCTTCACAGTAGGTATGGTGTTCTATGGTTGCAACTCGGCATTCTCTCTCCTCCAAACACGACGAGTTGTGTTTCTACCAAACACTTCTACTTTGGTTTTATCTGACCATATGACATTCTCCCAATCCTCTTCTGGATCATCCAAATGCTCTCTAGCAAACCTCAGACGGGCCAGGACATGTACTGGCTTAAGCAGGGGGACATGTCTGGCACTGCAGGATCTGAGTCCCTGGCGGCGTAGTGTGTTACTGATGGTAGCTTTTATTATGTTGGTCCCAGCTCTCTGCAGGTCATTCACTAGGTCCCCCCGTGTGGTTCTGGGATTTTTGTTAACCGTTCTTGAGATCATTTTGACCCCACGGGGTGAGATCTTGTGTGGAGCCCCAGATCGAGGGAGATTATCAGTGGTCTTGTATGTCTTCAATTTTCTAATTATTGCTCCCACAGTTGATTTCTTCACACCAAGCTGCTTGCCTATTGCAGATTTAGTCTTCCCAGTCTGGTGCAGGTCTACAATTTTGTTTCTGGTGTCCTTGGACAGCTCTTTGGTCTTCACCATAGTGGAGTTTGGAGTGTGACTGTTTGAGGTTGTGGACAGGTGTCTTTTATACAGATAACTAGTTCAAACAGGTGCCATTAATACAGGTAATGAGTGGAGGACAGAGGCGCCTCTTAAAGAAGAAGATACAGGTCTGTGAGAGCCAGAAATCTTGCTTGTTTGTAGGTGACCAAATACTTATTTTCCACCATAATTTGCAAAAAAAAATATTTCCAAATCAGACAATGTGATTGTCTGATTTTGTCTCTCAAAGTTGAGGTATACCTATGATGACAATTGCAGGCCTCCCTCATCTTTTTAAGTGGGAGAACTTGCACAATTGGTGGCTGACTAAATACTTTTTTGCCCCACTGTATTACTGTGAATGCAGCCTACCTGAATTGCACTAAATTCAGTTGATGAGGTTAAACAAAAATTTAAGTAGATTTAAAGGTGTTTTGTTTTTGGACAGAGTAAGAGAGGGTTATAACCCCTGTAAAGTTTATTTTTATCCATCTTTCTGTCCCATAGCCAAATCAAGAAGTGATTGAAAATCCCTCTGAAGAGAGGGAATCCCAGAACTAGTGTCCCCCTGAGAGATGTTCCCTCTCTATTCCTGTTCTGAAGACAACCCAAAATTTGAGATTTTCTTTTACTTTCATTGATAATTGTAAACAGGACAAATCGAGAGGATGAATCTCCCTAATGGAGCACAGCGTGCAATAAAAATGTGACAGGTGTCTATTCCCTTTCCAGTCTGTCCAAAACTAACCATGTTTCCTTTAGTTATACTTTTAAGCCATTGCCATTTTACTGTGGTTGGGCGGCTTGTACAGGCACAATCGCATACATTGGCACTGCCTTTCAGGGTTAGAGTGCACAAATATAATGTGACCTAAAAATTTGCATCCATCGTCTTTTTATTCTACAGGGCCTCTGCTTTCAGAAAATATATTATGTTCTGGGGATTTAAGAGAAGTTTAGGAATTGCAAAAACAAAAATGGCATTCTCGCCTAGATGGCTACAGCACCGATCCCAGCTGCAGCTGTCCCCCGCCAGCTCTAAGGCCCCATATACACACATATTAGATATTCTGCAGATTTTTGTCTTCAGATTTACCAAAACCATGTAGTGCAAGGGCCTGCCTGATTGCATACAAATTGAAACTCTTAAGGTTTTACCTAATATTATATGGTTTGGGTAAATCTGAAGACAAAAACATGCAGAAAATCGAATAGCTTGTATGGGGTCTAAGATTGAGAACTGAGCAATCAAACACCACTGATCGCTCAGCTCCCAGTCTTCAGACTGCAGAAAGCTGGTGACTGTCAGATACTGGCTCTCTGCTCTGCCCCTCTATTGTTCACTGGAGTGCCAGTGCTTTGGAGGGGGCTGGAACGGCTGGCTCAGGCTCTCATCAACTCACTGATAGCCTGAGCTGACTGCCGGTCCAGGCTTCTGGGTGAATCCTGAGGCTCCATGCACTCTGGGCTTACAAAAAACGCCAGTTTCCTTGGCAGGAAAAAATGCTCACATTGAGTGTTTTTTGAACACAGTTTAGGTGAGTTAAAGATAGTTTTGCAGGGGGTTTTTTTATGCCAAAAAGCTCCAATCAAACGCAAACCCAGAAGGTTTTTTTTTTTCCTCTTGTCTCTAAACGTTGAGCTTAAAATATGTCTATAATCGTCCTAATGTGCACGGACCAATAGGATAACATTGAGCGGCTTCTACAGGCAAAACTGTAGTAGCAGTGATTTTTAAAGTGGTTCTAAGGGCAGAAGGTTTTTTATCTTGATGCATTAAGATAAAAAAACTGTGTGCCGCATCCCTCCCCAAGCCCCCGTAATACCTACCTGAACCCTATTTCGATCCAGCGCAGTTGCACGAGAGTCTCAGGTTTCCAGGACTCTCCCTCCTCATTGGCTGAGACAGCAGCAGGCGCCATCGGCGCCCACTGCTGTCAATCAAAGTCGGTGAGCCATTGGGGAGAGAGAGGGGGCGGGGCTGAGCCATGGCTCGGTGTCACATTTTCTTATTACATATGCATACTGTGATTTTCAGTGTTTCACAGTGGGTGTGCTGTACTGCTTCTCACAATGCAAGTCTATACAGCATTCAATGATCCGGAAAAATCCAGTCCTGAAATCGCTGAAATTACCGTTGTTTTTTTTTTTCTCTTGTAGAGCTTATTGAATCCCTCACAAATGCCAGCCAAGCGAATGGCGAGCCTGAAAGCACAGAGTCCTCAAACCCGCGTCTCCGGAAGAATGCTGCTGAATCTGCCTCAACTGCCAATGGTGAAGCTGGTACAGACACTGGAAAGAGCTACACACCAGACCAGGTGGAAGCAGTAAAAAGGTGAATTTAACTGCTATGGTACTTGATCAAGTCCACGTCACCAAACATTGTTTTACTTGTTAAATAAAAAAATATGCTAAAATGTTTAACTATTTTCCCAATGATTTATTCATTATTGTTGGGTTGTGCCTGATTTTGTACTTCAGAAATGTTTTAAGCATTGACATCAAATATCAATTAGGTATTTTTGAAGGAACATTAAGGTTATGCAAAGAATTGTTCACCTACTTTGATTAATTTAAGGTTAATTGTCGTTTGTTTGCTCTAGAATTATAGTGTGGAGGGCCAAGTTGTTGTAGAAAGTCAAGGCTGTAGTTATTATATTGAGAACTCTGAGTATAGGCTCCAGACATTTTCATATCTCTATGCAGCCCTAGTGGTTATAAAGGAACACTTTCCTTGACTTTAGTTTGAAAGCTGAACATCTGTAGAAGCTTTAAACCAGGGGTCTCAAACTGGCGGCCCTCCAGCTGTTGCGGAACTACAAGTCCCATCATTCCTCTGCCTATGGGAGTCATGCTTGTAACTCAGCTGTGCAATGCCTGATGGGAATTGTAGTTCTGCAACAGCTGGAGAGCCGCCAGTTTGAGACCCCTTCTTTAAAGCATTGTAGTAGCCTGAACACTACAGTGATGACTGCATATTTCTTGGTGCTGCGCTGAACGGCTGCCCTTCTGTATAGTAATCAAAGAAGGTCACGCCTCCTTCTGGGCAAGGCCGCCATTCCAGAACATGTTGCATTCTTTTCAATGAATAGATGAGCTGGAGAACCTGGCATCACTGTCTTTCATCTCTGCCTCGTCCAGTAGGTAGTACAGTATTTTCTTGGAACTGCAAGCTAGTTTCAGGTTCCTGCAAAGATGGTCAAATCAAACTGCATTGTGGTTAACAAGGTGCACACACTTGTTACAAATTTAGCAGCCAACAGAGATCAGGGACACGTCTTTCCATTTCAACATCTTAAAAAAAAAAAAAAGGCCTAAAACTTGGTGTCTGTCCAGGAAACTATCAAAATCATGCAGTACAAAGTTGAGAAGAATAAATGAAAATTCATAAAATCCCCCCCCCCCCCCCCCCCCCATGGGCAGTCAATTGTTATAAGATTGAATTTTCCCTTTGACCCTGCCATTTATCTGTTATTGGGTTTCTGGTGTCCTTCTGACAACACTCCGCATCTGTCATTCAAATACAGGAATGGCTTAGCTTTGACAACACCCAGAGGCTTCCTATCTCGCTCAGTTTTTCATACACATCTTCCTCTAATGTGCATGTGCTTTCATTTACAGGTCCAACAGTTCCCTGTTGTGGTCAGCCCTGTATAGCTTGGAAGTCTGTCGCTTCTATTCTATGCACACCACTCGCAGAGTGATACATGAATGTCTCTCCATGGTGTGCCGCCTGTACTGAACTGCAACTTTCCTAGACTGAACAGTTTGGTGCTTGAAGGTAGCTGAGCAGCTAACCTATTGGTGGTAGCCTCAAAGCCACCATCTTATTCCTCCGTTTTACAATTTACTACTTTTGAATATTGTCTGAAATTGTGACTCAGATCCCGCTTGGTAGATTTTTTCTCACCTCATTGCATCTGAAGTAGCACTCTGCCTCTTCAAGGTTCTCTACCCCTATGTTATACTTTAGTTATATTCAAATTTGCAGTAACAGCTCTCTCCTCTTTTTGTTTTTTTATTATTGTAATTAATAATGCCTTTATTTTTTTTTATTTATTTATTTTTTGTGTTTTTTTTTCTGGATGGTTTATGTTAATGTGATCAGAAATAAATATTAGGCTTATACCTTCACTCATCAGGGTAAAGCAATGTAAGGACTACTATGAAATTTTGGGAGTCACTAGAGAAGCCACTGAAGATGACTTGAAGAAATCCTACAGAAAGCTTGCTCTAAAATTTCATCCAGATAAAAACCACGCTCCTGGCGCCACAGAAGCATTTAAAGGTGGGTAAATCAATTTGAAATTGTTTTCATGGGTATATTATGGATTAGAGGGTAAGATTTCAGTAGGATTGGCTTTTGCTTAACAAACTTCCATGGCATTCCAATATAAACGGTCACAATTCTTTATCAATGCTATAGTGATCATTTTTGTGGTACCTACCTGTATGCTGGAAGAGGTCAAAATACATTCTGCTTCTCATGTAATGCGCCATCATAGCTGTTAGAAGAGAATATATCATCTTTCCTTGGAGGCAAATGAGAAATGTTCACAGTAATTGGTGTTTACCTCATACCATACTATGACCTAATCCAGGACAAGTGTGTGTACACAAATGCTGAGGGCCAAACCTGCTATAAACCAATTCAACATGATCTTGAACATTTTGATGACTTTCCAGTGTTGGATCTGTGTGATACTTTCATATGCCCGTTTTATGCAGCATTATCCTGAGATCAGCAGTGCTGTCACACAGGATGAGCTCTCCATTTCTGACTATCATTATCTGTCTAAAGCAGATTAGAAGCTACTTAGCTGCTTGTGCTGCAGATTTCCACACACTGATGTTCCAGGTGAACAGCTGAAGAAATATTCACAGGAATATCGCCTGGGGGTCATCTGTACTAAGAGAATATGGAGGCGGCAATGGCTGGTTTTATTTTACAATAAAAAAAACATTCTACTTGCTTGGTTATACAATGGCCCAATAACTTCTGAGTTTCAGAACAAGTATGCAGATAATCAGTTTATCAGTTTTGACTTTATCCTGTCTTTCTAATCCTACATACCTGCTGTGTGGGTAAGTGGCTCAGAGAGTACTAAATCATGCTGGTTAACGAAGTAGACAGGCAGCTAGGTTACCAATGGCAGCCCCTCCCCTTTTTTTAACCACTTAGACTATATGACCCCTGTCACAAACAAATTTCCCATCACACTTAACCGGCTAGCCTGCAAACTGGCGGAATTACCAGGGTCGCAACAGTCGCACTTGCGACGGGACCCTAACATTCCACCACTGTCGGGGGGGGGGGGGGGGTTGCTAGTCACATGGCTCTGAGTGGAGAGCGTGTCTCTCATGGAACTGCTTAGAGCCGGCATTGACAGTTCTATCTCCCCCTCCGTCCTCTCTCGAACGGGATGAGAGAAGACACAGCTGATCTGCTCCCCTCTCCCGTCTCCTGTGTTTACTCCGGGAAATGTGAGCGCGTTGGCTTTGCATTTGACTGCCCACAGAGCACACACAGGAGATGGGGGGGGGGGGGGGCGCAGATCAGCTGTGTCCTCTCTCATCCCATGCGAGAGAGGACGGAGGGGGAGATTGAACTGTCAATTCCGGCTCTGTGCTGTTCTATGACAGACGCTGTCAGCTCAGAGCCATGCTGATGGCACTGATTGGGAGGGGGTACTGTTGGGCCGCATTGATGAGCACTGATAGGCAGCACTAATAGGTGGTACTGATGGGCACTGATCAGCACTGATAGGCAGAACTCATAGATTGCTCTGCTCTGTGACTGGCCAGAGCAGTGTGACATCAATCCCGCACATGCGCGCGGGAGCTGCCAGTCATGGCGCTCTTGAAAAAACAGCAGGGGCCGTTTCTTCACAGGAAAGCATCAGATGTGGACAATTTTGGGGACTGTAGTGTTCCAGCATTTCATGGCCACACACAATTATGAGGCTTGACATGTTTGGTATTTATTTTCTTGACACAACCAATAAATGTGCTATTCTATGGTTTGTGGGCACTAAAATAAATTTTAGGTTTTTTTTCTTACAATATGAATTTAATAAATATTGCGTGGAATTGCCACCATTTTATTTTACAACGCATCTGTTTTCAGAATATATGTATAATTGTTTGAGAGTTTTAAGTAATTTTTCTACCAAAAACATTTTTTTTTTTTTTCCTGAAGGCAGAGTGGTTAAACTAAAATAATTTATAGAAGAAGGCATTTCCCTCCTCCACAGTATAGGTGACCACACTGACCATAGTGGTCAGAATACAAAATGATGCCTGGCTTACTGGTGAAATCATGTTGGCAGGGACTCTTCAAGTCTTTTGGGCATTACTCCACTCTATTCAGAGAACACAACCACACGCTTGTCCATAACATGTGTCATTCCAGGTTGCCAACCTGTATATTCCGGGTCCTTATCTTAAAACAGGCCAAAGGCAGCTAGAGACCAGTAGCGTACATAATGTTCTTCTTACCTAATACTGTTCCTCTTATCTATGTTGTCCTATTTGTTTGGGGATTAATGCAGTTTGATGATGAACAAGACGATTATGCAATATGGCCTGCCTATGCATTTTTTAAGCTGTTACAAGCACATATGGAGGCATTCCCAACACAGGCTAGTTAATACAAGAGATATGGCAGTGTGTGGAGAGATTAGGAGGCTATTTACTCTTCTCCCACATTGACATAGTGTGTGGTTGTAATCCAGATGTACATAAAGTATATCTCTACATTGTTTACATCCAGAAATATTGTCCCTCATTCTCCAGACTAAAGACTGACTGGAGAGTCTTCATTTTTATATTGCTTTTTTATATATATATATATATATAATATATATATACCGTATTTTTCGCTCCATAAGACGCACCTGACCATAAGACGCACCCAGGTTTTAGAGGAGAAAAACAAGAAAAAAAATATTCTGAACCAAATGATGTACTAAAATATTTAATATTATATTACTACTATAGGTGGGTGGTGGACACACAGCAATACCAGCCCCCCTATCAAATCAGCTCAGCTACACTATACCTGGGTGGTGGTGGACACACAGCAACCTCCCCCCCCCCCCCTTCCCAGATCAGCTCAGGGTGGCAGGGCAGACACAAACACCCCTTCAGCCTCTCATATAACAACAGCTCAGGTGATGAACAGTGGATACCATCCCACACCTCCCACCCCCTTATCACTCACCTCAGGCAGTGGAGGACAATGCCATTACAATCCACAACCCCCTCTGGCTGGCTCTCAGCATCAGATATACCGGGCAGCAGCTAGGATGGATGACTGAGGACATAGTTTGCAGCAGCAGCAGCGACAAGTGGATAGAGGCAGGAAGTGAGACTGGACCAGACCACGGCGCCGGGGGTGTTCCAGCTGAATAAAAAAGCCATCCAGGGCTCTTGTCGCTTGCAGGATGGGGTCACATCTGGCGGATGTCAACTTACCTGGGTGCGGAGTGCACCATTATAGCAACACCACTGACAACCCCCATGTTTTGGCACCTGGGGCAGACCGTCTCCCCCCGCTCCCCCTTGGTATGCCCCAGCAAGGATCTAACTCACATCCTGTCATCTCTCCTCCACAGAGAAGCCGAGTGTCTATTCTGACACGGCGGCGGCGATGGGGGGGGCAGAGCCTGCTCAGTATTCGCTCCATAAGACGCAGGGACACTTTTCCCTATTTTTTGGGGGGGTAAAAGTGCGTCTTATGGTGCGAAAAATACGGTATATATATATATATATATATATCTCATTCACATTGTACTATGTACAATAATGCATGTTGGTATGTGCTTTGATGTGTAATTCTGTGGTTTTCAGGGATTTCATTCAGTATGCTTAAAGAGTAACTCCACTTTTGTTGAAGAAAACATTCCCCTCTAGTTAATCTATGTACATTGCAGATTTCTACCTTTCGTTATTTTGGAGAAATAGCTGTTTGTCTGTGCCCATGTTCAGAGTGAATCTGTATGGGAGTGGTTTTATAATCATCAACAGCACCTGCAGGACTCTAATGAGCAAAGCTGTAGGGTTTGCATCCCTATAGACAAGATTTCCCTTTGGGAGTGTCTCACCAAAAATGACATCTTTGTTGCAGGGGATGCCTAATATCTGACTTGTATTTTTGGCTCAGTAAGCCAATCGCACAAACAGGGAATGACGTATCTGGGGGGGAGTTCTGTCCATCTGTGTACAGAATGCCTCCAGGTAGCCATATTGCATTGCATTTTACAGAAAATTATAGCTCTGCAGATTGAAAATTGAAAGAATTTTTAATAACCTTAAATTACAATATGACTTGAGTCACAATTGTATATGCTATACATATATATATATATATATATATATATATATATATATATAATATACAGGTCCTTCTCAAAAAATTAGCATATTGTGATAAAGTTCATTATTTTCTGTAATGTACTGATAAACATTAGACTTTCATATATTTTAGATTCATTACACACAACTGAAGTAGTTCAAGCCTTTTCTTGTTTTAATATTGATGATTTTGGCATACAGCTCATGACAACCCAAAATTCCTATCTCAAAAAATTAGCATATCATGAAAAGGTTCTCTAAACGAGCTATTAACCTAATCATCTGAATCAACTAATTAACTCTAAACACCTGCAAAAGATTCCTGAGGCTTCTAAAAACTCCCAGCCTGGTTCATTACTCAAAACCGCAATCATGGGTAAGACTGCCGACCTGACTGCTGTCCAGAAGGCCATCATTGACACCCTCAAGCAAGAGGGTAAGACACAGAAAGAAATTTCTGAACGAATAGGCTGTTCCCAGAGTGCTGTATCAAGGCACCTCAGTGGGAAGTCTGTGGGAAGGAAAAAGTGTGGCAGAAAACGCTGCACAACGAGAAGAGGTGACCGGACCCTGAAGAAGATTGTGGAGAAGGACCGATTCCAGACCTTGGAGGACCTGCGGAAGCAGTGGACTGAGTCTGGAGTAGAAACATCCAGAGCCACCGTGAACAGGCGTGTGCAGGAAATGGGCTACAGGTGCCGCATTCCCCAGGTCAAGCCACTTTTGAACCAGAAACAGCGGCAGAAGCGCCTGACCTGGGCTACAGAGAAGCAGCACTGGACTGTTGCTCAGTGGTCCAAAGTACTTTTTTCGGATGAAAGCAAATTTTGCATGTCATTCGGAAATCAAGGTGCCAGAGTCTGGAGGAAGACTGGGGAGAGGGAAATGCCAAAATGCCTGAAGTCCAGTGTCAAGTACCCACAGTCAGTGATGGTCTGGGGTGCCATGTCAGCTGCTGGTGTTGGTCCACTGTGTTTTATCAAGGGCAGGGTCAATGCAGCTAGCTATCAGGAGATTTTGGAGCACTTCATGCTTCCATCTGCTGAAAAGCTTTATGGAGATGAAGATTTCATTTTTCAGCACGACCTGGCACCTGCTCACAGTGCCAAAACCACTGGTAAATGGTTTACTGACCATGGTATTACTGTGCTCAATTGGCCAGCCAACTCTCCTGACCTGAACCCCATAGAGAATCTGTGGGATATTGGGAAGAGAAAGTTGAGAGACGCAAGACCCAACACTCTGGATGAGCTTAAGGCCGCTATCGAAGCATCCTGGGCCTCCATAACACCTCAGCAGTGCCACAGGCTGGTTGCCTCCATGCCACGCCGCATTGAAGCAGTCATTTCTGCAAAAGGATTCCCGACCAAGTATTGAGTGCATAACTGAACATAATTATTTGAAGGTTGACTTTTTTTGTATTAAAAACACTTTTCTTTTATTGGTCGGATGAAATATGCTAATTTTTTGAGATAGGATTTTTGGGTTTTCATGAGCTGTATGCCAAAATCATCAATATTAAAACAAGAAAAGGCTTGAACTACTTCAGTTGTGTGTAATGAATCTAAAATATATGAAAGTCTAATGTTTATCAGTACATTACAGAAAATAATGAACTTTATCACAATATGCTAATTTTTTGAGAAGGACCTGTGTGTATATGTATATGTATATATATATATATATATATATATATATATATATATATTCTCATGAAAGTGGAGTTGCCCTTTAAATAGAACAACACCAGGCAACACAGGACTTTTATAGGGCTCCTACACAGGAATGTAATTAAAATATGCCAATCAACACTGGATCCTGTGCAAATATTTTTCGTAAGTAAATGTTTCTGTAACCTTTCACATGCTTACAAGTGTATACTGGTTCATTCATGAATGACTGAAGGCTGGTCGTTCTGTGCATGCATGGGTGCCACATGAATGGCTTTTTTTATTCAGGGCCGACATGTAAACATCCATAATGTGCAACCAGTGGTGGCGGTCGGTACCTGCTGATTACACACTATTATTTACATGTCATCCATAAAGCGGAGTTCCGCTGTTTTTTATTTTTTATTTTAAGTCCGCAGCTACAAATAATGCAGCTGCTGACTTTTAAAATATGGACACTTACCTGTCCAGGGCGCCTGCGATAACCTCACCTAAACTGTCCCTTGGCTTTCGGGTGGAGGCGTCGCCATCTTCAGTAAGGGAATTGGGAAGTGAAGCCTTTGCGGCTTCACAGCCTGGTTCTTTACTGCCCATGCGTGAGTCGCGCTGCGTGTCCTCACTGGTCCCTGCTGTCTTCTGGGACCTGTGTGTCTCCCAGAAGACAGCGGGGGGGGCGGAGGAGGGGCCGTACATGGCGTAGGATACTGCAGTGATCTTTCGCTGGAAGTGGGATCAAATACCTGGATTAGACAGGTATCTGCTCCCCCCCTCCCCCTGAAAGGTGCCAAATGTGACATCGGAGAGGGGGGAGGAACTGGATCAGCGCAAGTTCCATTTATGGGTGGAACTCAGCTTTAAACTGCGAGTAACTAAGAGACATAGATGGGCCCACTGTGGAATATTTAAGGGTCCCAATGCAGTTGAAGAGGATGCCGGTGGTGTGTCGCCTAACAAACATAGTAAACGATCTTTCGGGATCCTTGTTTTATTGATTTTGCAGATGTGGGCAAATGCAGAGTCCCAGTAGGTGGTGATAGCTGTGCAGTCCCAGAGACGGTGTAACAACGTGGGGCGAGGTAGGGAGCACCGGTGGCATTGCGCTTGAGTTGGGTCCGCTTTGTTGATGCAAAACGGGTAGTAGGCTCTGTGCATGATCTTAAATTGTGTTTCACGCTACGTTTCTGATCTAATAAGTTTGCGGATGTGTCTGTATCCCTTAAGGATTCTTTCCGGCAATTCATTGTCATCAAATAGGGTAGTCCATTTTCGGAATGGTTTGAGGTGGTATTTTTCTGATTGGTGTTGAATAAGATAGGAGTAAAGACTGGAGATGGAGTAATCGTTTCTCTGTAGCACTGCAGATGATAGCTTTGTGGTATACTTTGCATTGATTTCTTGCAGCATAATCTGATGTTTAGGGGAGGGGGGTCCACATTATGTAGAACTAGTTTCAGTGGCTGGAAGATAAATCGGATCTAAAAAAAATATGTTTTATAAGAGTATAGGCCATGCATAATGACTGGGTGACAAGTTGTCTACAGCAGAGGTGCACAACCTGCAGATTGGGACCCCACTGAGCTTCCAACCATGTCTCCTGTTATATGACTTTGTCACTGTTGGTACCCAGACATGAGAGAAATGCTGAGAGGTCAGAATAATGGCGGACTGCTAAGCAGTTTGTTTGTTTTTAGCAAAAAAATGAAATTAAACTCTTGTTGAATTTTTCAGAAATGTTGTATTTAGTACAGGTTATGTTTTAAGCATTGGCATTGTTGTATTGTTTTTTTTCACAGTTTGATTCAGCAAAACATATCCCAGTGCAATTCCTGAATGGGATACTGTTGTATTTTAATTGCACATGTGACTTTGCTGTCCAGATCTATCACAATCTCTTGGGATGTGACTCTTCCAGGTTCACTGGGTTCATAGCACTTCTGCCATTCATTGTCCATCTTTTTTGTTTTTAACTTTTATAGTACAATTCAGATTTGTTGCTGCTGATAATACTGTAATTACCTAAAGGGGGTTTATCAAGTTCATGTAGGCTAAAGCCTTGTACACCAATGAGAATACTGGATGAATGATCGTCCGTTTTTGTTTGCATGCGTCTCCTATCAACTAAACTAACAAAAATTATCATAGAACAGAATAAAACTTCAGAAGTGATGTAATATATTCTTTCATTTCTGAGCATGCCTGGTCTTGGTCTTGGATTTCTTTCAGCCGAATACTATACTGATTAAAGAAAAATCGTTCATTCTTTTATCGTACAACTTTTTTTTTTTCATTTTTGTCCTTTCAGATGATTTTGGATGAACTGTCGGGATCGACCCTTGAAAGCTTTGTACTAATGATCAGATTATCATCTGATTGCTTTGAAAGTGGTATTTTTCGTCCTAGTTTCTAATCGTATGTTCTGGGTTTAAGATTGGCTATGCATGGATCAAAATTCAGCCAGTTCAGCAGGAACCAGGTGATTTTCGATCCATGTTTCGATCCATTTGGACAGATTAGTTTGTACACAAGCCAATTTATTGATCAACTTGTGTACAACCAGCCTGTTCCAAACTATCAGTGCCGCTGGCTATAGCCGGCAACACTGATCGGTGTTCTGATGACAGGAAAGGCTCCTACTGCTTTTTTTTTTTAAATAAAAGTTCTGTTGGCATTTTTCTTCCTCGTGTCAGACAAAACAAAGAAGGGTTCCTTAAGGTTTCACAGAGTAAGCTTTCAGCAAAAGATCCTAGACATGTAGGTTTGCTAGAGAACAGCTGAACACAAGTAGTGCATTTAATATCCTATGCTACTGAGCTTCTGTACTTGGAGGTTCCACAGCCTTTAAATGATCATTATGCCTGTGGGCCCTTTCCTTCCACACACCCCCCCCCCCTCCCTCCTTCCTTCCCAAGCAAATAAATCTCAGGGGCTGGTATTTGCACTGGTGCTACCAGCACCATAGTCCATAGACCTGTATATTCTTGCCATATGAGAATGTATATCTCTGTGTGTGTCAAAAAATAAATACTATGCACCCCTATCAGACCACTTTGTGTCATTGGCCAGTCCAGGCTGTTCATCTGCTATTGTCGTGTAAACATGTATAGTTTGTGAAGCCTTCAATACATATTAAAGTATCTCCAATTGTGACTTTTGTATTCTAGCTATCGGGAATGCATATGCAGTGTTAAGCAATCCAGAGAAGAGGAAGCAGTATGATCAGTTTGGAGAAGAAAAGGTGAATCCATCTCGACACGGACACTCCGACTTCCACAGAGGGTTTGAAGCAGACATCTCCCCTGAAGACCTCTTCAATATGTTCTTCGGAGGAGGATTTCCTACTAGTAAGCATATCTACTGCAGATAATTGATTTATCAACTGAGTGTAGTTGGCTTTTTAAACTACTATGAACTGTATGTGATGCTGCATATATCTTGAGCAACATTGTCTCCTAATAAGTGAACCTTTTCCAGGTAATGTCCATGTGTACAGCAATGGCCGAATGCGTTATACCAACGCTCAGAGACAAGACCGGCGGGAACATCAAGGAGATGTGAGTTCATAAAGCTTGTGTTCCAGAGCAATAAGAACATTATCATTTATAACTCTAGCAGGATTATTACTGGATGTGATGCCTTAACAGATGTGTTTAACTGTTCCTTTCTCAAACTTGGACTCCAAAATATCTGACTATGCCTCTAGGTTTCCATTTTGTGACATGACTGTAAAGTGAGCATTTCACCACTAGAGGGAGCACTATGACTGACTAAATGGGTTCAGAAGCTATAAGTTCAGAAATGCCGATTCTGTTTTTTTTTTTTTTTAAACAAAGAAACTGACTCTGTTTTTACGTCATGTTGTTCCTTCTTTTTTGTTAACAGTGTTTTTTATTTACATGATCTACAAATGTGTTTTGTATTTCTTATCCTTTTAAGCATATACAGAATGTGTGTATAGTGGTTTAAGCCTGGTGTACACAGGACGTTTTGCTAATTCTCCTAGAAGCCTTTCCTCCTGCCAGCTGCATTTTGGCAGAAAAAACACCTGGCGCTTGTAAATTTGTTTAATGTGTTTAGGCACGTTTACAGGTGTCAAGCGCTTGGGCGTTAATTAATTTCAGTAGCCAGAAAAGATGATTATTATTCTGACCAATGAAATGAATTAACATTCAAGTGCTAAACGTGCCTAGCGTTAACAGGCGTCTAGAAGAATCAAGTGTTTTTTCTGCAAAACACTGCTTTTCCTGGATACACTGGCAGGGTTTTTTTTTTTTCCTGCCTCTAAACTCATAAAAACCTATGTGAGCATGGACACAGACTAACATGGAGGGACATTTAGAGGCATGGGGGGGGGGGGGGGGACGCCAGGCGCCACTAGGAACAGCTGAAATAATTGTTGACTGTCAACCCAATTTATTAGTAGCAGAGTTTTGTACCATGCCAGCCACCAATGACAGCAGAAAGTATGTTTTGCGATACCATATCTAACTTGGTAGAATGAAAATGCAACAATGGGGTGGGCATTGTTTCGGTTCTATTAAACTTTTCTCTTGTCACTGACCTGCCTGCTTTTTCGTGTACTAAGGCACATTCCTCCTTGCATTGTATACAAGTTGTGTATTTTGGTGCATACAGCCACCCATAAACATGAATACGTACAGGTATGCGCTACTACTTGCTTAAAGTTAGGCATGTGTACAGACTTGGACTGGCCATACATTATACAATTTTCTTTTAGATTTACCAAAAACATATAATATGAGGTCACACCTAAACGCATTAAATTTGTATGCAGTCAGGCAGGCCCTTGTACTACATAGTTGAAGGTAAATCTAAAGGAAATTGACTAAGAAAATCGTATAATGTATGACCAGATTTAAGGTTTTAAATGCAGATTTATATGTGCACACGTGCACCAGTAACAGAACATTCCTCCTTACAACCTTGCTCTGTAAAAAGGAAGTCACCTTTGTGCATGAGCCATAACGCTGTAG
The DNA here is from genome assembly GCA_029206835.1 of Rana muscosa. Taxonomy (NCBI): domain Eukaryota; kingdom Metazoa; phylum Chordata; class Amphibia; order Anura; family Ranidae; genus Rana; species Rana muscosa. The sequence continues at coordinate 129,235,616 of CM055123.1, read as the reverse complement.
TAAAAAAAACTTGCACACGTACATACACTTGAGAGTTTTCTTGCATTGACACGTCATACATACTGGATATTGGCTGGTTCAACAGAAACCAGCCAACATTCGGCCAGTTTGTGTACAGCAGCCTATCCGGCTTCTGTTGATGAACATGCTTGAAAACCAGCATCCAATTGGCGCTTGCTGGGAGTGCAGATCAGCGTGTTCTGGCAGGAGGGGGTGGTCACACAGGAGGTCGGACATTCCACACAGGCACCATTCAGAGAATGCTTTACATTTTTTTGAATGATCGCCTCTCCACCTCGTCCAATCTAAAAATGTTTTGCATTCATTCAGAAAGTGCAAAGCATTCTCTGAATGGCAGCCAACCCTCTATGTTTACAATGCAATATGCCAGCCATTCAGTACAAGACCCAGTTTATAAGTGGAGAGCACTGGGCTAACGGTGTCTACTTCAATGATTTCCAGTTTCCAGGCGTATCGGTCAGGTATGGTATATTCATAGTTACAGAATTCCAGGTATGTAAGAATATACCATACTTAGAATTCATCTTTTACAGTAACATTGTTTAAAGTGGTTCAAAAGGCTTAAGGTTTTTTTACCCTTGTACATTGTATGCCTGAAGGTTAAAACCTTCTGTGTGCAGCTCCCGCTGCTGTTGATCACTGCCAGTGAGGAGGGAGCAGGGCTAAGCCTTGCTTACTGTGTCTTATTGACACACAGAGTGGGACTTGGGAGCGAGCACACACTAGTGCCCCCATAGCAAGCCCGGCTGCTTGCTATGGGGGCAATCAGCAGGTGGGAGGAGCGCTGGCGGGGTACCCAATAAGAGGAGGATTGGGGGCTGCTCTGTGCAAAATCTGTGCAGTGCAGGTATAACATGTTTGTTGTTTAACCACTTAAAGTGTTACTAAAGTCTTTGTTATTTTTTTTTTTAATTGGAAAAAAAACAACTTTATTGAAAAGTATGCATGGTACATAAATCAACATAAGCCAGTATGGCCAATATAATAGTACATACATGAACACAGTGAAGCATCTGTGTGACATAAAGATAAGAACAGCAGTGAAAGTAGAGCCGGTACACAACAAAAATAAAAAATAGACATGTCAAGTACACGTTTCACCATCCGCCATCCATCTGTCCCAGACCTTCTCATACTTTAGCGGACACCCTCTATGTACATAAATCAGATTTTTATATGGGAGAGCATCGTTAACCGCCTTTTTCCAGCACTGAATTGTAGGGGGCAGGGCCTGCATCCAATTACGGGCCACTACTTTTCTTGCCAAGAATAGCGTCTCATGTAAAAAGGTACGGAGGGGTTTGTCGGCATCCAAGTCTGGCAACAGGCCAAGTAGGCACATCTTTGGGTCAAGGGTAGCAGGGGAGCCCATCTGATCGTGTAGGAAGCGTATCACCTGTGTCCAGTATGCCTGAATGGTAGGGCAGAACCATATGAGGTGGTAGAAGGAGCCCGGGGTATGGTCACAGAGGCGGCATCCTGGATTGTACGTGGGCCTGAAACGTGCTACTCTCTGAGGGGTCAGATATGTTCTATGTATATCGATCAAAATTTGTACTTGAGGTAGGCCTACCCTCATAAACAAAAACAAGCGCTCCTGGAAAGTTAAAATTAAAATTGCAGACTAGAGATAAACAAAGATTTTATACCCACACGGACATATGTGTATAAAATAAGTGGAAAAAAGCTGCTATCTTAAAAGTAAAACTACTTTAAACTAGAAACTGTTTAAAAAAGAGGTGAATATAAGCAATATAATAAATATGGATAAAAACACCCAGATAGCGCTAATGCATAAACAAACATGCATCAACAATATTCATTGAAGTCCACTTGAGAGTTCATAAAAAAGTTAAAACACCAATATATTTCTATGAATATTGGAAAATAGAAATAATAATAAAGTCCGCTGATCCAGTTGGATGAAGGGAAAAAACTGCTGTCACCAGGAAAAATAGAGGAAAGACACCTTCACTCGTGTGCTGCAATCATATAGAGGGGGGTGTGTGTATAGACCCCCTCCTAGATGGACTCTTACCACAAAGTAATGAAATAACAGCCAATATGCAATCAGAGAGATAGGGCTTCCCAGCAAAGAAATCCACACTCCTGGTCCGTGGTTACAGTTCTCATCAGTCACCGTAGGAAAAACAAAGGTGCAGACATAGTGTAACTCTGTTTTACAAACTTTTATTTTAACTAAAATAAACTCCCCTACAAATTTGCACTCGCATGTACAAAAAACATTTCAGGCTTATGTTCTCATTTCATACAGCGCCAGAACCAGGCTCTTTAGCTTTTTTAGCTGTGTAATACTACTTCCTACCGCACTCGCCGCTGTCCGTGCTGTGGGGATGGAAGCAGTGAAGTTTACACAGCTGACTGGCGGCTCCTCCTGCGTGTCTTGCTCTCTCCCTGACTAGTTTCGTCTGATGACTTCTTCTGAGGGTAGAGGCAAGACACGCTATGCCCCCTATTATCTGCCTGTTGTGTGCTCCCATTGGATGCACTGCATCAGCTGGTCCTAATTTGCGTACCGCGGCTCACTGCTCAGTGAGCCGTAGGTCACATGTAAATCAGACGGAGCTCCGCTCCGCTCAAACGGCGCGTCGCTCAGCTGATTGCTGATGCACCTCCCTTGTATCTCTCGGGTTTACGAGCGTTACCCCGGCAACCACAGCCGGGGCGAGACGCAGGACCCGAGATCTCGCGAGATTTCGGCAAAAAGTGATTCTGTGAGAGAAGATATTAATCCTTAGACACAGAATATACTGGGGGTGAAAAACCGAAAGAGATCACAACTACTGTATTACAGTGTGCTCTCAGTGCTCACAAAAAGATATGTTAGTTCGTTTTCCCAACATATGTTGCGCACTCGAGCTATACATAAAAAAAGGAAGACAAAATGGAACAATATACATAAATACAGTACAGTAAAATTACATATGAATAAGATAGATAACTGTGCATATTGAAACAAAAGTAGAAATTAATAAATAATAAATGGACAACGCATAATCCTCCTAAAAAATTCCATAAGGCTCAAACCATTAAATGAATTTAGTATACCTTATAAAACTCATAACAGTTGTTACATAAGGCTTATATAAAAAGACGGATAAATGTATAACAGATACAAAAGTATACCCATATTAAAGTGGTAGTCCCATACAAAGAATTCACCTATGTTTACAATTGTATAGGATCTGGAGTAGTTGAGACAAAACAGTCGAATCTTAATTAACCCATTCGACCCACTTAAAACCCTATCAGATTACCTCTGTTAATGACCCAGTGCAATCCATAATATTGTCTGTATAACTTTAGAAAGAGTATACAGGGATAACACAGGTATAGAGATTGAAATATATTAGAATCAATGAGACCCATAATTGATGTCAGAATCAGAAGGGCCTAAAAAACACCCTAAAGCAATATATATACACATATATGCATGGATACATATACATGTATATATGTCCATGTGTCCCACTCTAAACTATATAGGGTCACCCATTTAAAAAGGTCAAAGGTTAAGTTCCACCGAAACTCCCCATTAGTATAGGAAAAAAAGCATGGGAATTTGTGTCCCCACATATACTACACCCATAAAAAAGACATACCTATATTAAAAAATAAATAAATATAAAATCAAAGTAAGTTAAACAATAATAGTACAAAACTAAAAAATATAGAACTATGTATGTAAAAGGAGAGAGGTGTTTCTACTAAAAGAGTTTACCGCAAAAAGGGTTTGATAAAAACCAACTTAGAAAGACTAAAACTGCAATAAATTATGTGTCACTTATAAAACAGTTTACATCTAATTCTATATTTAGTCCTGAAGGCGTTAATGTATTCATTAGATATATCCACCTAGTTTCATTTTTAGATATCTCTCTTACCAGGTTTGCCCCTCGCCAGTTTGGATAAGTCCTATCTATACCCCAGAACTTCAAACCGGATGGGTCCTGGTTGTGATATTTTTTAAAATGGAGAGATACACTATGATATTTAAAACCTATTTCGATGTTATAAATATGTTCTGACACACGTTTCTTCAGGGTCCTTTTAGTACGGCCTACATACATCTGGTTGCATGGGCATTGTAGCACATACACAACATGGGTAGTATTACAGGTAATAAATTCTTTGATTTGAAAATTTACATTATTACCACTAGAAGTGAATTCGGTAATACCTCGCATAGGGGTGGAAACTTTGGCACAGGTTTTGCATTTCCTGCATGCATAAAAACCGGCGAAGTTCCAAAACATGGTTGGTCTCTTGGGTGGGTCAAGTACTTTTTTCACCACCTTGTCGCCAAAATTGGGAGCTTTTCTGTATATGAAAGGAGGATTTGGTGGTAAAATGGAAATTAAGGATTTATCCATACACAGTACATTCCAGTGTCGTTTAAAGATCTGTTCAATCTCTCTGTACTGATCATGGAAATTGGAGATATAGCCCCATTCATGCTTAGAATTTTTTACAGACACTTTATCCGTCAGACACACCTCCCTAGGAGTGTTCGCTACTTCAGTAATAATCTGATTCAGGTTATCCTCGGTGTATCCTTTTTGGAGGAATCTAGATTTAAGTATCTTAGACTGGACCTGAAAATCTGCGTCTGTTGTACAGTTCCTCCTCACCCTCATTATTTGGCCTTTAGGAATGTTTTTAAGCCAGTGAGGGTGATGGCCACTAAAAATTGGAAGATAACTGTTCCTATCTGTAGGTTTGAAATATACAGATGTAATCAGTCTATCATCTTGTCTTATAATATTAACGTCAAGGAAGTGGATTTGTTTTTGGCTGAACTCGTAATCCAGCACAATATTATTATTATTAGTATTCAGCTCTTTCATAAAGCCATGTAGGGACTCTTCAGTACCTTCCCATATGAACAGTAGATCATCAATATATCTTCTATAGAAAAGCAACTGATCCCTTTGGGATGAGAAGACAGACTTATCTTCCCATTCCCCCATGAATAGGTTTGCCAGGCTGGGGGCGAATTTAGCCCCCATGGCAACACCCTTCCGTTGGGAGAAAAATTGTTGATCGTACCAAAAATAGTTATGAGACAGGCAAAAATCTAAGGCCTGTCTCAAAAACACTTTCTGTTCAAACGGAATATCCTCTCTTTGGCATAATGCCCAATTAAGGGCTAAAAGAGCGTCGTCGTGTTGGATTATTGTGTACAGAGATGAGACGTCAGCTGTTACCAAGAAGACATCTTTTTTATTTGTTAAATCCACCTCATTAATATATTGTAACAAGTTTTTGGTGTCTTTTAGGTAGGCTTTAGTTTTTACAACACTCGTTTGTAAAAAAGTGTCTAGGTACTGTCCTAACCTAGAGGACACTGATCCTATACTATTTACTATAGGACGGCCAGGTGGCACTGTAGGATTCTTATGTACCTTAGGTAGAGTGTAAATCGTGGGTACTCTACAAAAACTGGGAACCAAGTACTTAATCTCCTTTTTATTCAGCACTCTACTTTGTGATCCCAGATCTATGAGTCTCTGTAGATCTTTCTGATATGGACCAGTAGGGTCTGATTGCAATTTTATATATGTGGTATCATCTGCCAGCATAGTTTTTAGCTGCTCCTCATAAAAACTTTTTTCTAAAATAACAACTCCTCCCCCTTTATCGGCAGGTCTAATAATTAAATTCTTTCTTTCTTCCAGTAGTTTAATGCCGTCATAAACACATCGGTGGTTCACAAATTTCTTTGGGACCACTTGTTCTAGGTCTCTCAATACCAGGTTTTTGAACACTTCTACGTGTTGATTAGCTATATTTAGCGGATTAAATAGAGAACGATTTTTTAAACCGCTATCAACACCGATTAGATTTGTGTTTGTTATATTTGGTATCGCTGGACCACTGTTTATGAAATACTTTTTGATGTTGATTTTCCGGATATACTTGTGGATATCCATATAAATATCAAACTTGTTCATGGCTTTTTTTGGAGCACATTTTAAACCTGATTGTAGAATATTTAATTCTTTTGTAGTCAGTTCAGTATCTGTTAAGTTATAAATGCCTACAGATCCTGATCCAACCTTCTTTTTTTGTTGGGTTCTCCTGCCTGCCCTGCATCCCCTCCTTCCCTTGTTGGGGGGTCTGTGGGCTGGCGTTGTTCTCTCTCTTGTTGTGGAGGTTTCCACCACCGTGGTTGTGGGGGTGGGTATGACCGAGGCAAATCGGGGGGGTAATGCCCGTATTGTCTGTTGCCTTGGTGTCCCCGATTTCCTCTCCTTCCTCTCTCTAAAAAAGGACGCGGCGAACCATAATTATTCCATTCACCCTGTCTTCTTAATGGTTCAAATCTGTTGGAGTTTGGCATGTCGGTATAATACTCCTTATACACTTCTGGTGGTGGATATTGTGTGTACTGGGAGTATTGGTTGCCACCTTTATTGCGCCCCCGTGTATCTTTCCCTCGTTTACTTTTACCTTGAGGTGGCATAGGGCCCCAATTCTGGGGAGGGTAGTACGGGGTGGAATGTTTTACCGGAATAGGTTGTCTTTCTGCCTGTCTAATTGTAGGTGTAGTCGGTAGTTCACCTTGATTCTCAATTACTGGTACCGATGTAATTTTATTCTGCCATGTATAGACATTATCGGTGTTAAAATCATTCATATCTCTTTGGAATTTCTTTACTTTTTTCTTCTGTGTGTCCTTCTCTATTTTATCTAATTTTTTATTGATTATAGTATTAAAGTCTATCCATTGTTGAGTATCCTTAATGCCGTCTAGTTTCCCATATAACTCTTCAATTAATTTTTCCAGTTTGAGCATTTTTTTCTGCTTCCTTCTCAGTACTAATTGCTGAAGTTTAAAACCGACACCATTAAAAAAATCTGTCCATTCTGACATGGAGGCTTGGTCATCCAGCCCATCCTGGGGGGTGACGTCCCATCTGAGGCTTCTCACTATAATCTTATCTTTCAAATATTGTTCCATGGTGCACACATCCCACCAAGTCCTAACTTGCTTTTCAAGCGCATTGCCCAAAGCTGATAATGTAGTTTTGTGATCATCCTTAATATCCAAAGAGGTAGTTGAAGTAAACAATAAGCCAACATCTATCTGTCTGTTTGCTAAAAACTTAATAGCTTCCATAGCTGCTTGAATAAAACACAGAAAATATCGATCAAAATTTGTACTTGAGGTAGGCCTACCCTCATAAAACAAAAACAAGCGCTCCTGGAAAGTTAAAATTAAAATTGCAGACTAGAGATAAACAAAGATTTTATACCCACACGGACATATGTGTATAAAATAAGTGGAAAAAAGCTGCTATCTTAAAAGTAAAACAAATCTAATCGGTGTTGATAGCGGTTTAAAAAATCGTTCTCTATTTAATCCGCTAAATATAGCTAATCAACACGTAGAAGTGTTCAAAAACCTGGTATTGAGAGACCTAGAACAAGTGGTCCCAAAGAAATTTGTGAACCACCGATGTGTTTATGACGGCATTAAACTACTGGAAGAAAGAAAGAATTTAATTATTAGACCTGCCGATAAAGGGGGAGGAGTTGTTATTTTAGAAAAAAGTTTTTATGAGGAGCAGCTAAAAACTATGCTGGCAGATGATACCACATATATAAAATTGCAATCAGACCCTACTGGTCCATATCAGAAAGATCTACAGAGACTCATAGATCTGGGATCACAAAGTAGAGTGCTGAATAAAAAGGAGATTAAGTACTTGGTTCCCAGTTTTTGTAGAGTACCCACGATTTACACTCTACCTAAGGTACATAAGAATCCTACAGTGCCACCTGGCCGTCCTATAGTAAATAGTATAGGATCAGTGTCCTCTAGGTTAGGACAGTACCTAGACACTTTTTTACAAACGAGTGTTGTAAAAACTAAAGCCTACCTAAAAGACACCAAAAACTTGTTACAATATATTAATGAGGTGGATTTAACAAATAAAAAAGATGTCTTCTTGGTAACAGCTGACGTCTCATCTCTGTACACAATAATCCAACACGACGACGCTCTTTTAGCCCTTAATTGGGCATAATGCCAAAGAGAGGATATTCCGTTTGAACAGAAAGTGTTTTTGAGACAGGCCTTAGATTTTTGCCTGTCTCATAACTATTTTTGGTACGATCAACAATTTTTCTCTCAACGGAAGGGTGTTGCCATGGGGGCTAAATTCGCCCCCAGCCTGGCAAACCTATTCATGGGGGAATGGGAAGATAAGTCTGTCTTCTCATCCCAAAGGGATCAGTTGCTTTTCTATAGAAGATATATTGATGATCTACTGTTCATATGGGAAGGTACTGAAGAGTCCCTACATGGCTTTATGAAAGAGCTGAATACTAATAATAATAATATTGTGCTGGATTACGAGTTCAGCCAAAAACAAATCCACTTCCTTGACGTTAATATTATAAGACAAGATGATAGACTGATTACATCTGTATATTTCAAACCTACAGATAGGAACAGTTATCTTCCAATTTTTAGTGGCCATCACCCTCACTGGCTTAAAAACATTCCTAAAGGCCAAATAATGAGGGCGAGGAGGAACTGTACAACAGACGCAGATTTTCAGGTCCAGTCTAAGATACCTAAATCTAGATTCCTCCAAAAAGGATACACCGAGGATAACCTGAATCAGATTATTACTGAAGTAGCGAACACTCCTAGGGAGGTGTGTCTGACGGATAAAGTGTCTGTAAAAAATTCTAAGCATGAATGGGGCTTTATCTCCAATTTCCATGATCAGTACAGAGAGATTGAACAGATCTTTAAACGACACTGGAATGTACTGTGTATGGATAAATCCTTAATTTCCATTTTACCACCAAATCCTCCTTTCATATACAGAAAAGCTCCCAATTTTGGCGACAAGGTGGTGAAAAAAGTACTTGACCCACCCAAGAGACCAACCATGTTTTGGAACTTCGCCGGTTTTTATGCATGCAGGAAATGCAAAACCTGTGCCAAAGTTTCCACCCCTATGCGAGGTATTACCGAATTCACTTCTAGTGGTAATAATGTAAATTTTCAAATCAAAGAATTTATTACCTGTAATACTACCCATGTTGTGTATGTGCTACAATGCCCATGCAACCAGATGTATGTAGGCCGTACTAAAAGGACCCTGAAGAAACGTGTGTCAGAACATATTTATAACATCGAAATAGGTTTTAAATATCATAGTGTATCTCTCCATATTAAAAAATATCACAACCAGGACCAATCCGGTTTGAAGTTCTGGGGTATAGATAGGACTTATCCAAACTGGCGAGGGGCAAACCTGGTAAGAGAGATATCTAAAAATGAAACTAGGTGGATATATCTAATGAATACATTAACGCCTTCAGGACTAAATATAGAATTAGATGTAAACTGTTTTATAAGTGACACATAATTTATTGCAGTTTTAGTCTTTCTAAGTTGGTTTTTATCAAACCCTTTTTTGCGGTAAACTCTTTTAGTAGAAACACCTCTCTCCTTTTACATACATAGTTCTATATTTTTTAGTTTTGTACTATTATTGTTTAACTTACTTTGATTTTATATTTATTTATTTTTTAATATAGGTATGTCTTTTTTATGGGTGTAGTATATGTGGGGACACAAATTCCCATGCTTTTTTTCCTATACTAATGGGGAGTTTCGGTGGAACTTAACCTTTGACCTTTTTAAATGGGTGACCCTATATAGTTTAGAGTGGGACACATGGACATATATACATGTATATGTATCCATGCATATATGTGTATATATATTGCTTTAGGGTGTTTTTTAGGCCCTTCTGATTCTGACATCAATTATGGGTCTCATTGATTCTAATATATTTCAATCTCTATACCTGTGTTATCCCTGTATACTCTTTCTAAAGTTATACAGACAATATTATGGATTGCACTGGGTCATTAACAGAGGTAATCTGATAGGGTTTTAAGTGGGTCGAATGGGTTAATTAAGATTCGACTGTTTTGTCTCAACTACTCCAGATCCTATACAATTGTAAACATAGGTGAATTCTTTGTATGGGACTACCACTTTAATATGGGTATACTTTTGTATCTGTTATACATTTATCCGTCTTTTTATATAAGCCTTATGTAACAACTGTTATGAGTTTTATAAGGTATACTAAATTCATTTAATGGTTTGAGCCTTATGGAATTTTTTAGGAGGATTATGCGTTGTCCATTTATTATTTATTAATTTCTACTTTTGTTTCAATATGCACAGTTATCTATCTTATTTATATGTAATTTTACTGTACTGTATTTATGTATATTGTTCCATTTTGTCTTCCTTTTTTTATGTATAGCTCGAGTGCGCAACATATGTTGGGAAAACGAACTAACATATCTTTTTGTGAGCACTGAGAGCACACTGTAATACAGTAGTTGTGATCTCTTTCGGTTTTTCACCCCCAGTATATTCTGTGTCTAAGGATTAATATCTTCTCTCACAGAATCACTTTTTGCCGAAATCTCGCGAGATCTCGGGTCCTGCGTCTCGCCCCGGCTGTGGTTGCCGGGGTAACGCTCGTAAACCCGAGAGATACAAGGGAGGTGCATCAGCAATCAGCTGAGCGACGCGCCGTTTGAGCGGAGCGGAGCTCCGTCTGATTTACATGTGACCTACGGCTCACTGAGCAGTGAGCCGCGGTACGCAAATTAGGACCAGCTGATGCAGTGCATCCAATGGGAGCACACAACAGGCAGATAATAGGGGGCATAGCGTGTCTTGCCTCTACCCTCAGAAGAAGTCATCAGACGAAACTAGTCAGGGAGAGAGCAAGACACGCAGGAGGAGCCGCCAGTCAGCTGTGTAAACTTCACTGCTTCCATCCCCACAGCACGGACAGCGGCGAGTGCGGTAGGAAGTAGTATTACACAGCTAAAAAAGCTAAAGAGCCTGGTTCTGGCGCTGTATGAAATGAGAACATAAGCCTGAAATGTTTTTTGTACATGCGAGTGCAAATTTGTAGGGGAGTTTATTTTAGTTAAAATAAAAGTTTGTAAAACAGAGTTACACTATGTCTGCACCTTTGTTTTTCCTACGGTGACTGATGAGAACTGTAACCACGGACCAGGAGTGTGGATTTCTTTGCTGGGAAGCCCTATCTCTCTGATTGCATATTGGCTGTTATTTCATTACTTTGTGGTAAGAGTCCATCTAGGAGGGGGTCTATACACACACCCCCCTCTATATGATTGCAGCACACGAGTGAAGGTGTCTTTCCTCTATTTTTCCTGGTGACAGCAGTTTTTTCCCTTCATCCAACTGGATCAGCGGACTTTATTATTATTTCTATTTTCCAATATTCATAGAAATATATTGGTGTTTTAACTTTTTATGAACTCTCAAGTGGACTTCAACAAATATGTTCTATGTATGATGTACAGCTGTGTGAGGCGGTCCGACAGCTTGGGGGAAACCTTTTTCACGTCCTCCAAAATCTCACCCCAGTCCTCATCCTCTAAGTCCAACATCCGCCTTCCATCTAGTCTTAGCAGTATAGGCCAATGCTGTGGTGCTAGGGAGACGAATGGCGGAGTACAAAGTGGAGATGAGCTTAGCAGGCACATTACCCGTGACTGTGTCCACTATGGAGGGAACTGCCAGGGACGGGTAAGAGCCAGAAAACTGGGCCTGTATGGCGTGACGGAGTTGCAAATACCTGAAGAAAAGGCAATTGGGGAGGGAAAATTCGTCCTTCAGCATTTGGAATGGTTTAAGGCCTGAAGCGGTCATGATCTGGTGTATGCATAAGATCCCATGGCGTATCCACGCCGCGGGGTCCGGAATGGACAATAATTCTGGCAAGCATGTATTGTACCAGAGAGGGGTATGAGAGTGTACTTTTGGGGTCCCAGTTCTTTGCAGTGCCGTCCGCCATAATGGTGAGTCAACATGTCTGCTGTGCGTTGGGGGGGGCGTCTTGTCAATGGGGCTCTTAGGACCGATTGAAGTGGGGTATGGGCCGAGTCATCTGGGTGCTCACAGAGTAGTGTCTGGTATCTCGTTAGTTCATGTTTATCAAAATAATAGAAGTGGGACAGTTGGGAGGCAAAATAATAATCCTGAAAGTCAGGGAGAGCAGCTCCTCCCAACGTCACAGGGTTCTTCAGAATTCTCCAAGATAATTTGTGTCTGCCATGACCCCAAATAAATGAATTCAGGATGGATTCAATTGTCCTGAAAAAAATTTGTGGTATATAGAGGGGAGCATGCCAGACCAAATAGAGTATCTTGGGAAGGAGTATCATCTTAACTAAGCTGACGCGACCCATAACACCCAGGGGTAGTCTGGCCCAAGTCTGCGTCTTGTTCTTGATCAGAGCAAACAGGGGTTCAATGTTCAGTAGTTTATAATCTGAGAGCGATCTGGTGACCTGTACGCCAAGGTATTTAATCTGGGAGACCCTTGGAAGAGCCAGAGGAGGGGACGCGAACGAGGGGGGGAAATGGTCAATCGGAAGGATCTGGGACTTAGACCAATTAATACTCAGACCCGAATGGCCACCCATACGTTCTATGGACTGGAGGGCTGCTATAAGAGAAGGACCGGAGTCCGCCAGATACAAAAGTGTGTCGTCGGCATACATCCCAATCTTTTCTTCCAGGTTCCCCATCCTGAGGCCTCGGATGCAAGTGTCCGCACGGACCATTATGGCCAACGGCTCCACAGCCAATGCGTAAAGCATGGGGGAAAGGGGGCAGCCCTGCCGGGTCCCCCTCTCCAGCGGGAACTGGTCAGAAAGCCAACCATTCACAAATACTCTGGCCCTTGGGGACTGATAGAGGAGTTGGACCCAGCGAATAAAGCTGGGGCCAAATCCAAATCTTGAGAGGCACTCCCACAGGTAGTTCCACTCCACGGAGTCGAAGGCCTTGGCGGCATCCAGCGCCACCACGACCCTCGAGCCAATTTCATCATGGGACCCCTGAATATTCATAAATAGGCGGCGAATATTCATGGCCGTGTTCTTCCCTGGCATAAAGCCAGTTTGGTCAGGGTGTATCAATGACAGAATAACCTGGTTAAGGCGGGAGGCTAGAATCTTAGCTAATATTTTAATGTCTACCTGTAACAAGGAAATGGGCCTATACGACTCCGGGTATTTAGGGTCCTTTCCGCGTTTGGGAATTACGACTATTTGGGCTTCTCCCATAGATGGGGGTAGAACTCCTGAGTCAAATATGGATTTATACAGGTACTTAAGTTCAGGGATTAGGATTTCAGAGTAGGTGGCATAGAATTCAAGAGGTAGGCCATCCAATCCTGGGGCCTTGGATGAGGCCAGACAGGAAATGGCCTCGGAAATGTCCTCCTCAGTAATAGGGGCTTCCAGAATTTCAAGCTGGTCGTCTGTCAGTCTAGGGAATTGAACTCCCGCTAGGTAGTCCCTGGTGTCTTGGGGAGTGTGGGTGACCCTGGAAGTGTAGAGTGCACGGTAGAATCTCTCAAATTCCTCCGCCACCAGTTGCGGATCGGTGATGTCGTTCCCCTGTGGGTCGGTCAAGGACACCACCACAGGGGGACGCATATCCAAGTGGGCGAGATATGCGAGCAGTTTGCCCGATCTCTCTCCATACTCAAACACCCTCTGTCTACAGAAGAAGATACGTTGTTTAGCCTTCTCTATGTGCAATTGGAAGACCTGGCGCGCCTGAATCTTTAGATTGTTGGCTGCGCTGGGCGAGGGGTCCCGGTGGAACGCCTCCTCCAGCACCTGCAGGTGCTCCGCAGCCTGCTGGACAATAAGTGTTGATGACCGTTTAAGCCTGTTAATACGTGTGGAAAGTAGGGAACGAGCGTGAAGTTTAAACATTTCCCACACCACATCATGCGTGGCAGTGTCCCTGTTGGCCGTAAAATAGTATTGCAATTCTGTGGGGATGTCATCCTGGTCCCGCAGGGCAGTCAGCCAGAACGGGTTTAGCCGCCAAGAAGGAGCAGGGGAAGCCTTCAGGAGCTGGATCGTGACCCAGTAGGGGGCGTGATCCGAGAGTACTCTCGGTGCAAAGCCCACATCTCCTAGCTTAGGCAGCAGGGACATTGAGATAAAAACAAAATCAATTTGTGACATTGTGTTATGACTGGCTGAAAAGCATGAGAAGACTTTAGTGTGCGGGTGTTTGTGGCGCCAAGTGTCGACAAGAGCAAAGTCGGTCATTATGCGGTGCAGTCTGGTATGGGTCGGTGGGTTAAGAGGGGGATCCAGTGTGCCCAGACGGTCCAGAGCGGGGATCAGGGTCATATTGAAGTCCCTCATCCACACTGCCGGTACGGAGGGGTATTGGGTCATAAAGGCAAGGCCTTCCTGAATTACAGCTGAGTTGTACGGGGGGGGGAATATAGCAGGCAAGTAGCAGGATAGGAGACCCATTAATGGTGGCGTGCATAAACACATATCTGCCCTGCTGATCCGTGCGGAGCAGTATTAGCTCAAAAGGTACCCGTTTGGCAACCAGGACCGATACTCCTCTGGAATATGAGGTGTGAGTGGCGTGGTAAGCCCACCCCACCCAAGGTTTTTTAAGGGAGGATTGCAAGTGGCCCGTGACATGGGTCTCGACCAGTGTGATAATGTCAGCTCTCTGAGATTTGAGAAATGTCAGGACCGCTGTGCGTTTGATCTTATTGCGCAAGCCTCTAACATTCCACGTGAGGAACTTCAGGGAACTCATGGTGGGTATATGGTGTGTATAATAGACCGCAGCCAGACCAGAACCAGCAGAGCAGATAAAGACACATCAGACAGTACAGAACACATCAGCAACCAATATTGATAGTGCATGTATGACAATGACATAGTACCTTTAGCAGAAATAAACAATTGTGAACATAGTGGCAAATAAAAAACAGCCAAAACATTTCCCTTCCCTCCCAGTCCAGTGCCACCCCAACTCGGCATGAACATAGTGTCCCAAAACCAGGTATCAACCGGGGACATCCAACGTGAAAAAAGCATTGGAGGGGAGGGACTTAATTTCAAAGGGACATAGATACCTGTGATGAACAGAAAACAAAAAAGGAGGAAAAAACAGTCAGGTAAACGGGGGGAGTGAAAAAAGTCCATAGAGAACCTAGGGGGGCGACTTCTTCTCTGAGAAGTGCGAGGGGTGTAGGGGCCACAAAAGCACAACACCATTGCAGCCGTGCAGGAGGGAGCCCCGCCTGCCATCAGGGTGGTACGTAAAGTAGGATAGGAAGTTCCAGCAACGTTCGGTAAGCTGCCCTCTACAAGTATCTCCCATGTGTGGGGAGAATGGGGAATTAACAGTAAGGTCACCCGAAGGTGGCGAGCATGCTGTGAGATCCGAGGAGGGGCGGAAAAGGCTTTCAGGTCTGTCTCCCCCGTCCCGGCGGAGGGCACCCACTAGCAACAGAGCAACCGTGAGGTGAATCACCAGGGCACGAACAGGGAGTGCCACCGGCACAGGGGGCAGCAGGGGAGAGAAAAGAAAAGTACTCACAGCTCCCAGACAGCGCGGTATGCTCAATCTCGCCGATTTCTCCGGTCAGTCCAAGTGGATGCTGACTCTGGGTCCTCGAAAAAGTGGGTCCGACCGTCGCATTCCACACGAAGCTTTGCAGGGTACAGCAACAACATGTGCGTTGGTATGGGGGATATTCCCCTTCTCTCTGGTTAGGCGGAGGATCTTGTCGCGATCCCTGAAATTAAGGAACTTCGCTATCAGGGTACGCGGTGGAGCTCCTTGGGGAGGAGGACGGCCAGGGATTCGATGAGCTCTCTCCACTGCAAACATTACCGAAAATGCGTCTCTGCCGAAGGTTGAGGTTAGGAGGTTTTCAAGGAAGCTCTCCGGGTCGGTGCCCTCAGCAGACTCAGGAAGACCGATGAAGCGGAGGTTACATCTCCGAAGGCGATTTTCCATGTCATCCTGTTTTGCGCTAATCTGTTGTAACTGGCGGCGCACCTCATCAGTGGTATGTTGTAAAGGGTGCAAGATATCCTCCGCTCTGCTAATACGGGTCTCCGTCACGCGGTCCCTGAGGGTAGAAAGATCCTGCCGGATAAGGGACACATCAATTTTTACCTCCTCGATCTTGGTGGTAAGCGTGCTCTGGCACAGGGCGATGGCATCCAGTAATTTGTTAGTAGCCACCACAGAGTGATCCGCATCCAGGAAAGCAGCAGCGCCGTCTCTGACCTGCTGGTCCCCCTCTTCAAGCCGGCGGTATTTGGCCAGTTTATCGATGGCTTCAGAATTCTTTTTAGACGGAGACATGCTGTAGGGCGGCAGGGAAGATCCCTGGGTGCACCAATATGGCCGCTGTTAAGGAGGCCGGGTCCTCCAAAACCCCCCCCCCCACCGCTGCCCAGGGGTGGCCCAACGCAAGCAGCAGGTCACTCTCAAGCAGCTGTATTGGCAACAGGCTGCATGCAGGGGAATCTGAGCTCAGGGGAGTCAGGGAGGCCTGTAATACTTGCCAAGGATGTCTCCGGGTGGAGCAAGATGGCCGCCGCTCCGGGAGTCAGGCCGAGACCGCGGTCCGCTCTCACAGCAGGTGCAGAGTGCAAAGGCACCCCAACAGCTGCAGCAGGTAATCCGGGGGCCGATGTAGGAGAGGATGGAGCCCAGTGCGCCCAGGGAGGCAAGGAGAAGTGTCCAGGGCCGCCGTCGGGATGGCCAAGATGGCCGCCGAACCAGGAACTAGGCCGAAGCCGGGGCCTTTCCTGAAGCAGAGGACCGGGAAGCGCCGCGACGGCAGTGGCGGCAAACTAGCGGGCTAACAGGCTTCAGGAACCACAGGGAGAGCAGGACATGTCCTCGGATGTAGAGGATGGCAGGAACCGAGCAGGATACAGACAGGATGGTAGGTTAGGAGTATGGGCAGACGGAGCTCACATCACATGCGACCTATCCCATTGCTATCCAGGCCACGCCCCAAGTCTTTGTTATTTTAATAATAAAAAGGAACCTGTTTTACTTACCTGCTCTGTGCAGTGGTATTGCAAAGAGTGGCCTGATCATCCTCCTTCTGGGGTCCCCAGCTGCTATCTTGGCGCTTTTTATTTTATTTTTTACGTCCACCATAGCCAGCCGCTTGCTATGGAGAGAAGCGTGGTCTGTGTGCTCCCGACCTGTGTCTATGGAGCCGCGCTCCAAAGACTTACACAGCTGGACTTGTGCTCGCACCCCACTTTTTCTTCACTGCATTTGATTGATGGCAGCAAGTGCCAACGGCTCCTGCTGCTTCTCGAATGCTGCGTAAAGAGGAAATAAGGGGAGAATAGATGCAGCTGTGCACAGTGCTGATCTGTTCTCCCCTCTCTTCCCCTTCACACAGGGGAAAGGGGCACAGGGAAATTGAAAATGTTTTTAGGTTTAGTAACGCTTTAAGGACTTCCCTATAGCAGATATACTGCTGCAGGGCAGCCCTCCTGTGCAGAATCACGTGTATATACAAGTAATTCTGAACTTCTGCCTAGGGGGCATGCCTCTTTTGCTGTGATTACTCAAAGCAGAAGCCGATCTGTGGGCGCCGGCCACTGGATGTCCGCCGCCATTTACTTTTATTTTTGTGGGCGCCGGCCACTGGATGTCCGCCGCCATTTACCAATCGTCGGGCGGAGACTCAGAAAGGAGCTCTGCTTATCTCCGTGACTGGGGGGGGAAGGAATGGATTTTGTGAAAATCTATCCCTTCCCTTAGTAAAAGCAGTTTACACAAAAACACTAGCTGGACACAGTTAACTGAGCGCCCTAGATGTTTAACCCCTTCCCAGCCACTGTACCTATATACCCATTACATCTATGTTAAGCTTACTGTAAATTGGTCCGATTTTGTCTTTTGCATCTTTGTCAATAAAAAATAAATAATATATATATATTCTATTACTCTACGATAGATAATCTATACACACACAGTCATGTGCAGGTGTGTATTCTTTGCTATATAAATTGGTGCAGGCATTGCACTTCCCTCCACTAGAAGTGACCAATTTTAACAGACACACAGATTTGTATTCTCACCCCGCACAATTTGAAGTTTTTCTTTTTTTCCTTCTTTGATCCCAAAGCAGGTATTAATAATGCTATTATCTGTACAGGGAAGTCTCGGAATGTTTGTCCAGTTGATGCCTATTCTGATCCTGATCATTGTATCTGCACTAAGTCAGATGATGGTGTCCAATCCGCCTTACAGCCTCAGCCATAGACCGTGAGTAGGAAATCCTTTTCTGTCCTTCAGGTTCTGTAAGCATTTGGAGATTCTGTAGATCCAGAATTCCACCAGCTGGATATCTCTCTTCATGCTTATATAATGGTAAAATATATTTTCCAGAAACATAAAAACATTACCGCTTGATTTGTTCACTAATGTGATGGTTGCTTTTTTCTCTCAGAACACAATTCTTTTTTTATAAAAAAACAGCTGTAGACTATTTATATTTTATTAATCTACACAAAGGGCAAATACTTGAAAGGTGAGGAGGAGTTTTCTGCTCAGGCTGGGAAGAGAACATTCTTGCAGCTGTGGTCCTTCTTCATATATTTATCTTCAAACCACATGGGTCATGTGATGGCTGGGTACCTGGACTGAGGGGAAAAAATACTTTCAAAGATTGTATGATAAATCACATAGAGAAAAAACCATAACATTAGCATTGTAATGGTACCTGTAGGGGTATCCTCATGTTTCATGTTCTCATCTGGCTCCCTCCAGAGAGGTTGGTGGTGGGGTTATGCTGTAGATTAAAAATCTGACTCATGGGTTCTGGTTCTACTTACATTTTTGCTGATTATAGCTGAAGTTTATACAACAAACCACACAGTTTCGAGGATAGGACTACTCCCCCATATGGGTGCATTACCGTGCTGCGCAATGGTAATTAAAAAGTGACCTCCCACTTTTAACATTAAGGAGACAGCAGCTCTTGTAAATTATTGGTCCCCATATCTGCCACAGAACTAAGCGCTCTAAAAAAATTTTTTTTTTTAAACGGGTGCAGATATTCTTATTTATTATGCAGCTTGCTAAATAAATGTATAATTAACTTGCAGTATAATATTTGACAGGTTAGCAACCATAATCATAAACACCGTATTGAGAAATGTCATCTAGTGTGTATCTCCATGTCTGCATAAAAGCCAAAGCCTTCTCTCCATCTACTCCTTCTCAATTATAGTGTACCAACTTAAATAAGATATTATATGATTTTTTTTTTCTCTATTATTTAAGTTTTGTTACATTCAGGAGTGCACAAAGTTTTTTGGTACCACTAGAGGGCACCATTGTGACAGCAGCGTGAGAATAAATATGGATTCTAATTGTTCCAAGGCTGACCCAGGTAGTTTGTTTTATGACCTGAGAAGTCTTGCCTGTAAAAGAAATAAGGAGAGCCTGTTACTAAAGGTACAATAGGTTATGTATACAAGCCAGGGCTTACTCTTCTGGTCTAATTATGAGCACAAGGTCAATAACATGTCAGAGCCTTTTCTAAACACTTGCACTGCAAAAAGTCTTAGACCCCTTTCACACTAAGGAGATTTTCAAGCGCTTTTGCGTAAAAGAAAAAGCATGAAAAGCTCACAAAAACAGCTTTCTATTAAAATTGATGGATGCTTTCACACTGGGGAGGTAAAAAAAAAAAAACAACTCCTGCAAGCAGCATCTTTGGATCATGTTTGAAGAGCTAAACAAAGCACCTCAAAAGTGCCCCTCTCCATTGAAATGAACGGGAAGTGCTTCAAAATGGTTCTTGCAGCAGTTTTTTGAGTCGCATGATCTTCAAAAAAAAAGCGTACCGCTAACTCCTCCAAAGCGCTCGCTGTTTTATAGGCAGTTTGCAAGTGCCTCAGTGTGAAAGGGGTCTTGGGCTCCATGCACACTGGGCTTCAAAAAACGCCAGTTATTTTGGCAGAAAAATAAACCGCTTATGTCTGTACAGGCATTTAAGAGCGTTAAGCAGGGTTTTTTTTTTCTGCCAAAAAAACTGCAAGATTGGGGGGGGGGGGGGGGGGGGTTTAAGCTCAGCGTTTAATCGTCCTAATGTGCATGTACACATAGGATAACATTGAGCTGCCCATACAGGCAAAACACTAAACTCCTCCTAGAAGCAGCGTTTTTTTTTTTTTTTTTTAAGCCAGTCTGCATGGACCTTCAAAATAAATCTGTCAATAAAAACAGATGGAGCTGATCACCTTCTGAAAAAACCTAGTTGCTTGGCTGCTATCTACTTAACTAAATATTTCTGTGACTGACCTGGAACATGTCTGCAGGTCTGAGGAGAGTAAGAGGTCTACAACTGCATACTAGTTCCTGGGCATAAACATGGTATTTCATTCAGAGAGTCTGTGTAAATGCCAGCCAAAAGCATTTTCAGAAAGAGCTTGATAATGGCAGCCTCCATGTTTTTCTATTATTTATCCATGAATCATCATCCCTAAAATCTAATAATTTGACTGTTGGCTTTTTTTTTGCATTTAGGTCAGTGGGTCATATACATAAGAAGGTCACCGAACATCTCAGGGTCCCATACTTTGTGTCTGAAAGCTTTGATGACGATTACACTGGTAGCAATCTGAGAAATGTGGAAAGAAGTGTAGAAGAGGACTTTATAGCTAATCTTAGGAATAACTGCTGGAAGGAGAAGCAGCAAAGTAAGTACATGGAAAGATCTAATTTCTCCGACATTGTGTGTAGCTCTGGCTCAGTTTGCCATGGCTGATTTTGATGGGTAGAGTGGCCGCAGAGGGTGGGAGGAGTCAGTGGCTGGGGAGGGCGGGCGGAGTCTGGCTGGAGAGGGAGAACAGAGTCTGTGGACGGAGATTGGCTGGAGAGGGGGCGGGCAGAGTCTGTGAAGGAAAGTGTGGGCGGAGTCTGGCTGGAGAGGGTGGGCACAGTCCTTGGACGGAGTCGGCGGGCGGAGAGCGAGTCCCTCACCTGCAGTTGAACTTTGTAAGCTGGCAGGGCGCAGCCGCATCAGGTTTAGTGACCGGTGCTGTCACATTCGGTCGCCGTCAGCCGTGAACGTCCCCACGCACCATCTTGGTACACCCTGCACTCGGCTGCAGTAAGCAGCAGCAGACATCTTGTAACAGCCAGCCCGAGCCATATGGGCTGGGTGTAACAAGATGTCTGCTGCTGCTTACTGCAGCCGAGTGCAGGGTGTACCAAGATGGGCGTTGCAGCAGTTATTTTTTTTATTATAAATCCTGTGTCATTTTTCGCAGCATTTCAGTGCCAGCTACCTATCGGTGCCCACAAGTGCCATCTACCAGTGCCACCTATCAGGTGGCACTTGTGAGCACTGATAGATGGCACTGATTGCACTATCGGTTCCCATCAGCGCCAGTCACAAGCCAGTGCCACTGATCAGTCCCCATCTTTCAATCTGTCACATGATATTGGAAAAAAAAAGTATCGGTATCGGCGAGTACTTGGGAAAAAAATTATCGGTACTTGTACTCGGTCTTAAAAAAGTGGTATCGGGACAACCCTAGTGAAAACTTTTACCCTAAACCCCCCTAGGGGTCTGTGGGTTTTTCTGTTTGTTTTTTTGCCATGTGGTTCCTTCACTTCCTGTCTCATATCCACATCAGGCAGTGAGAATCCCTGCAAAGTGAGGGAAAGCCCTGGTTGTCAACAAGAACTAGTGTCTCCATTGGAAGATTTTCACTCTATTCCTGTTCTGGTGTCAGCCCAAAATTCTCTTGGTAATGATGATCACCAGGACATGGAGAGGGGTGAATCCCCCTAACTGGACACAGACGGCAATAAAAACCTGACAAGTGTTCTTATCCCTCTCCACTCTATCCAAAACTAAAAATTATTTGCGTTTAGTTATACTTGAGGCTCACTATAAAAAAAAATACAACTTTTGTTGTAAAATGAGGACTTTCCCAAACGTGTCTTAATCACTCTGTATCCAGATAAGCAGGCCCTTACAAGGAGATTGTAACGTGTGGTGATCTTTAATTATTCCAATGAAATGCTCTAGGTGGATCATGGTGTCACTAGCTATAAATGTGTGAGAGTACTGAGCAAATTCCTGTTAGTGTTTCTACACTCTGACTGCTTTCTCTTTACTTTCAGAGGAAGGATTACTATACCGAGCACGTTACTTTGGAGATGCAGACCTCTACCAGAGAGCGCAGAGGATGGGCACCCCTAGCTGTAACAGACTGACGGAAGTCCAAGCTTCAATGCATGGCTAGATCTTTCTGAGCACACTGAAGAAAGCGCAGGTACACGCAGAGCAGTTCAAAAATCAAAAAAGGTGTAGAGCTATTACAACTCAAATTTTGTCCATGTCAAATACAATCACTCGAGTCATCTTTAATAAACACACTATCATGAATATGTGCTCCAATAATGCATCCACTCCATTCCTCCACCTCCTGTGTACATCCAACACCAATTCTGTTCCCACCATAAGATAAAAGGTCATACAACGCATGTATCCCCTTTTCAATGGGATCCTTTCTCCTCCAGCATCTTTTATCCTCCACAATGCTGTCATCCAATCAGATAGCCCATGAGGAAGTTGCGTGTCCAGGTGATGAAACACATTGGGGACGGAGCATTGGATGATGTCGGCACGCGACTCCCATACAGGAAGTGCAGTAGTTGTGAGCCAGAGTACCAGCACTACCTATTTCTCTTACCATCCATGGACTGACACGGTGTCTCTTTACACTTGGGTTATGTCCCTGCCTGCAGGAGAAGACCTAGGCAGAATGTGAGATGTTATACATACATTCTAAAAGCCAGAGCTGAACAGCCCCACCCAGGGGGCGGTCCCTCCGGACATAACCCTCCCACTACAGTCAGCAGACTTCAGTTTTTTTCTGCCTAGCAGAAGGAGAAGACGTGGCTCTCTCAGGAGCCAGTCTCCTGACCTATTTTTATTCCTTTTCTGGAATTCTTTTTTATTTTATTTTTGAGAATCTTCTATCAACTGTCGGCTGGGCAACAGGTTGGGTACAAGATATCCTCGTAGTCTTCCCTGTCCGACCATCGAGCGTGCTGATCCTCGCCTTGTGTGCGTGAGACTCAGTTCACGACAGGCCCCATGACTCCAGGGGTGGCTGGGTTTGCTTTCATGCTCCCACGGTCCTCTCAAGACTGAACAGTTCCTGACTGACTGTATCTTTCACGGTGGACCGGGCCGACAGCTACTCAGTACTGCACTGTGATAGTCCTGTCAGAAACACACCAGTGGGTCCCTCAGGGGACGGGTAAGTAGTCTCTCCTGCCTGCAGGTGAGTACAAAAAGCTGTGTGTTTCTCTGTGGGGGATTTTCCCTGTCTCCCCCTGTATTTCATTGTCACTCTCTGTCACCATTGCTGGCGCTGTGCTGTGTGGGGTGCCTGGGGGGTCACACTGTTCTTGGAGGGGCTAATGCTGGTCTGCAGATATGCTTGGGGCCTTTTTTTTGTGTGTTTTGGGGCCTGAGCGCCGAGTGGCGCTGTGTGTGTGCTGTTTTTTTCACTTTTGCTGAGTCATGGCGGCCATCTTGCCGTGGATCGCCTCAGTGAAGTGCGGAGGCCATTTTCTTGTAGCCCGCACGCTCTCTTCAGCACTAGTTTTGGCCTCTAGCGCTGCTGTAACAGCGCGAATCTCCTCACAGCTCACCAGCGCTGACACAGCGCGGTACAGACAGCGGAACTGAGCGGTCCCTGGTCCGGTTTGGTGAGTCCCCTGGGCGCCCCCTCCTCAGTCAGCACAGCCTGTGGGTGGACTTTTTATCTGAGGAGTCTCAGAGGGGGGCAATATGGAGTCTCTGTCACCAGCTTCCCCTAAATGTCAGGACATTCCTTATGAGGAAAACTCCAGTTCTGAGTCAGTAAATGACAGGGCGCTTGTTAGTGTACTCATGGCTGCGGTGAGGGACACTCTCAAGCTAAAATGCTGCGGATGCAGAACCTCAGGTGGATACAGTCTCCTTTGGTTCTTTTAAGGCCAGGCCTTCTAAAGAGGTTTTTCCATATGTACTTTCTTTGACCAGCTCATTGATAAGGTCTGGGAAAAGCCGCAGAAGAATTTTTTTATGGTCCCGCGGCGTTTGTCTATCAGATACCCCTTGAAGATGCCCTACTTAAAAAGTGGGCTTCTCCCCCAGGGTCGACCCTCCAGTCGCCCGGTTGAACAAGGCCATCACTCTCCCGATGGAGGGGACTCCTGCATTTGAGGACCCCACTGACAGGAGGTCAGAAGTGGTGAGCAGAGCCATGTTTGCCTTGTTGGGATCCGCCCTACGGCCTGTGGTAGCGGCGACCCTTGTGTCTTAAACACTTACAGGTTGGCCAAAAATGTTGCACCTAGCTGTACAGGAGCATAATCTTCCTCCAGCCCACCAACTGGTTCAGGGCCTGGTTTATGTGTGCGACGCCACGTTGGACGCGGCCCCTTTAATATCCAGGGCCTCTGTCTCGGCGGTGGTATTGCGTCGTCTTATCTGGTTGAAGTGCTGGTCTGCTGACCTAGCCTTAGGAAGCTCCTGACAGATCTACCATTTAAAGGTGGTAGACCTTTCGGTGCTGCTCTGGATGACATCGTCATGGATGTCATGGGAGGTAAAAGCACTCTTCTTCCTTAGACTAGCAAGAGTGAGGAGGCCCGCCGAAAACAGGGGCCTTCCTTTCCAGCAAAACGGGGTTTTTTCGTCAGTCAGAGTCCACGGGTAGGTCCTCTCAGACTGACGGCAGTGCGGCTGGTGGGCACAAGTGCCCCTGGGTGCGTAAGCCGAACAAGCGGCTCCCAAGCCCGCCTCCGCGTGAAGTCTTGCCTCCGCCCGACTCTGGGGTGGGGGGATGACTTCGCAGGTCACGAATCGGTGGTCCTCCCGAATCTCCGACTGGTGGGTGTGCGAGGTGGTCACCTCAGGATACTATTCCGATCCTGGCCCCCAGACAGATTCTTTCCCTCGAATCTTCCTCTCCTTCCTACCTGTCGGGCAGCCCTCTTGGGGGCTGTACAGGATTTGATCAGGTCCGGAGTGATTGTGCCGGTTCCGTCAGTTTTCAGGGATTCTACTCGAATCTGTTTGTCGTCCCAAAAATAGGACGTGGTTCGACCTATCCTGGACCTCAAGGCCCTGAATGCCTTCGAGAAGGTGCAGAAATTCCGCATGGAATCCATTCGCACGGTGATCGCTACACTCCACCAAAGGGATTTTCTTCTGGCGTCCTTGGACTTCAAGGACGCCTACTTGCATGTTCCGATCTGCGCAAGTCACCAGAAGTTTCTGCGCTTGCGATCAGCGAAGTCCACTATCGATTGTGGCTCTTCCTTTCGGCCTAGCCTCAGCACCAAGGGTGTTCACCAAGGTGTTTGCTCCGGTTCTAGCCTTCTGTTACAGTGAGGTATTGCTGTCGTGGGCTATCTGGACGATCTTCTGCTAAGAGCAGAAAGTGGCTCAGACTTAGAGGAAAGGTGACTATCGTCAATTAGACCCTCAGGGACTTCGGGTGGTTCCTGAACATTCAGGAGTCAGTCCTGGTCCCGACTCAGTGTCTGGAGTATCTAGTTCTGATTCTAGACTCCTTGGAGGCAAAGGTATCCTACCTCTGGAGAAGTTGCTGACACTTCAGTCTGCGGTGCGGGTGCTGACATCCCGAAAATGGTTGTCAATCCATTTTTTTGCATGAGAGTCCCGGGACTCGTGGTGGCCTCCTTCGTGGCCGTTCCGTATGCCCAATCACACACCAGGGCATTGCAGAAGGAGATCTTGTCCACCTGGGACAAATCCCGTTGTCCTTGGATCTTCAGATCCAGGTGATTCACCTGGTCAGGGCGCCCCTGACATGGTGGTTGAGATCCTCGGCTCTTCGGTCCAGAAAGTCGTTCCCCTCCCATCCAATGGACGGTACTCACGACGGACACCAGCCTGACGGGCTGGGGTGGAGTCTGGGGAGTCCTGTCGGCTCAAGGCCTTGGACTCCGGACGAGCCCGTTTACCAATCACTGTTCTGGAAATACGGGCCATCGGACTATGTCTCTCCTCAGGTCGGAGAGAGTACGGGGTCGCTCCATCAGGAGCCAGTCGGACAACGCCACGGCGGTGGCGTATGTAAACCATCAAGGGGGGACTCGGAGCTCAGCTGCGGCTTCCGAGGTAGTCCGTATCCTGAAGTGGGCCGGAAGAAACGTGCCGGCTCTGTAGGCCATTTACATTCTGGGCATAGACAATGGGCAGGCGGACTATCTGAGTCGCCAATCGCCGGACCAAGAAGAGTGGCCCTTGCATATTTCAACTCCTTTGCCGACGGTGGGGCACGCCGGATGTGGACCTGATGGCCTCTCGACTCAATCACAAGGGTCGAGGTTGTGGCCAGATCCAGGGATCCTTGGGCGATGCCTCGGATGCGTTGGTGGCCCCATAGGGTCCTTATCGCCTGATATAAACTCTGGTGATCCTAATTGTTCCTGATTGGCCTCAGCATCACTGGTACGCTGATCTGGTACGTCTCGTCGCGGACGTTCCCTGGCGGTTGCCAATGAGGGAGGACCTTCAGTCTCAAGGTCCTATGTTTCATCCGGCTTACAGTCTCTGGCTTTAACGGCAGGGCTGTTGAAAGCCAGGTGTTGAGGGTCCGAAGGTCTCTCGGACTCGGTCATTTTGACCATGTTAAGGACACGGAAGTCTTCCTCCAAGCAGATCTATCACCGTGCCTGGAAAGCTTATATCGCCATATGCGAAGCGCTGGACTGGCGTCCTCGGACGTATTCCGTCCCCAGAATCCTGCGTCCTCTGCAGTGTGGAGTGACCCAAAAGCTTGCTTTGAGTACCATCAAGGATCAGATTTCGGCCTTGGCCGTCTTCTTTCAGCGACCTCTAGCGGGTCATTTCTTGGTTAGCACCTTGTGTTGGGGGTTCGCCATGTGCTCCCTCCTGTCAAGCCTCCTCTCCCACCGTGGGATCTGAATTTGGTGCTCTCGGTCCTCCAGGAACCTCCTTTTGGGAATATCCAGGATATTCCCCTCTTGTCTTGTCTCAGAAGGTGGCCTTTTAGTGGCAATCACTTCTGTTTGACGGGTGTCTGAGTTGGCGGCTTTGTCCTGCAAGTCGCCATATTTAGACATCCATAAGGATAAGGCGGTGTTGCATCCGTGACCTTCCTTTTTGCCAAAGGTGGTGTCGACCTTTCACCTACATGAGGACATTGTCCTCCCGTTCTTGTGTCCTCACCCATCGCATCCCAGAGCGTTTGCGCTGCACATATTGGATGTGGTAGAAGCCTTACAGGTGTACCTGTCTGCTACTGCTTCTATTTGAAAGTCCGACTCACTGTTTGTGACTGTCTCTGGTCCATAACAGGGCCAAGCGGTTTCGTCTGCCATCATTTCTAGGGGAATCAGACAAACCGTCATTCAAGCCTATGCTCTCAAAGGGCGGGCGCCTCCCTTTCCGGTTACGGCGCATTCCACCAGGGCAATTGGTGCTTCCTGGGTTTCCCGACATCAAGCGTCGGTTGCACAAGTGTGCAAGGCGGCGACCTGGTCGTCTGTTCATGCCTTTTAAGTTTTATAAGGTTAATGTGGCTGCATCTCCGGATGCTTCCTTCGGCCGCAGGGTGCTGCAGGCCGCTGTTTAAAGTTGCAACTCCTCCGTTGAGGAGCTCTGCCTTCTTGGAGTGAAGTTTTTGGTTTTTCCATTTATACTGCTCCCATCCCTCTTGACACTGCTTTGGGACATCCCACGTGTAAAGTGTAAAGAGACACCGTGTCAGTCCATGGATGGTAAGAGAAAATAGGATTTTTTGTACTCACCGTAAAATCCTTTTCTCTGACATCCATGGACTGACACGGCACCCACCCTTCCTTTTTAAGTTTGTACTGCTTTGTTACGAACTGAAGTCTGCTGGCTGTAGTGGGAGGGTTATGTCCGGAGGGACCGCCCCCTGGGTGGGGCTGTTCAGCTCTGGCTTTTAGAATGTATGTATAACATCTCACATTCTGCCTAGGTCTTCTCCTGCAGGCAGGGACATAACCCACGTGTAAAGTGTAAAGAGACACCGTGTCAGTCCATGGATGTCAGAGAAAAGGATTTTACGGTGAGTACAAAAAATCCTATTTTATCCTGCATCTGTGGGTGTGCTTTAGTGCACCTTATATTGCGAGTTCACTTTTTATTTCAAATTCACCAATAAAATAGGTTTTAATATAAAGCACTATAGAGCCTTTTTTTTTTTTTTTGCCACACCACTTTTGGGGGTATAGAGAACAAAACACGCTATTTGCAGGATACCATTTTAAAAGGGATCATATTCTTAGATCTGACCAGTGGAGGAAAAAAGATGCTGGAGGAGAAAGGATCCCATTTTAAGGGGACAAATGTGTTGTATGCCCTTTTTATTATATGGTGCTCATATTTAAGGTGAGAGCACAACTTATGTCAGCCATACACATCTGGGTGGGCTTGAACGCCGAGAAGCCATGTTTATGCGGCCCACCTTAAACGCTTCTATGTGCTGAGAGCTTGCACTCTGTGTGCTCCCAGCACAGTCATCGACGGGGACCAGAAAGCTCCCAATGCAGCATACTCACTCGGGAGCTTTCCGATCACATGACCACTGTTACAGCCAATCACAGCGGTCACATGACCCAAACGCCTGCCTCTCCTGACATCTAAAAGCTCTTGGGGGCTGCGGCAGGAAGGGGTTAAAGAAAACAAGATAAAAATTAATAATAAATGTTCATGTAAAATAGTTTGACGCTTGCTCACCTGTTTTAACCTTTAAATAGGCCGAGTTATTGGAGCTTTTTACTTGAATGAGCCGTGTTGAACAGAGGTACTGCCTACTAAGCGCAAGGATTTATTTTTTACCGCAGAATGTTTGTCTTTACATTGGCGCTAAAACTTGCTAGTAAACCGCCTGTGTGAAAGAGGCTTATCAGTTACATTCATTTTCAGGGCAAGCTTTCTGGGTGTTCCTCCCCTCTCAACCCGAGCAGTACACTGAGAACAAGGCAACACCACGAAAGCTTATGGAATTGTTATTGCAAAAAAAAAAAATCAGACAGTACTAAATCGTGTTTTTGCAAGAGCACTAATATCGCTACAATCACCTTAAAGAGGAAGTAAAGTCTTATTTTGTACTTGTACCTACAGGTAAGCCTATATATTAAGGCTTACCTGTAGCTTCTGTGAATATCTCCTAAACTTGCATAGTATAGGAGATATTCAGAGTGCATGCAGCCGATGACGTCAGCGTATGCGCTCTGAAGGTCCGGCTTATCGTTGTCACACCCGCAGAGCCCGTGCCATAAATTGCGACTCCTGCGCACATGCGCGGGAGTGATGCCATCGCGGCTCTGGCCACTCACAGCGCTGGAGTCGGCAAACCCAGGGAGGATGTCAACCATCTCAGCGGCGTTCGAAGGGAAGTATTTCATAATGAGCTAGTATGCTATGCATACTAGCTCATTATGCCTTTGTCTCACAGGTTTTTTTTTACAACCTATTTTTAAGCATAATCAATTCACAAAAACTCTGAACACATGAACAAAAATACAGTTTAAAGCTATTCTGCTGGTGCTACAAAAAACATTTTTTTTAAACGTGCCCCTGCAAGAGAGATCATTACTATTTGCCTTTCCCGCTACACGCCTGCTGAATTTTGTGGTATTCAAGTGATATTGTTTATTAAAAGATACTGTATTTATTGGCGTATAACACTCACTTTTTCACCCTGCAAATCGGTTGAAAATAGTGTGTGCGTGTTATACGCCGATACTGGAATTTGAGCTGCCTCAAAAAGAAAGGGGAGGGGGTGGGACGAGCGCCGTCAGACTACATACAGCGGGAATCTCCTGTTTACTCAGCGGCCTCTGTAATAGCAAGTCCCGTCTACTGGGTCGGCATTGGACCAGTGTTCTGTCTATCATAGAAGCCGGTCCAGGAGGCATGACTTTGTATTAAAGAGGCCGCCGAGTAAACAGGAGATTCTCACTGTATGTAATCTGACGGCGCTCATCCCTCCCCTCCCTGAGATGGGCATTAATCAAGCTGCATTCATGGGCACTGACCTTGATTTTGCTTCAAAGTTCTTTATTTAAAATTTAAGTTTTTTTCCTGAAACTTCCGTCTTAAGATTAAGGTGCGTGTTATATGCCGATAAATACGGTATTTAGAATCCACTATTTATGGTTGTGTCAAATGCTTAGGCTGGGTTCACACTAGTGCGACACGACATCTGTCCTACTTTGGATCCGACTTTGCCCTGCGACATGAAGCTGACATATGTCCGACTTTCAATGAACGGGGATCCGACTTGGATCCCCGCCAATAGCAGGCAGTGTGTTTTGGTATGAATCTTGAGGGGGAACTCCAGGCCAAATTTTAAATAAAAAACCGGCATGGGTTCCCCCTCCAGAGGCATACCAGGCCCTTGGGTCTGGTCTGGATTTGAAGGGGCGCCCCTACGCCGAAAAAACAGCGTGGGGGTCCCCTCAAAATCCAAACCAGACCCTTATCCGAGCACGCAACCTGGCAGGCCGCAGGGGAAGAGGGGGGACGGGAGAGCGGCCCCCCCTCCCTTCTGAACCGTACCAGGCCGCATGCCCTCAACATTGGGGGTTTGGTGCTCTGGGGGCTGGGGTGCGACCTGCGGCCCCCCCACCCCAGAGCACCCTGTCCCCATGTTGATGAGGACAGGGCCTCTTCCCGACAACCCTGGCCGTTGGTTGTCGGGGTCTGTGGGCGGGGGGGGCTTATCGGAATCCGGGAGCCCCCTTCAATAAGGGGGCCCCCGGATCCCGGCCCCCCCCACCCTATGTGAATGAGTATGGGGTACATCGTACCCCTACCCATTCACCTGGTGGAAAAAAATTGCAATAAAAAAACCACACAGCTTTTTAAAGTATTTTATTGCACAGCTCCGGGGGTCTTCTTCCGACTTCGGGGGTCTCCGGTGTCGTCGCCGCGCTCTCCGGTTCTTTCTTCTGCCGGGCCTCCGCTAACTTCTTTTTAGCTCTTTTGCTAACGGAGGCCCGGTCTTCTCCGTCGTCTCGTCCGGCTCTTTGTTGTCCTTCTGCCGGCCCCTCCACTAACTTCTTTAGCTAGTGGAGGAGCCGGTCTTCCCGTCGTCGCCGTCGTCCCTCTTCTCCTTCTGGATGTTGACGCGTCGCTTCCTCCCGCTGTAATACTGGCTCTCCGCTCCGCATTAATATAGGCTTCTCATGACGTCACATGTTCCGGGGCACATGGCCCCAGAGCATGTGACTGTGACGTCATGGGAACATGTGACTGTGACGTCGTTTTTTCGGCGTAGGGGCGCCCCTTCAAATCCAGACCAGACCTAAGGGCCTGGTATGCTCCTGGAGGGGGAACCCATGCCGGTTTTTTATTTAAAATTTGGCCTGGAGTTCCCCCTCAAGGGCAGTACAGCACAAGTCGCATGCCAAAGTCGGATCATGCAAGACTACGGTCCGACTTTGATCAATGATAGTCAATGGGCTGAAGTCGGACCAAAGTAGTACAGTGAGCATTCTCAAAGTCGGACCGACATGTGTCGGACCAGTTAAGACGGCTCCCATAGGGAAACATTGATTTTCACGTGTCATGCGACATGAGCTCCCAATGTCGGAGCGTTTGTCGCCCC
The DNA here is from genome assembly GCA_029206835.1 of Rana muscosa. Lineage (NCBI taxonomy): Eukaryota > Metazoa > Chordata > Amphibia > Anura > Ranidae > Rana > Rana muscosa. Next base: position 129,204,005 of record CM055123.1, on the reverse strand, counting down.
AGTGTGAACCAGGCCTCAATCTCAGGTAGTGAGACATTTCCCTATACGCAGCTGCACAGATCATGAAATGTCGCACTGCCTGTGGTTACCGATGCGCAGTGTCGGCTTCCTGCCGGAATCTGGCTGGTGGGATCCCACACACGCCTAAGCCCATGTCTAATCCCCAAGCATTTATGTGGTCATTATTACCAATCACCTGAATTTAATAATAAGATCGTTACAGAATATCAACTTAATCTAATTACAGCTGAGAATTGCAAAATGTTACCGAGTTCCTAAAATTGCATTTCCATGGATGGAGATACAGAGGCTGATTTACTCAAGGGTTTGAGACCATCTAGTAGTAGTCACATTCAGCTGGCCATACATGATACAATTTTCCTTTTTAGATTTGTCAAAACCATTATATCCTAGGAGGTCAAACCTCAACACTCTAAATTTGTTTACAATCAAGCAGGCCCCTTGCACTACATAGTTGAAGGTAAATCTAAAGGAAAATAAATAAGTAAATTGTATAAGCTTAACTCACACCATAGGTAGCCATTTGTCCCATCTGTTTATTGACTGATAGTAATTAACAGCCAGTGATTTTATTAGTGAATAAAAAAGCCCAGGTAGCTGAGACCAAACCTTTCATTAATTGACACGGATACTGAGCCATACATCATGGATAGTAATTTTTTAGCTCCTTTATAACATTTAAATGCAGCCTACTCCTAAATCCAGTGTGTTTTTGTTTTCTTTTCTGTACAGATCTTCAGAGCTGGAAATTTTGGCAATACATGGGAGGGCTCATTTCCTGTCTGGGGGCCTCCAACGCATTGCTTTCTAGTGCGTTACGGACTCTTCAACTGCAGCCTGATTACAAATTGAGATATGTCAATGCACAATCCTCCTGACATTGTTTGGCAGCAGGACAGAATCTCTGCTCGGCTTCTTCCCACAGTCCCCACATAGTCCCGTTGCCCATAGACTTTAATGCACCTGTAGGATAATATACGCTCGGCAGCTGCTCGGAACAAACCCCAACCGATCTCTGCTCCGACTGTCTGGATCCCTTAAGACTGTGGCCTATTACACCTTACAATATGTGGAATCAGAAGACTTTTAGAACAAAGAAATGAATGAAGAAAATCTATTTAGAATTACTTTCTAGCTGTATATATGTTGTACTTTTAAACAGAAATAATTATCCAGATATTGGATTAAATTTGTTTAGCCAGTATCTGTTATTCTATTTAAACCATTGTGTGAATCTTTGTGTTGGCATTGGCCAAGAGCTGAGTCTTTCATATTTAAAAATAACTGCATCTGATGGAATATATTTAATAAATTTAGAGACTTTAAATGTGTAATCTTCCTGCTAGGGTACATTTTATTAAATACCTGCAGCACTGGTTTAAAGACTAAATTCACCCTAAACTGGCATTTTTAGTTTTTCGTGATTGGTGCCAGGCTACATGTGGACTTTATTTTGCATAGTAGACTTTTCAGTTACAACTGTTGGAGTGTGGATACTGCCCCAGCTGATTTCTCCATAATGTGTAGAATGTGGGGGGGTCCAGCTGTAAAAGGGCGCAGAAACAAAATCTTACTGCCATCTTCTCTGTAGGTGGGTATTTGGCACAGGCAGCTTGTTTTGTAGAACTTATTTTTTGTCTTCAAAACTTGATGAGTCACTGACCTAGAACAAGCATGCAGCCAGTGAAGTCTAAACCTATATAATAAATACCCTGTAATTCTATTCTCCGTGGCAAACCTCAGTGCAGCTATGATGGTCAAAAAAAGCAGTGTATAGCATGAAATTTACACAATATCTACAGCAGGGGTCAGAATGCCTGGGAAACCCACCTCCCACGCACGCATCAGCAAAGCTGGCTGGAATCAACATATTTCCCATGTGCCTCAGTTTCCACCCACCTCTCTGCTTGCCTACAGCAGACATTGAAGCACTGGATGGCCGTATCTAGGGGGTGGTGTGCCATGCCATCAACCACAGCGCGTAGCTAGTGATTTCAGTTCTGACCTGTGAAATCCTCAAATCAGAACGGCATCACAGCTGCAACAGCCAGCTACTCACTGTGCAGATCCAGGTTGTGTATGGAAAAGAATCAGATCTTGGGTAGCAGTAAATCCCATCCTCTGTACACTGACTGCCAGTACAATCTCTTGCTGACACCGTCCTCTGCCCTGCTGACCTCCCATCCTGTGCCCCCCTAACATTTTTTTTACTGCACCCCCACATCAGACAAGCTAGAATCTGTCCTGATGTTGAGTTGCCTGCTCTCATTTTGGACTGGTAATTAACCAGCCATTGAGAACTACTAACTTGGAGCCATTGCAAGGATTGGGACTGAGCCGAGGTGTGAACTTGTAGGAATTGGGGTGGTCTGACTTGTTATGATGATGGAATTGGGACTGATATGGGGTGTGATGGTGTAGAATTTGGGTAATCTAAGGTGTGAAAATGCAAGAATTGTTGCTGATCTGCGGTGAACCAGACCCAAAAACGAATTTTCATATATGTGAACCCAGGCTGAAGTGCAGGAAGTTGGCTTATTTGAGGTGTGAAGGTGCAAAACTCAATATTCATTTCATACTGTTCAAGTCGTTTACAACGTTTAGTTTATAAAAATTCATTTTCGTGATTGACTGTGTGAAGTTGGCTTTTTAGATATATTTATATAAAATGTATATATTAGCTGGCACTCAATTTCTTTGAAAATATTTTTTGGCACATTATGCGGAAAAGGTTGCCTACCCCTGATGTACAGATTGTGCACATTTGGGAAGAAGTCTTTAGAACTCTTTCAATTTAGTTTAATAAACTATTTTTTTTTTCTTACCCAAGGGCCAGTTCACACCAGATGCAGTTCCGTGTGCTTTTTTTCTGCACTAAAAATGCATGCAGTGTTTTCAATGTATTCCAATGTCTCTAATTCACACCACGCAGTCAGTTTCCGGTGCAGAAACTGACTGCATAGTGTAAACTAGAGCCATTGGAATACATGGAAAACACTGTGCATGCATTTTGTGCAGAAAAAAAGCACACGGAACTGCGTCTGGTGTGAACTAGCACTAAAGCAGACCTTGCATGAAGATGTAAAAGCAGCTCCACGGAAGACACACCCCCCCCCCCCCCCAAGTTATCAGCTCACAGCAACTTGGGATCAACAAGTTTTTTTTTTTTCACTTAGGCCCCTTTCACACTGAGGCGTCTTTAAGGCGTTTTAGCGCATAAATAACGGCTGAAATAATCCTGCCCCAGTATTCTCAATGTGAAAGCCCTCGCTGAGGCGATGCGCTGGCGGGAGGAAAAAAAATGTCCTGCAAGCCGCATCTTTGGAGCGGTGAGTATGCCGCTCCTTCCCATTGAAATCAATGGGATACCGCCCGCAAACCGCGGCTGCAGCTGCGGTTTGCAGGCAGTATTAACCGTTTTTCGGCCGCTAGCGGAGGTTAAAACAGCACCGCTAGCGGCCGAATATCGCGGTAACTACGATGGTATAGGGCTGCTATACCGCCACCCCAGTGTGAAAGGGGCCTTATTGAACAGATATAACAAAACGCTTTCAATATTATATTTAACAGAACTGAAAAATGAGTTCATTTTTAGTGCCCGCTCACAATTGCTCATTCTGAATATAATGTGCACACAGCAATTGTATGAATAGATTTTGAGGGTTTACATACACTGTAAAGAAAAATTTGAATTGTACACCCTAGGTAGGAACCTCCCATATAAACAGACCCTTAAAAAGGGGTGTTCCGGCCTGTGACGGGAAAAAATGAAAAGCCAGCAGCTACACATACTGCAGCTGCTGGCTTTTAATAAATGGAGACTTACCTGTCCTGCAGTCCCTCGCTGTCGGCATCGCAGCTGATGTTTCCCATCAGCTGTCGGGTGCTTCCGTCGCCATTGTGGGTAAGGAAACCCGGCAGTGTAGCCTTTCGGCTTCATGCCGGAAACCCTACTGCACATGCGCAAGGCCCGCTCCTCTCTCCTATTAGCCTGGCGACCAGGGGAGGAGGGAGTCCCGCGGTGACGTCGCGGCCGGACTCCAGTAAGTGGGAAAGGATACCTGTCTTTGACAGGTATCCTGTCCCCCCCCCCCCCCCCCTGAAAGGTGTCAATTGTTGCACCGGAGGGGGGAGGAATCCGATGAGAAGAAGTTCCACTTTTGGGTGGAACTCCGCTTTAAGGAGAGTGCTGCAGTCTATTACACCCATCTCCAAACCAGTGCTGATCAGAGACACAGAGTCCCTATTCAGCACATACAACGTGTGGGGGTGCAAGGAGCTTGTAGCTATAGTGATAGAATAACAAGCCTTATAAGAACTTTGAGTCTTATGAGGACCATAAATACCATTCAATTTAAAACATCCACAAAAAGGAATTTTTGGTATCTGTAGCAAAAGAGAAACCATATGTATAACATATATAAAAATCCATTACAAATTCAGAAGTATGTTCTATTTCCATTGCATGTCTGGAACAAAATAGATGGATTTCACAAAAGTGGGACAGAACAGTGGTCTTATACAAGAAATGGCTGATCTGTGATTGGTTGTTGTGGGGACAGCAGACCATACAGTACATCTAGCAGTAAGTACGTTCCCCTGACTTCTCTATCAAGATCAATGGCACATCTATCAGTCCGTCCCCACATGCCAGGGTGCTAGGGGTAACCTTAGACTCTGAACTGTCCTTTCAGGCCCACATTCAATCCCTGTCCAAATTATGCCGCTTTGGCCTCCGCAAAATTTCCAGAATACGCCCCTTTTTAACTAATGACACCACAAAGCTTCTAATTCACTCCCTGGTCATCTCTCACCTCGACTACTGCAACGCCCTCCTCATTGGATTACCTTTACATAGACAATCCCCCCTTCAGTCCATCATGAATGCTGCTGCAAGACTCATCCACCTTACCAACCATTCAGTGTCCTCCACCCCTCTCTGCCAATCCCTCCACTGGCTCCCACTCATCCAACAAATACAATTCAAAGTACTAACAATAATTTACAAAGCCACCCACAACTTGGCCCCCAGCTACATCACTAACCTAGTCCCAAAATACCAACCAAGCCACTCTCTTCGGTCCTCCCAAGACCTTCTGCTTTCTAGCTCCCTTGTCACCTCCTCCCATGCTCGCCTCCAGGATTTCTCCAGAGCTTCTCCCATCCCTTGGAAGTCCCTACCCCCCAATCTGTCCGACTGTCCCCTAATCTATCCATATTTAGACGATCCCTGAAAACTCTTCTCTAAAGAAGCCTATCCTGCTTCTAACTAACTTGTACTTCCTCCATCAGCTAATACCTTTTGTATCAATTGACCCTCCCTATTTAGATTGTAAGCTCTAATGAGCAGGGCACTCTTGATTCCTCTTATACCAAATTGTAATGCAACTGTAATGTCTGCCTTTATTTTGTAAAGCGCTGCGCAAACTGTTGGCGCTTTATAAACCCTGTATAATAATAATAAAAAATAATAAGTAGAATGGGGTGGTGGATAAGGTGACTGTCACACCACCTCACTGCTGTACCTCCTCTGTCACTAAATGCACACCAATATTGACTTTGTAGCTACGAAAACCAAGATGTTTTGTTAAGCTTTTGAAATATTCTGTCATCTAGCATGAAGTCACCAAAAATAGAATCGGATGATTTGGTTTGTACAAAGCTTTGTGGAGTTTAGCTCTGACACGTTGAACTTGTCTAGTTAACTATATCATTTTCTTCTCCCAAGTAACAAAAGCAAAAAAGAAAAAACATTTTTTTTAATTGTATTGATAAATAACTGCTTAAATAGATCTGTAATCTCTGGATTTCATGACTGAACGCAAAACTATAGCATATTTCAGTGAGTACGTATTACAGTACTGTCCTTATTAGCATGAAACTCATGGTACTGAATTATAATTCACAGCGGCCTGGTCAGTAAAATTTACTGACAACAGAGGTCCGAATCTTTTACATCTGTGCCCTCAGTACCCCATTTACATCACATACCCTTAATATCACAGCCCCCCTCTAACACAAAGTATTTAGCCAAAGTCACATCTCCATTAAGAATCCATGCACAATGATGATTTTTTTTTTTTACCAATACTTTTTTTTATTATACTTTGTCATTTCAAGCGTCATTTGGAATATTTTTAAATCTGCAGCTTGCACAAAAGTGGACCTTGCACTAAAATAGCAAGCTATGCTTATTCACTGAGAGCCCCCTATACTTGACCCCTTCAGTCCCAATTGTCATTTTAAAACATCACAGGGTCAGTGGCTGTTTTATAACAGAACCCGGGCTCAGCTCCTGTGTGTCCCGACCAGCATGTGAGTTGTGATCAGCTGATGGTCATTGTGTTTTTATTAGAAGTGATGTGACATCATAGAGCTTCTCCCCAGTACAGAGGCTTGAGCAAAGCCTTTACCTGCCTCTCCCTGTAGCAGCAGATCACTCCTATCAAAGTGATCCACTGTTGGCTGACTGTAACCAGCAATAGATCACCATTAGCAGTGATCTGTTTATACACAGCTGTATATGGGGGGGGGGGGTCTGGTTTCACAGACACGAACCCACCCCCCCCCCCCCCCCCCATGAAGGAAGGAAAAAAAAAAAAACATTTCCCTTCTAGACTTATCCCCAGATACCAAGAATGATGTTGGATGACATTTGCATTTTGTGTGTGAACTCTCCTCAAGCCTACCCAGTCCTATCTTAATGCCAACATGTAATCAATGTTTTCTCCCTGCATGTGCTGCAGTGTAGTGTTGAAAAGGGTAAAGTAAAAGGCATACGTTCATTTTGCGCCTTACCATTCCACTAGATAGCATGAAAATCACACTTATGTGATATTTCAATGGAAGTGTTAGAGGACTGGAAACGGAAACCCCCTATGTGGACGTGACACTTAGCCTTATTATATATAGGATAGGAGCACCAACATTTTATCTGATTCTGGTGCTAAGTTATCAGAGTTACATGCAGTGTTCACCTTTTTTTTTTTTTTTTAAACTGCTGTAAGCTGGACTGTGCAGATTGATATTTACAGCCAGATAGGTGAAATGCCAGGTTTTTTTTTTTTTATGTGTACACATGGGCTCTGTTGGGTACAAATCAGTAATGGCAACTGGACACACAAGTCTACAGTAAAGTAAAAAAAAAAATCATGGAAAAGAGAAACAAAAAGTAAATACAAAGCTTAAAACTTGGAGCCAATACCAATGATGAAAGCATTAGATAGGTAACCTTGCATATTAAGGGGGCATTAAAAAGGGGTGCTCATTAACATCTCCAACCTACTGCCATGCCCAATAACCGACACAAAGCCGAAAAGGGCACTTCCAAATAATTCACCAGATATGCCAAAGACATGTTTACACAGATTTTGGATACTCTTCTGCATTCAGCACATTTGTGAAAGAAGGCTTGAATCCAGCCTAGGCCACCAAGCAAGTTATAGACCTGTGACAGGGCTGTCAGTCTCTGTAGCTTAAAAGAACAGAGGGAACCTTTAGGGAGCCCGTGAGATGCCTCTTTTTCCAAAAGACAGTTAAGGGAAACTTGTGTATTAATAGGATACTTGGATTGATTTGTTTATTTTGATAGAAATATATATGAACAAATGTAAAGGATCCAGTTCCCAGTGCTTGTGTTCAAGCAACATACGGATTGGCAAACTCTTCAAATGTCAGAACAGGACAAGCCACTTGTGTTTTGTCTACGTGCTGAAAACAAAGCTAAACCATCTAGAAGTCCTAGGTGCTCTCCAGGTAACCTTTCATTATGATGACCCTTTATTAGTGACAGGCCTCAGGCAGGGATTCTGTTCAGTGTAAGGGGTTTGGAGGAGTTGTTGTTTTTTTCCCCCTTCAGCCAAAGCTATTACCACATTACTAAAACATCTTCTGTAACCACTGCACCAACATTCTACAGAAAATGGCAGATTAATTGATAAAAAGTTCTGTCTTTTATTTTCTAATCGGAACAATGAGGCCTGCTGTTATCTGATTGGGATACTTTTAATGGCAATCTGCTAAACAGAAACAAATAGGACATTGGAATCACATCTTTTATCTGTAACCATTACCATTGTGTGTCGGGGTATATAAAACACCCCTTTATTCTGGGCTACAAAATGTAGGAAAGAAAAGTAACTAGAAAGAGAGAGGATTACATATTCAAATCAATCATTATTGTATCCATACACAAGTCCCATTTATGGAATACAATCAATAGTATAAAAACATATACATATCTAAAAAGTCATTTTATCCATAAGTAATGACAGACCACCTTGTACAGTGGTCTCCTTGTGAACAGTAAAAAGCGTCAGTGTTTAAGGTTAAATATTGCAGAACTTTTTCATGCCTATAGGCATTAGTATTCAATTGACAGCGACAAGCAACAGAGCTTCCAATTGGCTGCTACAAACAACCAAACTGTAAATAGTTTTATGCAAAGATCACTTCACTTATCTGAAAAGGGGTGTGACATTTCCCTGCCCCTCACCCATTGCCTCTTCTCTATCGGCAATAACCAGGAAATGAGGTGGCCAGCCAGAGGAATGGATCCTGTGCGGAAAATGGCTGCAAAACTTTCTGCTATAGTCAAGGATTGCTCCAGCAGATAATGATTTGCACCCTGTCTTTTGTAAACAAAACCATAAAAGACAGATATTAAACTTGACCCCCTAATGACCAAGGTCAAAACAAAAAACTTAAACAGGAGGTCCCGCCCCCCCAGGAAAAAATGAACAAAAAAGTCAGCAGCTACAAATACTGGAGCTGTTGACTTTTAATATTAGGACACTTATCTGTCCAGGGATCCAGCAATGTTGGCACCCCAGTCGATGTTTCCATCGGCTCTCGGCTGCTGCCGCCATTGCCTGTATGGGAAACCGGCAGTGAAGCCTTGCAGCTTCACAGCTGGTTCCCTACTGCGCTTTCTGAATGGCCCGGCGGCAGGGGAAGAAGGAGGAGGGGGGCCGAACTGCAGAGAGGTCTCCCAGAAGTGGGGATGGGTACATGTCAAAAACGAGGTACCCGTTCCCTTCCTCCCCCCTGAAAATGTGGCAGCAGAGGGGGGAGGAGGCAGATGAGCGGAGCTTCCCCTTTTGGGTGGATTTCCACTTTAAAAGGGGAACTAAGCCCTCTTATCTTTTCCAGCCAAGAAAGCTGCCATCTTTTGTATGGCCAGATTCAGGCAGGCCATACATTATGCAATTTTCCTTCCTTCAACCAGAGGTTGAAGGAAAGAAAATAGCTTGATTCTCCCATCAACACAGTCAGTGTTGATGGGGGAATCCCTCCTGCTGCGCTATTGTATTCCGACAACGGGAGGTTCCCAGCCTTATGAATACAGTGATCGTACAAAAAGAAAGAAAACACAGGCTGATTGTACTGAAATCGATGGATAGATCAACTTCAGTGCAGCCAGCCTGCCGCCCATAGATGGATCAAAATTTGGCTAGTTCCTGCAGAACCGGCTGAATTTTGACTTGTCTATGGCCGGCTTCAGAGCGGTCTATTGATCTTGGTATAATGATACTACACTGTAACAGCAAAGAGAACTTGGATTTGAGGTGGTGGTAAATGTAGGGGTGTAATTACTTTTTCCATATGAGAAATCTATTTTCCTAAACATCATGAAAATTAATACACTATGTCCATTTTTTGAGTCATTTGTCATCTTTATCTCTAGGCACTATTTCCAATCAATATCTAATGTTTGCCTGTTTAAATATGCAAAAAAAAAAAAGTTCACAACTTCCATGGGGTGTACTTTTTCACATGGCTGTATAAAAAAATTCAGGATGGTAATGAATAAGTAAATCTAATTAGACAGTAGGTTATTACAGTAAAACATAAAAATCTAAAAAGGTTTACTCTTGTCTTTTATGGAACTGTCCAGTGTCATCACCTGATGCTGACTGGCATATCATAGATTTGTGCTGAAATAGGGATCCAGAACCCAGCCAGCCAATTAAGCAAGACAGGCCGAGCGGTGAAGCATGCATGTCTGCTGTTTCCAGTGCTGGTAGAAACACAAACAATACAGCTAAACAATGCTTCCTGCAGAAACCCTGCCAAGCTCTAACTGCAGATCTGTTGTTTTCTGCTCTGGGCTGACAAAACAGGCTTGTTTGGGGCTAGGGGATTAGGAGTACTGGACAGTGTTGTTCACACCCAAACCCTCCGATCAAAGGAGTTGAGTCAGAGAACTGGGAGAGAAGTTCTCTCTCTATACCTGCCTCCTGTACAAGCGATTTGTTTTTCATTTCTTACTCATATTTCAAATATCTCAAGGTTACCTATACAGCAAGCGGATATAGTCACTTTATGATAAAACAAAACACAAACTACATAATTTCATGCTATATTATTTCTTTTTTAAAATTACTACCCCCAGCTATTAGTGGTTAAACCCCACAATATACAGTATATAAAAGGTTGAGCAAGCCAAAGCTATACAGTCAGAAGGCTCTCTACAAGGTAGGTAACACACACTCTCTTTTTTCTCTATAGGCCATTATAATTATGTGACCTAAATGTCAGTAAAAAATAGGACAATAGCATTTAGACATCTTTTCCAGCCAAGAAAGCTGCCATCTTGGCCTCTGATCTGCAGTAAGGTGTCCTGTATCTAACATATCTCTTTCTGGGGTCATTGTAACCTCCAACCCCTGCCTAATTATATAAAATATGTAATTAGGTTATGTTTTATTTAATCTCTCTTGAACATTCAGGATTGGTATGGTTGTTCTCATGGGTGCACTGTATTTTCTGTATGTTAAATAAATATAATATTGTGACATACCACATCAGACAGACAATCTATGACAGGCCATTGATTATATTTTTCTTTCCTGCAACCACATTGCATGCTAGAAATCCAACATGCTGGCTATAAGTCGATGAATGGATGGACTTGGGTGCAATCAGCATTCCCATAGATGTATTGAACCGCGGCCAGTCCAAGCTGAACCGGCCAAAATTCGAACCATCTAAGGCTGGCGTATGGTATGTGTTTTATTTTTATTTTTCGTATTAGTGTACATAATTTTAAAAGATCAGCTCTGATTTATTGTAAACCACACTATGTTAGATTGCATACCTATCTTGCTGTATTTTACCTGATTTAAAAAAAAAAAACTTGTGCATTAATTGAATTCTGCGTGATAGACACCTGTGCTTAATTAGGCAAGAGAAATGCCAATACAAAAAAAGTACACAGACTAAAATGCATTTTATGTTCTGTAAATGAAGGCCTTTTACTTTTACAAAGCAACACTTCACAAACTAGAGGCTAAGAAGCAATAATGCCTAATACATTGTTAAACATACTACCAAACAAGAACCGCTCACAAGAGTTTACTGTTTAATCCAGGTGTTCCTCATTTCCAGTCCCTGGGGACCACCTAGACTGCAGGTGTTCAGCATCCATGTTAATGAATGCAGGCTGATCATCCAGTGAAGGAAACACTCAATGGGTTACTGTGTATTCTAGAAACAAGATCTTGTGAACAGCTGGTCACATATATACAGCGTCTCACAAAGGTAAGTAATGTTTACAGACAAAGGTGTTGGGCCAGTTAATTGTTTCACTGGTACAAGATCGGAAAATTAAAGCGAAAACCTACTGTTCATGGTATCAATTGGGGTACAAGCTTAGCTGTTTTATGGAAAGAAAGCAGTTGTATATTGTATAAAAATACTACATATTCTCCAGGTCTACCAAATGACAATCAAACGCTGTGCTTGTTTAGTACATTTGTAAAATTCTCTAATGATCACACTGGCATTATTGTTACACAGGCATATATAGGCAGAGGTGTTCCCATAAAGCAGATGGTGATTCCAACAACTAAATCGTTTTACACTGGCCCATCTACTGCACACTTATTGCATGCCAATACTTACGTAAAGCAAACCAAATCAGTATTTGGCTGCATGGCAGTGTTACCAACCTTCAGTATTTAAAAAAACGGGCACTTTTCTCCTGCCGGTAACAGGAAAAATAGAATTTTTGTACTCACCGTAAAAGCCTTTTCTCTGAAGTTCATTGACATACACATCTTGACCTTAGGGTTATATCGCCACCTTCAGGAGAGGACTAGGCATAACATGTTAAAACAGCAAAACTGTACAGTACCGCCCAGGGGGCGGTCCTACTGGCTATAACCCCTCACACTGCATCCAGCAGCTTAGTTTGTCAAACAGCAGTACAAACAGAAAAAAAGGAGGGGTGGGTGCTGTGTCAGTCAATGAACTTTAGAGAAAAGGATTTTACAGTGAGTACAAAAATCCTATTTTCTCTTTCGTTCATTGACAGACACAGCAACTTAAATCTTGACCTTAGGGACGTCCCCAAAAAATGAAAGGTGGGAACAGCAAGCAAATAAACTCCACCCATAACAACCAGAGCTCCTTAAGGGAGGAGTTGCAACCTTAAACAGCCGCCTGCAAAACCTTGCAGCCGAAGGAAGCATCCCCAGATGCACTCACATCAACCTTGTAAAATTTAGTGAAAGTGTGAACGTACGACCAGGTAGCCACCTTACACACCCTGGGAAACGGACGCTTCATGTCGGAAAGCCCAGGAGGCACCAATTTCCCTGGTCAAATGTGCCGTGACAGGAAAGGGAGGCGCCCTTCCTTTTAAGGCATAAGCCTGGATCACGATCTGTCTGATCCACCGAGAAATTGTGGCCGACGAGACCGCCAGACCCTTCTTCGGACCAGTCACCGACACAAAGAGTGAGTCTGACCTCCGGAACGAAGCCGTAGCAGACAGATACACCCGCAGAGCCCGGACCACGTCCAAGGAATGCAAAGCAACCTCCTTAAGCGGGATTCCACCCGCAATCTTTTTTTTTTTTCTTTTTTTTTTAAAGTCAGCAGCTATAAACACTGTAGCTTCCGACTTAATAAGGACACTTACCTGTCCTACTCGCCCGCGATGATGGCCCCCCCCCCCCCCGATGCCGATCCCTCGATCACTGCAGGTCCCGCACCGCCATCCTCACTAAGGGAAACAGGCAGTGAAGCCTTACAGCTTCACTGCCTGTTTCCTACTGCGCATGCGTGAGTCTCGCACCGATTTGTGAATGGGCGGCTGCTCTCTGGGATTACACACAGTTCCCAGAAGGCAGCGCGCCCCATTCACTAGAAGAGGATGCGGAAAGAGACCCACCACGGATAAGGAAGAGGCAGATTAGGGACTTCCGCATAGCAACCGTTATTTCGGGTGAGTAAAAAATTTTTGTTTTTAAAAAAAAAAAAAATTGCTCCATTTGTGTAATTTTTTTTTTTTCAGGGTGGAACTCTACTTTAGGACGCGACGGCCGAGGACACAAGGATGGAAGCACAATGTCCTCATTTAGATGAAACAACCTTAGGAAGGATTGAAGGCTGCGGGCGTAGCACCGCCTTATCCTTGTGGAGGATCAAGTAGGGAGACTTGCAAGACAAGACCGCCAACTCAGAAACCCTCCTGGCAGATGTGATAGATACCGGAAAAGCTACTTTCTGAGAGAGAGTCTCAATAAGGGGATCTCCCTAATATTTTCAAACAGCGGTTTCTGAAGAACCGAGAGCACCAGATTCAAATCCCACAGAGGCAGCAGTGGCCGAACCGGAGGGGCCACATGTCGAACCCCTTGCACAAACGTGCTCACCAAAGAATGAGCCGCCAAGGTTCGCTGAAACAAAGACCGCCAAGGCTGATATCTGCTCCTTAATGGTGCTTAAGGCAAGCTTTTGATCCACGCCCCGCTGTAAAAACAGCAGAATCCTGGAAACCGAATATGCACGCGGACGCCATGTGCGATGATAAATCTTCTGAGAAGATGACTTCCGCACCCTCATCATAGTGGAGATTACCAAGTCCGACAGACCTTGGTCCCTTAGCACCTGACTTTCAACAGCCACGCCGTTAAAGCCAGCAACTGTAAAGCAGGATGAAGAATAGGACCCTGCGACAGAAGGTCCTCTCGCGTCACCAAGGAACATCCGCCACCATTCGTACCAGGGACGCCGAGGCCAATCTGGGGCAATTAGAATCAACGGAATCACCTCGGTCTCCACTCTGTGAAGCAGACGAGGGAGAAGTTTTAACGGGGGGGGAGGCATAAATCAGTCGATAATGCCACCAACGCGTCTGCCGCGTCCGCCCATGGATCCTTAGACCTGGCCGCAGTCCTCAGCATCTTCCGTTTGAGTAGAGAGGCCAGGAGATCCACATCTGGCGTGCCCCATCTCAGGCAAAGGAGTCGAAAGACCTCCGGATGTAGCGACCATTCCCCTTGGTCCAGCATCTAGTGCCAGTTTTCTACGACCGATAGGGCCGGCACGTAGTGCTCTGCCCACCGCAGGATGTGAGCGACCTCCAATGCTGCAGCCGAGCTCCTTGATGGTTGACATACGCCACCGCCGTGGCGTTGTCTGACTGGGCATCCCTGCAGCCTCTGTGACCATGTGGAGAGGCACCGCCTGATCGCCCGAAGTTCCAGCACAATGATCGGCAGGCGGGATTCTTCCTGCGTCCAGCGACCCTGTGCCGACTGTACGCCCCAAACTCTCCCCCAACCGGTTAGGCTGGCGTCCGTCGTGATCACCGTTCAATGAAAAGGAAGGATTGACCTCCCGGACTGAAGGGCCGGAGACCTCAGCCACCAGACCAATGATTCCCTGACTAGGTGGCTCACCCAAATCCGACAATCCAGAGACAACAAAGACTTATCCCATTTGGACAGAATCTCCTTTTGCAAGACTCGAGTGTGGAATTGAGCATACGGAACCGCCTCGAAAGTGGCTACCATGAGACCCAGGACTTACAGGACGTCAACAGCTTCACCGCAGTCTGAAGAGTCGGCAGCTTGTCCGAAGGGAGAAAAACCCTCACCTCTGAGGAGTCCAGAATCAAGCCCAGGTACTCCAGGCGTTGAGTCGGTTCCAACACCGACTTCTGGGAGGTTCAGAACCCAACTGAACCCCCAAAGATCTGACTGGCTATTGCCACATCCTCCTCTAATTCTGAGGCTGGAGCTGCCCACAGAAGGTCGTCCAGGTAGCCCACGATTGCGATTTCTCGCCGTCTCAGCAAAGCCAGAATCGGGGCGAGCACCTTGGTGAAAACCCCTGGTGCCGACGCCAGGCCAAAAGGGAGAGCTACAAATTGGTAGTGCTCGTCCCCGACCGCAAATCGCAAAAATCTCTGATGCCCGACGCATATGGGGACATGTAGGTATGCGTCCTTGATGTCCAGGGACGCCAGAAAATCCCCCGGAAGGAGTGCAGCGACCACAGAGCAAACTGCTTCCATCCTGAATCTTTTCACCTTCACAAATCTGTTGAGGTCCAGAATCGGACGGACCCCTTCCTTCTTTGGGACTACAGACAAATTGGAGTAGAATCCCTGAAACCTTTCCTGCGACGGTACCGGCACTATCACCCCGCGCAGCAGCAGGTCCTGCTCTGCCCCCAACAAGGCTTCCTGACGAGCCGGGAGAAGATGAAGGTTTGAGGGAAACTATCTTGTATCCGGATGAAACCACTTCGCAGACCCACTGGTCGGAAAGCAGGGAGGTCCATCGAGCTGCAAACTCCCGAAGGAGACACCCCCCCCCACCCGAGAGTCGGGCGGGGGCAAACCTTCATGCTGTCATGGATTTGTTCGCAGGCTTGTTTGGCTTGCGAAACCAGGGACGCTTCTGTCCCTCAGTGGACACCTTGTCGGTCTGGGGACGCTTACCCGCTGCCCCGGGCGGACAAAAAAAAAACACTTCTGAGCGGAAAAGGCAGGTCCTGGCCTACGGCGAGGCTCCTTACCTTTTCTGGATTGTGGGAGCAACGTACTCTTACCCCGGTAACATTTTTAATAATGTCATCCAGCGAGGCTCCAAAGAGCCTCTCCCCCTGGAAGGGCAAATCCGCCAGAGCCTTCTTGGATGCCTGGTCCGCAGACCAGCATTTTAGCCAAATCAGGCAACGTAGCACCACACCACACCACACCACACCCCACCCCCTTGCTTTCTAGAGCCTCAGTATCTAAGGCCGCATTGCAGACATACTTTAGGCCCTGCACCAACTGGTCTGCCAGTTCCACGCAGACCGGGGAAGCCTGTTGCTTTTCCAACTTCTGGTGCAACAATTTTGCCCATTCAGTAAGTGTCTGGGACACCAGGGCCGTAGAAAATACTGGCCGCAATGCTGACCCCGCCACCGTAAACATGGATCGGGCAACTGGCAGGGTCCTTAAAAGCAGGGGTCCCCTCCACCGGAATTGTGGGTTACCTTATTTAACCTGGATACCGGGGGGGGGTCTACAATCGGGGGAGATGTCCATTTTTTTCAGGAAATTCTCCTCAAAGGGATAACGCACCACCATTCGTTTTGGGACCGAAAAGGCCCGCTGCGGGCGTTCCCATTCTTTGTAGATAAATTTATCAAAGTAAGTTAGGTAGGGAAACACCTTAGCCGTGCGGGCTGGCTTGTGGGACCCAAAAGGGACGACACCTCAGAAGATTCCCCCGCCGTATCCTCCATTTTTAGGGGATCTCGCACCGCTGTGATAAGTGCGCCTACAAGCGCCCTCTTCTGCGCTGACACGGAATCATCCTCACTGTCCGAACGGTCCTGGTCCGCATCCTCTGAAACTTCAGAACAGGGGCTGGTTGCCACAGCAAGGCCCGAGTCTGAATCAGAGATTTCCTCAGAAGACGGTGGGGGCGGGGGTGTTTTTTTTTACCCCCCTTGTGCCGCACCATGCCTACTCCCTGGCAACAAAAGACTCCAGGACCGCCGACAAAGCGTCCATAGGCGCCGCAGGTGCAGGTTGCCACCGCAGGTATGTCTGGGGAAGAAACGCCATGCTGACCCACACTCGCCTGACACCCGTTAGGGACCCCAGGCCAGTTACACAAAAAGTTCACCCTCCTAGCTGCCACAGACTGAGGGGCCCCCCCGCAGGACTCCCCAGCCCAGGTACTGTGCTGCCGTCTGCTCTCCCTCATGAGGTGTTCTGTTCAATTCACACCGTTCCAGAAGGATAACCAGCACTAGAGGCAAAAACCAAGCTAAGAAAATGGCCGCCTCAGCAAGAAAAGCCACCTGAGGGCTCTAAAAAGTTGGCCGCCGGACTTCCTGACTAAGGCTACAGGAAAATGGCCGCCGAACTTCCTGACTAAAACTACAGGAAAATGGCCACCGAATCTTCCTGACTAAAACCACAGGAAAAATGGCGCAACCACGTTGACCCTCCGCGCAGTGGCCTCCTTTAACACAATGTGCACACCAGAACACCCCACTACAAAAATAGGGAACAGGCCAGCGGACCACCAACACACAGCGCAGCCCCCTCGCCGGACACAGAGCGCGCCCCCCCCCCGAAGACCCCCGTACAGTCGCGCAGCAGCTGAAGTATGGGGAGGAGGGAAAGAACAGGGAGAGGAGAAGGAGAGACCCCCCAATTCGACCTCCCAGGGAATACCCAGCTGCTCTGTCCTGCCGGGACAGGTGGAACCATACTTACCCCTCCTGTGGGGACACATTCCGGACAGACCCATCACCCCAGCGGTACGGGGTGGCTGTTGGCCACGGCACACTTTGACACGGACAGCAGTATCCCTGGTCATATGTGTGCCCCGGAGCATATAGCTTGCCGGCCACCCCTGGATCAGACAGGGCATGTCATGGCCGGCCCAGCGCGTAGCTAAGGCCTGCTCACACTCGATGGCAGGGCTGGGATCTATATTATCCAGCCTGTCACCCAGCCCGGCTGTTGATAGTAGATCACAAGAATCAAAAAGCAGAAAAAACGAAAAAATCTCCAGGACCAATGGTCCCCACCGGGAGCCAGGTCCTTCTACACTAGGCAGAAAAAAACTGAGCTGCTGGATGCAGTGTGAGGGGTTATAGCCAGTAGGACCGCCCCCTGGGCAGTACTGTACAGTTTTGCTGTTTTAACATGTTCTGCCTAGTCCTCTCCTGAAGGTGGCGATATAACCCTAAGGTCAAGATTTAAGTTGCTGTGTCCGTCAATGAACGAAAGAGAAAAGTTGCCAGTAAAAAATATGGCTGTGACCCTCGACCATCTGAATGCCTGCTACAGTGTGTTTAGATGATGCCGGCAGGGGGGGGGGGGGGCGTGTCTGGTGGGGGTGGTGCTTGATTTTGTTGTGTGATGTCATGGTGCATGGGAACCAAGCAGAGTGGCTGGAGGCCTATGTGTGGCTCTGCGGGACAGGAGCAAGGCAAGCTGGGAGCGGGACTGTCAGTGCTGTTTGGACTGAAGGGACCACCTGGCATGGAGAGAGCCTGTCCCTATGACTCAGGAGGGGATGTGTCGTGTTGGTGATCTTTGCTGCTGCACACTGCTGTCAGTGTCACTGTGAGTCAATTTCACGTGTGTGTACCTGCTCATCCTTTTTTTTTTAACAGAATTTTTTTTATTTATGAATAAAGCAATAACAAAATACATTCACAAAATTGTGAGGTACATAATACCCCGAGAGAGCATACATCATAAAAGTAAAAGCTTCTAGCCCTAAGGAGTGGATTGACCAAGTATAGCAAAAAAAAACAAACAAACAGTCAGAATTTAGTATCAGGATCTTCTTGATTATAACCTAAGAACTACCTAGCGGGGCACTGAGAGAGTTTGTAGACGTGTACAAGAAAAATAAAGCTTGCTGGATTATTCACCAATTCCAAGGGACAGGGGACCACTGAAAGAAGATGACAACACACTAGGGGTGGATCAGGTTAAGAGAAGGAGGATGGAGGGAGGAGATATGCAGGGAGGTTTTTAGGACAAGTGTGAGGACAATCGGGGGGGGGGGGGGGGGAGGGGAAAAAAATAAATAGGGCGGGGGTGAGAGTGGATGAGGAAGAAGGAATAGAAGAGGGGGTGAATAGAGGAAGAAGAGAGTAGGAGGAAGCCACCACTGAAAAGTACACTAGGATTTGGCAGTCAAAACTTCAGGGCCCACAGCCCAGTGAACATCCAGCCTTGGTCCTCCCATCCTGAAATCCAGGAGATGTATACCAATGGCTGGGAGAACACCAGGTCTCCCCTCCAACGACATTGAGTTAAAGATTAAGGCCCCTTTCACACGGGACGGTTCCGTGAGGATCCGCCCCGTGAACCTGTGCTCCGCTGATCCCCGCTGAGCCGCCCTGTCAGATCTCCGCTCTCCCCTATGGGGGGGGGGGGGATCAGATGAACACGGACCGTCTGTCCGTGTTCATCCGATCCGCTCTGCAGACGGATAGAAAAATAGGATTTTACTTTGTCTGCAGAATCGGGGGATTGCAGACACGGAGGAGATCGGGTGTCAGCGGATGTTCATCCGCTGACACCCGCGATCTCATAGGGACCAATGTATGTCCCTTTTTCATCTGTAAACGGATGGATGAAAAAGCTGACATACGGTCCACTAGTGTCAAAGGGGCCTAGGGGATCTGGCTGTTACCCATGCATTCCACATTTTCCCAAACTTTTGGGGGCATTTACGACCCATGTATGTAGGTTGTACAAAAGTAATACTGATTCAATTAATAGACGCCACTGGGCAACTAGGCGACTGTCTTAGGTACCCGCTAGGTGCCTGCCCATTCTAATTCCTTACCCTCCTGAGTCCTGTCCCTGAGCTACTTACTTACTATCTCGAAAATAAATAAAAAGATATGTTTTTTACCCTAATATTTACAATAAGTCACGTTGTTAGTTGCAAATTGTACTTGTTTGTAGCCTAAATACTGATATTTCCACTTAAAACTGTAATTTTTGGAAATAGCAGTAAAAACGTGGCTGTGCCAGTAAATTTCAATCTGGTAGGTTGACAACACTGCTGTATGTGTACTGATGGCCAGAAAAGAAAACAAAAAAAAAACACTATCTGTGGGTTACAAACACCCACAAAATACCGAGGCAAGACCACATTTGCAGACCAACATTTTCTTGTATGATGTTGGCAGCCAGCATGTGATTCCTTTTCTTTCTTAGGCATGTAGTGCCATGTTTGTGCTTACAGCTTTGTGTATGTGCTCAAAGGCTAAACGTTCACCAATAAATAGAATAAATAACACTGCAGCTTTTAAAAAAGGAGCTTCTTTTACATGTCATACTTGGGGAGGGGCTGCGCACGTCCTACAAGTCTGACCCACCCAGTCCTGCCTTGATGTCAGGACACGCAGAGTTGGGCACATACCCCCAAGCAGTCAGATTCAAAAGCCACGCATGCACAGCGCACCCTCTCTCCCTCAGTCGCAGCAGGATCTGAGCTCAGCGTTGTGTGACAGAGGGAAAGCGAGCGCACTGCACATGTGTGGGAAGAAATATCCCCAAAAATATCCTTTAGGCTGGGTTCACACCAGTGCAAATTGGATGTGGGTTTCCCTGCATCATATTGGCATGTCAGGAGATTGTGCCTGGCTGTCTATGGAGCTGGTACACACATCTCTGGAGCTGCCCCGGTGCGCATTGCACAGGAGTCCTGTGTGTTTACTGGTGCGTTTCAGGTCTGAATTCAGCCAAAAATTCTGGCTAAAAATCGGACCTGAAAACGGTGAATGGAGATGCACCAGACCCCCTTCTGTGAGCCGCTCCATTCCTCAGTGTGAACCCAGCCTTAGACAGTTGTCATTGGAACAAGTGTTCCTTTTTGAATATTTTTCCTCTATTTCTGTTCTGGTGACAATCAGATTTCCCTTAATTTTTTTTGGTCACAGAACGAATAAAGAATAGCAAATCTCCATAGTAAGGACACAGACCGCTCTAAAAACCTGATTACCTCAACACCAGGGATGAGCTCAAGCGTGTTTGGATCCTACGCCAATCATAAAGCGGAACTTCACTCTCTCAATCAACATTGATTATTTGTAATCCTTATACTGCTAGCATTAGCAAATAAATAGGAAAATATATTAGATTTACTTGCTTTACACTTTTTTTTCTACATTTCTTCAGTTTCTACCGGGCTTCCAGACCTAGGCAAATGATGTCATACATTCATACATCCCAAAAGTCTTCAGGAGGGGAGGAGTATTCTCAGCTAAGCACACCTTCCTGCCTGCATGCCTGAGCTAAGGGCAGATGAGTCCAGGAAGTAAACGCTACATGAATCATCTGCCCTTACTCAAGATGGCCACAGCCAGAAATGCTAGGTGATGTGTTTCAAAGTGATTTCTCAGCAAAATAAAGCATGGAGACATGGATAGATAGATGAGTCCTTTCTCCGCACCCATTGTCACAATTTTAAAAACTTGTGGTCATGCAAGGCTCCTCCTGCCCAGCCGTGTCATTGATTCACAGAGTTCTGTGAATGGGAGAACTACAACTACCATCAGCCATTGTGGCTGATGGCTTGTAGTTCTCAATGACTTACCAAGGTGCTGATGAGCGCTCTTGGTAGTTGATTGATCATTCCTGTCATTCAGTAACTGCCTGCCTGTACGAGGTACGAGCAGACAGTTGACATTCTGCAGGAGCCTGAGATTGCACTCCTAAATCTGCTGATAGTGGGTGCAATGCTTTACAGGCTCCTAATAAAATATATTAATAAATGCACGTTTTTTTACCAGCAAAAAGATGTGCATTTATTATTTTTTTAAAAGATGAACTTATCCTTTAATGCGGAGCTCCGCCGTAGAAAAAAAAAATATTAAAAGCCAGCAGCTACAAATATTGCAGCTGCTGACTTTTAACAAATGGACACTTACCTGTCCTGGAGTCCAGTGACGTCGGCAGCAGAAGGCGAGCAATCGCTCCTCTCTCGGCTGCCCCCCACCACCATCATCAGTGAGGGAATCAGGAAGTGAAGCGTTGCGGCTTCACTGCCCGGTTCCCTACTGCGCATGCGCGAGTCGAGCTGCGCCGTCCTCACTGTTCCCCCGCTGTGTTCTGGGAGCCGTGTGTTTCCCAGAGGGGAAGTGGCGTACTGCCCGCAGGTCCGCGCAAAGTCTATGCCCGGAAGTGGGTGCAATACTTAGACAGGTATCTGCACCCCCCTTTAGGGTGGAGCTCCTCTTTAAGCAGCCAAGGCATGGCCTCCCCTATAGTCATACGTATACGTGGAGATGATTGACCTAGTACAGGTGACAGATTCCTCACAGGCTCACTCAGGCGAGTTCGAACTAAGATCCAAAACACAACTGAGCTCTTCAATCGTTTTGGGTACAACCAGCATGTCGGACTTTTCATGCGATTATTGCCAGCAGCTATAGCCACTAGCAATAATCAGGGTGTGTTCTCCTGGCAGGGAGAGCTCCCCATGCTCCTCTCCCCCCCACCGGGAGAACACAATAGACCTGCAGGAGGGATTCCCCCATCAACACTGGCTATGTTGATGAGGGAATCGAACATTCTTTTTTCTTGCAACCCGTGGCCCGCAGGAAAGAAAAATCGCACCATCTATGGCTGGCTTTGAAGTCTTGTAATAAGCTTGTTCCAGGTTCTGCATGTACATTTAAGTACTTCTATTCACGGTGTCCACAAAAACAAGTGACCCAAAAGACATTTCTAAATCACCAGCCTCGATGTTTGCAGTATCTGAAATACATAATGCAGAGGCTTTTCATAAAAGAAAACTTAACTGTTTACAAGAAATCTCTGACTTGCATCAGAATCCAGCTTTCATAATTGTCATTTCTTAAAAGTACATTTCAGTTTAGCCTTAAAAGAGCTGCAAATTTCAAGGAAAAAAAAAAACAAGAGTTCAAGTTACTGAGCCTGAAAAAGTCCATAAGTATACACTCAACATCTTTTATCACTTTCTGCATGAAAACTCCCCCCTCTCAGAGAGGAATGGGGATCGCATAACTGCAGAGTCAGCAACTTTCCAGATGATTGATAACAGCTTTGCCATGGCTACCAAACAGATCCCAACTTTGGCAGACTTGTGTGGAGGACAGAAGCAGCCAAAACCAGTTCCAATAAGCAAACAAGCCCACCCTTCCTTCCAAGTTAAAAAAAAAAAGAAGACAATTAACAGATGGGGGAGGTCAGAATATATCAAGAAATGGTCTGGAGAAAAGCAAGAGGCTAGGAAAGTTTGCACACTATAAAATGATACTTTATATAAGAAACATGCCACAAAGTATATCTGGGGGGGGGGGGGAAGAGATTCCCGAGAAGAAAACAACATATGGAAACGTTCTGAGTCAGGAAAGATTAGACTTTCTTATGGATTTTAGTCCTGGAGTTTGTAGCCGGTACAGCCGAAGGGTGTGAGCAAAGTTTTCTGTTACAATATACAGAAGTAAAGCACTCCGAAGTGCTTACAGACAACAACTATACAAATAAAAGGTAGATTCTACATATAAACCTGTCTTCCTGGATAAGCAAGCCTGTATATGAAATCACTTCATGTCATTCCTTCTGCCTCGGCATTGACAGATATCACTCAACTACTGCTTGTCCAATCTAAATTACCATCATTTATAGGCAGAAAAAAAATAAAAGCCACGGCCAATAAATATTCCACCAACAGCTAAAATACACTCACTGGTCACTTTATTAGGTACACCTGTTCAATTGCTTGGTAACAAAAATTTGCTAATCAGCCAATCACATGGCAGCAACTCAATACATTGAGGCATCTAAACATGGTGAAGAGGACTTGCTAAAGTTCAAACCAAGCATCAGAATGGGGGAGAAAGGGCATTTAAGTGACTTTGAATGTGGCAGCGTTGTTGGTGGCAGACGGACTGGTCTAAGTATTTCAAAAACTGCTGATCTACTGGGATTTTCACATACAACCATCTCTAAAGTTTACAGAGAATGGTCAGAAAAAGAGAAAATATCCAGTGAGCGGCAGTTGTGTGGAGGAAAATGCCTTGTTGATGTCAGAGGAGAATGGGCAGACTGGTTTGAGATGATAGAAAGGCAACAGTAACTCAAATAACCACTCGCTACAACCAAGGTATGCAGAATACCATCTCTGAATACACAACACATCGAACCTTGAAGCAGAAGGACTACAGCACTAGTAGACCACATTGGGTGCCACTCCTGTCAGCTAAGAACAAAAACGGAGGCTACAATTCGCACAGGCTCACCAAAATTGGACAATAGAAGATTTAAAAAACGTTGCCTGGTCTGTTGAGTCTCGATTTCAGCTGCAACATTCAGATGGTGGGGTTAGAATTTGGTGTAAACAACATAAAAGCATGGATCCATCCTGCCTTGTATCAACAGTTCAGGCTGGTTGTGTAATAGTGTGGGGGATATTTTTGCACACTTTGGGCCCCTTAGTACCAATTGAGCATTGCTTAAAATGCCACGGCCTACCTGAGTATTGTTGCTGACCATGTCCATCCCTTTAGGACTACAGTGTACCCATCTTCTGATGGCTACTTCCAGCAGGATAGTGCACCATATCACAAAGATCAAATCATCTCACCACTGGTTTCTTGAACATGACAATAAGTTCCCTGTACTCCAATGGCCTCCACAGTCATCAGATCTCAATCCAATAGAGCACCTTTGGGATGTGGTGAAATTTACATCATGTATGTGCAGCCAACAAATCGGCAGCAACTGCGTGATGCTATAATATCAATTTGGACCAAAATCTGAGGAATGTTTCCAACACCTTGTTGAACCACTTCAGCCCCGGACCATTTGGCTGCCACTTTTTGCAATTCGGCACTGCGTCGCTTTAACTGACAATTGCGCGGTCGTGCGACGTGGCTCCCAAACAAAATTTACGTCCTTTTTTTTTACCACAAACAGAGCTTTCTTTTGGTGGTATTTGATCACCGCTGCGGTATTTATTGTTTGCGCTATAAACAAATATAGAGCGACAATTTTGAAATAAATGCAACATTTTGTACTTTTTGCTATAATAAATATCCCCATTTTTTTTTTAAAAAAGCAATTTTTTTCTCAGTTTAGGCTGATATGTATTCTTCTACATATTTTTGGTAAAAAAAATAAAAATAAAAATCGCAATAAGCGTATATTGATTGGTTTGCGCAAAAGTTATATCGTCTTCAAAAATAGGGGGTACGTTTTATGGAATTTTTATAATTATTTAATTTTTTTACTAGTAATGGTGGCGATCTGAAATTTTTATCGTGACTGCGACTTTATGGCGGACACATCGGACACTTTTGACACATTGGACACTTTTGACACATTTTTGGGACCATTGTCATTTATACAGCGATCAGTGCTATAAAAATGCACTGATTACTGTAAAAATGACACTGGCAGTGAAGGGGTTAAGTGTGTCCTAGGGAGTGATTCTAACTGTAAGGGGGAGGAGATACCAGTGACACGTCAGTGATCACTGTTCCCAATCACAGGGAACAGTAGATCCCTGACGCGCCACAGAACAGGGGAATGCCTTGTGATACGTCAGTGATCACTGTTCCCAATCACAGGGAACAGTAGATCTCTGACGCGCCACAGAACAGGGGAATGCCTTGTTTACAAAGCCATCCCCTTGTTCTGCCTTTGCTGAACGCAATCGCGGGCCACCCGAAAACATTGAGTTCCCGGGATCTGCGGGCGCACTCACAAGGGGCGCCCGCTGGGCGGCAAATTTAAAAGGGACGTACGGGTACGCCCATTTGCCTGCCCGTGCCATTCTGCCGACGTATATCGACGTGCGGCGGTCGGCAAGTGGTGAATCTATGCCATGAAGAACTAAGGCAGTTTTGAAGGCAATAGGGGGTCGAACCCAGTACTAGCAAGGTAAACCTAATAAAGTGGCCGGTGAGTGTGTATCTCCTACTGTGGGGGCGAACCCCCTGCACAAAAGGTGTTAATCAAGGAATGGCCCGCTAGCGGTCGTTGAAAAATACAGCCCGGGACGAAATCCGACCCTCGATGGTACGCAAGGCCAGCTTTTGGGTCACACCACGCTGTAAGAACAGCAAAATCTTGGGAACGGGTTGTGTCCGTGGACGCCATCAAGCTCCTCGCACATAGCGATGCAAGCCTTCCAGGTACAGTGATAGATCATTCTGGAGGAAGATTTCCGTGCCCACAACATAGATGAGATGACCAAATCCGTGAGACCTCGGTCCCTCAGCACCTGGCTTTCAACAGTCATTCCAGTAAAGCCAAGGACTGTGCAGGATGAAGTATGGGACCATGAGACAGAAGGCCCACCCAAATTGGCAGTCGCCAAGGAACGTCTGCGACTAGCCAAACTAGATCGGCGTACCAATGTCGCTGTTCCGGAGCAATGAGGATCACCGGAATGGCCTCGACCACTATTTTGCGAAGCAAGCGAGGCAACAACAGTAGCGGAGGGTAAGCATACATCAGGCGATACTGCCCCCACGGGCCACCAACGCGTCAGACACGTCTGCCCAGGGATCCCTGGACCAGCCACAAATCTCGACATCTTGCGAGTGAGTCGAGAGGCCAGAAGGTCCACATCCGGTGCCCCACCTCTGGTAAAGGAGGTGAAAACACCTCCGGATGTAAGGACCCTTCCCCTGGAATGCACACGGCCGACAGGACCGTCCTGCAGCGGGATGGGTATGATAATCCCAAGGAGACCCCGCAATGTATTGGAGAAGGGAGGCCCCGGCTTACGGGGTGCCTCAATTGTTGGCCAAGAAAGGCAACCTGACAGAGCTTCCCTAGAATTCAGTCAGTGGACCAGTAACTCAGCCTCTACAGGTGGCGCAGACCCACCCCGGACACAAAGACCCTAGAGGCTAAAGCAGTTGCAGTGCACCTGCTGGTCGACTGATAGATGAAGCAGAGGCTTTTGCCCAGTCATTGAGCTTCAGAAACGCAAGAGACGCAGCCACTACCGGGCGTAACGCTAACCTCAGCATGGCGAACACAGTCTAGGCCAGCACTTCTGATCACCACCGAAGGGCAGGTGGAAGGTGGTCCCCCTGATACCAGGGATCCCTATGACAATGCTCCATCCAGCAGCTACTCCATTGATAAGTGCTGATTGTACAGACACATATTACATTCTGTGTATTGCGTTAAAACGCGCAATTAGAGCGTGGGAGGAAACCCCCTCAGCCACAAAGAGCATAGTACAACCACATACGGCGTATGTAGTTTAGTATGTGTGGATAAACATATTAAACACGTTTATACTGTGCCAGCGATGAAGGCGCGCACATCATTGGGGCGTGGGCGGAAACCAGCCACGCAGACTGCGTACACAACCGTGCAGGCATGTTAGCATGCGAACAAATTGCACATGTTTATGCTGTGCATAGCGCTGAAAATGCGCACACCATCGGAGCGCGGGGGAAAAACCGGAGCACCCGGATGAAACCCACACAGACTGCATACCCATACCGTGTAGGTACTATAGTATGTGTGATAAACATTTTGAACATGTCTATGTGTGCATAGCGCCGAAGACGCGCACACCGTTGGCGCGTGGGAGGAAACTGGAGTACCCGGAGGAACCCCACGCAGACCCAGAGAATACAATACATACATCTACTGTGAATGTATTTAGTGTTGTGTTTAAACATAATGTGTATGTTTATACTGTGTATGGCACCGAAGGCGCGCATGTCATGTAGCGTGGGCGGAAACAGGAGGACCCGGAGGAAACCCACGCAGACTGCACACACATACCGTGTAGGTATGTTAGCATGTGGATAATCAAATCGCACAAGTTTCAGACTGCATACACATACCGCGTAGGTATTATAGTATGCGTGATAAACATATGGAACGTGTTTAAACGGTGCAGAGAGCCAAAGGCGCACATACCGTCAGAGCGAGGGAGGAAACCGGAACACCCGGAAGAAAACCATGCAGACAGCACACAGATACCATGTAGGAATGATAGCATGTGAATAAACATATTGCCATGTTCATGCTGTGCATTACCATTGGAGCGTGCGAGAAAACCGGAGTACCCGGAGGAAACCCCACGCAGACAGCATACACATACTGTAAGTATTTATAGTATGTGCAATAAACATATTGACCATGTTTATGCTGTGCAGAGAGCTGAAGCGCACATACCGTGATAGAAGGAGAGGACACCGGAGCACACCCACGCCGACCCAGAGAGTATAATACATACATATACTGTGAATGTATTTAGAGTCGTGTATAAACATATTGTGTATGTTTATATCGTGTATGTCACTGAAGACACAGCATTGGAACGTGGGAGAAAACCCACGCAGACACAGAGATCAATAACACATACATACACTGTGAATGTATCCAGTGTAGAGAGATACGTTTTAATTATGGCGCCGAGGCACACAATTTTCTCTGTATCATTCCAACCTGCTTAAATGTGCTGCCGAAGCAGCATGCAGGTAAAAGGTAACCTCTGACACCTCAGACCGTGGTCCTGTCAGAGCTAAGAGCGTTCCCCAGGAAATGGCGGGAAACCACAGGTGCAGAGACCCTGTTGGTTGTTACCTTAGAGACATCAAACAGAAGGCTCACAAGGACTATAGAAATAAATGAATAAAGCCCCCCCCCCCCACCATGCTGCACCGACCAGGGGGGGGGGGCACTGTGTACCACTGTATCATCCATGCTGCTCTCGACGCAGCGTGTGAGGAAGCTGTGTAAAAGAAAGCTTAAAAAGAACCAAAAAAGAGACAGCGTCCGCCTGAGGTACCTCAGCCACAGCATCCAGCTTGAGAGTGTCCCTCACAGCATCAATGAGTTCACTTACAAGCGCCTGGAGTCTTCCTCACAAGGAATGTCCTGTTCAAAAACATTAAAAAACATTAAAATATTCAGAGCTAGGGTCCTGAGCAGCAGCAGCTAGGCCCATATCCAAATCAGAGCACTCTCCATGTGTGAGATTGTGTGGGGGGGAGGGCGCTTTATAGCTCTCTTGTGCTCGCACACCGCTTCCATCCTGACAAGAAATTTTTCCAGGACTGCCGACAACTGGTCCATAGGGACCGCAGGTGCTGGAGCACTGCCAGTTGCCTCTGACAAGAGTAGGGAAGCAGGTGAACCAGACTCCATATTCGCCACCCTCTGAGACCTTATGCACAATAAAGTGAACAAACAGTCCACCCACTGGCTGCACTGACTGAGGAGGGGACACCCAGAGGCCCCACCCTTCAGAGGACCGCTCAGCTCCACTATATGCACCGCACTGCCAGCGCGAGTGAAGCCTGAGGAGAGTGTGAGGAGATTCGCACCGCAGCAGCGGCGATAGAGGCCAAAAAATGAAAGTGAACGCGCAGCGGCTTCAAGAAAATGGCCGCTGGCCGCGTGTAATACTGCGCCATTGATCCGCAGCAAGATGGCCGCCGAGCGCAGCAAAATTACAGCCAAAGTGCCTAATGGCGTCTTCAAACACCCCACGTTTTCTCAGTCCCAGCACACAGACATGAGCGCCCCCCCCCCCCCGCCAGGCCAGAGTGACCCCCAGGTACCCCCACACAGCTCAGCGCCAGATTAGGGTGCAGAGAGCAGCATACAGGGGGGAGACAGGGAACAACCCCCCCATACAGAGAAACACAGCCAGCATGTACTCACCTGATGCAAGAGAGACTACTTACCCATCCCAGAGGGACCCACTGGTGTGTTTCAGACAGACCTATCACAGAGTAGTACTGAGTAGCTGTCGGCCTGGTCCACCGCGAAAGATACAGCAAGCACTGTTCAATCTTGTGAGGGACGTGGGAGCATAAAAGCCCACCGGCCACCCCTGGAGTCATGGGGCATGTCGTGAACCGAGTCTCACGCACACAAGGCGAGGATCAGCACGCTCGATGGTCGAACAGGAAAGACTACGAGGATACTAGTGTACCCAACCTGTTGCCCAGCCGACAGTTGATTAAAGGTCTCAAAAATAAAATAAAATTCTCAAAAGGAATAAAAAATCTTCCAGGAGACTGGCTCTGAGAGAGCCACGTCTTCTTCTGCTAGGCAGAAAAAAAACTGAGGCTGCTAGCTGCGGGTAGGAGGGTTATGTCTGGAGGGACCGCCCCCCTGGGCGGGGCTGTTCAGCTTTGTTTTTTTCTAGAATGTATGTGTAGCGGGGTTTTCTTTAAGGCCCCGGGACTACAGTACCCAGAGCCCCATTCGGCCTCAGGGCGGAGGTTCCGCCGCAGAGACTCATGGGAGAGGTTACTTAAGAGAAGGGCGGGGGGAAGCTCGCTCTCTTGGGACAACGCGCTTCAAGCAACAAGTCATCCTGCGCGGATCTGCTGTGGGGTAAGGCCTGAAGCCTAAGGCCTTACCGAAGAGCCTTTCACCGTCCTGCGGAGCCTGGGTGGATCCTGGATCGTCAGTGTAGGACTCCAGTTGGATCGGGGACCCAATCGGTTGCAGACGCTGTGTGCGACGGACACACGCGGTGGAAGACCCAGGCTGGGATCGCGCCTGGAACGGTGAGCGGGCACCTGCCCATATCCATAGACTGAGTTATATTCAGGCCTATAGACTGCCTAGGCCCACTGTTCGCTCACCAGTGTTCTTTGGGGGTCCGGTAGTTGGGACAGAGTTGAAGTGCCTACCACCCCCCCCCCTGTTTGCATACTGTTGCTACGAGTTACCACCTTTTTGGATTACAATTGGTTCATTTCTTCAAGTGCACCAACGAAAGCTGGCCGGTGAAGAGAATCTTACTCCCTTAGGGAAAGGGGACTATTTCATACACTGTCAGGCCTGACATAGGTGGGGGAAAGTTATAAAGTTTGTGTTGCTGTGTCTTAGGGCGCGCACGCCATAATAGCTCCGCGTGGTGGATACTGTGCGGCGCCATTTTATAGTGCTGCCTCTGTAGCATTGGTTGATACATGGTTCTGCAGACCCATGTAAGTGTTGCATGTCATGTTTTTATGCCACCATTTTATAGTAAAGCTATTACCTATTCATATTCCTGCCTCAGAGTGTTGTCTGTCTATTTAGGAACTGTTAAGTATCTTACACCTGAGAGTGATAGGAAGCTATCCCTAGACTAACTGTGCCATAGTGGGTCGAGCCAGATTGCCGGGGGTTGGCGGTGCTGTATACAGGGCCCGAGAAAACAAACCAGCGGCTCTCTTAACTGGGGGGTAGCGCTACATATGTTTCTAACATCTAACATTCTGCCTAGATCTTCTCCTGCGAGCAGGGACATATACCACGTGTTTCAGTATTAGAGCTGCCAGTCCATGGATGATAAGAGAAAATTCTATAGTTTGCTGTTCATACAGTTTAATGTTCGCAGCCTCATTTAGAGCACTGTAACAAAAACATTGTAACCAGTTTGGCCAATTTTAAAACTAGCAGACCGATTGGGTCCACCTGTCAGTTTTTCAGTTTCCTTCAGTCTCCTCTATGGAGTGGTGGGTTTAAACAGACTGTGTACATCTGACTGTGTACATCTGACTGCCCATATAGGAGAGTGGGCTCTGTTTGTGTCTGCCCTGCATAAGCAAAGCAGAGCAGACACAGACCAGCCATCAGGCTGCTCAGCAGGGATCAGCAGACAGATTGTCCCTGCTGAGCAGGCAGACTGCAATGAATCCCGCCATGTGTGGAAGGGGCCCTTTAGTAAATAAGGCTAGCTATGCATTTTTCTCTTAAATCCACGTGGATGCCAGAATCTCCTCTGCCGACTGTGGTATTCAAACAGCTGTGACACCTGCCTGCCTGAATACCCAAAAAGTGACTGCATCGTATATAAACGCAGTCACTGTTTAGCTGATAATTATCCACCCGGCTCAGTCGATTTTTAAATCAACTTTTTCGAGCTAAAAAGGGCTACACCCCTCACATTTTTGTAAATATTTTATTATATCTTTTCATGTGACAACACTTGTACACTTGTGCTACAATGTAAAGTAGTGAGTGTGCAGCCATTGAGCATCTGTGGGGCATCCTCAAAACGGAACTTGGAGGAGCGCAAGGTCTCCAACATTCACCAGCTCTGTGATGTCTTCATGGAGGAGTGGAAGAGGACTCTAGTGGCAACCTGTGAAGCTCTGGTGAACTCCATGCCCAAGAGGAAAAGGCAGTGCTGGAAAATAATGGTGGCCACACAAAATATTGACACTTTGGGCCCAATTCGGACATTTTCACTTAGGGGGTGTACTCACTTTTGTTGCCAGCGGTTTAGACAATAATGGCTGTGTGTCAAATTATTTTGAGGGTACAGCAAATTTACATTGTTTTGTACAAGCTGAACACTCACTACTTTACATTGTAGCAAATCATTTATTATTATTATTTTACAGGATTTATATAGCGCCAACAGTTTGCGCAGCGCTTTACAAAATTATTCTTCAGTGTTGTCACATGAAAAGATATAGAAAAAAATATCTACAAAATGTGAGGGGTGTACTCACTTTTGTGAGATACTGTTGTAGCAGGTGTTTACTTTCCCGCCAGTAATTTTGAATTTTTCGGTGACACCAGTGGTGTATCTCCGGTGGTCCACCGGGTGGCGCTGTCACTTTGGGCCGACGGACGAGTTATTGCTGGGTCGAATCCTTTTTAGTCTTTTCTCGGCAGCCGTGTGGTGGGGCGGGGAACCCGCTGCGCATGCCGGGGGAAGGTATAAAGGGGGCCGGCCATTTTGTCACGGGGTTCGTTGTCCCTGGCACTTTCAGCCTGCGGACGGAGTTTGTGTTTGTCCTCTAGAGGACCACCGGAGGTCGTGTTCCACCTCAGGCACCTTTAGCCTGGGGTGAGGTACTCGGTCGGCGGTCCGGAGCTCAGTGCCCAACACTGAGTTCCGCGAGGGAAGGATCCTAGGGTGCTCCGGAGATGGACGCCTGAATCCGAGGTGGACGTAATGAACCGGGAAGAGCTCCTCATCTGAAGACCCGGTGCAGCATACTGCCGGTGACGGGTGAGCCTCTTGTCGGAGACCGTCCGGAAGGTGAATTCCCTTGTGCGGAGACCATTGCCCACTCTTTGGAGGAGAGTGGAGGAAAGAACTTGTGTCTGGGCCTATATACACATTCACACCTCCTGTTCTGTTATGTTAAAGCAAGTAAGTCCATGCTATGTTCAAATAAAGGAGTGTTGGACTTGCAACGGTGTGAGGCTCGTTTCCTGGCAGATGACTTCTGGAGGGAGGACCCGATACACAGTGCAGGCCCGAAGGTAAAAAAACTTCTGCTATTACCACTTATACATCTGTGGTGGAGGCCTGGCGTAGCGGCCGCACTCCCTTTCCTATCATACCCCTAGACCAGAGACATTGCGAGCGAGAACTTTAATAGAGGGGATTGGGAGTGTGGTGGGGGTCGGGCGACCCTGTCCGCTACACTGTATATGTATGTAAGTGTACTCCAGCTCTGAATCCTCAGTTTCCTTTCTGCTTTTAGAGTATGTAAAGGAAGAAATTGTTTCTGAAGTGCAGTATGTTGTGGGTTTTGTGTTCTTTGCTCCTTTAAATAGTGTCACCCAAACCCAATGATGTTTGGATGAAGTATGAACTGACGAGAGAAAACTATTTACATAAGCAGGTATCATGTTCTCATATTCTATGTTGGAGTTGTTACAGCGCAAGTCATTCAGAATACACAGGGGACTTTTATTGCCACATATCTAACTTGCAGCCAAACATCAGTCGAAAAAATACATTTATCAAAGAAAACTTCAGTTGATTTGTAGAGATTTCTCATCTGTTAAAAAATAAATAAAAAAATTAATGACTGTGCTAAAATTCACACTGATGCTGCCAACATATTGTGCATCTGCAGATGAAAGGACATGAGTCCTCCTCCATGCAGTGACCTTATCTGAGTGGGTTTCCTGCATTGTCTATTTGGTTTCCATCCTATGGCTCAGCTCCTTAGTGTACAATGAGCATTCCCTTAATGACCCCAAAGTGTAAGATCACAGAGTTTTATCTCTGCAGTGTACTTGAGTGTTTTATGACAAAACCTCCAGACAATCCTGGACTTTCACAGATTAACTGCATGATGACCTGCAATAGGTTGCCCTTCACATGAGCGTCTCTGTACATTCAGAACAGTAAACCTCCAAGTCTATCAATAGCCAGAAATAATTCTTTAGGTTTTCCAATTCACTTGGCCATCTCAGGGGGCTTCATGCAGTACTAAAAACGTATAATATTTACATGGCCCATCATCCCTAGTACAAGGTAATGTAGTCACCAACCAATCCCAGATCATTGAAATTATTAATTATAGGTACTTCTATAGTAATGTCAATTTACACATATATTGCACACTCACATCAGTCCCTGCCATCAAGGCGCTTACAATCAAAGGTCCCCAACTCACATTCATACATACAGAAATACTCCAATACTGACATATTATTATTATTATTATTATACAGACTTTATATAGCGCCAACAGTTTGTGCAGCACTTTACTACATGATATGTAATATTCTTTTCTCAAGGCTAATCAACTCCAGATAGTGGACCAAGTCAAATTAGTAAAAGAAAAAATTGCAGGTTACATGTGTCAGTAATCTAAGGGCAACTGTCTGCACAAAACACATATGGCTCTACACCAGTGTATGAGGGCACACTGTGCAGGCAAGGCTATTACTGAGGTAAGTGGGCAGTTAGGTGGGGGATTTCTAGGTTAGTTGGTTAGGAGGCTAGGGAAGATGGAATAATGTCGTTTTTACTATAAGTGATTTACCAGTAGTCTACCTCTGTACAAACTGGTAAATACATGAAGGGGCTGCCCCAAATAATCCGATAAAGTGTGGCACATGTGGATCGAGGAGCCCTCGACCGCCTCGGACATTTCGTAAAGACACTATAAAAACACTCGGCCTGATTGATCTTCCTGATGCATTATATATTTGAGATTATAGTCTTTTCTTATATACTTGGACTAGCTTTGTTATCAATAGGAGCAGCACCCGGTTATCATTCAGGTGCGGCTGGATGCACCTCCGTGGCGGCTGGATGCACCTCCACCCCGGTCAGTCCGTCGCTCGCTCAGACGTCCCCTCACCAGCCACGCACTTACCGCATCTAGCAGCTTCAGCTCCTTCCTGCGTCTCCTCCTCCTCGACGGCGGCTTCCTCCTCGGCGGCTTTACCCTGCGTCTCCAGCTTCATGGCAGCTTCGTCCTCTGTGGATTCCCTCCTCCTTCCCTCGATGGCCAATACGATTGCTTCTCCTCTCGGCCAATCAGGTCTTAAGACCCTCTTCCTGATTGGCCTGGGAGGAGAATCAGGAAGAGAATAGCGAATACTAATGCTCTGCGCCCCGAGTTCACCCTTTTTTGAATACAATTAGAGCCTCAGGCAATGTTCAACCCCATTGAAATCCATGCGTCCGACACTCTGCATGTAGAATAGAGGCCAGACCATGAATTAGGGGGGCGGCGCCCCTGCACCCCTAATGGACAGGCCGCCACCATTCTCTAACCCAACCTTGCTTCATGTAATTGTTTGCTAATGAAAGTTGCTCCATCAAGATGTAATTTAATTGTGTCTTGTTTGTTTTATTTTGTTTCATTATTTTATGTGTTTATAACATCAATAAACAGGTTAAAAAAAAAAAAAAAAAAGTGAAATTGTCCTTTAAATATATTTTTTTAAAACTATACATAACATACCTAAAATTAAAGTGGTTGTAAAGTCTCAATGTTTTTCACCTTAATGCATTCTATTAATTCAATTAAATCCAGCGACACGGGAGCCAGGGGCAGGGGAAAAGTCCTGCTGTCTGTGTAAATGGACGCAGCAGCAGGATTCAGAAGCGTGCCCGCAAGGGTGCCCCCATGAAAAGCGGCTCTCTGTGGGGGCACCCAATGAAGGGGAGTAGTACCAGCGGAGCACCCCAGAAGGGGTGGATCGGGCTGCTCTGTGCAAAACCTTTGCACAAAGCAGGCAAGTACAAAATGTTTGTCATTTTTATGTAAAAAAATCCAAACCTTTACAACCCCTTTAAACTCTGTGCCAAGGTAATCCATGTTGTATCATATCAAGGACAACACAATCTTTGGCATGAGACCAGAGCCACAAACCTGTGCCAAATACAACTGACCCTTGCTTGTCTTTCAAGTACAAGAGTGATAGAGGCATACAGAACTACCTAAGACACATGACAATGTCACCAACAGAAGCTGGATTGCAGAGCAGCGCAGAACAGCTATGACACAAACATTACAGAATTCTCCCTAGTTGTGCTGAATCATTGTCCTGATCATTGGGTTTTTGGCCAGCTCAGCTTGTACATGGGTAAAATTTTGAAGAAACGATGGCCATACATTATACAATTTTCTTATTCATTTTCCTTTAGGCTTACCTTCCACTATGTAGTGTACCAAGACCTGCCTGAATACATAAATAATTGAAGAAGTTGTTCGGGTTTGACCTCATTTGATATGGTTTGGGTAAATCTAAAGGACAATTGTACAAGAAAATTGTATAATGTAGGGCCAGCCTTAAAGCGCAACTCCACTTTTGTTGAGAAAAAACACCCCCCTCTGAATGATCCATGTACATCCCAAGGATTAAAACAACCTTTTGTTATTCTAAATGTAGCGCCCTGCTCCTGTTGGGTAGGCGCTGTGTGTTAAAATTAGTTGTCTGAGCTGTAGTCAGCTCAGAAGAATTATGCTAAATTGTTGGCTCTGTTTCAGTCTAGCTGGGTTGCGCGTTTTCCACCTGACAGTAGGTGTCACTGTCACCACGGGTCAGGGTTGGAAATGCAGCAGGCTAGGTGTGTTAGGTATTCCTTTCCCAGGGGTGGCTCAGGGGGCATGGTCAACCCGCTGTGCATTCTGGGAGGGGGTACTTAAGAGATAAAGACCGCTCTGTCTGGGTTCGTTGCCAAATCCTGACCTGAGGGCCCTCCTGGCCTCAGGGATGTGCGAGCCATTTTCAGCCTCGGGGCCTGCTGGCCCGAGGCTCTGCAACTGAGAAGTAGGCCCAGGATGTTGCTGGGGCCTACTAGTATAGGGATGGTCCTACGCGTTCTTGCCTGCGGGAAGAAGCAAAACAATTGGGGACTCAATTGAAGGACACATCCTGGCCAGTTTGCCTCACGGTGCTGCCGGACTGGCTGAAAGATTCTGGCACCGTGAGCTGTGCACTTCTGAAGGAACTTTTTGCAAAGTGTCAGTGTGGTTACACGATCTTGTGGCAGAAGGTTGTGGAACGATGCGACGGCACTCTTTAAGTCTGTGGCAGAGACTTTGAACGAGCTTCGCACCGGTTGCTAGGCCAGTGAGAGTAGGCCTATCCGGTGGTTGCTGAATCCAGCGTGGAACTGATTTGTCCTCTGGATCTGAGATTGTGCCCATGATCTGCAAAGTAAAGTACCTGAAACTCCCCTATCCCTCTACCACTCTGTTGGAACTGGTAAAATAAAGCTCTTGAAGTAAAAGTAATCAAGTGTTGGTGTGAATATTCATGAAAGCTCTTAAAGAGGGATCCCTGACACGAGTGTAGTGAACAGAAAAAAAGGTAACGGTAGGCCAAAAACTTTAAACCAGCAGCTCCTACAGGGGTAGTGCTACATAAAGAAATCAGTCTGTTCCTCTTAATAAATCTAATGGGAGTGGCTTCATAATTATCAATCAGCTTCGCACCTGGCAGGGCACTAATGAGGAAAACTGCAGAGTCTGCATCCCTTTATACGTGTTCCTATTGTTAGTATCTCACCAAAAAAATTTTTTTTGTCCCAGGGATGTCTGAAATCTGACTTGTATCTTAGTGCAGACTTCTGGGAAAATTGGTGAGCCAATCACACAAGAAAAATTATGTTTCTGGGGGCATTTTGTACACATTCTGTGTACAGAACACCTCCAGGTAGCCATATTATAGCATTCAGTGGCGGCTGGTGTTTTTTTTTTTGGGGGGGGGGGGGGAACGATCCACCCGAGGCCATCCTACCGTCCC
Organism: Rana muscosa; assembly: GCA_029206835.1. Lineage (NCBI taxonomy): Eukaryota > Metazoa > Chordata > Amphibia > Anura > Ranidae > Rana > Rana muscosa. Next base: position 129,166,237 of record CM055123.1, on the reverse strand, counting down.
CCCGCTCGGGTCACGGGTGGCACCCCCCAGGTCGGCCAGACAGTGGGTCAGGGACCTGCACTTACCCCATCTCGCGGCCAGTGCTCCAGGCAGCGTCGGCTTCTCTCCAGGCTGTTCCCTCCAGCTGCTTCCTTGCTTCCCCTGCATCTCCTCCCTCCTCCTCCTCCTGGTGGCCAATCAGGTGACGGGTCTCACGACTAGGGATGAGCTTCGTGTTCGAGTCGAACATACTTTCGACTCGAACATCGGCTGTTCGATCGTTCGACGAAGATCGAACGATTTGGGCCGTTCGCGCCAAATTCGAGTGACGCGAACGGCCCACAATGCACTACGCCATCACAGTGTCATCCAGGCGCTGTGATTGGCCAAGCATGCACTGTGACCCCGCATGCTTGGCCAATCACAGCGCCGGCAGCGAGGAGAGCAATGATTGGCCACAGGCAGGATGCCTGTGGCCAATTATTGCTGAGGGGGTTTAGTACACGCCCCACACTATAAAAGGCCGCCAGCGCGGCGGCCTTGTGTAGTGTGTTCCGGAGCAGGGAAAGAGAAGCATAGGCAGGGACAGTGTAATTTTTTTTCCTTTACTAATCCTGGATTCCTTGTGTTTAGGGACAAATAAGGATAGGTAGGGAGAGTGTCAGTGTGTTATTCTGTGCTAAACCTTGTTTGTAGGGACAGAGAGGTACAGTGAGGGAAAGTGTCAGTGTGCTATTCTGTTCTAAACCAATCTTGCTGAACCATATTTGAAATCCTTGAGTTTAGGGACAGAGAGGTACAATGAGTGAAAATGACAGTGTGCTATTCTGTTCTAAACCAATTTTGCTGTTCCATATTTGAAATCCTTGAGTTTAGGGACAGAGAAGGACACTCGTGGAAACTAATCAGTGTGCTATTCTGTGCTAAATCTTGTTTGTAGGGAGGGACAGAGTAGGACAGTGAGGGAAAGTGTCAGTGTGCTATTCTGTTCTAAACCAATTTTGCTGAACCATATTTTCAATCCTTGAGTTTAGGGACAGAGAAGGATAGGCAGGGGACAGTGTCAGTGTCATTGTTGCTAAGCCTCCTGCACAGTATACACCTGAAGGTAGCCCTTATTGCTCTTTTTCCCATCTCCCTGCAGGCCATCCATTAAAATGTCTGGAAGGCAACCAAGGAGAGGCAGACAGTCAGGAGGCAAAAAAAGAGGGCAAGCAGGCTCTGTGTCTGGGGGCAACAGTGCTGGTCGTGGACGCGGTGCATTGTCATCAGCACATGGCCATGGGACACGCTTGTCCTTATTTTCGGCAGCTTAACATGTTGAGCCACATCATGCCGAAGACTTGGTAGAGTGGATGACCAAGCCCACCTCATCCTCCTCATCCTCTCTCACCCAGGCTCAGGGTACTGGCAAAGCAGCTGCCAAAGCGTCCTCTTCTCTGGTATCATTATCTTCATTAGTCAATCCTTCCCTAGACCCACCATGTCCTCCTCCTGAGGAGTCCCCCGAACTGTTTGAGCACAGTGTTGGGTACATGCTCCAGGAGGATGCCCAGCGTTTCGAAGGATCTGATGATGATACCCAGCTAGAGGAAGGCAGTAGCGTGAGAGCAGAGAGAGGGGATGCTCAAGAAGGACACCAATCTGGCAGTCATGCTCCAGCAGCTGCAGCATACTGCCAGATTGGCTCCAGTGATGAGGAGGGAGGGGATGATGAGGTCACTGACTCCACGTGGGTGCCTAATAGGAGAGAGGAGGCGGAGGAGGAGGATGAGGAGGAGGCACATCTCCAACGAGGCAGGATGCCCTTGAGTGGCCAGCGTATGGGCAGCACACCGACGGAATCACACCGCAGAGCTCCGCCTGTGCAGGGCGCTGCCTCTGCCCGTCATTCAAAAAGTTCTTTGGTGTGGGCCTTTTTTGAGGCGAGTGCATCAGATCGCACAGCTGCTGTTTGCAACATATGTCTCAAGCGTATATCGCGTGGCCAAAACATCAGCCGCTTGGGTACCACATGCCTGACCAGACGTATGTTGACCTGCCATGCAGCTCGTTGGCAAGCCTACCTTAAAGACCCACACCAAAGAACAAAGCTGACCTCTTCTTGCACCGCATCAGCTGGGATCTCCAACCCCACTATACCTTCACTCCTCTCTGAAACCTGCTCTGAGAGGAATGAAGGTGTAGAATTAGGTGTGTCACAGGCAAGTACTTGCGGGCACTCTGCTAGCAGTACACCAACGTCCGATTCTAGCAGGCAAATTTCCCTGCCCCAGCTGCTGGACCGTCGAAAGAAGTTCACTCCCAGCCATCCACATGCCCAGCGGTTGAATGCTAGCTTGGCTAAATTGCTAGCGCTTCAACTGCTGCCTTTTCAGTTGGTAGACTCAGCCCCCTTCCGTGAGTTTGTGCAATGTGCGGTTCCTCAGTGGCAGGTTCCCAAACGCCACTTTTTCGCACGGAAGGCGATTCCGGCTCTCTACAGGCATGTGGAAGGCAATGTCTTGGCCTCGCTGGACAGGGCGGTCACCGGTAAGGTGCATATTACCGCTGACTCATGGTCCAGCAGGCATGGACAGGGACGTTACCTTTCTTTCACGGCCCATTGGGTCACTCTTTTGGCAGCTGGGAAGGATGCAGGACAAGGTGCAGTAGTGTTGGAGGTTGTTCCACCGCCACGCCTCCAAAATGCTACTACTGGTTGTGACACACCTCTCTCCTCCACCCCCTCCTCCTCTTCTTCCTCCATGGCCTCTTCCTGTGGTTTGTCCTCGGAACCAGCGGTGCTCCGTAGGCGTTCAAGGGGCTACGCAAGTACGCAGGCAAAAAGATGCCATGCCGTGCTTGCGCTGGTGTGTTTGGGGGACAGGAGCCACACTGGGGCAGAGGTCCTGTCTGCTCTGCAGGGGCAGGCCGAGAGGTGGTTGACGCCACGCCAGCTTAAGCCAGGAATGGTGGTTTGCGACAATGGCACCAACCTCCTCTCCGCCCTCCAACAGGGACAACTGACCCATGTGCCCTGTATGGCTCACGTCCTTAACCTGGTGGTGCAGCGGTTCTTGGGCAGGTACCCGGGCTTACAGGATGTCCTGAGGCAGGCCAGGAAAGTCTGTGTGCATTTCCGCAGATCTTATAATGCCAGTGCTCGCCTGGCTGAGCTGCAAAAGGAGTTGAACCTGCCCAAGAACCGCCTTATATGTGACATGCCCACCAGGTGGAACTCAACGTTGGCCATGCTGCAGCGGCTGCACACGCAGCAGAGGGCCATCAATGAGTACCTGTGCGACTACGGCACCAGGACAGGGTCAGGGGAGCTCGGGTTTTTTTCACCACGCCAGTGGGGCATGATCAGGGATGCATGCACTGTCCTGGCACCATTTGAGGAGGCCACGAGGATGGTGAGCAGTGACAGTGCATGCATCAGTGACACTGTACCTCTTGTCCACCTGTTGGAGCACACGCTGCGTGGAATAATGGACAGGGCACTTGAGGCAGAACAGAGGCAGGAAGAGGAGGATTTCCTTGCCTCTCAAGGCCCCCTTTACGGAGGAGGGAGGAGGAGGGAGGAGGAGGGAGGAGGGAGGAGGGAGGAGGGAGGAGGGAGGAGGGAGGAGGAGGAGGAGGAGGAGGGGGGAGGAGGAGGGAGGAGGAGGGAGGAGGAGGAGGGAGGAGGAGGGAGGAGGGAGGAGGAGGGAGGAGGAGGGAGGAGGATGAGGAGTCTTTTAGGGATGATTTACAGTCCCAAGAAACCAGTGGACTTGTACGTGGCTGGGAGGAGGTGGCTGCGGATCATGTCGTCCTTAGTGACCCAGAGGACTCCGGACTGAATGCCTCAGCTAACCTACGCTGCATGGCCTCCCTGATCCTGCAAAGTCTGCGGAAGGATCCTCGTATTCTTCGGATCAAGGAGAGGGACCATTACTGGCTGGCCACTCTCCTTGATCCACGGTACAAGGGTAAGGTTGCGGACCTTATCTTACCGTCGCAGAGGGAGCAGAGGATGAGACAACTCCGGGAGGCCTTGCAGAAAGGTCTGTGCAACGCGTTCCCAGAGACTGGGAGGTTACAAACTCCTGGTCCTGGACAACGAGTTGCTGAGGCTTCGGGCAGTCAAAGAAGGAGCGGTGGGGAAGGTGGCCGTCTGACCGATGCGTTCAGACAATTCTCTAGTCCGCAGCCCCAAAGTATGATCGGTTCCAGCAACCATCGCCAGCGTCTGATATACATGGTGCAGGAATATCTAGGGGCAAGGTCAGACTTGGACACCTTCCCCACCGAAAATCCTCTGGCTTACTGGGTCTTGAGGATGGATCACTGGCCAGAGCTTGCACAGTATGCAATTGAGCTACTGGCCTGTCCTGCATCCAGCGTTCTTTCAGAACGCACATTCAGTGCTGCTGGAGGATTTGTCACGGATCACAGGGTGCGCCTGTCCACCGACTCGGTTGATCGACTGACTTTCATCAAGATGAACCAGTCTTGGATCACCACCAGCTACCACACACCTGATGCTGATATAACAGACTAATTGATTTTAAAATGTCACATCCCTTCAAGACTGATGCTGATGCCGAGTACCTGTGCTGTTATGTTGACTGGCTATCCTCCTCCTCCTCCTCAATGATACGATTAATGATGATAGCTTGGAAGATCATTTTGGTTTATGGGTGACGCCACCAGTGGCTAAGGCCCAATTTTTCAGCCCCTGTTTAACAGGGGCGTGTAATTAAAATTTTTGATGCAATACTTTGCAACAGGCCTCATTGCTGTGCTCCAAGTACAGTATCTGTGAGGGGTTGCAGTGTTGTGCCACCAGTGCCTAAGGCCCAATTTTTCAGCCCCTGTTCAACAGGGGCATGCAATTATAATTATTGATCTAATAATTCACAGCAGGGCCCATTGCTGCGCCCACCAAGAGTAACTGTCAGGCCTTACAGTGTTGTGGCACCAGCACCACCATCAAAGGCCCAATTTGTACTACCACTGATCAACAATTATATGTTATTACAATTCCTGATATAATAGTTGACAGCAGGGCGTTCCAGCACCCACCAAGAATAACTGCGAGTGCTTTCAGTGTTGTGCCAACACCAACACCTAAGGGGCCAATTTCTGCAGAGTATATACGGCAGGTCCCTACTTTCAAACATCCAACTTACAAACGACTACTACTTGCAAACGGAAGAAGACAACAGGAAGTGAGAGGAAATCTACCCCTTGGAAGGAAAATTCTCTCCTGTAAGAATTAATATGGGAGAAAGGTGTCTCCTCTCTACTGATGCTTTATCACCAATCCTTGTTTCAATAAAAACACCACATTTCAAAAACAGTTGTCATTGGGACACAAAGTGAGGTGAAATGTTCTGAACAGGGGCACAGACAGCAAAAAAAATGTGACAGGGGTGATAACCGTTCCCTATGTTTTCCAAAAAGCTAAAAAAAAGGAATTTGGCATGGAGCTACACTTAAACAATGCAGCTGTTCAAAATTACAAACAGATTCTACATAAGAACAAACCTACAGTCCCTGTCTTGTATGCACCGCCTGTATATGGCTGTTCAGAGTATATAGGTCCTTTTTTATTTTGTGTGCGGGGTTCCCCTTAATATCCATACAAGACCCAAAGGGGCTGGTAATGGGCTGGGGTAGGGGGGGGGGGGGGGGTTGATGGGGTAGCTATGCCATTTTTCCTAAAGATTTTCATCCATATTACTGGGACCAGATAATTGCATTAAAGCCGCAAACAGTTTTAAATGGCTTTTTTTCCTTTAGAAATGTTATTTTGTGCAGGGACAGTTCTAAACACGGGAAACACGTGGCACTTCACAGGCATACTTTAGACACCCCCCAGGTACAATATTTAAAGGAATATTTGACTTTTTTTTTTCACTTTATGCATCATTAAAATGACTGCTCCCGGGAAAACGTCCGTTTTTAAAACTTTTTGCATTGATACATGTCCCCTGGTGCAGAACCCGGGTTCCCAAACTCTGTTTCGGACAATAACATGGATAATAGTCGTTATAATTAGCACTTTAGAATCCGAACGTTCGCATCCATTGTATTTAATAGGGTTCTAATGTTCGTGCGAACTTTCGGTCCGTTCGCGGGTTCTGGTGCGAACCGAACCCGGGGGTGTTCGGCTCATCACTACTCACGACATGCTTCCCGATTGGCAGGGAGGATTATCAGTGTTACAATAGCGAAAATGTATATGCTATTGTCACACAACTGGGTGGGTTTGAGGCACAGTGCTCTGCGCCCCAAGCCCACCCTTTTTCGAAGCCTATTAGAGCATCTGGCTCCAATCACGTGCTTCAAAAAAAAAAAAAAAAACTCTCCCCCCCTATTGGAATCCATGCATCCAGTGCCCTGCATGTAGATCAGGGGGCCGGATAGATGGATGGGGGGTGGCGCCTCTGCGCCACTAATGGACGGGCCGCCACTGATTGCACTTTCAGAAAAATACGAAGCTGTAAATTGAAAAGGAAAGGTAATTTTTAATAACATTCAATCACAATATGACTTGTGCAGCAATTATATACGCTATATTTTTTCTTTATTTGCAATTTTTTTTCCCCACGAAAGTGGAGTGAGGCCTGATTGAAACCTATGCATTTTCAGTGCTTTTTCATTTTGCAGATTTGTACTACAGAACATGCTCCATAGGAAACCATGTTAAATGGACTGTAGTGCAAATCTGCAAAATGAAAAAGCACTGAAAATGCATAGGTTTCAATCAGGCCTCACTCCACTTTCGTGGGGGAAAAAAAAAGCAAATAAATAAATAAAAATGCAGATTTGTACTACAGAACATGCTCCATAGGAAACCATGTTAAATGGACTGTAGTGCAAATCTACAAAATGCAAAAAGCACTAAAAATGCATAGAGGCGGATCAGGTGAATCAGAGAAAGATTAGCAGAAAATGCAAGATGTAGGAACCTGTTGGCCTGGATTAGGCAAAGTTCATTGTAGAGGCACAGTCCAATCCTTCCCTTTGTAAACACAACAGGAGTTGCATTTTTCTGTTCCTTGGTCTCTATTCTTGCCACATACTGCAGTTCCCTAGGCTCAGATATACAGCACCCTATGTAAATATATTTGTAAAGTACACCCACTTCACTTTGGTTCACAAGATGAAACAGCATCCTGAGACAGCAACCATCTGCCCCTTGGCACTTGTGCATACAAAGGTTCCCATTTCTGCTGATTCCAATAACAGCAGTCTGCAGCTGTGAACTCACTAGTTGTGTCACTGTCAGCTGGCTCTTAATAAACGTGTGAACTGTGTGTAAACGACATGACATGGTTGTACTGCACAGACTCAAAATATACTTGCCCCTTGCTCACACATTATAAAAGAGTAAGCCAGGCTGTCCTTCCATAAAAAGCACCAGAAGATGAATATTTGGTACAGTAGAGTGGAAGGAGTAGTAATGCAAAGACCTGGTCATAGAAAGGTAATGCATGTAACAATAATGAGATATTTTTGGACTCTAGGAGTCATATCTATAAAGTGGTTTGTCACGCAGCAAACACTTAATAAACATTAAACAGCATTTGGTAAAGGCAGTCAAATGGTTTAGGTTCGGAAAACACAAGCATCAAAAGGTAGATCTCAATGTTTGTTCTAACGCCTGATAACTGTTTAACAAGGGTACAAGGGAATACTGAGCCCCATGCCTCAAAACACGCAAATACAAGTTAGAGGATAAGTTCACTTTTAAAGAAAATAAAAAAAATGCACTTTTTTTGCAGGAAAAAAAAAAGTTTTTTTTACACTCACCGTAAAATCCTTCTCAATTAGTCCATGGACGGACACAGCGCCATAAATCTTGACGATAGAAGGTCCTCCCTCAGTGGTAGCCGCCAGGGCACATCCGCCACCAGGCGCACGAGATCGGCGTACCAGGGCCGCCTGGGCCAATCTGGGGCGATTAGAATCACTGGAATTCCTTCGCACTCTACCCTGCGGAGTAGACGGGGGAGCAACTTCAGCGGGGGGAAAGGCATAAATCAGCCGATACCGACCCCACGGAGCCACCAACGCATCTGACGCGTCTGCCCAGGTATCTCTGGACCTGGCCATGAACCACGATACCTTGCGATTGAGTCGAGAAGCCAGGAGATCCACGTCTGGCGTGCCCCATCTCTGGCAAAGAAGTTGAAAAACCTCCGGATTTAACGATCATTCCCCGTGGTCCAGCATCTGGCGACTCGGATAGTCCGCCTGCCAGTTTTCCACGCCCGGAATGTAAACAGCCGATAGGGCTGGCACGCTCCTTTCCGCCCACCATAGGATGTGAGCGACTTCCGACGCTGCGGCTGCACTTCTTGTTCATCCTTGATGATTGACGTATGCCACCGCCGTGGCGCTGTCTGACTGGATCCTGACCAGACGCCCCTGCAGCCTCTGAGACCACTTGAAGAGGCACAGCCTGATCGCCCGGAGTTCCAGAACATTGATCGACAGTTGGGATTCCGTTAGGGACCAGCGGCCCTGGGCCGCTTGAACCCCCCAGACTCCCCCCCCCCCCCCAACCGGTCAGGCTGGCGTCCGTCGTGATCACCGTCCAAAGAAAGGGGAGGAAGGACTTCCGAGATCGAGGAGCCGGAGATCTCCGCCATCAATTCAGAGATGACATGACAAGGTGACTTAACTGAATCTGACAATCCAGAGACAACGGAGATTTGTTCCATTTGGAGAGAATCTCCTTCTGCAAGGCCCGAGTGTGGAATTGTGCATACGGTACTGCCTCGAAGGAGGCCACCATGAGACCCAGAACTCGCATGCAGAAATGGAGAGACGACCACTTGCAGGATGTCAACACCCTGACTGCCGCCTGCAGTGTCTGTAGCTTCTCTGAGGGAAGAAAGACTCTGGCCTCCGAGGAGTCCAGAATCAACCCCAGGTACTCTAAATGCTGGGTTGGCACCAACACCGACTTCTGGAGGTTCAGTATCCACCCGAACTCCTGGAGGGTCTGACTGATTATAGACACGTCCTCCTCTAATTCTGAGCTTGAAGCAGCCCTCAGAAGAATGTCATCCAGGTAGCCTACGATAGCAATGCCGCACTGTCTCAGCAAAGCTAGAATCAGGGTGAGCACCTTGGTGCCGATGCTAGGCCAAAGGGAAGAGCCACAAACTGATAGTGGTCTTCGCCGATCACAAAGCACAGGAACCTCTGATGCCTGACGCAGATGGGGACATGCAAGTATGCGTCCTTGATATCCAAGGATGCCAGAAAATCCCCCGGATGGAGCGCAGCTACAACCGAACAAATCGATTCCATCCGGAACTTTTGGACCTTTACAAATGCATTGAGGGCCTTGAGGTCCAGTACAGGACAAACTCCGTCCTTCTTTGGGACCACAAGCAGATTTGAATAAAAAACCTGAAACCTGTCCCGTGGTGGTACGGGTATGATCACCCCGCACTCCAACAAGTCTCGCACCACCCCCTGGAGGGCAGCTCGTCGAGCCGGAAGGAGGGACAGATTTGAGGGAAAAAATCTGTTTGGTGGACAAGAAAGGAACTCTATCTTGTACCCCGAGGTGACCACCTCGCAGACCCACTGATCGGAGAGCAGGGAGGTCCACTGAGTCGCAAACCCACGAAGCCGTCCCCCCACCCTGGAGTTGGGCGGGGCAAAACTTCATGCGGTAACAGGCTTGCTCGCTGGTTTGGCATGTTTACACACCCAGGGATGCTTCTGTCCCCCAGCCGGACCTTTGTCCGCTTGGGAGGGTCTGCCGGCAGGTGCCGATGGACGAAAATACAGTTTTTGCATAGGGAAGGAGGGCCCCGGCCTACGGCGCGGCCCCTTCCCTTTAGAGGACTGAGGGAGAAGCGTGCTTCTACCTCCAGTGACATCCTTAATGATGTCTTCCAGTGAGGCACCAAAAAGCCTCCCACCCTTGAAAGGCAAGTCTGCCAAGGTTTTCTCAGAAGCTTGGTCAGCGGACCAGCATTTCAGCCACAGCAGGCGGCGCAAAACCACCGCAGACGCTGAGGCTCTGGAGATCAAGGGGGCGGCGTCCAGGGTTGCATCACAGACATACACAAGTCCCTGTACCAACTGTTCGGCCAATAACATGCATTCCGGCAGGAGTTGATTCGCCTCCACAGTCTGGTGCAAAATCTTTGCCCATTCCGTAAGTGTCTGGGACACTAAAGTAGCTGCCAAAATACGCCGCAATGCTGACCCCAACATAGCAAACATAGAGCGGGTCACCGCTTCAGACCTCCTATCAGTAGGATCCTTAAAAGCAGGGGTTCCTTCCACCGGAATAATAGTTGTTTCATTTAAACGGAGAGACCGGGGGATCAACCACCGGAGGAGAAGCCCATTTTTTCCGTCATGTGCTGAGAGACCGCAAAGGGCCTCTGAGGCCGTTCCCATTCCTCATCTGTGAACTTGTCAAAAAATTAAACATAAAGGAAAAACCTTAGCCGAGTGGGTCAGTTTGTAAGACCCAAAAGGGATAGACTCTGCTGTGGAAGTTCCAGCTGCATCTCCCAGCTTGAGAGTGTCCCTCACAGCATTGATAAGTGCACTTACAAGTGCTTTGTCTTGAGCTGACCCGGACGAAGGGTCCTCCTCACAGGTAAGGTCCTGGTTCGCATCATCTGACACACCAGAACAGGAGTCCTGAGCCGCAGCCAGGCCCGAGTCAGAACATTCCCCCGGCGATGGCGGGGGGAGGGAGCACTTGGTACTTTTTTTACGCCCGCACGCCGATTCTACGCTGGCCACAAATGACTCCAGGACTGCCGACAAAGCCTCCAGCGGAATAGCAGGTGCAGTTGCACTGGCTGCTGCCTCTGGAACGTCTGGGGAAACACCAGCTTCTGACTCCATAAGTGCCCACTGACCGCCCCTTAGGGACCCAGTCAAAATACTGACACAATCACGTCCACCTTCCTTGCTGCACTGACAGAGAGGGGGAAATACCCAGGGGACTCACCGCCTAGCCAGGGACCGCTTCAGCGCCGCTGCCCGCTCTGCATCCGCACACCACGTGTGCCTGAGGATCTGTGTGAGAGAAAGCGCGCCGTTCAGGAAGCCAGCCGCCACTAGAGGCAAAAACCCAGTCCAAAATGGCCGATGTGCCTGAAATAAAGCGTGCAGACCACAAGAAAATGGCCGCCCGCAATCACCTAACTGCGACCACGGCAAAATGGCCGCCAATGGGAATCCCAATGCAATGCACAGGCCCCAAACCAATGGCACCAGTGCTACAAAAAATGGCGGCCGGCAAGCGAGGTGGACGAGAAGGCCAGGCATGGAGGCTTCCCACGAAAAAACACCCCCCCACACACACACACACACACACACACACACACACACACACACACACACACACACACACACAGAGTGGACCCGGACACCCCTGCAGCCCCCCGCTGGGACCCGGAGTCCCGAAAAGGTAATTCCCTGGTCGCAGCGAGCCCGCAATGGGAAGGAGGAAAAAAGGGGGTGACAGAGGGAGAGGGGTGAGAGCCATAGAACCCTAGCGACCCCCGTAGGAATGCCCAGCTGTTCCATCCCACCGAAGCAGGAGGAACTGTACTTACCCGTCCCTGCGAGGACCTGCTGGTGCCTTCCTGACAGACCTACAACCGAGCGGTACGGAGCAGCTGTCGACCCAGTCCACTGTGACGGAGACAGCAAGCCGCACGGTCATATGTGGACCCTGGAGCTTATAGCTCACCGGCCACCCCTGGAGTCATGGGGTATGTCGTGATAGACCCCACGCACTAGCGAGGGGACGGTAACACGCTCGGCTGGCGGACTGGGGGGACTACAAGGATCTAAAATGTCCTGCCTGTCATGCCCAGCCGGCAGTTGATAGAAGATTCTCAAAGAATTCTCGAAAAGAAAATAATAAAACAATAAAAGTAAAAATCTCTTCAGGATACAGGGCCCGAAGGGAGCCACATCCTCTCCTCTGCTAGGCAGGAAAAAAAAACTGAGGCTGCTAGCTGCAGGGAGGAGGGTTATGTTCAGAGAGACTGCCCCTGGGCGGGGCTGTTTCAACTCAGTTTTAAAATAACATGTATGCATATTAACAGGTTTCTGCCTAGTCCTCTTCTAAGAGACGGAACATACCCAACAGTCAAGATTTATGGAGCTGTGTTCGTCCATGGACGAAGAAGAGAAATTAGCATTTTCTTTTTTTGGAGCCTGTAAAGCATTGCACCAGCGATCAGTAGATCACTGGTGCAATGCAGGTCTCCTGCACACTGTCAGTGTATCTGTGTGCTCATACATCCCATACGGGCAAACAAATACACTGACAGGAAGAATCAATGAATTGTTGAGAACTACAAGCCGACAGCCACAAAGGATATCAGTACTTGTAGTTCATTCACTCACAGAACTCTGTGAATGAATGATGCGGCCCTGTGGGCAGAGCCCCGCACAGCCGCACCGTTTTAAAAAAACTGACAGCTAGTACAGGGAACTTCTCCCCATACTGCTGTCACAGGGAGGGGAAGGATCGGGCAGCAGCTGCAGCACTGGGAACAAATTACTTGTTCCACCCTAAAAACCAGTGGAACATGTAACATAACATGTTCCCAAAGGTGAACTTATCCAGTTTAAGACAATATTCTCCTACAGTCATTATTGGCAAGACACTCATTCATATAAATGGCTCACAAAAGAATTACACCAGTTATGCCTCATATGTACAAAGCAAGGAGATGGTAGAGAGATACTAACAATTGATCCAACTGTCAAAGAGGTTTCCTCCCCTGAAGGGCACATAGCCAAACATACTCACATGCCCTGTTTTTGATGCGTTTTCCATTCATTTCAATGTGGGGTGCGTTTTTGGTGCGTTATTTTTATGCACAAAAAAATGCAGCATGCAGGACTTTTAAAACACTAATGACCAGTGTAAATAGCTCCATAGGATTTAATGGTCATGCATTTTTCTTCAGCTTTTGGTAAGGCAAAAGTGGAATAAAAACTAATCAGTGTAAAAGGAGGCCTAAAAAACAACTGCCTAAAAAAAAAAAAAAGTGATGGCTTTTGATGAAATTATGGAAATTGTTAAAGCGGTAGTAAACTCTGCTTGGGCACTTGTACTCACAGGTAAGCTTATAATAAAGCTTACCTGTAGCTACAGGGAATATGTTCTAAACGTGCACGGTGTCTCTGTAGCCAGTGACATCAATGGCACATGCGCTCTGAAGGAATGGCATACTCATGCTGTTCCTTCAGATGTCTGTGCCGCAGGCCAAGTCTCCCACGCGTCAGTGACGTCATCATGTCTTGGCCATTCAATCGCCCAGAGACCGCAAACCCAGAAGGAAGACCCGGTAAAGAAAGAAGCCCTGTCAGCGGTGACAACATGCCGCTGGAGGGTTTTGTTTCAAGGTAAGTCTTTATACTAGCACATTATGACTTTAGCTTGCAGGGAGATTTATTTATTTTTTAGGAGTTTACTACCGCTTTAAGTGTAGGGATCAGGGTTATCTAGGGAATTACTGCCAACAAATGTCATCTCAGGGTAACAAAGCTCCGAAGTTCAGTGCTACTCTGCAATTTATACTACTAAAAAGCCAGAAGCTGCACTGCCAAGTTTACTGTAGAAGAACTTGCTGTGTACAGGAAATCCATATAGGATTACATGGGAACTAGCAGACAAACAATTATTTAAAATAGAAAAGTTATATTCAGAAAATAAAAAAAATGAATATTTAAAAAAGGGATTCAACAAATTAAAAATGACAGTCACTTTGGAGGGGACAATCCTACAGAGCACAGAACACTACTAAACCAAACATATCCTGCTGCCAGGTAAATACAGAAAGCAAGCAGTAGTGATGGCTCAAGCCTGTCTTCTTCCAACATAAACACACATGTACCGGCCATGAAGTTAGACTTAGAGGACTGCAACCACAGGCCACAAGGAAAATAGCAAAAGCAACTTGAGAACCTTCAGCCACTGAAAACCCCAGTCATGGCAGCATTCACACGCACAGCTTCCAGAAGCCGGAGTTATGGCAGAGTCAGCCAATGACAATTTTATTTCCCTTCTGGTTGTCTGTATTACAATTTGCAGATGAAGGCAGGAAATGTCACAGACATGGTTTCTTAATACGAAGTAAACTATGACACATAAAATAATACGTGCTCCAATTCTTCTCTGATCCTGCTCCCTCAAGACTTTTGTAAAAGGTCACGTTTAGCTGTCCCTTGCTCACCTTTCCAAAATCTTCTAAATTCTGCAAAACTCCAATCACTGCAAGGGAAGCCAAGTCTCCATCCTTCCAGAATTCAGACTGTGCATTATTGGGCAACAGGTGAAGTTATTAGAGATGTAGGGTTATGATCAAGTATAAAACAGTGATACATTCTTATTTTCCAAGAATCATATTTACCTAGGTGGATGCGGCATCACTCCAATGCTGCATCTGTCCCATGCCAGCTCGGAGACTGAGAACCGAGCGATCAAATACCACTGATCGCTTGGTTCTCAAAGTCCCCTGAGCAAAGCTGGTTACTGTCAGTCATCGCTGTCTGTTCTGCCCCCCCCCCATACTTATGGAGCACTGGGCTGTTGAGGGAGGTGGGAGTGGCTGGCTCAGGCTCTCTTCAGTTTGCTGCGAAGCTGAGCCAGGTGGCGGTCCAGGCTTCTGGGTGCATCCCGACCATCTTTCGGGATCTTTCCCCAGCCTGGACTGGCTCTGTCACATTAGCCGACAGCGGGCTTCAGCTTTCAGCTGAAAATGGGTCACAGGAGTGCAGAACAAACTGCCGAACTAGCTTTTAGATATCCTTCCGGAGCTGAAGTGGTTAAAGAATATGCAAACCCAACATTTCATATTCCTGATGTGTGCCTGCTGTACCATGTGCTTGTATGAAACAGTATCCTGTTCCCTCTGTATTGCTTCCTTTGTGTGAAACTCCTGGAGTTCCTGCCAGTCCCTCTGATTTACTATTCAAAACTGACCACACTAAGACCCTTTTCACACTGAAGGTGTTTTTAAAAATAGTGCCTGTAAAACCTCTCCCATTCCACCCCAGTGTGAAAGCCTAAGTGCTTTCACACTGGGGCGGTGTGCTTGCGGGACGTTACAAAAAGTCCTGCAAGCAGCATCTTTGGGGAAGTTTGGGAGCGCTGTATACAGCACTCTTAAACCGCCCATGCCCATTGAAATGCATGGGCAGCACTTCAAAAGCACCACAACACAGTCACTTTTAACCCTTTCTTTGGCCGATAGGGGGCTTTACCACCAACGCGGTGCAGCCCCGGTCTAAATGTGCCCTAAGCAGGAGAACACATCGTGGTCAATTCTCTAGCTATGCTGGGAACTCAGCCTGATCTCCTCCAATGATCAGACCATACACTGGGAAGATCAGTGTCCTGCCATTTCTCCTTCCAGCTTTTATGCAGGTGAGAACAGAGGAAATGTGATCACCTATAAAAAAAAAAAAAAAAAAAAAAAAGGAAAAAAAAGTGTTTATAATTTTTTTTTAATCTATACAAAAATGTTTTGCCTTTAATTTCTATTTGGGTTTGCATTAAACTATAAAGTGGTGGTTGCTAGGGCCATCTTCCCCTAATAGTCACTTAGGATTAAAGGTTTTGTGGACTTTTTCAGGCACTGATACGACAACATATAAATTTTACATAAAAAATATAATTTATTTGTGTTTATCAAAAGGAAAAAACAATAATATTTAAGAACATAGACCGAACCCCACAATATAGGACAGCATGAGTTGGTGACACAACAGCCGTTACAATCTATAGAAATGGAGCAGGCCAGGCCTCAACCGGTTTCGCGGCAAAAAAATGCTTCTTCAGGAGGGTCTGTACAAAACATAATATACATTATAAGTACACTAGCAGTATGTTAATACATATATAAAACGTATTTAGTATCAATAATGTAATCAAAAAGTCAAGGTCTGTTGACTGCTCACCGTGAGGACGTTCAGAGGTGCAACGACTGCCCAAGTAAACCCCCCGCGGCGAATGAGCGGGAATATACATATATGGTGCAGATTGATACAATCTAGTGATAATGATTAGAATAATATTGGATTAGATAATCTATATTTGAACTAATTTGACATGGGACACCCAGTGCAAACAGTGAAGGGGAGAAGGGGAGGGGAAAAGAAAAGAGGGGAGGAAAAGGGAGAAGGAAAGGGGAAGGAGAAGGGAAGGAATGGGAGGGAAGAAGGGGGGAAGGGGGGGTTTGAAATATGAAAGGAAGAAAAAGGGGGAGGGGATTGGATGAGGAAGGGGAGGAGTTAGGGGAGGGGGGAGGAGGAAAGGGGCAAGGGAGGAAAGGGGGGAGGAAAAGAGAAAAAAGAGGGGGAGAAAGCGGAGGAGGAAGGGGAATGGGAAACAAAGTGGGAGTGGAGGGGGCGGGGGGAAGGGGAAGGGGGGTTGGTTGTGGGGGAAAAAGGGGGGGGGGAGGGAAGGACATGGGAAAAGAAGAGAAATGGCCAGGGGAAGTAAGGGAAAAATCGGGAAAGGGGGGAGGGGGGAAGAGGGTGGTGAAAGAAAATGGGAGAGAAAGGGAAGAGACAGCCTCAATCTCCCAGTAAGATGGGAATACCGACAACCAGCCACTGTGCCCAGCAGAATAGTGAGGGGGGAAAAGAAAACAAACCAGGGGACCCAGGGGGGGGGGGGGTCAAGGCTGAACTATAAAACCAAAAGTTGGGTATAAGAATCAGCAGCTTTAAGCGAACTAAAAAGCAGCTAAGCAACCTATGGCTATGTAAAGCACTCACCTCGGCGTCTCGGTTCCTCGCATACGGTTTCCCAGGGAGAGTGTGCATGCACCACTCACACTAAGGGCTTGCAAACAAGCCGCTTATGTGTGTTCCCCGACCCCGCCGTCAGGCACGCCGCGAGTAACGTTTCCCTGGGAAACCGTATGCGAGGAACCGAGACGCCGAGACGCCGAGGTGAGTGCTTTACATAGCCATAGGTTGCTTAGCTGCTTTTTAGTTCGCTTAAAGCTGCTGATTCTTATACCCAACTTTTGGTTTTATATATAGCCTACAATCTTGTCCCTCTACCTTTGCTGGATATTGGGCTCCATATTTGGGTTACCACAACCCTCTGGCTGTCTAGATCCTCGCCAGGTTTTTCCATTATTGCAACCCGTTTTTAATATTGGTAAGAGCTATTTACATGTGCTGGCTATATAGTTCAGCCTTGACCCCCCCCCACCCCCCCTGGGTCCCCTGGTTTCCCTGGTTTGTTTTCTTTTCCCCCCTCACTATTCTGCTGGGCACAGTGGCTGGTTGTCGGTATTCCCATCTTATTGGGAGATTGAGGCTGTCTCTCCCATTTTCTTTCACCACCCTCTTCCCCCCTCCCCCCCTTTCCCGATTTTCCCTTACTTCCCCTGGCCATTTCTCTTCTTTTCCCATGTCCTTCCCTCCCCCCGCCCTCTTCCCCCACAGCCAACCCCCCCCTCCCCTTCCACTTTGTTTCCCATTCCCCTTCCTCCTCCGCTTCCTCCCCCTCTTTTTTCTTCCCTTGGTTTCTTTTTTCTCTTTTCCTCCCCTCTTTCCTCCCTTGCCTCTTTCCTCCTTCCCCCCCCTCCCCCCTAACCCCTCCCCTTCCTCATCCAATCCCCTCCCCCTTTTTCTTCCTTTCATATTTCAAACCCCCCCTCCCCCCTTCTTCCCTCCCATTCCTTCTCCCTTTTCCTCCCCCAGCTTTCTCTCCTCTTTTCTTTTCCCCTCCCCTTCTCCCCTTCACAGTTTGCACCGGGTGTCCCATGTCAAATTAGTTCAAATATAGATTATCTAATCCAATATTATTCTAATCATTATCACTAGATTGTATCAATCTGCACCATATACGTATATTCCCCCTAATTCGCCGTGGGGGGTTTACTTGGGCAGTCGTTGCACCTCTGAACGTCCTCACGGTGAGCAGTCAACAGACCTTGACTTTTTGATTACATTATTGATACTAAATACGTTTTATATATGTATTAACATATTGCTAGTGTACTTATAATGTATATTAGGTTTTGTACAGACCCTCCTGAAGAAGCGTTTTTTTTGCCGCAAAACCGGTTGAGGCCTGGCCTGCTCCATTTCTATAGATTGTAACGGCTGTTGTGTCACCAACTCATGCTGTCCTATATTGTGGGGTTCGGTCTATGTTCTTAAATATTATTGTTTTTTCCTTTTGATAAACACAAATAAATTATATTTTTTATGTAAAATTTATATGTTGTCGTATCAGTGCCTGAAAAAAATCCACAAAACCTTTAATCCTGAGTGACTATTAGGGGAAGATGGCCCTAGCAACCACCACCCTATGTCCGATGGGTTCCCTCCTCAACATTTATTATGGATGAGGGCACTATATATTGTTAGTTTTACTTTTATTATAACTGAGGCTATACTCAACCCCTTTCTTCATATACTATAA
Organism: Rana muscosa; assembly: GCA_029206835.1. Lineage (NCBI taxonomy): Eukaryota > Metazoa > Chordata > Amphibia > Anura > Ranidae > Rana > Rana muscosa. The sequence continues at coordinate 129,147,822 of CM055123.1, read as the reverse complement.
CGTGTATGCAAAGGCAAAACAAAATATATACAGTGTATATAAGCAATAAATCTTTGCAGCACATTACCCAACATTTCATCTCTTGAAAACCTTGCAAGTACAGAGAAACACATGCCGATCTGCCATAATTGCACTAAATTCCTAAACTCAACAGGCGCTAAGGAGGCATTTTTACTTGAATAGATCGCTTTTGGTGGCCAGTACTGCTGTGCCACAATGCAAAACATTGCACCTGTGGCATGCCTTTACCCCCGTTTGGCTGTTGGAGGGGGTGGTAAAAACACTCTTCAACCAACCGCAAGTGTAAACCTAGCCTTGAAGTAGATAAAAACCCAAACTTAATGACATTGTTAGCTAAGGTACTGTATATCAACAACTGCCATGCTTTATTTCGAAAATTCTGTTTCCGCCCTTTTTTTCCCCCCATCTTAGTGAGTGGTGCACCTACCCCCCCTATCCAGGCGTCAGGCCTGATCTACATACAGGGCGCTGGACTATGGATTCCAATGGGGGGGGGGGTTTTAGCACGTGATTGGAGCCAGAGCGGAATGTGGTTGTTTGCCGTCTCCATCCAAAAAAACAAAACAAAAAAACAACAAAAAAAAAAAAACACTGGGTGCTGATCACCTGAAATCTTTGTAGCTACTTTTGTCTATGCATATGTGCTTCAGTGGCAGCTGCATGTCATTGCTCAGGATGGGTTTCCTGATAATGACAGCACTGGACCATGCCTGGAAGTGTTTGAACAAAAATCTTTATGACCGGATCACCAC